>JASUUH010000162.1:0-600000 GCA_030449925.1 Citropsis articulata
ACGGTTGTGAATGAATACGTCTTTTCGAGGTCCTCAAGGTGGGGAGGCTACGATTGGGTCCTGCTAAAATGGCAAAAACCAAGCGCAGCGTGTGAAATACTGGCGGTGTGGGATATACCACTGTGGGTCTTGGGGGGTGTGAGGGGCGTCGATCGTGCAGTCTTTTAAAGGTCCTCGTCGCCCGTGGAGGCTCTGATCAGGCCTGCCTAAAAATGACAGAAATGCCAGCAGCGCAGCGTGAAATGATCATCAGGCTGGCAGGAGCTGTGCTGATCTGGTCGCGGGAGTTGGGAGGAGTTGAGGGCTCTGTTCGTCGGAGAATTGGGTGCGATCTTTCGAAGGTCTCGTGATGCCGATTAGGGAACTATCAAAAAGCCTGCCCTAAAATGGCAAGACATGACAGTCCTGGCAGGCGTGAAATATCGCCGAGCAGTGGGCGCTGTGGCCGAGAGTCAGCGGTGGGACAGAGGGTTGGGGGCTCACAGTGTCGGAAATGGGTGCAGTCTCTTCGAGGAAATCTGTGTGTGCCCGGGTGGGAGGCTACGGATCGAGGAGCCTGCCCTAAAGTAAAATACGGCCAGGCGGTGGCGGTGGCGTGAAACAATCACTGCCAAGGTCGGGAGGTCAGTGGGCCGGTGCTGGTCAGCATGACGGGGGTTTGGAACTTTGGAATGAGGGTTGGGGGAAGGCTCTGAGGGTGTCAGGGTGGTGCCAGTCTTTTCGGTCGTCGTGTACCAGGTGGGAGGAACTCTGGACGGCTGATCGGCCTGCCCTAAAATGGCAAAATACTGCGTGGTGGCGCAGCCGGGGAAAAGTCAAGAAGGTGGGGTGACTGCTTTCGAGTTCATGATGAGGAGGAACGCTCTGGTGGTGAAATGAGTGCGATCTTTCAGGGGTCGTCGTGCCCGGTAGCCTGCCTAAATAACAAGACATGCGCGTATCGCAGAGCCGGAGGGCCACTTCACCATGAGGTTGGGCCTGTGTTCGAGGCTACGAGTTGGGCTCTCGGTCAACGTGTTTCAGTGGGAGGAGCTCTGATCGACCTAAAGTGGCCAGGCGTGGCTGGTGATGTCGGCCAGGGCGGTGGGGTTCTGGCACGGTGGGGTGAGAGGGTCTCGTGTACCCGGTGGGAGGCTACGGTCGGAGGCTGCCCTAAAATGGTAAGAAATGCCAGTGTGCGGCGGGAAATAGTCCATGAGCTGGTGGTGTAGCACTTTGGTCATGAGGGGTTGGGGAGGGGTTTGAGCTCTGTTCATCGAAATGGGTACAGTCTTTTGAGGTCATGTGTACCCGATCGGAGGCTGATCGAGCCTGCCTAAAATGGCAAAAATGCCCAATGGCCCGTGTGAAATAGTCCGAGGCGGTGGGCTATATGCTGATCAGCGGGGTTGGGGAGGGGTTTAGGGGCTCACAGTGGTCGAAATGGGTGGGAAGTCTTCTGAGGTCCTCGTGTGCCCGGATGGGAGGCTACGGTTAGAGAAAACCTGCCCTAAAAGCAAGCAATACCTAGCGGCGTGCGTGAAATAGTCACCAGGGCGATGGGCTGCGCTGACTTTGGTCCGCGGGGTTTGGGAGGGTGTTTGGGGCTCTGGTGGTCGGAAATGGGTCTAATCTTTTTGAGGTCTCGTGTGCCCGGTGGGAGGCTACTGGTCGAAGCACGCCTAAAATGGCAAGACATGCCAATGTGCCGGGCGCGGCGTGAAATAGTCACGAGGCGGTGGGCTATAGCCTTTAGTGCGGGGGTTGGGAGGCGTTGAGGGGCTCAGTGGTCGAAATGGAGTGCAGTCTTTTAGAGGGTGCTCGTGTGCCCGATGGGAGGCTACAGTCAGGCACTGCCTAAAATGGCAAAATGCCAGTGGCTGGCAGGAAATATCATGAGGCGGTGGGCTATAGCCTTTGGTCATGAGGTTGGGGAGGAGGTTTGGGGGCTGCAGTGCGTGAAATGGGTACAAGTCTTTTCGAGGGTCTCGTGTGCCAGTCTGAGGCTCTGTCGAGCCTGCCTAAAATGGCAGAAATGTCCAGCGGTGCGTGGAAATAGTCACTGGGCGGAGAACTATGTGGCCCGGGGGTTGGGAGGGCGTTCGGGGGCTCTGGTTGTCCGAAATGGGTACAGTCTTCGAGGGTCCTCGCGTGCCCGATGGGAGTGCAGTCAGGGCACACTAAATGGCAAGAAATGCCAGTGCAAGTAGCGTGAAATAGTCCGAGGTCGGTGGGCTATAAGCCTTTGGTCGCGGGGAGTTAGGGAGGGGTTTAGGGGCAGTCGTGGAAAATGGTGTACAGTCTTTTCGAGGTCGTCGTGTGCCCGATGGGAGGCTACAGTGGAGGCACACCTAAAATGGCAAAAATGCCAGGTATGCGCGTGAAATGATCACAGGGTCGGTGGGCTATAACTGGTCGTGAGGGTTGAGGAGGGGTTTAGGGGGCTGGTCGTGAAAATACGATGCAGTCTTTTGAGTGTCCTCGTGTGCCGTGGGAGGCTACGGTCGAAGCACTGCCCTAAAATGGCAAGAAATCTCCAGTTGCGCGTGAAATACTCATGAGGCAGGGCTATAAGCCTTTCGCCCCATGAGGGGTTGGGGAGGGCGTTGAGGCTGGTTGTCGGGAAATGGAGTGCAGTCTTTTCGAGGGTCCTCAGCGTGACAGATGGGAGGCTACTGGTCAGGCCTGCCTAAAATGGCAAGAAATACTTGTGGCGCATAGCCGCGGTAAATAGTCAAAGGTCGGTGGGCTATAACTGGTCGTGAGGTTTAGGGAGGGAGGTTTAGGGGCTCACGGTGGGTCGAAAATGGGTACAGTCTTTTCGAGGTCGTCGTGTGATGGGAGGCTCTGATCGAGAGCCTGCCTAAATGGTAAAAATACTTGCCAGGCGCAGCGTGAAATAATCACAGGTCGGTGGGCTATAGCCTTTGGTCAGCGGGGGATGGGGAGGGTTTAGGGGGCTACAGTGCGTGAAAATGGAGTGCAGTCTTGAGTGTCTCGTGTGCCAGTGGGAGGCTACGGTCAGAAGCCTGCCCTAAAATGTGAAATCTCCAGGCGCAGCGCGTGAAATACTCAAAGTGGGAGGGCTATAAGCCTTCGCCATGAGGGGTTGGGGAGGGTGTTGGGGCTCTGGTTGTCGGAAATGGAGTCTGCAGTCTTTCGAGGGTCCTCGCGTGACCAGTGGGAGGCAACGGTCAGGGCCTGCCCTAAAATGGCAAGCAATACCATGAGGCGCCGCGCGTGAAATAGTCTCCGAGGCCGGTTGGATATAGCCTTTGGTCTGCGGGGGTTGGGGAGGCGTCGAAATCATCTGATCTTTCGAGGTCCTCATCGCCCGTGGGAGGCTATCTGAGCCTGCCTAAAATGACAAGAAATGCCCATGTAGCGTGAAATAGTCACCCCAAAGGCCATGGGGCTATAGCCTTTGGTCCTTGAGGAGTTGGGAGGTTTGAGAACTCTGATTCGTCGGGAATTAGTGCAGGTCTTTTCGAGGGTCTCGTGTGCCCGTGGGAGGCTATGGTCAGAAGCCTGCCCTAAAATGGCAAGACATGCCAGTGGCGCTTGCGTGAAATAATCGCTTAAGAGGGGTGGGCTATAACCTTTAGTCCATGGGGTTGGGAGAAGGGTTTGGGGGCTCAGTGGTGAAAATGGGTACAGTCTTTTCGAGGGTCGTCATGTGCCCAGTGGGAGGCTACTGGTCAGGAGGCCTGCCCTGAATTGCAAAAATGCCAATGACGCAGCGCGTGAAATAATCATAGGGCGGTGGGCTATGCTTTAGTCCATGAGGTTTGGGGAGGGGTTTAGGGGCTCTGGTCATAATGGGTACAGTCTGTTCGAGGTCCTCGTGTGCCCAGTGGGAGGCTACTGATCGAGGCCTGCCTAAAATGGCAAGAAATGCCAAGCCCGGCGAGGAAATAATCCTTGAGGCAGTGGGCTATAGCCTTTGGTTAGCGGAGGTTGGGAGGGGTTTGAGGGCTCTGGTCGCCGGAAATAGTGTACAGTCTTTGAGGGTCTCGTGTGCCCGATGGAAGGCTACGGTCGGCTGCCCTAAATGGCAAAAATGCCAGTAGTGGCCGCGTGAAATAATCCAAGGGCGGAGGCTATAGCCTTTGAGGTTAGGGGCGTTAAGTGGGCTGGGTGTCGGAAATGGGTACAGTCTTTTCGAGGGTCTCAGCGTGCCCAGTGGGAGGCTCTGGTCAGCCTACCCTAAATGGCAGAAATGCCAGCCAGCGCGTGAAATAGTCACCGAGGCAGTGGGCTACATGCTGGTCATGAAGGGGTTGGGAGGGGTTTCGGGGTTCTGGTGGTCAGAAATGGAGTGCAGTCTTTTCGAGGTTCATGTGCCCAGTGGGAGGCTACGGTCGGAAGCCTTTGTCCTAAATAATAAAGCCATGCCAGTGGCAGCGTGGAAATAGTCAGCCAAGGGCGGTGGGCTATAGCCTTTGGTCCATGAGGGTTGGGGAGGCGTTCGGGGGCTCTAGGTGTCGAAATGGGTACAGTATGTTTCGAGGTCACTTGTGTACCCAGTGGGAGGCTACGATCAGGAGTTCTGCCCTAAAATGGCAAAAATGCCAATACTTAGCCATGAAATAGTCACCAGGGTCGGTGGGATATAACTGGCCATGAGGGTTGGGGAGGGGCTTTCGGGGGCTCTGGTTATCAGAAATGGGTACAGTCTTTTGAGGTCTCGCGTGCCCGATGGGAGGCTACGATCGAGGCTTTGTCCTAAAATGGCAAGCCATGCCAATGGACCTTGGCGCGTGAAATAATCGCCCGAGGCCGGTGGGCTATAACCTTTGGTCATGAGGGTTGGGAGGGGTTTGGGGGCTACCGTCGGAAATGGGTAAAGTCTTTTCGAGGGTCCTCGTGTGCCCAGTGGGAGGCTATGGTCAGAAGCCTGCTCTAAAATGGCGAGACATGCCCAGCGGCGCAGCGCGTGAAATAGTCGCCGAGGCCGGTGGGCTATAGCCTTTGGTCCGCGGGGTTGGGAGAGGTTTGAGGGCTCTGAGTCGTCGTAAATGGGTACAGTCTTTTCGAGGGTCGTCATGTGCCGGGTGGGAGGCTCTGTCGAGGCACTGCCCTAAAATTACAAAAATGCCAATGCGCAGCGTGCGTGAAATAATCAAGGGCCGGTGGGCTGTGCTAGTCCATGAGGTTGGGGTTGGGTTTTAGGGGGCTCTGGTCTTCGGAAATGGGTACAGTCTTTTGAGGTCTCGTGTGCCCGATGGGAGGCTACGGTCGAGCCTTTGCCCTAAAATGGCAAGAAATGCCAGTGGCGCAGCGTGAAATAGTCACAAGGGCGGAGGGCTATAGCCTGGCCATGGGGGTTGGGGAGGGCGTTCGGGGGCTCACGGGTGTGAAATGGGTACAGTCTTTTCGAGGTCCTCGCGTGCCCAGTGGGAGGCTACGGTCAGGGCCTACTAAAATGGCAAGAAATGCCAGCTGGCCGCGTGAAATAATCGCCGAGGCGGTGGGATATAGCCTTTGGTCTGGGGTTGGGGAAGGCGTCGGAAATGGGTACAGTCTTTTCGAGGTCCTCGTGTGCCCGTGGGAGGCTCTACAGTAAGAGGCCTGCCCTAAAATGACAAGAAATGCTGTGGCGTGCGTGAAATAGTCACCGAAATTTGGTGGGCTATATAGCCTGATCCCGGGGGTTGGGAGGGGTTTGAGGGGCTCACGTGAAATGGGTATGGTCTTGTCGAGGTCCCGTGTGCCCAGTGGGAGGCTACGGTCAAACCTGCTAAAATGGCAAGCCATGCCAGTGGCCGCGCGGGAAATAATCACCGAGGCCGGTGGGCTATAACCTTTGGTCCGCGCGGGTTGGGGAGGGGCGTTCGGGGGATCTGGGTGTCAGAAATGGGTACAGTCTTTTCGAGGGTCCTCGCGTGCCCAGTGGGAGGCTACGGTCAGGGCCTGTCCTAAAATGGCAAGAAATACTGGCAGCGCGTGAAATAATCGCCGAGGCGGTGGGATATAGCCTTTGGTCTCTGGGGGTTGGGGAGGGCGTCGGAAATGGTTCTGATCTTTTGAGGGTCCTCGGGTGCACCGTGGGAGGCTACGGTCAGAGGCCTGGCCTAATATGTCAAGAAATGCCAGCGGGCCAGCGTGAAATAGTCACCGAGGCGGTGGGCTATAACTTTAGTCCATGCAGGTTGGGAGGGGTTTGGGGCTCAGTCGTCAGAAATGGATGCAGTCTTTTCGAGGGTCCTCGTGTGCCCGATGGGAGGCTACGGTCGAGCACGCTAAAATGGCAAGACATGCCCTCTGGCGCGTGAAATAATCGCCCGATGCCGGTGGGCTATATGTGCTGGCCCGGGGTTGGGAGGGGCGTTTGGGGGCTCTGGGTGTCGGAAATGGGTACAGTCTTTTCGAGGGTCCGCGCGTGCCCATGGGTAGGCTACGGTCAGGGCCTGCCCTATAATGGCAGAAATGCCAGCGGCCTTGGCGCGCGTGAAATAATCGCTTGGCCGGTGGGATATAGCCTTTGGTCTGCGGGGGTTGGGAGGGAGTCGGAAATGGGTACAGTCTTTCGAGGGTCTCGTGTGCCCGTGGGAGGCTCTGATCAGAGGCCTGCCCTAAAATGACAAGAAATGCCAGTAGCGCAGCGTGAAATAATCACCAAGGCTGGTGGGCTATAGGTCCCATGAGGGTTGGGGAGGGGTTTGAGGGCTCTGGTCGTCTGAAATGGGTATGGTCTTGTCGAGGGTCCCCGTGTGCCCGGTGGGAGGCTACGGTCAGAAGCCAGCCCCAAAATGGCAAAGCCATGAGGCGTGAAATAATCGTCGAGGCCGGTGGGCTATAGCCTTTGGTCCCTTGAGGGTTGGGAGGGGCGTTCGGGGCTCTAGGTGTCGAAATGGGTACAGGAGTTTCGATGGGGCTCGCGTGCCGAGTGGGAGGCTACGGTCAGGGGCGTGCCCAAATGGCAAGAAATGCCAGTTGGCCGCGTGAAATAATCGCCAAGGCGGTGGGATATAGCCTTTGGTCCTCTGAGGGTTGGGAGGGGCGTCGAGGAAATGGTTCTGATCTTTTCGAGGGTCTCGTGTGCCCCGTGGGAGGCTACGGTCAGAGCCTGCCCTAAAATGTCAAAAATGCCAGTGGCAGCGCGTGGAAATAAGTCACCGAGGCGGTGGGCTATAGCCTTTGGTCCTTGAGGTTGGGGAGGGTTTCGAGGCTCTGGTCAGGAAATGGAGTCAGGTCTTTTCGAGGGTCCTCGTGTGCCCGGTGGGAGGCTACGGTCAGAAGCACCTTACTAAAATGTGAACATGCCCAAGTGGCGCAGTGCGTGAAATAGTCGGAGGGCCGTGGGCTATAGTAACTGGTCCAGGGGGTTGGGAGGGCGTTCGGGGGCTCTAGGTGTCGAAATGTGTACAGTCTTTTGAGGGTCCTCGTGTGCCCGGTGAGAGGCTACGATCAAGCCTGCCTAAAATAACAAGAAATGCCATGGCGTAGCCTTGAGAAATAATCATCGCAGGGCGGTGGGCTATAATACTCGGCCAGAGGGTTGGGGAGTGGCGTTCGGGGGCTCTGGGTGTCGGAAATGGGAACAGCCTTTTCGAGGGTCCTCGCATGCCCAGTGGGAGGCTACGGTCAGAAGCATGCCGTAAAATGGCAAAAAATGCCCTGCGGCGCAGCGCGTCAAATGGTCGCCGAGGCCTGTGGGCTATAGCCTTTGGTCCTTGAGGGGTTGGGAGGCGATGTTTGAGGCTCAGTCGGCGGAAATGGGTACTGATCTTTTAGGGTCCTGATGTGCCCTGTGGGATGCTACGGTCAAATTCCTGCCCTTAAATTGCAATTCTTGCTCATCGTGGCATAGCTTGAAATAGTATCCGTGGCCGGTGGGCTATAACATTTGGTCCGCGGGGGTTGAGGAGGGGCGTTCGGGGACTCTGGGTGTCCGAAATGGGTACAGTCTTTTCGAGGGTCCGCGATTACACTGTGGGAGGCTATGGTCAGATGCCTGCCCTAAAATGACAGGAAATGCCAATGGCCATGGCCGCGTGGAAATAGTCCAAGGCCGGTGGGCTATGTGCTAGTCCCTTGAGGGGTTGGGAGGGTTTGGGGCTCAGTCGTCGAGAAAGTGCACAGTCTTTTGAGGTCCTCGTGTGCCCAGTGGGAGGCTACGGTCAAAAGCCTGCCCTAAAATGGCAAGACTTGCTCAGCGGCGCATCGCGTGAAATAGTCGCCGGGGCCGGTGGGCTATAACCTTTGGTCCGCGGGGGTTGGGGAGGGGCGTTCGGGGACTCTGGGTGTCCGAAATGGGTACAGTCTTTTCGAGGGTCCTCGTGTACCCAGTGGGAGGCTATGGTCAGAGGCCTGCCCTAAAATGACAGGAAATGCCCAGCGGCGCAGCGCGTGAAATAGTCACCGAGGCCGGTGGGCTATAGCCTTTGGTCCGCAGGGGTTGGGGAGGGGGTTTCGGGGGCTCTGGTCGTCAGAAAGGGGTACGGTCTTTTCGAGAGTCCTCGTTTACCCAGTGGGAGGCTACGGTCAGAAGCCTGCCCTAAAATAGCAAGAAATGCCCAGCGGCGTAGCGCGTGAAATAGTCGCCGAGGCCAGTGGGATATAGCCTTTGGTCTGCGGGGGTTGGGGAGGGGCGTCGAAAATGGGTACAGTCTTTTCGAGGGTCCTCGTGTGCCCCGTGGGAGACTACGGACAGAGGCCTACCCTAAAATGACAGGAAATGCCCAGCGCATGGCGTGTGAAATAGTCCAAGGCGGTGGGCTATAACTGGTCATGAGGGTTGGGGAGGGGTTTGAGGGCTCAGTCGTCAGAAAGAGTGCAGTCTTTTCGAGGGTCTCGTGTGCAGTGGGAGGCTCTGACCAGAAGCTTGCCATAAAATGGCAAGAAATGCCAGTGTAGCGCGTCAAATAGTCGCCGAGGCCTGTGGGCTATAGCCTTTGGTCCGCGGGGGTTGGGGAACGTGTTTCGGGGGCTCTGGTCGTCGGAAATGGGTACAGTCTTTTCGAGGGTCCACGTGTACCCAATGGGAGGCTACGGTCAAAAGCCTGCCCTAAAATGGCAAGACATGCCCAGCGGCGCAGCGCGTGAAATAATCAGGCTGGTGGGCTATAGCCTTTAGTCCTTGAGGGTTGGGAGGGGCGTTCGGGGTTACAGTCGTCCGAAAATGGGTGCAGTCTTTTCGAGGTCTCGTGTGCCCAGTGGGAGGCTACGGTCAAAAGCACTGCCTAAAATGGCAAGACATGCCAGTGCAGCGCGTGAAATAATCGCCGAGGCGGTGGGCTATAGCCTTTAGTCATGAGGGGTTGGGGAGGCGTTCGGGGCTCTGGGTGTCCGAAATGGGTACAGTCTTTTCGAGGCTCCTCGTGTGCCTAGTGGGAGGCTACGGTCAGAGGACTGCCTAAAATGCCAAGAAATGCCAGCGGCTGTGTGACAGAAATAGTCACGAGGCAGTGGGCTATATGCTGGTCATGAGGGATTGGGGAGCGTGTTTGAGGGCTCTGGTCATGAAATGGGTACAGTCTTTTTTGAGGGTCCTCGTGTGCAGTGGGAGGCTACTGGTCAAAGCCTGCCCTAAAATGGCAAGACATGCCAGTGGCATAGCGCGTGAAATAATCGGCAGGCCGGTGGGCTATAGCCTTTGGTCCGCGGGGGTTGGGGAGGGGCGTTCGGGGGCTCTGGGTGTCCGAAATGGGTACAGTCTTTTCGAGGGTCCTCGTGTACCCATTGGGAGGCTACGGTCAGAGGCCTGCCCTAAAATGGCAAGAAATGCACAATGGCAGCAGAAATAGTCACCGTGGCGGGTGGGCTTTTGCTTTGGGTCGGGGGGGGTTGGGGTGGGGTTTTGGGGGGCTCTGGTCATCGGAAATATGTACAGTCTTTTCGAGGGTCCTCGTGTGCCCAGTGGGAGGCTACGGTCAGAAGCCTGCCCTAAAATGGCAAGAAATGCCCAGCGGCGCAGCGCGTGAAATAGTCGCCGAGGCCGGTGGGCTATAGCATTTGGTCCGCGGGGGCTCTGGGCGTCCGAAATGGGTACAGTCTTTTCGAGGGTCCTCGTGTGCCCAGTGGGAGGCTACGGTCAAAAGCCTGCCCTAAAATAGCAAGACATGCCCAGCGGCGCAGCGCGTGAAATAGTCGTCGAGGCCGGTGGGCTATAGCCTTTGGTCCGCGGGGGTTGGGGAGGGGCGTTCGGGGGCTCTGGGTGTTCAAAATGGGTACAGTCTTTTCGAGAGTCCTCGTGTACCCAGTGGGATGCTACGGTCAGAAGCGTGCCCTAAAATAGCAAGAAATGCCCAGCGGCGTAGCGCGTGAAATAGTCGCCGAGGCCGGTGGGCTATAGCCTTTGGTCCGCGGGGGTTGGGGAGGGGCGTTCGGGGGCTCTGGGTGTTCAAAATGGGTACAGTCTTTTCGAGAGTCCTCGTGTACCCAGTGGGATGCTACGGTCAGAAGCGTGCCCTAAAATAGAAATGCCAGCGTGGCGCGTGAAATAATCAGCAGGGCGGTGGGCTATAGCCGTTTGTCCGCGGGGGTTGGGCGGGGGCGTTCGGGGGGTCTGGGTGTCTGAAATGGGTACAGCCTTTTCGAGGGTCCTCGCGTGCCCAGTGGGAGGCTACGGTCAGAAGCCTGCCGTAAAATATAAGAAATGCCAATGCATGGCGTCAAATAATCGGCTGAGGCACATGGGCTATAGCCTTTGGTCCATGAGGGTTGGGAGCGTGTTTGGGGGCTCTGGTTGTCGGAAATGGGTACAGTCTTTTCGAGGGTTTTCTGTGCCCACTGGGAGGCTACAGTCAAAAAGCCTGCCTAAAATGGCAAGACATGCCGTGAGCATGGCCGCGTGAAATAATCATGCGAGGCGGTGGGCTATAGCCTTTAGTCCAGCGGGGGTTGGGGAGGCGTTCGGGGCTCAGGTGTCGGAAATGGATACAGTCTTTTCGAAAGTCCTCGTGTACCTAGTGGGAGGCTACGGTCAGAGGACTGCCCTAAAATGGCAAGAAATGCCCATGGCGCATGTGAAATAGTCACCAAGGCGGTGGGCTATAGCCTTTGGTCCTTGAGGATTGGGAGCGTGTTTGGGGCTCTGGTCATTGGAAATGGGTACAGTCTTTTCGAGGGTCCTCGTGTGCCCAGTGGGAGGCTCTGTCAAAAGCCTGCCTAAAATGGCAAGACATGCCAATGGTAGCAGCGCGTGAAATAGTCAGCAAGGCGGTGGGCTATAGCCTTTAGTCATGAGGGTTAGGGAGGCGTTGGGGTTGGGTGTCGAAATGGGTACAGTCTTTTCGAGGTCTCGTGTACCCATTGGGAGGCTACTGATCAGAGAGCCTGCCCTAAAATGGCAAGAAATGCCAGACGCCAGCGTGACAAATAGTCACCAAGGCAGTGGGCTATAGCCTTTGGTCAGCGGGGGTTGGGGAGGGGCTTTCGGGGGCTCTGGTCTTCGGAAATTTGTACAGGCTTTTCGAGGGTCGTCGTGTGCCCAGTGGGAGGCTCTGACCAGAAGCACACCTAAAATGGCAAGAAATGCCAATGGCAGCGCGTGAAATAATCATGAGGCGGTGGGCTATAGCATTTGGTCCATGAGGGGCTCACAGGCGTCGAAATGGGTACAGTCTTTTCGAGGTCTCGTGTGCCCGATGGGAGGCTCTGGTCAAAAGCCTGCCCTAAAATAGCAAGACATGCCAATGCGTGAAATATCGTCGAGGCGGTGGGCTATAGCCTTTGGTCATGAGGGGTTGGGGAGGGGCGTTGAGGGCTCTGGGTGTTCAAAATGGGTACAGTCTTTTGAGTCCTCGTGTACCAGTGGGATACTCTGGTCAAGCGTGCCCTAAAATAGCAAGAAATGCCCAGCAGCGTGGCGCGTGAAATAAGTCATGGCGGTGGGCTATAGCCTTTGGTCCTTGAGGGGTTGGGAGGGGCGTTGGGGCTCACGGGTGTTCAAAATGGGTACAGTCTTTTCGAGTCTCGTGTACCCAGTGGGATACTCTGATCAAGCGTGCCTAAAATAGCAAGAAATGCCAGCGTGGCGCGATGAAATAATCGCGAGGCAGTGGGCTATAGCCTTTGGCCCGCGGGGGTTGGGGAGGGGTGTTTGGGCGGTCTGGGTGTCAGAAATGGGTACAGTCTTTTCGAGGGTCCTCGCGTGCCCAGTGGGAGGCTACGGTCAGAAGCCGTAAAATGTAAGAAATGCCCAGCCAGTAGCGTCGAATAATCGGCTGAGGCCTGTGGGCTATAGCCTTTGGTCCGCGGGGGTTGGGGAACGTGTTTAGGGGGCTCTGGTAGTCGGAAATGGGTACAGCCTTTTCGAGGGAACGCAAGAGCCCACTGGGAGTCTACTGTCAAAAGCCAGCCCTAAAATGGCAAGAATTGCCCAGCGGCGCATCGCGTGAAATAGTCATGGGGCAGTGGGCTATATCCTTTGGTCAGGGGTTGGGAGGGGCGTTCGGGGGCTCTGGGTGTCCGAAATGGGTACAGTCTTTTCGAGAGTCCTCGTGTACCCTGTGGGAGGCTACGGTCTGAAGCCTGCCCTAAAATAGCAAGAAATGCCTAGCGGCGTGGCGTGAAATAAGTCATGGGGCGGTGGGCTATAGCTGGCCCGCGGGGTTGGGAGGGGGGTTGGGGGCTCGGGGTGTCGGAAATGGGTACAGTCTTTTGAGGTCCTCACGTGCCCAGTGGGAGGCTACGGTCGAGCACTGCCGTAAAATGTGAGAAATGCCAGTGCGCAGCGCGTCAAATAGTCACCGTGGCACGTGGGCTATAGCCTTTGGTCCAGCGGGGTTGGGAAACGTGTTTGGGGCTGGTCGTCGAAAATGGAGTCAGTCTTTTCGAGGTCCTCGCGTGCCCGGTGGGAGACTACGGTCAGAAACCTGCCGTAAAATGGCAAGAAATACCAGTGGCCAGCGTCGAATAATCAGCAAAGGCACTGTGGGCTATAGTCTTTGGTCCGCGGGGATTGTGGAATGTGTTTGGGGGGCTCTGGTCGTCGGAAATGGGTATAGTCTTTTCGAGGGTCCTCGTGTGCCCAGTGGGAGGCTACGGTCAGAGGCCTGCCCTAAAATGGCAAGAAATGCCAGTATGGCCTTGACAAATAGTCACAAGGCCGGTGGGCTATAGCCTTTAGTCGTGAGGGGTTGGGGAGGGTTTGAGTTACGGTGGTCGAAAATATGTACAGTCTTTTCGAGGTTAAATCGTGTGCCAGTGGGAGCCTCTGACGAAGCACTGCCTAAAATGGCATGAAATGCCAGTGATTCTTGGCGTGAAATAATCGGCAAGGCGGTGGGCTATAGACTTTGGTCCGCGGTGGTTGGGGAGGGGGTTTCGGGGGCTCTGGTCATCGGAAAAGGGTATAGTCTTTTCAAGGGTCCTCGTGTCCCCAGTGGGAGGATACGGTCAGAGGCCTGCCCTAAAATGGCAAAAAATGCCTAGCGGTATGGCGTGGAAATAGTCATGAGGCCGGTGGGCTATTGCCTTTGGTCCATGAGGGTTGGGAGGGGTTTAGGGGCTCACAGTGGTGTCTGAAATATGTACAGTCTTTTCAAGGGTCGTCGTGTGCCCAGTGGGAGGCTGGTAGGAAGCTTACCTAAAATGGCAAGAAATACCAGTGGCCTTGTGCGTGAAATAATCAGAGGCGGTGGGCTATAGCCTTTGGTCGTGAGGGTTGGGAGGGGTTTGGGGGGCCTCTGGTCATCGGAAATATGTACAGGCTTTTCGAGGTCGTCGTGTGCTTGTGGGAGGCTCGGCCGAAGCACTGCCTAAAATAGCAAGAAATGCCAATGGCCAGCGCGTGAAATAGTCTCAAAGGCGGTGGGCTATAGCATTTGGTCAGCGGGGTTTGGTGCTCACGGTCATCGGAAATGGGTACAGTCTTTTCGAGGGTCCTCGTGTGATGGGAGGCTACGGTCGAGGCCTGCCTAAAATGGCAGAAATGCCAATCAGTGACAGCGGAAATAGTCAACGAGGCCGGTGGGCTATAGCCATTGGTCATGCGGGGTTGGGGAGGCGTTGGGGTCTCTATGTGTCGAAATGGGTACAGTCTTTTCGAGGGTCCTCGTGTGCCCGATGGGAGGCTCTGTCAGAAGCCTTCCGTAAAATAACAAAAAAATGCCAATGCGGTAGCGTGTCAAATAATCGCAGAGCTGTGGGCTATGTGCTTTGGTCATGAGGTTGGGAAACGTGTTTGAGGGGCTCACGGTCGTCGGAAATGGGTACAGTCTTTTCGAGGTCCTCATGTACAGTGGGAGGCTACAGTCGAGGCCTGCCCTAAAATGGCAAGAAATGCCATGGCGCAGTGCAAATAGTCACCAAGGCGGTGGGCTATAATAACTGGTCCATGAGGGATTGGGGAACGTGTTTCGGGGCTCTGGTCGTCGGAAATGGGTACAGTCTTTTCGAGGGTCCTCGTGTGCCCAGTGGGAGGCTACGGTCAGAAGCCTGCCCTAAAATGGCAAGACATGCCCAGCGGCGCAGCGCGGGAAACAGTCACTGAGGCCGGTGGGCTATAGCCTTTGGTCCGCGGGGGTTGGGGAGGGGGGTTCGGGGGCTCTGGTCGTCAGAAATGGGTACAGTCTTTTCGAGGGTCCTCGTGCCGCCAGTGGGGACTCTGATCGAGGCACCGCCTAAAATAGCAAGAAATGCTTGGCCAGTGACAGCCTTGGCAAATAGTCACCGAGGCCGGTGGGCTATAGCCTTTGGTCAGCGGGGGTTGGGGAGGGGGTTTCGGGGGCTCTGGTCGTCGGAAATATGTACAGGCTTTTCAAGGGTCGTCGTGTGCCCAGTGGGAGGCTCTGACGAGCCTGCCCTAAAATGGCAAGAAATGCCAGTGGCAGGCGCGCGTGAAATAGTCATGGGGCCGGTGGGCTATAGCATTTGGTCCGCGGGGGTTTCGGGTGCTCTGGTCATCGGAAATGGGTACAGTCTTTTCAAGGGTCCTCGTGTGCCCAGTGCGAGGCTACGGTCAGAAGCCTGCCCTAAAATGGTAAGAAATGCCTAGCGGCGCAGCGCGTGAAATAGTCACTGAGGCCGGCGGGCTATAGCCTTTGGTCCGCAGGGGTTGCGGCGGGGGGATCGGGGGCTCTGGGCGTCAGAAATGGGTACAGTCTTTTGAAGGGTTCTCGTGTGCCCATTGGGAGGCTACGGTCAGAGGCCTGCTCTAAAATGGCAAGAAATACCCAGCGGCGCGTGAAATGAAATAGTCGCCAGGCAGTGGGCTATAGCCTTTGGTCCTTGAGGGGTTGGGAGAGGCGTTGAGGGGCTCAGGTGTTCAAAATGGGTACAGTCTTTTCGAGAGTCCTCGTGTACCCAGTGGGATGCTACGGTCAGAAGCCTGCCCTAAAATAGCAAGAAATGCCATGGCGTGGCGCGTGGAAATAGTCAGCAAGGCCGGTGGGCTATAGCCTTTGGCCCGCGGGGGTTGGGGAGGGGCGTTTGGGCGGTCTGGGTGTCAGAAATGGGTACAGTCTTTTCGAGGGTCCTCGCGTGCCCAGTGGGAGGCTACGGTCAGAAGCCTGCCGTAAAATCGCAAGAAATGCCCAGCGGCGCAGCGCGTCAAATAGTCGCTGAGGCCTGTGGGCTATAGCCTTTGGTCCGCGGGGGTTGGGGAACGTGTTTCGGGGGCTCTGGTTGTCGGAAATGGGTACAGTCTTTTCGAGGGTCCTCGTGTGCCCAGTGGGAGGCTACGGTCAAAAGCCAGCCCTAAAATGGCAAGACATGCCCAGCGGCGCAGCGCGTGAAATAGTCGCCGAGGCCGGTGGGCTATATCCTTTGGTCCGCGGGGGTTGGGGAGGGGCGTTCGGGGGCTCTGGGTGTCCGAAATGGGTACAGTCTTTTCGAGAGTCCTCGTGTACCCAGTGGGAGGCTACGGTCAGAAGCCTGCCCTAAAATAGCAAGAAATGCCTAGCGGCGTAGCGCGTGAAATAGTCGCCGAGGCCGGTGGGCTATAGCCTTTGGCCCGCGGGGGTTGGGGAGGGGCGTTCGGGGGCTCAGGGTGTCGGAAATGGGTACAGTCTTTTCGAGGGTCCTCACGTGCCCAGTGGGAGGCTACGGTCAGAAGCCTGCCGTAAAATGGCAAGAAATGCCCAGCGGCGCAGCGCGTCAAATAGTCACCGTGGCCTGTGGGCTATAGCCTTTGGTCCGCGGGGGTTGGGGAACGTGTTTCGGGGGCTCTGGTCGTCGAAAATGGGTACGGTCTTTTCGAGGGTCCTCGCGTGCCCAGTGGGAGACTACGGTCAGAAGCCTGCCGTAAAATGGCAAGAAATACCAGTGGCCTTGGCGTCGAATAGTCATGGGGCACATGGGCTATAGTCTTTGGTCATGAGGATTGTGGAATGTGTTTGAGGGCTCTGGTGCGTCGGAAATGGGTATAGTCTTTTCGAGGGTCTCGTGTGCCCAGGTGGGAGGCTACGGTCAGGCACTGCCCTAAAATGGCAAGAAATGCCAGTGACGCATGTGACAAATAGTCAAGGCGGTGGGCTATAGCCTGGTCATGAGGGTTGGGGAGGGGTTTGAGGGGTTACAGTGGTGAAAATATGTACAGTCTTTCGAGGTTAAATCGTGTGCCCGGTGGGAGGCTCTGACGAAGCACATACTAAAATGGCATGAAATGCCAGTAGCGCTAGCGTGAAATAGTCAGCAAGGGCGGTGGGCTATAGACTTTCAGTCCTTGAGGGGTTGGGAGGGTTTGAGGGCTCTGGTCATCGGAAAAGGGTATAGTCTTTTCAAGGGTCCTCGTGTCCCCAGTGGGAGGATACGGTCAAAGGCCTGCCCTAAAATGGCAAAAAATGCCTAAGCGCGCGCGTGAAATAATCGCAGGCGGTGGGATATTGTCTTTGGTCCGCGGGGGTTGGGGGGGGGTTTGGGGGGGCTCTGGTCGTCTGAAATATGTACAATCTTTTCAAGGGTCGTCGTGTGCCCAGTGGGAGGCTCTGACGAGCACACTAAAATGGCAGAAATGCCAGTAGCCTTGTGAGCGTGAAATAATCGCCGAGGCCGGTGGGCTATAGCCTTTGGTCGTGAGGGTTGGGGAGGGGTTTGGGGGCTCTGGTCATCGGGAAATATGTACAGAGCTTTTCGAGGGGTCGTCGTGTGCCATGGGAGGCTCTGACGAAGCCTGCCCTAAAATAAGAAAATGCCAATGTAGCCAGCGTGAAATAGTCTCCGAGGCCGGTGGGCTATAGCATTTTAGTCCATGAGGGTTTGGTGCTCTGGTCGCCGGAAATGGGTACAGTCTTTTGAGGGTCTCGTGTGCCCAGATGGGAGGCTCTGATCGAGGCCTGCCCTAAAATGGCAGGAAATGCCAATCGGCGAAGCGCGGGAAATAGTCACTGAGGCCGGTGGGCTATAGCCTTTGGTCCGCGGGGGTTGGGGAGGGGCGTTCGGGGTCTCTATGTGTCCGAAATGGGTACAGTCTTTTCGAGGGTCCTCGTGTGCCCAGTGGGAGGCTACGGTCAGAAGCCTTCCGTAAAATGGCAAAAAATGCCAATGACGGTAGCAGGCGTGTCAAATAATCATGAGGCATGGGCTATAGCCTTTGGTCCATGAGGGGTTGGCGAGCGTGTTTGAGGGCTCTGGTGGTCGGAAATGGGTACAGCCTTTTGAGGTCCTCATGTGTGCTGATGGGAGATGCAGTCAGAAGCCTTAGTAAAATGGCAAAAAAATGCCTAGCGGTATGTCAAATAATCATGAGGCACATGTGGGCCTATAGCCTTTGGTCCATGAGGTTGGGGAAACGTGTTCGGGAGCTCTGGTCGTGAAATGGGTACAGTCTTTTCGAGGTCTTCATGTATGCAGTGGGAGGCTACGGTCGGAGGCCTGCCTAAAATGGCAAGAAATGCCCATGGCCAGTGTGACAAATAGTCACCAAGGCAGTGGGCTATAGCCTTTGGTCAGGATTGGGAGCGTGTTTGGGGCTCTGGTCATCGGAAATGGGTACAGTCTTTTGAGGGGTCCTCGTGTGCCAGTGGGAGGCTACAGTCAAGCCTGCCTAAAATGGCAAAGACATGCCAGCGCAGCGCGTTAAATTGTCCCCGCGGCGGGTGGGCTATTGCATTTGGGCCGGGGGGGTTGGGGCGGGGGTTTGGGGGGCTCTGGTTGTCAGAAATGGGTACAGTCTTTTCGAGGGTCCTCGTGTCCCATGTGGGAGGCTACGGTCATAAGCCTGCCCTAAAATAAAAAATGCCAATGCCAGGCCTTGTCAAATAATCCATAAGGCCGGTGGGCTATAACTAGTCAGCGGGGTTGGGAGGGGTTTTGGGGCTCTGAGTGCGGAAATATGTACAGGCTTTTCGAGGTCGTCGTGTGTGCCCGGTGGGAGGCTGACGGCCAAGCCTGCCTAAAATGGCAGAAATGCCAGTGGCATGCGTGAAATAGTCGCCGAGGCCGGTGGGCTATAGCATTTGGTCCGCGGGGGTTTCGGGTGCTCTGGTCATCGGAAATGGGTACAGTCTTTTCAAGGGTCCTCGTGTGCCCAGTGGGAGGCTACGGTCAGAGGCCTGCCCTAAAATGGCAAAAAATGCCCAGCGGCGCAGCGCGTGAAATAGTCACCGAGGCCGGTGGGCTATAGCCTTTGGTCCGCGGGGGTTGGGGAGGGGCGTTCGGGGGCTCTGGGCGTCCGAAATGGGTACAGTCTTTTCGAGGGTCCTCGTGTGCCCAGTGGGAGGCTACGGTCAGAAGCCTTCCGTAAAATGGTAAAAAAATGCTTGTGACGCGTGTCAAATAAGTCATGGGGCTGTGGGCTATAGCCCTTGGTCCATGAGGGGTTGGCGACGTGTTTGAGGGCTCACAGTCGTCGGAAATGGGTACAGTCTTTTCGAGGGTCCTCATGTGCAGTGGGAGGAATGCAGTCAAGCCTTCCGTAAAATGGCAAAGAATGCCTAGCAGACAGCAGCGTGAAATAGTCATGCAAGCCGGTGGGCTATAGCCTTTGGTCCGCGGGGGTTGGGAGGCGTTCGGGGGCTCAGGCGTCAGGTGGGTACAGTCTTCGAGGTCCTCGTGTGCCCAGTGGGAGGCTACGGTCAAGCCTGCCCTAAAATGGCAAGACATGCCCAGCCAGTGTGCGTGAAATAGTCATGGGGCGGTGGGCTATAGCCTTTGGTCCGGGGGGGTTGGGGTGGGGCGTTCGGGGGCTCTGGGTGTTCAAAATGGGTACAGTCTTTTCGAGAGTCCTCGTGTACCCAGTGGGAGGCTCTGTCAAGCCTGCCTAAAATAACAAGAAATGCCAGCGGCGTGGCGTGAAATAATCATGAGGCGGTGGGCTATAGCCTTTGGCCCCCGGGGGTTGGGGAGGGGCGTTTGGGTGCGCTGGGTGTCGGAAATGGGTACAGTCTTTTCGAGGGTCCTCGCGTGTCCAGTGGGAGGCTACTGGTCAGGAAGCCTGCCGTAAAATGCAAGAAATGCCAGTAGCCGCGTCAAATAATCGGCGAGGCACATGTGGGCTATAGCCTTTGGTCCCATGAGGGGTTGGGGAAGCGTGTTTGGGGGCTCTGGTTGTCGGAAATGGGTACAGTCTTTTGAGGTCCTCGTGTGCCCAGTGGGAGGCCTCTGGTCAAAAGCACTGCCCTAAAATGGCAAGACATGCCAGTGGCGCGTGAAATAATCATAGGGCGGTGGGCTATATCCTTTTGTCCTTGAGGGGTTGGGAGGGCGTTGGGGGCTCTGCGTGTCGAAATGGGTACAGTCTTCGAGAGTCCTAGTGTACCCGGTGGGAGGCTCTGATCGAGAAGCACTGCTAAAATAACAAGAAATGCCTAGCCAGCGTGGCAGCGTGAAATAATCGCCAGTGGCGGTGGGCTATAATCTTTGGCCCTTGAGGGTTGGGAGGGGCGTTCGGGGCTCGGGGTGTGGAAATGGAGTACAGTCTTTTTGAGGGTCCTCACGTGATGGGAGGCTCAGTCGAAGCTGCCGTAAAATGGCAAGAAATGCCAGTGGCGCGTCGTCAAATAGTCACCAAGTGGCACTGTGGGCTATAGCCTTTGGTCCCAGCGGGGTTGGGAAACGTGTTTCGGGGGCTCAGTGGTCGAAAATGGGTCAGTCTTCGAGAGGTCTCGCGTGCCCAGTGGGAGACTACGGTCGAGCCTGCCGTAAAAAGGCAAGAAATACCAGTGGCCTTGGCGCGTCAAATAATCAGGAGCTGTGGGCTATAGTCTTTGGTCATGAGGATTGTGGAATGTGTTTGGGGCTCTGGTCGTGAAATGGGTATAGTCTTTTCGAGGGTCCTCGTGTGATGGGAGGCTACTGATCGAGGCCTGCCTAAAATGGCAAGAAATACCCAGTGGCCTTGTGACAAATAGTCAACAGGCAGTGGGCTATAGCCTTTGGTCAAGCGGGGTTGGGGAGGGGTTTCAGGGGGTTACAGGTCAGTGAAAATATGTACAGTCTTTTCGAGGGTTCGTCGTGTGCCAGTGGGAGGCCTGACGGCTTTGCCTAAAATGGCAGAAATGCCAATGTGTAGTCACGTGAAATAAGTCAGGCGGTGGGCTATAGCCTTTAGTGCTGTGAGGTTGGGGAGGGTTTGAGGCTCTGGTCATGGAAAAAGTGCTGAGTCTTTTCAAGGGTCCTCGTGTGCCCAGTGGGAGGATACGGTCAGGCACATAAAATGGCAAAAAATGCCTAAGCGTAGCGCGTGAAATAATCGCCCGAGGCCGGTGGGCTATTGCCTTTGGTCATTGGGGGTTGGGGAGGGTTTGGGGCTCTGGTCGTCGAAATATGTCTGATCTTTTAGGGGTCGTCGTGTGCCCAGAGGGAGGCTACGGTCAGAAGCACATAAAATGGCAAGAAATGCCAGTGGCCTTGTGCGTGAAATAATCACCAAGGCCGGTGGGCTATAGCCTTTGGTCGTGAGGGTTAGGGAGGGGTTTGAGGGGCTCTGGTCGTGGGAAATATGTACAGGCTTTTGAGGTCGTCGTGTGCCCAGTGGGAGGCCTCTGACGAGCACTGCCTAAAATGGCAAGAAATGCCAGTATGGCGCGTGAAATAATCTCAAGGCGGTGGGCTATAGCATTTGGTCCGCGGGGGTTTCGGGTGCTCTGGTCATCGGAAATGGGTACAGTCTTTTCGAGGGTCCTCGTGTGCCCAGTGGGAGGCTACGGTCAGAAGCCTTCCGTAAAATGGCAAAAAATGCCAGTGACGTGTCAAATAGTCATGAGGACTGTGGGCTATAGCCTTTGGTCCATGAGGGTTGAGGGAGCGTGTTTGAGGCTACAGTGCGTCGGAAATGGGTACAGTCTTTCGAGGTCCTCATGTGCCCAGTGGGAGGAGTCTGGTCTGAAGCCTTCCGTAAAATGGCAAAAAATGCCAGCGCGGCGTGTCAAATAATCATGGGGCCTGTGGGCTATAGCCTTTAGTCCCGGGGTTGGGAAACGTGTTTGAGGCTCTGGTCGTCGGAAATGGGTACAGTCTTTTAAGGTCCTCATGTGAGTGGGAGAATCACGGTCAAAGCACTGCCCTAAAATGGCAAGACATGCCAGCGCATCGCGTGAAATAGTCATGAGGCGGTGGGCTATATAGCCTTTGGTCATGAGGGTTGGGGAGGGGTTTAGGGGCTCACAGTGCGTGAAAATGGGTACAGTCTTTTGAGGTCCTCGTGTGCCAGTGGGAGGCTACGGTCAGAGCCTGCCCTAAAATGGCAGAAATGCTTGCCAGCGGCGGAAATAGTCAAGGGCGGTGGGCTATGTGCCTTTGAGGGTTGGGAGGCGTTCGGGGTCTCTAGGTGTCGAAATGGGTACAGTCTTTTCGAGGGGTCCTCGTGTGCCCAGTGGGAGGCTCTGTCGAAGCCTTCAAATAAAATGGCAAAAATGCCAATGGCGCGTGTCAAATAATGTGAGGCACATGGGCTATAGCCTTTGGTCCATGAGGTTGGGAGCGTGTTTGGGGCACTCTGGTCGTCGGAAATGGAGTCTGATCTTCGAGGTCCTCATGTGGATGGGAGAATGCAGTCAAAAGCCTGCCCTAAAATGGCGAGACATGCCCAGCGGCGCATCGCGTGAAATAATCGCCGAGGCCGGTGGGCTATAGCCTTAGGTCGTGAGGGGTTGGGAGGGGTTTGAGGGCTCACTGGTCGCCGGAATATGTACAGTCTTTTCGAGGGTCATCGTGTGCCCGTGGGAGGCTCTGACAGCCTGCCCTAGAATGGCAGAAGTGCCAGTGGCCAGCGATGAAATAATCATGGGGCCGGTGGGCTATAGCCTTTGGCCCATGAGGGGTTGGGGAGGCGTTCGGGGTCTGGGTGTCGGAAATGGGTACAGTCTTTTCGAGGTCCTCGCGTGCCAGTGGGAGGCTGATTCGAAGCCTGCCGTAAAATAACAAAAATGCCAGTGACGCGCGTGAAATAGTCACCGAGGCCGGTGGGCTATAGCCTTTGGTCCGCAGGGGTTGGGGAGGGGGTTTCGGGGCTCTGGTCGTCGGAAATGGGTACAGTCTTTTCGAGGGTCCTTACGTGCCCAGTGGGAGGGAACGGTCAAAAGCCTGCCCTAAAATGGCAAGACATGCCCAGCATAGCGTGAAATAATCATGGGGCAGTGGGCTATAGCCTTTGGTCCGCGGGGGTTGGGGTGGGGCGTTCGGGGGCTCTGGGTGTCCGAAATGGGTACAGTCTTTTCGAGAGTCCTCGTGTACACAGTGGGAGGCTACGGTCAGAAGCCTGCACTAAAATAGGAAGAAATTCCCAGCGGCGTAGCGCGTGAAATAGTCGCCGAGGCCGGTGGGCTATAGCCTTTGGCCCGCGGGGGTTGGGGAGGGGCGTTCGGGGGCTCTGGGTGTCCGAAATGGGTACAGTCTTTTCGAGGGTCCTCGCGTACCCAGTGGGAGGCTAGGGTCAGAAGCCTGCCATAAAATGGCAAGAAATGCCCAGCGGCACAGCACGGGAAATAGTCATGAGCACAGCAGGCTATAGCCTTTTAGTCATGAGGTTGGGGAGCGTGTTTGAGGCGCTGGTAGTGAAATGGCTACAGTATTTTCGAGGGTCCTCGTGTGTGCCCGGTGGGAGGCTCGGTCAAAACTGAAAATGGCAAGACATGCCCTTGCCATGCCTTTAGTCCATGAGGGTTGGGGAGGGGCGTTGAGACTCTGGGTGTCAAGTAATGGGTACAGTCTTTTCGAGGTCTCGTGTACCGGTGGCAGGCTATGGTCGAGGCCTGCCCTAAAATGGCAAGAAATGCCAATGACATGTACGCGGAAATAGTCCAAGGCAGTGGGCTATAGCCTTTGGTCAGCGGGGGTTGGGGGGGGGTTTTGGGGGCCTCTGATCGTCGGAAATATGTACAGTCTTTTCGAGGTTCGTCGTGTGAACAGTGGGAGGCTCTGACCGAAGCCTACTAAAATAGCAAGAAATGCCAATGGCCTTGTGCGTGAAATAATCGCCAGGCGGTGGGCTATATAGCCTGGTCCATGAGGGGTTGGGGAGGGGTTTGAGGGCTCTGGTCGAGTGGGTGCAGTCTTTTCAAGGGTCTCGTGTGCCCGGTGGGAGGATCTGATCAGAGCCTGCCTAAAATGGCAAAAATTCCCTAGCAGCGCGTGGAAATAATCATGAGGCGGTGGGCTATAGCCTTTGGTCCATGAGGGTTGGGGAGGGTTTAGGGAGCTCTGGTCGTGGAAATGTACAGTCTTTTGAGGGTCCTCGTGTGCCCAGTGGGAGGCTACTGACCCGAAGCCTGCCTAAAATGGCAAGAAATGCCAATGGTGGCGTGAAATAATCAGCAAGGGCGGTGGGCTATAACTTTGGTCATGGGGGTTTGGGGGGGGGTTTTGGGGGGTTCTGGTCGTCAGAAATGGGTACAGTATTTTCGAGGGTCCTCGTGTGCCCAGTGGGAGGCTACGGTCGAGCCGCCCTAAAATGGCAAGAACATACCAGTGTGATCGTGAAATAGTCACGAGGCGGTGGGCTATAACTGATCCCGGGGGTTGAGGGGGGGGTTTAGGGAGCTCGTGTCGTCGAAAATGGGTACAGTATTTTCGAGGTCCTCGTGTGCCAGTGGGAGGCTCACGGTCAGGAGGCCTGCCCTAAAATGGCAAATGCCAGTGCCAATGGCCTTGAGAAATAGTCCACGGAGGCGGTGGGCTATATCCTTTAGTCCATGCGGGGGTTGGGGAGGGGCGTTCGGGGCTCTGGGTGTGAAATGGGTACAGTCTTTCGATGGTCCTCGCGTGCAGTGGGAGGCTACTGGTCAAGCCTTCGTAAAATGGCAAAAATGCCAATGAGCGTGTCAAATAATCATGGGGCACATGGGCTATAGCCTTTGCTCCAGAGGTTGGGGAGCGTGTTTGGGGAGCTCTGGTCGTCGAGAAATGGGTCTGATCTTCGAGGTCCTCATGTGCCCAGTGGGAGAATGCAGTCAAAAGCACTGCCCTAAAATGGCGAGACATGCCAGCGCATCTTGTCGCGTGAAATAATCGCCGAGGCAGTGGGCTAGCCTTTGGTCGTGAGGGTTGGGGAGGGGTTTGGGGCTCTGGTCATGGAAATTTGTACAGTCTTTTCGAGGGTCATCGTGTGCCCAGGGGGAGGCTCTGGCGAAGCCTGCCCTAGAATGGCAAGAAAGTACCAGTGGCAGTGCGTGAAATAGTCAGCAGGCAGGGGCTATAGCCTTTGGCCCTTGAGGGGTTGGGGAGGGCGTTCGGGGATCTGGGTGTCGAAATGGGTACAGTCTTTTCGGTCTCAGCGTACCAGGTGGGAGGCTAGGTCAAGCCTGCCGTAAAATGGCAAGAAATGCCAGTGGCCAGCGTGTCAAATAGTCGCCATGGGGCACATGGGCTATGTGCTTTGGTCCGCGGGGGTGGGGGAACGTGTTTTGCGCGCTCTGGTCGTCGGAAATGGGTACAGTCTTTTCGAGGTCCTCGTGTGCCCAGTGGGAGGCTACGGTCAGAAGCCTGCCCTAAAATGGCAAGACATACCAGTGCGCAGCGCGTGAAATAATCGGCTTGGGCTGGTGGGCTATAGCCTTTGGTCCCTTGAGGGGTTGGGAGGGGCGTTGGGAGCTCTGGGTGTCGAAATCGTACAGTCTTTTCGAGAGTCCTCGTGTACAGTGGGAGGCTACGGTCGAAGCCTGCACTAAAATAGGAAGAAATGCTTAGCCAGCGTGGCGCGTGAAATAACAGCCTTGGGGCCGGTGGGCTATAGCCTTTGTGTGGGGTTGGGGAGGGCGTTCGGGGGCTCTGGGTGTCAGAAATCGTGCAGTCTTTTCGAGAGTCCTCGTGTGCCCGATGGGAGGCTCTGACGGCCAAGCCTGCCCTAAAATGGCAAGAAATGCCAGTGGCGCAGCGTGAAATAGTCATGAGGCGGTGGGCTATATGCCTTTGGTCCAGCGGGGTTGGGGAGGGTTTGGGGGCTCTGGTCATGGAAATGGGTACAGTCTTTTCAAGGGTCCTCGTGTGCCCGGTGGGAGGATCTGGTCGAGGCACACTAAAATGGCAAAAAATGCCTAGCGGCGCAGCGCGTGAAATAGTCGCCGAGGCCGGTGGGCTATAGCCTTTGGTCCGCGGGGGTTGGGGAGGGGGTTTCGGGAGCTCTGGTCGTAGGAAATATGTACAGTCTTTTCGAGGGTCGTCGTGTGCCCAGTGGGAGGCTACAGCCAGAAGCCTGCCCTAAAATGGCAAGAAATGCCCAGCGCATGGCAGTGAAATAATCACGAGGCGGTGGGCTATAACTGGTCATGCGGGGTTGGGGAGCGTGTTTGAGCGCGGCTGGTGTCGGAAATGGCTACAGTATTTTAGAGGGACCTCGTGTGCCCAGTGGGAGGCTACGGTCAAAAGCCTGCCCAAAATGGCAAGACATGCAGTTGCCCAGCGTGAAATAATCGCTTAGGCGGTGGGCTATGTGCTGGTCCGAGGGTTGGGAGGGGCGTTCGGGGCTCTGGGTGTCGAAATACAGTCTTTCGAGGTCCTCGTGTACCCGATGTGAGCTATGGTCGAGGCTGCCCTAAAATAACAAAAATGCCAATGGCCATGACAAATAATCACGAGGCAGTGGGCTATAGCCTTTGGTCAGCGGGGGTTGGGGAGGGGGTTTCGGGGGCTCTGATCGTCGGAAATATGTACAGTCTTTTCGAGGTTCGTCGTGTGCCCAGTGGGAGGCTACGGCCAGAAGCCTGCCGTAAAATGGCAAGAAATGACCAGCCAGTAGCCGTCGAATAATCATCGAGGCACATGGGCAATAGCCTTTGGTCCATGAGGGGTTGGGAGCGTGTTTGAGAGCTCTGTTTATCGGGAAATGGGTACAGTCTTTCGAGGGTCCTCGTGTGCCAGTGGGAGGAGCAGTCAAAAAGCACTGCCTAAAATGGCAAGACATGCCCAGTGGCGCAGCGTGAAATAATCATGCCGAGGTCCGTGGGCTATAGCACTTTGGTCCATGAGGTTGGGAGAGGCGTTCGGGGGCTCTGGGTGTCAGAAATGGGTACAGTCTTTTAAAGTCCTCGTGTACACAATGGGAGGCTACGGTCGAAGCCTGCCTAAAATGGCAAAAAAATGCCAATGGTGCGTGAAATAGTCAAGGGCGGTGGGCTACAGCCTTTGGTCGTGAGGGGTTGGGGAGGGTTTAGGGGCTCACGATCGTCAGGAAATATGTACTGTCTTTTCTAGGTTTATCGTGTGCCCAGTGGGAGGCTCTGACAGGCCTGCCTAATATGGCAAAAATACCCAATGAGCCAGCGTGAAATAGTCTCTGAGGAGGTGGGCTATAGCCTTTGGTCATGAGGGGTTGGGGAGGGGTTCGGGGCTCTGGTCATGAAATGGGTACAGTCTTTTCAAGGGTCTCGTGTGCCCGGTGGGAGGATACTGGTCAGGCACCTGCCTAAAATGGCAAAAATGCCTAGCGGCAGCGTGGAAATAATCATGCAAGGCGGTGGGCTATAACTGGTCCCATGAGGGGTTGGGAGCGTGTTTGAGGGGCTCACGGTCGTCGGCGGAAATGGGTACAGTCTTGTCGAGGGTCCTCATGTGCCCTGTGGGTGGCTACGGTCATAAGCCTGCCCTAAAATGGCAAGAATTGCCCCGCGGCGCCGCGCGTGAATTAGTCGCCGTGGCGGGTGGGCTATAGCATTTGGTCCGGGGGGTTTGGGGTGGGGGTTTGGGGGGCTCTGGTCATCGGAAATATGTACAGTCTTTTCGAGGGTCCTAGTGTGCCCAGTGGGAGGCTCTGACGAAGCCTGCCTAGAATGGCAAAGTACCCAGTGGTAGCAGCGTGAAATAATCGCCCGAGGCAGGGGGCTATAGCCTTTGGCCCATGAGGGGTTGGGAGAGGCGTTCGGGGGATGGGGTGTCAAAATGGGTACAGTCTTTTCGAGGTCTCGCGTGCCAGGTGGGAGGCTAGGGTCAAGCCTGCCGTAAAATGGCAAGAAATGCCAATGGCATGGCGTGTCAAATAGTCATGGGGCACTGTGGGCTATGTGCTGGTCCATGGGGTTGGGAGCGTGTTTGAGCGCTCTGGTGTCGGGAAATGGGTACAGTCTTTTCGAGGGTCCTCGTGTGCCGAGTGGGAGGCTACGGTCAAGCCACTAAAAATGGCAAGAAATCCCCAGCGGCGCAGCGCGTGAAATAGTCGCTTAGGCTGGTGGGCTATAGCCTTTGGTCCGCGGGGGTTGGGGAGTGGCGTTCGGGGGCTCTGGGTGTCCGAAATGCGTACAGTCTTTTCGAGAGTCCTCGTGTACACAGTGGGAGGCTACGGTCAGAAGCCTGCACTAAAATGGCAAGAAATGCTTAGCCAGTGGCAACGTGAAATAACCAGCAAGGCAGTGGGCTATAACCTTTGGCCCTTGAGGTTGGGGAGGGGCGTTCGAGGCTACTGGGTGTCGAAATCGTACAGTCTTTTCGAGAGTCCTCGTGTGATGGGAGCTCTGACCAAGCCTGCCTAAAATGTGAAATGCCATGACGCGTGTGAAATAGTCGCCAAGGCAGTGGGCTATAACTGGTCATGAGGGGTTGGGGAGGGGTTTGGGAGCTACAGTGGTAGGAAATATGTACAGTCTTTTCGAGGGTTGTCGTGTGCCCAGTGGGAGGCTGACGGCCAGGCTTTGCCTAAAATGGCAAGAAATGCCAATGGCCTTGTAGCGCGTGGAAATAGTCACCAAGGCGGTGGGCTATAGCCTGGTCATGAGGTTGGGGAGGTGGTTTGAGTTACTGGTCGTCGGAAATGGGTGCAGTCTTTTCAAGGGTCCGCGTGTGCCGGGTGGGGGGCTGATCAAGCCTGCCTAAAATTACAAAGACATACCAGTAGCGATGCGTGAAATAGTCACAAGGCGGTGGGCTATAGCCTTTGGTCCCATGAGGTTGGGGAGGGTTTAGGGGTCTCAGTGGTCGAAAATGGAGTACAGTCTTTTGAGGGTCCTCGTGTGATGGGAGGCTACGGTCAGGCACTGCCCTAAAATGGCGAAATGCCCAGTGACGGAAATAGTCACAGGCGGTGGGCTATAGCCTTTGGTCATGAGGGGTTGGGGAGGGGCGTTCGATGGCTCTGGGTGTCGAGAAATGGGTGCAGTCTTTTCGATGGTCTCGCGTGCCCGGTGGGAGGCTCTGTCAAGCACGCAGTAAATGGCAAGAAATGACCATGGCAGCGCGTCAAATAGTCATCGAGGCCTGTGGGCAATAGCCTTTGGTCCGCGGGGGTTGGGGACCGGGTTTCGGGGGCTCTGTGGGTCGGAAATGGGTACAGTCTTTTCGAGGGTCCTCGTGTGTACTTGATGGGAGGAGCGGTCAAAAGCCTGCCCTAAAATGGCAAGACATGCCCAATGGCCAGCGCGTGAAATAATCAGGTCCGTGGGCTATGTGCTTTGGTCCATGAGGGGTTGGGAGGGCGTTCGGGGGCTCTGGGTGTCGAAATGGGTACAGTCTTTTCGAGAGTCCTCGTGTACCCGCAGTGGGAGGCTGACGGTCAGAAGCCTGCCCTAAAATAAAGAAATGCCAGCCAGCGCTGTGACAAATAGTCATAGAGGCAGGTGGGCTACAGCCTTTGGTCGTGAGGGGTTGGGGAGGGTTCGGGGGCTCTGATCGTGAAATATGTACAGTCTTTTCGAGGGTTACGTGTGCCCAGTGGGAGGCTCTGACTGCACACTAATATAAAGAAATACCCCAGTGGCAGCGCGTGAAATAGTCTTCGAGGAGGTGGGCTATAGCCTTTGGTCATGAGGGGTTGGGGAGGGTTTGAGGCTCTGGTCATGAGAAATGGGTACAGTCTTTTCAAGGGTCTCGTGTGCCCAGTGGGAGGATCTGATCGAGGCCTGCCTAAAAATGGCAAAAAAATGCCTAAGCAGCGTGAAATAATCATGAGGCAGTGGGCTATAACTACTGGTCCCATGGGGTTGGGAGGGGTTTGAGGGTTACGGTCGTCAGAAATGGGTGCAGTCTTTTCGAGGGTCCTCGTGTTCCCAGTGGGAGGCTACTGGTCGAGCACACTGCCCTAAAATGGCAAGACATGCCAGTGTGATGTCGTGAAATATCACAAGGGCGGTGGGCTATAGTGCTAGTCATGAGGGGTTGGGGAGGGGGTTTAGGGGGCTCACAGTGGGTCGAAAATGGATGCAGTCTTTTCGAGGGTACTCGGGTGCCCTTGATGGGAGGCTAGGGTCAGGAAGCCTGCCGTAAAATGGCAAGAAATACCAGTGTGCGTCAAATAATCAGGCACATGGGCTATAGCCTTTGGTCCATGAGGTTGGGAAACGTGTTTAGGCGCTCACAGTCGTGGGAAATGGGTACAGTCTTTTCGAGGGTCCTCGTGTGCCCAGTGGGAGGCTATGGTCAAAAGCCTGACCTAAAATGGCAGACATGCCAGTGGCGCGCGTGAAATAATCGCTGGGCGGTGGGCTATATAGCCTTTGGTCCATGAGGTTGGGGAGGGGCGTTCGGGGCTCTGGGTGTCAGAAATGGGTACAGTCTTTTCGAGGTACTCGTGTACCCAGGTGACGGGCTATGTTCGAGGCCTGCCTAAAATGGCAAGAAATGCCTTGGCCATGACAAATAGTCATGAGGCGGTGGGCTCTGCCTGGTCAGTGAGGGGTTGGGGAGGGGGTTTCAGGGGCTCTGATCGTAGGAAATATGTACAGTCTTTTCGAGGTTCGTCGTGTACTTGATGGGAGGCTTCTGACGGAGCCTGCCTAATATAATGGCAAGAAATACCAGTAGTGTGCGTGAAATAGTCTCTGAGGAGGTGGGCTATAGCCTTTGGTCCGGGGGGGTTGGGAGGGGTTCTTGGGCTCTGGTCGTCGGAAATGGGTACAGTCTTTTCAAGGGTCCTCGTGTGCCCGGTGGGAGGATCTGGTCAGGAGGCCTACTAAAATGGCAAAAAATGCCTAGCGGCGCAGCGCGTGAAATAGTCGCCGAGGCCGGTGGGCTATAGCCTTTGGTCCGCGGGGGTTGGGGAGGGGGTTTCGGGAGCTCTGGTCGTAGGAAATATGTACAGTCTTTTCGAGGGTCCTCGTGTGCCCAGTGGGAGGCTACGGTCAGAAGCCTGCCGTAAAATGGCAAAAAATGCCAATGTGACGTGTCAAATAGTCATGACACATGGGCTATAAGCCTTTAGTCCTTGAGGTTGGGAGCGTGTTTGGGGCTCTGGTAGTCGGAAATTGGTTCAGTCTTTTCGAGTGTCCTCGTGTACCCAGTGGGAGGCTACAGTCAGAGGCACATACTAAAATGGCAAGTAGTGCCAGTGGGCCTTGGGAAATAATCACTTAGGCCGGTGGGCTATAGCCTTTATTCCATGAGGGTTGGGGAGGGGGTTTGGGGCTCAGTGTCAGGAAATGGAGTCGTTCTTTTCGAGGGTCTCGTGTGCAGTGGTAAACTCTGATCAGGCATGCCCCTAAAATGGCAAGACATGCCAGTGACATGGCAGCGTGAAATAATCAGCGAGGCAGGTGGGCTATAGCCTTTGCCAGCAGGGGTTGGGGATGGGCGTTAGGGGCTCACAGGTGTCAGGAAATGGGCAGTCTTTTCGAGGTCCTCGCGTGCCCAGTGGGAGAGCTACTGGTCAGGGCCTGCCACTAAAATGAAAATGCCAGTAGCCGGTAGCGTGAAATAGTCGCCAGGCGGTGGGATATAGCCTTTGGTCTGCAGGGGTTGGGAGGCGTCGGAAATTGGTACAGTCTTTTCGAGGTCCTCGTGTGCCCGTGGGAGGCTACTGGTCGAGCCTGCCCTAAAATGACAAGAAATGCCATGCGCAGCAGTGAAATAATAACCCGGTGCGTTGGGCTATAGCCTTTGGTCCAGAGGGTTGGGAGGGGTTTGAGGGGCTCAGTGTCGAGAAATGGGTGCAGTCTTTTCGGGGTCCTCGTGTGCCCGAGTGGGAGGCTACGGTCGAAGCCTGCCCTAAAATTACAAGACATGCCCAGTGGCCAGCGCGTGAAATAATCATGGATGCCGGTGGGCTATAGCCTTTGGTCATGAGGGTTTGGGAGGCGTTCGGGGCTCTAGGTGTCGAAATGGTACAGTCTTTTGAGGTCCTCGTGTACCCGGTGGGAGGCTACAGTCGAGCCTGCCAAAATGGCAAAAATGCTGGCCAGTAGCAGCGCGAAATAGTCAAGGGCCGGTGGGCTATAGCATTTGGTCCGTGGGGGTTGGGGGGGTTTCGGGGCTCTGGTCTTCAGAAATGGGTACGGGCTTTTAGATGGTCCTCGTGTGGCCATTGGGAGGCTACGGTCAGAAGCACCTGCCCTAAATTACAAGACATGCCAATGGCCTTGGCAGAAATAATCATGGGGCTGGTGGGCAATAGCCTTTGGTCCGTGGGGTTGGGAGGGTGTTTGAGGCTCTGGTCTTGAAATGGGTACAGCCTTTCGAGGTCCCTCGTGTGATGGGAGGCTCTGAGTCAGAACCCAGTAAAATGGCAAGACATGCCAGTGGCAGCGTGAAATAATCGCCAGGCGGTGGGCTATAGCTTTTGGTCCCTTGAGGGGTTGGAGGCGTTTGGTGGCTCACAGTCGTCGGAAATGGGTACAGTCTTTTGAGGGTCCTCGTGTTATTCGCGGTGGAGGCTACGGTCAGGAAGGCCTGCCCTAAAATAACAAGACATGCCAGTGAGCGCAGCGCGTGAAATAATCCACCGAGGCGGTGGGGTATAGCTTTGGTCCTTGGGGTTGGGAGGGGCGTTCGGAGACTCTGGGCGTCGAAATGGGTCAGTCTTTTCGAGGGTCCACGTGTACAGTGGGAGGCTAAGGTCAGAGGCCTGCCCTAAAATGGCGAAAATGCCCATGGCGCGTAGCTGGAAATAGTCACCGAGGCGGTGGGCTATAGCCTTTGTGAGGGGTTGGGGAGGCGTTAGGGGCTCTGGGTATAGAAATGGGTACAGTCATTTGAGGGTCTCAGCGTGCCGATGGAGAGCTCAGTCAGGCCTGCCCTAAAATGGCAAAATGCCAATGGCCTTAGCAGTGAAATAATCGCGAGGCGGTGGGATATAGCATTTGGTCTGCGGGGGTTGGGGAGGGCGTCATAGTAAATGCAGTCTTTTCGAGGTCCTCGTGTGCAGTGGGAGGCTCTGATCAGAGCTTGCCCTAAAATGACAAGAAATGCCCATGGCGCAGCGTGAAATAATAACCGAGTCGTTGGGCTATAGCCTTTAGTCCCATGAGGTTGGGGAGGATTTGAGAGCTCTGGTCGTCGAAATGGAGTGCAGTCTTTCGAGGGTCCTCATGTGCCCGATGGGAGGCTACAGTCAAAAAGCACCTTGCCCTAAAATGGCAAGACATGCCCAATGGAGCCGCGTGAAATAATCGCCAAGGCAGTGGGCTATAAGCCTTTGGTTTCTTGAGGGTTGGCGAGGGGCGTTCGGGGGATCTAGGTGTCCGCAATGGGTACAGTCGTATGGAGGGTCCGCGTGTGCCCAGTGGGTGGCTACTGATCAGCACATGCACAAATGGCAAAAATGCCCAGCGCATGTGAAATAGTCACAGGCAGTGGGCTATAGCCTTTAGTCCTTGAGGGTTGGGAGGGGTTTGGGGCTCTGGTCTTGAAATGGAGTACAGTCTTTTAGAGGTCCTCGTGTGCCAGTGGGAGGCTACAATCGAGCACTGCAAAATGTGCAAGAAATACCAGTGTGGCCAGCGTAGAAATTATCACGAGGCGGTGGGCTATAACTTTGGTCCATGAGGGGTTGGGGAGGGTTTGAGCTCTGGTCATCGGAAATGGGTACAGTCTTCGAGGGGCCCTCGTGTCCCAGTGAGAGGCTCTGATCGAGCACAAGTAAGTGTGAAGACATGCCCAGGTAGCGCAGCGCGTGAAATAATCAGGCGGTGGGCTATAACTTTTAGTCCGGGGGTTGGGAGGGGTTTGAGAACTACAGTGTCGAGAAATGGAGTCACGTTCTTTTCGAGGGTCCTCGTGTGCCCAGATGGTGGAGCTCACGGTCAGAAGCATGCCTAAAATGGCAAGACATGCCTGTGTGTAGGCGTGGAAATAATCAGCAGGCAGTGGGCTATAATAGCCTTTTAGTGAGGGGTTGGGATGGGCGTTAAAGGGGGCTCACAGGTGTAGGAAATGGGCCTGAGTCTTTTCGAGGTCTCGCGTGCCCAGTGGGAGGCTCTGATGAGGCCTGCCTAAAATGGCAAGAAATGCCAGTGGTAGCGCGTGAAATAATCCTTGAGGCCGGTGGGCTATATTGTGGTCCATGAGGGGTTGGGGAGGGTTTGGGAGCTCTGGTGGTAGAAATATGTACAGTCTTTCGAGGGTCTCGTGTGCCCAGTGGGAGCTACGGTCAGAACTGCCTAAAATAACAAAAATGCCAGCGTGACATGCGTGTCAAATAGTCATGAGCCATGGGCTATGTGCCTTTAGTCCATGAGGGGGTTGGGAGCGTGTTTGGGGCTCTGAGTCGTCGGAAATGGGTACAGTCTGATCTTCGAGGTCCTCGTGTACCCAGGTGGGAGGCTCAGTCAGAGGCCTGCCCAAATGGCAAGAAATGCCAGCAGTGGCAGCTGGAAATAGTCCTGGAGGCAGTGGGCTATGTGCTTGAGGGGTTGGGGAGGCGTTAGAGGGCTCTGGGTATGAGTGCAGTCATTTCGAGGGTCCTCATGCGTGCCCGATGGGAGGCTACAGTCGAGGCCTGCCTAAAATGGCAAGAAATGCCAGTGGCCTTGTGGCGTGAAATAATCGCGCCCGAGGCCGGTGGGATATAGCATTTGGTCTGCGGGGTTGGGGAGGCGTCGCAAATGGGTACAGTCTTTTGAGGTCCTCGTGTGCCCAGTGGGAGGCTACGGTCAGAAACTTGCCTAAAATGACAGAAATGCCATGGTGGCGTGAAATAATGTAGGGTCGTTGGGCTATAACGTTTGGTCCCGCGGGGTTGGGAGGGATTTGAGACTCGACAGTGTCAGAAATGGGTACAGTCTTTGAGGTCCTCATGTGCCCAGTGGGAGGCCTCTGGTCAGAAGCACATGCCCTAAAATAACAAGACATGCCAGTGAGCGCAGCGTGAAATAATCATGGGGCAGTGGGCTATAGCCTTTGGTTTGCTTGAGGGGTTGGCGAGGGGCGTTGAGGATCTAGGTGTCAGTGCAGTCTTACAGTCTTATGGAGGGTCTCGTGTACCCAGGTGGGAGGCTCTGGTCAGAGGCCTGCCCTAAAATGGCAAGAAATGTAGCCAGCGCTGTGAAATAGTCACAGGGCAGTGGGCTATAGCCTTTGATCCATGAGGTTGGGGAGGGTTTCGGGGCTCTGGTCTTGAAATGGGTCAGTCTTTTAGAGGTCTCGTGTGCCCGAGTGGGAGGCTACAATGAGCCCCTAAAATGGCAAGAAATACCAGTGGCCTTGTGCGTGAAATTAATCACCAAGGGCGGTGGGCTATAACTTTAGTCCCTTGGGGTTGGGAGGGTTTGGGGCTACAGGTCGCCGGAAATGGGTACAGTCTTTTCGAGGCCCTCGTGTGCCAGTGAGAGCTACGGTGGAAGCACCGTAAATTGGCAAGACATGCTTGGCCAGTAGCAGTGAAATAATCATGCCAGGCGGTGGGCTATAACTTTAGTCATGAGGGGTTGGGGAGGGGTTCAGAGGCTCAGTGCGTCAGAAATGGAGTGCGTTCTTTTCAGGGTCCTCGTGTGCCCTGTGGTAGGCTACGGTCAGAAGCATGCCCTAAAATAGCATAGACATGCCAGTAGCGCAGCGTGAAATAAGTCATGGGGCGGTGGGCTATAGCCTTTGCCATTGAGGGGTTGGGGATGGGCGTTAAGAGACTCTGGGTGTCGAGAAATAGGACAGTCTTTTCGAGGTCTCGTGCCCAGGTGGGAGGCTACTGATCAGGGCCTGCCCTAAAATAAGAAATGCCAGCCAGTAGCAGTGAAATAATCAGCCAAGGCAGTGGGCTATAACCTTTGGTCCCATGAGGGGTTGGGAGGGTTTGGGAGCTACAGTGGCCGTGGGAAATATGTACAGTCTTTCGAGGTCCTCGTGTGCCAGATGGGAGGCTACGGTCGAAGCACTGCCGTAAAATGGCAAAAATGCCCAGTGCGGCGTGTCAAATAATCAGTGACACATGGGCTATAACCTTTGGTCAGGGGGTTGGGAAACGTGTTTAGGGGGCTCAGTGGTCGTGAAATGGGTGCAGTCTTTTCGAGGGTCCTCGTGTACCCGATTGGGAGGCTCGGTCAGGCACCTGCCCATACAAAATGTGAAAGTAGTGCCAGTGGCAGTGTGAAATAGTCACTTGAGCCGGTGGGCTATAGCCTTTATTCCCATGAGGGGTTGGGGAGGGGTTTGGGGGCTCAGTGGGTCAGAAATGGGTGCGTTCTTTTCGAGGGTCCTCGTGTGCCCGATGGTAGGCTACGGTCAGGAAGCATGCCTAAAATGGCAAAGACATGCCAGTGGCTGGCGTGAAATAATCGCCTTAAGAGGCGGTGGGCTATAGCCTTTTGCCCATGAGGTTGGGGATGGGCGTTAGGGGCTCTGGGTGTCGAGAAATGGGCACAGTCTTTTCGAGGTCTCGCGTGCTTGGTGGGAGGCTCACTGGTCAGGGCCTGCACTAAAATGGCAAGAAAATGCCCTTGGCGCAGCGCGTGAAATAATCGCCGAGGCGGTGGGATATAAGCGTTTGGTCTGCGGGGGTTTGGGGGAGGCGTCGGAGGTGAGTCTGCAGTCTTTTGAGGGTCCTCGTGTGCCCGTAGGAGGCTACCAGGTGCCCTAAAATGACAAGAAATGCTTGTGTGCAAGTGAAATAATGTGGGTCGTTGGGCTATAGCCTTTGGTCCCATGAGGGTTGGGGAGGGGGTTTGGGGGCTCTGGTCGTCGGGAAATGGGTGCAGTCTTTCGAGGGTCCTCGTGTGCAGGTGGGAGGCTACTGGTCAGAAGCCTGCCTAAAATTACAAGACATGCCAGGCCAGCGCAGTGAAATAGATCGCCAGATGCGGTGGGCTGTGCCTTTGGTCCATGAGGGGTTTGGGAGGCGTTGAGGGTGTCGAAATGGGTACAATCTTTGAGGTCCTCGTGTACCCAGTGGGAGGCTCAGTCAAGCCTGCTGCCAAAATAAGAAGACTGTAGCGCATGTAGCGGGAAATAATCATAGGGCAGTGGGCTATAGCACAGCTGATCCCGTGAGGGGTTGGGAGGGGTTTGAACTCTGGTCTTCAGAAATGGGTACAGTCTTTTTGAGGGTAGTCGTGTGACCAGTGGGAGGCTACTGTCAGAAGCCTGCCGTAAAATTGCAAGACATGCCCAGTGAGGCATGGCGCGTGAAATAGTCATGGGGCATAGCCTTTGGTCAAGTGGGGGTTGGGAGGGTGTTTGAGAACTCTGGTCTTGAAATGGGTACAGCCTTTCAGGGTCCCTCGTGTGCCCAGGTGGGAGGCTACGGTGAGACCACCTGTAAAATGGCAAGACATGTGCATGTGCGTGAAATAGTCGCGAGCAGTGGGCTATAGCTTTTAGTCAGGGGTTGAGGGGCGTTTGGCTCTGGCTACAGTGCGTGAAATGGGTACAGTCTTTCGAGGTCCTCGTGTTACATGATGGGAGGCTCTGGGAAAGCCTGCCCTAAAATAACAAGACATGCCAGTGACGCGTGCGTGAAATAGTCACACGAGGCGGTGGGGTATAGCTGGTCCCTTGAGGGGTTGGGAGGGCGTTCGGGGGCTCTGGGCGTCAGAAATGGGTACAGTCTTTTGGTCTCGTGTGCACGATGGGAGAGGCTACTGATCAAGAGGCCTGCCTAAAATGTAAAGAAATGCCCATGGCGCAGGCCAGCTGGAAATAGTCACTGCAAGGCAGTGGGCTATAGCCTTTGCCATGAGGGGTTGGGAGGGAGGCGTTAGGGGCTCACAGGTATCGGAATGGGTGGATCATTTCGAGGGTCCTCGCGTGCCAGATTAGGGAGAACTGGTCGAGGCCTGCCACAAATGGCAAAAATACTGCCAGGCGCAGCAGCGTGGGAAAATAATCGCCCGAAGGCAGGTGGGCTATAGCCTTTGGTCCATGAGGGGTTGGGAGAGGGTTTGGGAGCTCAGTCGTGGGAAATATGTACAGTCTTTCGAGGGTCCTCAGCGTTACTTGATGGGAGGCTCTTGTCAGACCTTTGCCCTAAAATGGCAAAGAAATACCCAGTGTGTGGCCCGTGGAAATAATATAGGGCGGTGAGCTATAGCCTTTAGTCATGAGGGGTTGGGGAAGGTGTTTGAGGGCTCTGGTCGTCGGAAATGGAGTCGATCTTTTGAGGGTCCTCGCGTGCAGTGGGAGGCTACTGGTCAGAAGCACATGCCTAAAATAACAAGACATGCCATGGCGCAGCGCGTGAAATAGTCGCCAAGGCAGTGGGCTATAGCCTTTGGTCCCATGGGGTTGGGGAAAGGTGTTTGAGGGGGCTCTGGTGCGTCGGAAATGGGTACAGTCTTTCGAGGGTCTCAGCGTGCCCGGATGGGAGGCTCAGTCAGGGACCTGCCTAAAATGGGAATAAATACCAGCCAGTGTGACACGGGAAATAGTCACGAGGGCGGTGGGCTATAATAACTGGTCCATGAGGTTGGGGAGGGGTTTGGGGCTCTGAGTGGTGAAATGGGTACATTCTTTTAGGGTCTCGTGTGTGCCCAGTCGGAGGCCTACGGTCAGAAGCATGCCCTAAAATGGCAAGACATGCCCAGATGGCGGAGGCAGCGTGAAATAGTCAAGGGCAGTTGGCTATAGCTTTGGTCATGAGAGGTTGGGAGAGGGTTTCGGGGCTCAGTGCGTCAGAAATGGAGTCACGGTCTTTTCGAGGTCTCGTGTGCCAGTGGGAGGCTACAGTCAGAAGCCTGTCCTAAAATGGCAAAAGAAATGTCCATGACAGCGCGTCAAATAGTCATGGGGCGGTGGGCTATAACCTTTGGCCCCAGGGGTTGGGGAGGAGTTTAGAGGGCTCTGGGTGTATGCAGAAATGGAGTCTGGGTCTTTTGAAGGGTCCTCGTGTGCCCAGTGGGAAGCTCTGATCAGGGCCTGCCCTAAAATGGCAAGAAATGCCAGTGGCGGCAGGTGAAATAGTCGACGAGGCCGGTGGGATATAGCATTGGTCTCTACAGGGGTTGGGAGGTGCGTCGGTAAATGGGTACCGTCTTTTCGAGGTCCTCTTGTGCCCGTGGGAGGCTCTGATCAGAGGTCTGCCCTAAAATGACAAAAATGCCAATGGCCTTGTGCGAAGTGTCACTGAGGCAGTGGCCTATAGCCTTTGGTCCATGAGGGTTGGGAGGGTTTGAGGGCTCAGTCGTCAGAAATTAGTACTGATCTTTTCGAGGTCCTCGTGTGCCCAGTGGGAGGCTATGGTCAGGGCACTTGCCTAAAGGAGCAAGACATGCCCAGTATGCCAGGAAATAGTCACCAAGGGCGGTGGGCTATGTGCTGGTCCCATGATGGTTGGGGAGGGGTTTCGGGGGCTCTGGGCGTCGGAAATAGGTACAGTCTTTTGAGGGTCCTCGTGTGCCATGGGAGACTCTGGTCAGGCACATGCCTAAAATAGCAAGAAATGCCAGTGGTATGGCGCGGAAATAGTCATAGGGCCGGTGGGCTATGTGCTGATCTGCGGGGGTTGGGGAGGGGTTTAGGGGCTCAGTGGTCGTGGAAATGGTGCAGTCTTTTCGAGGGTCTCGTGTGCCAGTGGGAGGCTACGGTCGATGGCCTGCCCTAAAATAACAAGACATGCCAGTGGCCAGCGTGAAATAATCGCCGAGGCGGTGGGCTATAGTGCCTTTGGTCCATGAGGGGTTGGGAGGGTTTGAGGGCTCTGGTCGCCGGAAATGGTACAGTCTTCTGAGGGTCCTCTCATGAGCCCAGTGGGAAACTCGGTCAGAAGCCTGCCCTAAAATGCCAAGAAATATCCAGTAGCCGTGAAATAGTCAGGGATGGTGGCCTATGTGCTTTGGTCCAGGGGTTGGGGAGGGGCGTTCGGGGCTCACGGTGTGAAAATGGGTCTGCAGTCTTTTCGAGGTCCTCGCGTGAGTGGGAGGCTCTGATCAGGGCCTGCCTAAAAGCAATAAATACCAATGGCGCTGTGCGTGAAATAATCGCCGAGGCGGTGGGCTATAGCTTTTGGTCCATGGAGGTTGGGGAGGCGTCGGGAAATGGAGTCAGTCTTTTCGAGGGTCCTCGTGTGCCCGTGGGAGGCTCTGATCAGGCCTGCCCTAAAATGACAAGAAATGCCAGTGATGCAGCGCGTGAATTAAGTCAAGGCGGTGGGCTATAGGCTTTAGTCCAGGGGTTGGGGAGGGGTTTAGGGGGCTCTGGTCGTCGGAAATGGAGTGCAGTCTTTCAGGGTCTCAGCGTGCCAGATGGGTGGCTTCTGATCAGCTTTGCCCTAAAATGTCAAGACATGCCCAGTGGCGCGGCGCGTGAAATAATCATGGGGCAGTGGGCTATAGCCTTTGGTCCAGCGGGGTTGGGAGGGGTTTCAGGGCTCTGGTCATGGAAATGGGTGCAGTCTTTCTGAGGGTCCTCATGAGCCCAGTGGGAGGCTCGGTCGAGGCTGCCCTAAAATGCCAAGAAATATCCAGGCGTGGCGCGTGAAATAGTCCTGAGATGGTGGCCTATAGCCTTTGGTCCCGGTGGTTGGGAGGGTTTGAGGGGCTCACAGTCGTGAGGAAATGGGTACAGTCTTTTCGTGGGTCCTGGTGTGCCCATTGGGAGTCTCTGATCGGAGGGCTGCCTCTGATGGCAAAAATGCCCAGTGCGCGCGTGAAATAGTCACGAGGCGGTGGGATGCTCATGCTTTGGTCCCATGAGGGGTTGGGGAGGGGTTTAGGGGGCCACAGTGGTAGGAAATGGGTACATTCTTTTCGAGGGTCCTCGTGTGCCCGATGGGAGGCTACAGTCAGAAGCCCTAAAATGGCAAGAAATACCAGTGACAGTGAAATAATACAGGCGGTGAGCTATAATGCTGGTCCATGAGGGTTGGGGAGGGGGTTTAGGGGCTCTGGTCGTGAAATGGGTACAGTCTTTTCGAGGTCTCAGCGTGCCAGTCGGAGGCTCTGATCAGAAGCACATACTAAAATGGCAAGACATGCCAATGGCCTTGTGCGTGAAATAATCATGCGAGGCGGTGGGCTATAGCCTTTGGTCCCTTGAGGGGTTGGGAGGGGTTTCAGGGCTCTGGTCGCCGGAAATGGAGTCAGTCTTCTGAGGTCCTCATGTGATGGGAGGCTCAGTCAGGCACGCCTAAAATGCCAAGAAATATCCAGTAGCGGCGTGTGAAATAGTCACGAGGATGGTGGCCTATAGCCTTTGGTCAGCGGGGGTTGGGAGAGGCGTTCGGGGCTCACAGGTGTGAAAATGGGTACAGTCTTTTCGAGGTCCTCGCGTGCCCAGTGGGAGGCTACTGGTCGGGCCTGCCTAAAAGCGGCAACAAATACCCAGCTGCATGGCCGTGAAATAGTCATGAGGCGGTGGGCTATAGCTTTGGTCCAGCGGAGGTTGGGGGAGGCGTCGGAAATGGAGTACAGTCTTTTGAGGGTCCTCGTGTGCCCCGTGGGAGGCTACAGTCGAGGCCTGCCCTAAAATGACAAGAAATGCCAATGGCAGCGCGTGAAATAGTCACAAGGCCGGTGGGCTATGCCTTTAGTCATGAGGGATTGGGTAGGGGCGTTCGGGGCTCTGGTCGTCGAAAATGGTTGAGTCTTTTTGAGGTCCTCGTGTGCCCAGTGGGAGGCTACTGGTCAAGCACTGCCTAAAATGGCTAGAAATGCCAGTGGCGCAGCAGTGAAATAATCACGAGGGCGGTGGGTTATATAGCCTTTGGTCTCTGAGGGGTTGGGAGGGGCGTCGGAAATGGGTGAGTCTTTTCGAGGTCCTCTTGTGCCGTGGGAGCTACTGGTCAGGACCTGCCCTAAAATGACAAGAAATGCCAGTAGCAGCCTTGAGAAATAGTCATGAGGCGGTGGCCTATAGGCTTTGGTCCGGGGGTTGGGAGGGGTTTGGGGCTCTGGTCGTCGAGAAATGGGTCAGTCTTTTCGAGGGTCCTCGTGTGCCCAGTGGGAGGCTATGGTCAGGCCTTTGCCCAAAATAGCAAGACATGCCAGTGCAGCGTGAAATAGTCACTTGAGGCAGGTGGGCAATAGCCTTTGGTCCCATGAGGGGTTGGGAGGGGTTTCGGGGCTCAGTGCGTCGGAAATGGAGTGCAGTCTTTTCGAGGGTCCTGGTGTGCCCATGGGAGGCTCTGGTCGAGGCACATCTCTGATGTCAAAAAAATGCCAAGCAGGCGCAACGTGAAATAGTCAAAGGGCGGTGGGCTATAGCTAGTCCTTGAGGGTTGGGGAGGGGTTTAGGGGCCACAGTGGGTCGAAAATGGGTGCAGTCTTTTGAGGGTCCTCATGTGCCGATGGGAGGCTCTGGTCAGAAGCACACTAAAATGGCAAGAAATACCAATGGCCGCGTGAAATAATACCAAAGGCGGCTATAGCCTTTGGTCCTTGAGGATTGGGGAGGTTTAGGGGGCTCTGGTCGTCGGAAATGGGTACAGTCTTTTGAGGTCTCGCGTGCCAGTGGGAGGCTCACAGTGAAGCACTGCCCTAAAATGGCAAGCATGCCAATGGCGCGCGTGAAATAGTCATGGAGGCAGGTGGGCTATAACTTTGGTCCTTGAGGGGTTGGGGGAGGATTCAGGGGCTCTGGGCGTCGAGAAATGGGTACAGTCTTTTCGAGGGTTCGTGTGCCCGGTGGGAGACTACGGTCAGGCACTGCCACTAAAATAGCAAGAAATGCCAATGGCCTTGGCCCAGGAAATAGTCAGGCCCGGTGGCCTATAGCCTTTGGTCCATGAGGTTGGGGAGGGGTTTAGACTCTGGTCATGAAAATGGAGTACAGTCTTCTGAGGTCTCGTGTGCCCAGTGGGAGGCTCGGTCGAGCACACTAAAATGCCAAGAAATGTCAGCGTGCGTGAAATAATCATGGGATGGTGGGCTATAGCCTTTGGGCATGGGGTTGGGAGGGGCGTCCGGGGGCTCTGGGTGTCGGAAATGGGTACAGTCTTTTCGAGGTCCTCGCGTGCCCAGATGGCAGGCTCGGTCAGGCCTGCCTAAAATGGCAATAAATACCAGGCATGTGCGTGAAATAATCAGCCAAGGCGGTGGGCTATAACTTTGGTTCGCGGAGGTTGGGGAGGGTCGTCGGAAATGGGTCAGTCTTTTCGAGGGTCCTCGTGTGCCCGTGGGAGGCTACGGTCAGGAGGCCTGCCCTAAAATGACAAGAAATGCCAGCAGCCAGTGAAATAGTCACAAGGGCGGTGGGCTATAGCCTTTAGTCTTGGGGTTGGGAGGGTTTGGGGCTCTGGTTGTCGAGAAATGGGTCTGATCTTTTCGAGGTCCTCGCGTGCCCGATGTGGCAGAGCTACGGTCAGGGCATGCCCTAAAATGCAATAAATACCAGCCTTGGCAGCGTGAAATAGTCGCCGAGGCCGGTGGGCTATAGCCTTTGGTTCGCGGAGGTTGGGGAGGGTCGTCGGAAATCGGTAGACTCTTTTCGAGGGTCCTCGTGTGCCCGATGGGAGGCTCACGGTCAAGCCTGCCCTAAAATAACAGAAATGCCAAGCGGCCAGCGTCAAATAATCGCCGAGGCAGTGGGCTGTGCCTTTGGTCCCATGAGGTTTGGGGAAGGTGTTTGAGGCTCAGTCGTCGGAAATGGGTACAGTCTTTTCGAGGGTCCTCGTGTGCCCAGTGGGAGGCTACTGGTCAGAAGCCTACCTAAAATGAGAAGAAATGTCAGCATGGCAGCGCGTGAAATAATCATGGGGATGGTGGGCTATAGCCTTTGGGCATGAGGGTTGGGGAGGGGCGTTCGGGGGCTCTGGGTGCCGAAATGGAGTGCAGTCTTTTCGAGGTCCTCGCGTGAGTGGGAGAGGCTCTGATCAGGGCCTGCCCTAAAATATGGCAATAAATACCAGTGGCAGCCAGGTGAAATAGTCATGAGGCAGTGGGCTATAAGCCTTTGGTCGCGGAGGTTGGGAGGGGCGTCGAGGAAATGGGTACAGTCTTTTCGAGGGTCTCGTGTGCCCGTGGGAGGCTCGGTCAGAGGCCTGCCAAAATGACAAGAAATGCCCATGGCAGCGCGTGAAATAGTCAAGGGCGGTGGGCTATAGCTGGTCCATGGGGGTTGGGAGGGGTTTGGGGCTCTGGTCGTGAAATGGGTCTGATCTTTTCGAGGGTCCTCGTGTGCCCAGTGGGAGGCTACGGTCAAGCCTGCCTAAAATAGCAAGAAATGCCAAGCAGTCGTCAAATAGTTCTTAAGGCAGTGGGCTATAGCCTTTGGTCCATGAGGGGTTGGGAAAGGTGTTTGGGGCTCAGTGCGTCAGGAAATGGGTACTGATCTTTTCGAGGTCCTCGCGTGCCCAATGGGAGGTTCTGATCAGGGTCAGCCCTAAAATGGCAAGAAATGCCCAATGGTGCAAGCGATGTAATAGTCAGCAGGGCAGTGGTCTATAGCCTTTGGTCCCATGAGGGGTTGGGGAGGGTTTAGGGGGCTCTGGTTGTCGAAAATGGAGTACTGAGTCTTTTCGAGGTCCTCGTGTGCCAGTGGGAGGCTCTGATCTGGCACCCTAAAATGGCAAGAAATGCCAGTGGCGCAGCGCGTGAAATAGTCACACAAGCGGTGAGCTATAGCCTTTGGTCCATGAGGGGTTGGGAGGGGTTTAGGGGCTCAGTCGTCGAAATGGGTACAGTCTTTCGAGGTCCTCGCGTGCCCGGATGGGAGGCTCAGTCGAGGCCTTCCTAAAATGGCAATAAATACCAGTGGCGCACGGAAATAGTCACAGAGGCCGGTGGGCTATGTGCCTTTGGTCCTTGAGGGGTTGGGAGGGGTTTGAGGGCTCAGTCGTCGAAATGGGTACATTCTTTTAGGGTCCTCGTGTGTGCCCAGTCGGAGGCTACGGTCAGCACTGCCCTAAAATGGCAAGACATGCCCAGTGGCGGAAAGCGTGAAATATCACAGGGCAGTTGGCTATAGCCTTTAGTCCATGAGGTTGGGGAGGGTTTGAGGGCTCTGGTCGTCAAATGGAGTCTGAGTCTTTTCGAGGTCCTCGTGTGATGGGAGGCTACGGTCAGAAGCACTGCCTAAAATGGCAAGAAATGCCAAGCAGCGTGATCGTCAAATAGTTCCCGAGGCCGGTGGGCTATAGCCTTTGGTCCATGAGGGGTTGGGAAAGGTGTTTGAGGGCTCACAGTCGTCGGAAATGGGTACAGATCTTTTCGAGGGTCTCGCGTGAGTGGGAGGATTCTGATCAGGGTCAGCCCTAAAATGGCAAGAAATGCCCAACGGTGCAGCGCGTGTAATAGTCGCCGAGGCCGGTGGTCTATAGCCTTTGGTCCGCGGGGGTTGGGGAGGGGTTTAGGGGGCTCTGGTTGTCGAAAATGGGTACAGTCTTTTCGAGGGTCCTCGTGTGCCCAGTAGGAGGCTACGGTCAGAGCACACTTACTAAAATGGCAAGAAATGCCAGTGGCAGCGCGTGAAATAGTCACTGGGCGGTGAGCTATAGCCTGGTCCATGAGGGTTGGGGCGGGTTTGGGGGGCTCTGGTCGTCGGAAATGGGTACAGTCTTTTCGAGGGTCCTCGCGTGCCCAGTGGGAGGCTACGGTCAGAGGCCTGCCCTAAAATAGCAAGAAATGCCCAGCGGCACAGTAGGAAATAGTCCATGAGGCGGTGGCCTATGTGCTGGTCAGCGGGGTTGGGAGAAGGTTTGGGGGCTCGGTCGCCAGGAGAGTGGGTCAGTCTTCTGAGGGTCCTCGTGTGAGTGGGAGGCTACAGTCAGCACTGCCCTAAAATGTGACATGCCCAAAGCGCGTGGCGTGAATTAGTCAAGGGTCGGTGGGCTATAGCCTTTGGTCGTGAGGGGTTGGGAGGCGGGTTTGAGGGCTCACAGTGCGTGAAATGAGTGCAGTCTTTTCGAGGGTCCTCGTGTGCCCAGTGGGAGGCTACAGTCAGAGGCACTGCCCAAAATGGCAAAAATTCAAGCGCGCAGCGCGTGAAATAGTCACCAAGGCCGGAGGCTATAGCTTTGGTCCTTGAGTGTTGGGAGGGTTTGAGGGCTCTGGTCATCGGAAATGGAGTGCAGATCTTTAAGAGTCCTCGTGTGCCCAGTTGAAGGCTACGGTCAGACGCCTGCCTTAAAATAACAAGAAATGTCAGCCTTGTGCGTGAAATAATCATAGGCGGTGGGCTATGTGCTAGTCCCACAGGGGTTGGGGAGGGGCGTTGAGACTCTGGGTATCGGAAATAGTGCAGTCTTTTCGAGGGTCCTCGCGTGCCCAGTGGGAGGCTCTGATCAGGCACTGCCCTAAAATGGCAAGAAATGCCCAGTGCAGTGTCAGAGTGGTCTATAGCCTTTGGTCCGCGGGGGTTGGGAAGGGGCGTCGGAAATGGGTACAGTCTTTTCGAGGGTCCTCGTGTGCCCCGTGGGAGGCTACGGTCAGAGGCCTGCCCTAAAATGACAAGAAATACCCAGCGGCGCAGCGCGGGAAATTTTCACCGAGGCCGGTGGGCTATAGCCTTTGCTCAGCGGGGGTTGGGAAGCGGGTTTCGGGGGCTCTGGTCGTCGGGAATGGGTACAGTCTTTTCGAGGGTCCGCGTGTGCCCAGTGGGAGGCTACGGTCAGAGGCCTGCCCTAAAATGGCAAAAAATTCCAAGCGGCGCAGCGCGTGAAATAGTCACCGAGGCCGGTGGGCTATAGCCTTTGGTCCGCGGGGGTTGGGGAGGGGGTTTAGGGGGCTCTGGGTATCGGAAATGGGTACAGTCTTTTCGAGGGTCCTCGCGTGCCCAGTGGGAGGCTACGGTCAGGGCACACCTAAAATGGTAGAAATGCCAGTGGCCTTGATCGTGAAATAGTTGCCGAGGCCGGTGGGCTATAGCCTTAGGTCCGCGGAGGTTGGGGAAGGGCGTCAGAAATGGGTACAGTCTTTTCGAGGGTCCTCGTGTGCCCCGTGGGAGGCTACGGTCAGAGGCTTGCCCTAAAATGGCAAGAAATGCCAATGGCCTTGTGAGAAATAGTCACCAGGCAGTGGGCTATGTGCTTTAGTCGTGAGGGTTGGGAAGCGGGTTTGGGGCTCAGTGTCGTCGGGAATAGGTCTGATCTTTTCGAGGTCAGCGTGTGCCCGGTGGGGAGCTACAGTCAGAGGCCTGCCTAAAATGGCAAAAAATTCCAAGCGGTAGCAGCGTGAAATAATCACGAGGCCGGTGGGCTATGTACTGGTCCCATGAGGTTGGGGAGGGTTTAGGGGCTCACAGGTATCGGAAATGGGTACAGTCTTTTCGAGGTCTCGCGTGCCCAGTGGGAGGCTACGGTCAGGCCTGCCACAAATGGTAGAAATGCCGCCAGGCGCAGTCGTGAAATAGTTGCGAGGCGGTGGGCTATAGCCTTAGGTCAGCGGAGGTTGGGAGGGGCGTCGAAATGGGTGCAGTCTTTCGAGGGTCTCGTGTGCCCGTGGGAGGCTCTGATCAGAGGCTTGCCTAAAATGGCAAGAAATGTCCCATGGCGCGTGAAATAGTCACCAAGGGCGGTGGGCTATGCTGGTCCGAGGGGTTGGGAGGGCGTTGGGGCTCTGGGTATCTGAAATGGTTAAAGTCTTTTGAGGTCCTCGCGTGATGGGAGGCTCTGGTCAGGGGCCTGCCCTAAAATGGCAAGAAATGCCAGTGATTGCAGCGTGAAATAGTCGCCAGGCAGTGGGCTATAGTGGGTCCATGCGGGGTTGGGGAGGGCGTTGAGGCTCTGGGCGTCGGAAATGGGTACAATCTTTTGAGGGTCTCGTGTGCCCAGTGGGAAGCTACTGGTCGAGGCCTGCACTAAAATGGCAAAAAGCAGTGGTGGCGTGAAATGGTCACCGAGGCCCGTGGGCTATAGCCTTTGGTCTGCGGGGGTTGGGGAGGGGGGTTCGGGGGCTCTGGTCGTCGGAAATGGGTAGAGACTTTTTGAGGGTCCTCGTGTGGCCAGTGGGAGGCTACGGTCAGAGGGCTACCCTAAAATGGCAAGAAATGCCCAGCGACACAGTAGCGTGGGAAATAATGGCGTGGGGGCTATAGCCTTTGGTCGTGAGGTTGGGAGGGCGTGCGGGGGCTCTGGGCATCGGAAATGGGTACAGTCATTTGAGGTCCTCGTGTGCCAGTGGGAAGCTATGGTCAGAGCATGCCCTAAAATGGTAACATGCCAGTGGCGCATCGCGTGAAATAATCATGGCGGTGGGCTATATAGCCTTTGGTCCATGAGGGGTTGGGAGGGTGTTTGGAGGCTCACAGGTCGTCGGAAATAAGTGCAGTCTTTTGAGGGTCTAGTGTGCCCGGTGGGAGGCTACGGTCGAAGCACTGCCATAAAATGGGAAGAAATGTCCTGCAGGCAGCAGCGTGAAATAATCGCCCGAGGCAGGTGGGCTATAGCCTGAGTCCTTGAGGTTGGGAGAGGGCGTTCGGGGGCTCTGGGCGTCGGAAATGGGTACAATCTTTTGAGGGTCTCGTGTGCCCGAGTGGGAGGATTCTGGGTCAGAGGCCTCCACTAAAATGGCAGAAATACCCAAGTGGCCAGCGCATAAAAATAGTCCAGGCAGTGGGCTATAGCCTTTGGTCTGCAGAGGGGTTGGGAGGGGGTTGAGGGCTCAGTGGTCGGAAATGGGTAGAGACTTTTGAGGTCCTCGTGTGGCCCGGTGGGAGGCTCTGGTCAGAGGGCTACCCTAAAAATGGCAAGAAATGCCTTGACACAGTAGCGTGAAATAATAGCCCAGGCAGGGGCTATAGCCTTTGGTCGTGAGGGGTTGGGAGGGGCGTTCGGGGCTCTGGGCATGGGAAATGGGTACAGTCATTTCGAGTCCTCGTGTGCCCAGGTGGGAAGCTATAGTCAGAAGCATGCCCTAAAATGGCAAGACATGCCAATGGCGCATCGCGTGAAATAATCATGAGGCAGTGGGCTATAAGCCTGGTCCATGAGGGTTGGGAGGAGGTTTGGAGGCTCTGGTCGTGAAATGGGTACAGTCTTTTCGAGGGTGCTCGTGTGCCCAGTGGGAGGCTACAGTGGGTCAAGCACATGCCCTAAAATGACATGACATGCCAAGCGGCGCATCAGCGTGAAATTGTCATGAGGCACATGGGCTATAATGCCTTTGGTCCCATGAGGGGTTGGGAGGGGAAGTTCTGGGTTGGGCATCAGAAATGGAGTACAGTCTTTTGAGGTCCTCGTGTTCCCGATGGGAGGCCACGGTCAGAGCCTGCCCTAAAATGAAAAGAAATGCCAGGGCGCAGCGTGAAATAGTCACCAAGGGCGGTGGGCTATGCCTTAGTCCTTGAGGGTTGGGGAGGGTGTTTCGGAGGCTCTGGTCGTCGGAAATAGGTACAGTCTTTTCGAGGGTCCTAGTGTGCCCAGTGGGAGGCTACGGTCAGATGCCTGCCCTAAAATGGTAAGAAATCTCCTGAGGCAGCGTGAAATAATCATGCGAGGCAGTGGGCTATGCTTTGGTCCATGAGGGGTTGGGAGGGCGTTCGGGGGCTCTGGGCGTCGGAAATGGGTACAATCTTTTGGGGTCCTCGTGTGTGCCCAGTGGGAAGCTCTGTCAGAGGCCTGCACTAAAATGGCAAAGCCATGTGTGCAGCGTGAAATGATCACCGGCCCGGTGGGCTATAGCCTTTGGTCTGAGGTTGGGAGGGGTTCAGGGGCTCACAGTGCGTCGGAAATGGGTACAGTCTTTTTTGGGTCCTCGTGTGCTTGATGGGAGGTTCTGATCAGGCACTGCCCTAAAATGGCAGAAATACCAATGACGCAGCGTAAAATAGTCCACGAGGCGGTGGGCTATAGCCTTTAGTGCGGGGTTGGGGAGGGGGTTGGGGCTCACAGTCGTCGGAAATGGGTAGGGTCTTTTTGAGGGTCCTCGTGTGCCCGATGGGAGGCTACGGTCAGGCCTGCCCCTAAAATGGCAAGAAATGTCCAGCGGCGCGCGTGAAATAATCACGGGCCGGTGGGCTATAATGAGGGTTGGGGTTGGGGGCGTTGGGGGGTTCTGGGCGTCGGAAATGGGTACAATCCTTTCGAAGGTCCTCGTGTGCCAGTGGGAAGCTCTGTCAGAGCCTGCCTAAAATGGCAACAAATGCCAATGGCTGTGCGTGAAATAATCACAAAGGCGGTGGGCTATGTCTGGTTGTGAGGGGTTGGGACGGGGTTTGAGGGCTCTGGTCGTCGGAAATATGTACAGTCTTTTGAGGGGTCCTCGTGTGATGGGAGGATTCTGATCAGGAGGCTGCCCATGAGAAAATACCAATACTGGCTGCAGCGCATAAAAATAATGTGAGGCAGTGGGCTATAGCTGGTCTGCGGGGGTTGGGGAGGGGTTTAGGGGGCTCAGTTGTCGGAGGTGGTACAGTCTTTTGAGGGTCCTCGTGTGCCCATTGGGAGGCTCTGAGTCAGAGCCTGTAAAATGATAAGAAATGCCAGTGAGCCGCGTGAAATACTCATGAGGCAGTGGGCTATAACTGGTCCATGAGGGGTTGGGAGAGGGTTTGGGGGCTCTGGTCGCCGGAAATGGGTACAGTCTTCTGATGGTCCTCAGATTGCCCAGTGGGAGGCTCTGGTCAGGCACACTCTAAAATGGCTAGAAATGCCCAGTAGCGCGTGAAATAGTCATGGGGCCGGTGGGCTATACTTTGGTCCCATGAGGGGTTGGGGGTTTGAGGGCTCAGTCGTCAGAAATATGTACAGCCGAGGGTCCTCGTGTGCCCAGGTGGGAGGCTAAGGTCAGAGCCTGCCTAAAATGGCAAGAAATGCCAATGGCATGGCGTGAAGTGTCAGAGGGCAGTGGGCTATAGCCTTTGGTCATGAGGGGTTGGGAGGGAAGTTACAGGGGATCTGGGCATGGAAATGGGTACAGTCTTTTCGGGGTCCTCGTGTGTGTGATGGGAGGCTACGGTCAGAAGCTTGCCTAAAATGGCAAGAAATGCCATGGCCAGCGCGTGAAATATCACAGGGGCGGTGGGCTATAGCCTTTAGTCTGCAGGGGTTGGGGAGGGGTGTTTGAGAAGCCTTGGGCGTGAAATGGGTACAAGCCGAGGGTCTCGTGTGCCCGTGGGAGGCTACTGATCAGAGGCACTGCACTAAAATGGCAAGAAATGTCGATTAGCGCATACGTGAAATAGTCAGCCCAGGGCGGTGGGCTATAGCCTTTCCAGCGGGGTTGGGAAGGGGGTTGGGGGCTCTGCGCGTTGGAAATGGGTACAGTCTTTTTGGGGTGTTCGTGTGCCCAGTGGGAGGCTAAGGTCAGGCCCATCCCTAAAATGGCAGAAATGTCAAGCAGGCAGCCTTGAAATAATCGCCGAGGCCGGTGGGCTATAGCCTTTGGTCAGGGGGTTGGGAGAAAGCGGCGTTCGGGAGCTCTGGGCATGAGTAAATGTACAATCTTTTGAGGGTCCTCGTGTGCCCGAGTGGGAGGATCTGATCGAGGCACATACAAATGGCAAGAAATACTTGGCAGCGCATGAAATAGTCACCAAGGGCCGGTGGGCTATGTGCTGGTCCATGAGGTTGGGAGGGTGTTCGGGGCTCTGGTCGTGGGAAATGGGTACAGCAACCCGAGGTTCGTGTGCCCGGTGGGAGGCTACGGTCAAGCCTGCCCTAAAATGGCAAGAAATGTCAGTGACGCAACACGTGAAATAGTCATGAGACCGTGGGCCTATAGCCTTTGGTCCATGGGGGTTGGGAGGGCGTTCAGGCGCTCTCTTGGCGTCGGAATGGGTACAGTCTTTTAGGGTCCTCGTGTGCCCAGTGGGAGGCTAAGGTCAGCCTGCCTAAAATGGCAAAAATGTCCCTTGGCCTGGCGCGTGAAAATAATCCGCCGAGGCAGTGGTCTATAGGCTTTGGTCCTTGAGGTTGGTAGCGCGCGTTATGGGTACAATCGTTTTGGGGGTCCTCGTGTGCCCAGTGGGAAGCTACGGTCAGTCTGCCATAAAATGGCAAGAAATATACCAATGGCCTTGTGCGCATAAAAATAGTCCACAGGGCAGTGGGCTATAGCCTTTGGTCTGGGGTTGGGAGGGGTTCGGGGGCTCTGGTCGTCGGAAATGGGTGAGGTCTTTTGAGGGGTCCTCGTGTGCCCGGTGGGAGGCTACAGATGAGGCACACCACTAAAATGGCAAGAAATGCCCAATGGCCAGTAGCGCGTGGGAAATAGTCACCAAGGGCCGGTGGGCTATAACCCCAATTCGGCGGGGGTTGGGGAGGCGTTCGGGGCTCTGGGCGTCGGAAATGGGTACAGTCTTTTTGGGGTCACTTTTGTGCCCGATGGGAAGCTACAGTCCCGGGAGGCCTGTAAAATGGCAAGAAATGCATGGCCACGTGAAATAATCACCAAGGGCAGGTGGGCTATAGCCTTTAGTCCATGAGGGTTGGGGAGGGTGTTTGGAGGCTGCAGTGCGTCGGAAATGGGTGAGTCTTTTGAGGTCCTTTTGTGCCAGTGGGAAGGCTGCAGTCAGAGGCACTGCCATAAAATGGCAAGAAATGACCAGCGTGACACGTGAAATAGTCACCAAGGCCGGTGGGCTAATAACTTTAGTGCGGGGTTGGGGAGGGGTTCGGGGGCTCAGTGCGTGAGAAATGGGTCTGAGTCTATTTGAGGGGTCTCGTGTGCTTGATGGGAGGTTACGGTCAGGAGGCTGCCTAAAATGGCAAGAAATGCCAGTGTGCGCAGCCAAAATAATCGCTGAGGCCGGTGGGCTATAGCCTTTGGTCTGCGGGGGTTGGGGAGGGGGGTTCGGGGGCTCTGGTCGTCGGAAATGGGTAGGGTCTTTTTGAGGGTCCTCGTGTGCCCAGTGGGAGGCTACGGTCAGAGGCCTGCCATAAAATGGCAAGAAATGCCATGCGCATGGCGTGAAATATCATGGGGCCCGGTGGGCTATAAGTGCTGATCCAGGGGTTGGGAGGGTGTTTGGAGGCTCTGAGTCGTCGGAAATGAGCCAGATCTTTTTGAGGTCCTTTTGTGCCCGAGTGGGAAGCCTGATCAGAGGCCTGCCATAAAATGGCAAAGGAAATGACCATGGCGCAGCCACGTGAAATAGTCATGAGGCAGTGGGCTATATAGCTGCAGGGGTGGGGGTGGGGGTTGGGGGGGCTCTGGTCGTGAGAAATGGGTACGGCCTTTTCGAGGGGTCCTCGTGTGCCCAGTGGGAGGTTGGTCAGAGCCTGCCACTAAAATGGCAAGAAATACCAATGGCCATGCGCATAAAATAGTCCACGAGGCGGTGGGCTATTGCTAGTCCCTGAGGGGTTGGGAGGGGTTAGGGAGCTCTGGTCGTCGGAAATGGGTGGGGTCTTTTGAGGGGTCCTCGTGTGCAGTGGGAGGCTACAGTCAGCCTGCCCAAATGGCAAGAAATGTGAGCCTTCAGTGAAATAAATAGTCGCAGTGGGCTATAGCCTTTGGTCGGCCGGGGGTTAGGGAGAAGCGTTAAGGGGGTTCGGGCATCGGAAATGGTCTGATCTTTTTAGGGTCCTCGTGTGCCCAGTGGGAAGCTACGGTCAGAGGCCTGGAACAAAATGGCAAAAATGCCCAATGTTGGCAGGTAAATAATAGTCACTGGGGCGGTGGGCTAAGCACTGGTCATGGGGGTTGGGGAAGGGGTTTGGGGCTCTGAGTCGTCGGAAATATGTACAGTCTTTTGAGGGTCCTCGTGTGCCCGGTGGGAGGATTCTGATCGAGGCCTGCCAAAATGGCGAAATACCAGTGGCCAGCGCGTAAAATAATGTGAGGCGGTGGGCTATAGCCTTTGGTCTGCAGGGGGTTGGGGAGGGTTTGGGGCTCTGGTTGTCGGAAGGTGGTACAGTCTTTTAGGGTCCTCGTGTGTGCCCGGTGGGAGGCTCTGGTCAGAGGCCTGCTCTAAAATGGCAAAAGAAATGCCAATGGTGCAGCGTGAACTAATCACAGGCGGTGGGCTATAACTGGTCACAGGGGTTGGGAGGGGTTTCAGGAGCTCTGGTGTCGGAAATGGGTACAGTCTTTTCGAGGTCCTCGTGTGCCCCAGTGGGAGAGCCTCTGAGGTCAGAGCCTGCTAAAATGTAACAAGAAATGTCAATGGGCGCCAGCACGTGAAATAATCGGCCGAGACAGTGGGCTATAGCCTTTGAGTCCATGCGGGGGTTGGGCAGGGCCGTTCGGGGGCTCTGGCTGTCGGAAATGGGTACAGTCTTTTGAGGGTCCTAGTGTGCCCGGTGGGAGGCTACAGGTCAGAGGCACTGCCCTAAAATGGCAAGAAATGTCCAGCGGCAGCCGCGTGAAATAAATCACAAGGGCGGTGGGCTATATGCTGGTCCCTTGAGGGTTGGGAGCGTTCTGAGCTCTGGGCGTCGAAATGGGTACAGTCTTTTGAGGTCTGGGTGTGCCCAGTGGGAGCTACAGTCGAGGCACATGCCTAAATGGCAAGAAATTCCAGTGTATGGCGTGAAATATAATCGCTTGAGGGCGGTGGGCTATAGCCTGGTCCCGGGGGTTGGGGAGGGGCGTTGGGGCTCAGGTTGTCGGGAAATGGGTCAGTCTTTTGAGGGTCCTCGTGTGCCCAGTGGGAAGCTACGGTCAGAGGCCTGCCTAAAATGGCAAAAATGCCCAATGACGTAGCCAGCGTGAAATAAGTCACCGAGGCAGTGGGCTATGTGCTTTGGTCCCATGAGGTTGGGAGGGTGTTTGGAGGCTACTGGGCGTCGGGAAATGGGTACAGCCTTTTCGAGGTCTCGTGTGCCAGTGGGAAAGGCTACGGTCATAATCATGCCTAAAATGGCAAGAAATGTCAGCATGGCAACACGTGAAATAATCGCCCGAGACGGTGGGCTATAGCCTTTGGTCCGGGGGGGTTGGGGAGGGGGGTTCGGGGCTCTGGGCGTCGGAAATGGGTACAGTCATTTCGAGGGTCCTCGTGTGCCCAGTGGAGAGGCTCAGTCATGATCATGCCTAAAATGGCAAGAAATGTCAATGCGCATGGCGCGTGAAATAATCATGAGGCGGTGGGCTATAAGCCTTTGGTCCGTGAGGGGGTTGGGAGGGGTTTGGGAGGCTCAGTCGTTGGAAATGTGTACAGTCTTTTCGAGGTCCTCGTGTGTGCCCGGTGGGAGGCTCTGGTCAGAAGCCTGCACTAAAATGTGAGACATGCCAGCAGGCGCATCATGAAATAAGTCGGCGGGCAGTGGGCTATAGCCTTTGGTCCATGAGGGGTTGGGGGGGGAAGTTCTGGGGCTTTGGGCATGAAATGGAGTACAGTCTTTTCGAGGGTCCTCGTGTGCCCAGTGGGAGTCTGTCAGGCACACTGCCTAAAATTGCAAGAAATGCCATGGCCAGCGTGAAATAATCGCGGGGCAGTGGCCTATAATGTGCTGGTCCCAGCGGGGGTTGGGGAGGGCGTTCGGGGCTCAGTGGTCGTAGGAAATGGGTACAGTCTTTTCGAGGGGTCCTCGTGTGCCCAGGTGGGAAGCTCTGGTCAGAAGCCTGCTAAAATGGCAAGAAATGCCAGTAGGCCAGCGTGAAATAATCTGAGGCGGTGGGCTATAGCCTTTGGTCATGAGGTTGGGAGGGTGTTCGGAGGCTCTGGGCGTCGGAAATGGGTACAGCAGTCTTTTGGTGGTGTGCCCAGTGGGAGGCTACGGTCATAATCATGCCCTAAAATGGCAAGAAATGTCAGCCAGTGCAACACGTGAGAAATAATCACGAGGCCGGTGGGCTATAGCCTTTAGTCCTTGAGGGGTTAGGGGCAGTGTTTGGAGGCTCTGAGTCGTCGGAAATGGGTACAGCCTTTCGAGGTCCTCGTGTGCCCAGTGGGAGGCTACGGTCATAATCCTGCCCTAAAATGGCAAGAAATGTCCAAGCGCAGCAACACGTGAAATAATCGCCCGAGACGGTGGGCTACTTTGGTCCCTTGAGGGTTAGGGAGGGGCGTTCGGGGGCTCTGAGCGTCGGAAATCGGTACAGTCATTTTGAGGTTCTCGTGTGCCAGTGGGAGGCTACGGTCAGAGGCACACTAAAATGGCAAGAAATACCAAGCGGCAGCGTGAAATAATCACCGAGGCGGTGGGCTATACTGGTCGTGAGGGATTGGGGAGGCGTTCGGGGTTACAGGTCGGAAATGGGTACATTCTTTTCGAGGTCTCGGGTGCCCAGTGGGAAGCTACAGTCAGAGGCCTACTAAAATGGCAAGAAATGCCAAGCGCAGCGTGAAATAAGTCACAAGGCTGGTGGGCTATAGCTATTAGTCTGAGGGGTTGGGAGGGGTTTGGGGCTGGTCGCCGGAAATATGTTCAGCCTTTCGAGGGGCCTCGTGTGCCAGTGGGAGGCTGGTCAGAGCCTGCCTAAAATGGCAAGAAATGCCAGCGCAGCGTGAAATAATCACCAGGCAGTGGGCTATAGCCTTTAGTCATGAGGTTGGGAGGGTGTTTGGAGGCTCTGGTCGTCAGGAAATGGGTACAGCCTTTCGAGGTCCTCGTGTACCAGTGGGAGGCCTACGGTCATAATCCTGCCCTAAAATGGCAAGAAAATGCCTGGCACGTGAAATAATCGCCGAGGCAGTGGGCTATAGCCTTTAGTCGGGGGATTGGGAGGGAGTTGAGGGGTTACAGGCGTGGAAATGGGTACAGTCTTTCGAGGGTCCTCGGGTGCAGTGGGAGAAGCTACGGTCAGAGCCTACCCTAAAATGGCAAAAGAAATGCTTGCCAGTGGCGCGTGGAAAATAGTCACCGAGGCGGTGGGCTATAGCACAATGTGGTCTGCGGGGGTTGGGAGGGGTTCAGGGGCTCTGGTCGCCGGAAATATTTACAGCCTTTGAGGGTCCTCGTGTGCCCAGTGGGAGGCTCACGGTCAAGCCTGCCCTAAAATGGCAAAATGCTTATGCCCAGGCCAGCGTGAAATGATCACAGGGCAGGTGGGCTATAGCCTTTGGTCTGAGGATTGGGGAGGAGTTCGGGGTTACAGGCGTCGAAATGGGTACATTCTTTTGAGGTCTCGGGTGCCAGTGGGAAGCTCTGATCAGGCCTACCTAAAATGGCAAGAAATGCCAAGCAGGCGCGTGAAATAGTCACAAGGCGGTGGGCTATAGCCTGTGCGGGGTTGGGGAGGGGTTTGGGGCTCTGGTCATGGAAATATGTACAGCCCGAGGTCTCGTGTGGAGTGGGAGGCTACGGTCGAGCCTGCCTAAAATGTGCAAGAAATGCCAGTGGCGCCGTGCGAGAAATAGTCACCAGGCGGTGGGCTATACTAGTCATGAGGGGTTGGGGAGGAGTGTTTGGAGGCTCAGTGGTCGGAAATGGGTACAGCCTTTCGAGGGTTCCTCGTGTGCTCGTGGGAGGCTACGGTCATAATCACACCTAAAATGGCAAGAAATGCCAAGCGTGAAATAGTCACAGGCGGTGGGCTATAATAGCTAGTCCATGAGGGGTTGGGGAGGCGTTCGGGGAGCTCTGGTCGTGAAATCTACAGTCTTTAGGTCCTCGTGTGTGCAGTGGGAGGCTACGGTCAGGCCTGCCTAAAATGGCAAGAAATGCCAGCCAGTAGCGTGAAATAATCGCCGGGCGGTGGGCTATAGCCTGGTCGTGAGGATTGGGGAGGAGTTAGCAGGGTTACAGGCGTCGAAATGGTCTGAGTCTTTTCGAGGGTCCTCGGGTGCCAGTGGGAAGCTTCTGAGTCGAGGCCTACCTAAAATGGCAAGAAATGCCAGTGCGCAGCGAGAAATAATCACCGAGGCCGGTGGGCTATAGCCTTTAGTCAGCGGGGTTGGGAGGGGTGTTTGGGGCTCACAGGCGAAATGGGTACAGCCTTTCGAGGGTCCTCGTGTGCTCGATGGGAGGCTACGGTCATAATCTGCCCTAAAATGGCAAGAAATGCCCAGCACTGCGTGGCGAGAAATAGTCATGGGGCGGTGGGCTATAGCCTTTAGTCAGCGGGGTTGGGAGGGCGTTGAGGGGCTCTGGCGTGGAAATGGGTACAGTCTTTTTAGGGTTCCTCGTGTGCTGAGGTGGGAGGCTCTGTCAGAGGCCTGCCTAAAATGGCAAGAAATGCCAATGGACAGCGCGTGAAATAGTCATGCCGAGGCGGTGGGCTATAATAACTGGTCCCGTGAGGGATTGGGAGGGAGTTCGGGGCTCTGGGCGTCGGAAATGGGTACAGTCTTTTCGAGGGTCCTCGTGTGCCAGTGGGAGGCTACTGGTCAGAGGCCTACTAAAATGGCAAGAAATGCCATGGCGCGGTAGCGTGAAATAATCATGAGGCGGTGGGCTATAAGCCTGTGGCGAGGGTTGGGAGGGTTTGGGGCTCTGGTCGTCGGAAATGGGTTACAGTCTTTTCGAGGGTCTCGTGTGCCAGATGGGAGGCTACGGTCAGAGCCTGCCCTAAAATATGGCAAATGCCAATACCCAGCAGCGTGAAATAGTCACAGGCCGGTGGGCTATAGCCTAGTCCTTGAGGGTTGGGAGGGTTCGGGGCTCTGGCGTCGGAAATCGGTACAGTCTTTTGGAGGGTCCCTCGTGTGCCCAGTGGGAGGCTACGGTCAGGCACTGCCCTAAAATGGCAAAAATGCCAGTGGCACAGTAGCGTGAAATAATCGCCCGAGGCAGTGGGCTATAGCCTTTAGTCGTGAGCGGGGTTGGGAGGAGTTCGGGGGTTCTGGGCGTCGGAAATCGGTACATTCTTTTGAGGTCCTCGTGTGCCCAGTGGGAGGCTACGGTCGAGGCCTACCTAAAATGGCAAGAAATGCCAGTAGCTGGCAGCGTGAAATAGTCCAAGGGCGGTGGGCTATAGCCTTTGGTCTGCGGGGTTGGGGAGGGGTTCAGGGGCTCTGGTCATGAAATGGGTACAGCTTTTCGAGGGTCCTCGTGTGATGGGAGGCTCTCAGCCTGCCCTAAAATGTGAAAATGCCCATGGCGCGTGAAATAATCATTGGGGCCGGCCAGCTATACTGGACATGAGGGGTTGCGGAGGGGTTTTAGGGGGCTCGGTCGTCGAATGGGTACAGCCTTCAGGGTCCTCGTGTGCCCAGTGGGAGGCCTGGTCATAATCCTGCCTACTAAAATGGCAAGAAATGTAAGCGGCGCAGCACGTGAAATAATCAGCGAGACCGGTGGGCTATAGCCTGGTCCTTGAGGGGTTGGGAGAAAGGCGTTCGGGGCTCAGGCGTCAATCAGTACAGTCTTTGAGGTCCTCGTGTGCCCGGTGGGAGGCTACGGTCAGGCCTGCCCTAAAATGGCAAGAAATGTGGCGTGAAATAATCATAGAGGCAGGTGGGCTATAACTGGTCGTGAGGGGATTGGGAGGGGTTCGGGGGTTCAGGCGTCGGAAATGGGTACAGTCTTTTCGAGGGTCCTCGGTGCCCAGTGGGAGCTCTGGTCAGAGGCCTACTAAAATGGCAAGAAATGCCAAGCCTGGCAGCGTGAAATAGTCAGAGGCGGTGGGCTATAACTGTGGTCTGCGGGGGGTTGGGGAGGGGTTGGGGCTCTGGTCGCCAGGAAATATGTACAGCCTTTTCGAGGGTCCTCGTCTGCCAGTGGGAGGCTCTGGTCAAGCCTACTAAAATGGCAAGAAATGCCCAATGACGCAGCGCGTGAAATAGTCAAGGGCGGTGGGCTATAACTGGTCGTGAGGATTGGGGAGGAGTTCGGGGTTCTGGCGTGGAAATGGGTACAGTCTTTTCGAGGGTCCTCGGGTGCCCAGTGGGAAGCTACGGTCAGAGCTTACCTAAAATGGCAAGAAATGCCCAGCGGCCAGTGTGAAATAGTCACCGGCAGGTGGGCTATAACTGCTGGTCTGAGGGTTGGGGAGGGGTTTAGGGGCTCTGGTCGTCAGGAATATGTACAGCCTTTTGAGGGTCTCGTCTGCCCAGTGGGAGCTCAGGTCAAGCACTGCCCTAAAATGGCAGAAATGCCAATGACATAGCGTGAAATAAGTCACCGAGGCCGGTGGGCTATAGCCTGTGGTCTGCGGGGGTTGGGGAGGGGGGTTCGGGGGCTCTGGTCATCGGAAATATTTACAGCCTTTTCGAGGGTACTCGTGTGCCCAGAGGGAGGCTACGGTCAGAAGCCTGCCCTAAGATGGCAAGAAATGCCAGCGGCGCAGCCGTGAAATAGTCATGGGGCAGTGGGCTATACTTGGACATGAGGGGTTCGGAGGGTTTAGGGGCTCTGGTCATCGGAAATGGGTACAGCCTTCGAGGTCCTCGTGTGCCCATGGGAGGCTGGTCATAATCACCCTAAAATGGCAAGAAATGTAATGGCGCAGCACGTGAAATAATCAGAGACCCAGGTGGGCTATAGCCTTTGGTCCCATGAGGGGTTGGGAGGCGGGTTTGGGGGCTCTGGTCGTCAGAAATCGGTACAGTCTTTTTGAGGGTCCTCGTGTTCCCAGTGGGAGGCTGGGTCAGGCATACCTGCCCTAAAATGGCAAAGAAATGCCAATGACTGTGCGTGAAATAGTCAGGGGCCGGTGGGCTATAGCCTGATCCGGGGATTGGGGAGGGAGTTCGGGGTTCTGGGCGTCGGAAATGGGTACAGTCTTTTCGAGGTCCTCGGGTGCCAGTGGGAAGCTACGGTCATAAGGCCTACCTAAAATGGCAAGAAATGCCAGCGGCAACGTGAAATAATCAAGGGCGGTGGGCTATAGCCTTGTGGTCTGAGGGGTTGGGGAGGGGTTTGGGGGCTCTGGTCGCCGAAATGTACAGTACAGCCTTTTGAGGGTCCTCTCGTCTGAGTGGGAGGCTACGGTCAAGCCTGCCTAAAATGGCAAGAAATGCCCAGTAGCTGTAGCGTGAAATAGTCCTTGAGGCCGGTGGGCTATAATGTGGTCTGCGGGGGTTAGGGAGGGAGGGGTTTGAGGGCTCTTGTCATGGAAATATGTACAGCCTTTTCGAGGTCCTCGTGTGCCCAGTGGGAGGCTACGGTCAGAAGCCTACCCTAAAATGGCAGAAATGCCTTGGACAGCGGCAGCGTGAAATAATCAAGGGCAGTGGCTATAAACTGGACCCAGCGGGGGTTGGGGAGGGGTTTGAGGGCTCTGGTCGTCGGAAATATGGGTACAGCCTTTTCGAGGGTCCTCGTGTGCCCAGGTGGGAGGCTACGGTCATAATCCTGCCCTAAAATGGCAAGAAATGTAATGGCAGCACGTGAAATAATCAGCAAGACAGTGGGCTATAAGCCTTTGGTCATGAGGGTTGGGGGCGGCGTTCGAGGGCTCTGGCGTCGGTCAGTACAGTCTTTGAGGGTCTCGTGTGATGGGAGGCTACGGTCAGAGCCTGCCCTAAAATGGCAGAAATGCCCAGTGACTGGCAGTCGAATAATCATGTAGGGCGGTGGGCTATGGCCTGGTCGGCGGGGATTGGGGAGGAGTTCGGGGTTAAGGCGTCGGAAATGGGTACAGTCTTTTCGAGGTCCTCGTGTGCCCAGGGGGAGGCTACGGTCACATGCCTACCCTAAAATGGCAAGAAATGCCAGTGACGCAATAGCGTGGAAATAGTCACCAAGGGCGAGTGGGCTATAACTTTATGGTCTGAGGGGTTGGGGAGGGGTTTGGGGCTCTGGTCGTGGTCATGTACAGCCTTTTCGAGGGTCCTCGTCTGCCCGATGGGAGGCTACGGTCAGGCCTGCCCTAAAATGGCAAGAAATGCCCAGCGCAAGCGTGAAATAGTCCATAGGGCGGTGGGCTATAGCTTGGTTTGCGGGGGTTGGGAGGGTTTGAGGGCTCTGGTCATGAATATGTACAGCCTTTTCGAGGTCTCGTCTGCCAGTGGGAAGCTACGGTCGAAGCCTACTAAAATGGCAAGAAATGCCGTGGCGCAGCGCGGAAATAAGTCAACGAGGCCGGTGGGCTATAGTCCCGGGGTTGGGAGGGTGTTTGAGGCTCTGGTTGGAAATGGGTACAGCCTTTTCGGGGTCCTCGTGTACCCAGTGGGAGGCTCAGTCATAATCCTGCCCTAAAATGGCAAAAATGCCCAATGACACAGTAGGCAATGAAATAAGTCAGGCAGTGGGCTATAACTGGTCGTGAGGGGATTGGGAGGGGTTTCGGGGTTCTGGGCGTCGGAGAAATGGGTACAGTCTTTTGAGGTCCTCGGGTGCCAGTGGGAAGCTACGGTCAAGCCTACTAAAATGGCAAGAAATGCCCAAGGCACGTGTGATGAAATAATCACAAGGGCGGTGGGCTAGCCTAATGGTCTGCAGGGGTTGGGGAGGGGTTTGGGGCTCACGGTCATGGAAATATGTACAGCCTTTTCGAGGGTCCTCGTGTGCCCAGTGGGAGGCTACGGTCATAAGCCTGCCCTAAAATGGCAAGAAATGCCCAGCGGCACAGCGCGTGAAATAGTCACCGAGGCCGGTGGGCTATAGCCTGTGGTCTGCGGGGGTTGGGGAGGGGGTTTCGGGGGCTCTGGTCATCGGAAATATGTACAGCCTTTTCGAGGGTCCTCGTCTGCCCAGTGGGAGGCTACGGTCAGAAGCCTGCCCTAAAATGGCAAGAAATGCCCAGCGGCGCAGCGCGAGAAATAGTCACCGAGGCCGGTGGGCTATAGCCTTTAGTCCGCGGGGGTTGGGGAGGGTGTTTCGGAGGCTCTGGTCGTTGGAAATGGGTACAGCCTTTTCGAGGGTCCTCGTGTACCCAGTGGGAGGCTACGGTCATAATCCTGCCCTAAAATGGCAAGAAATGCCAATGACACGGTAGCGATGAAATAGTCATGCAAGGCGGTGGGCTATAGCTGGTCGTGAGGGGATTGGGAGGAGTTCGGGGTTACAGGCGTCAGGAAATGGGTACAGTCTTTCGAGGGTCCTCGGGTGCCAGTGGGAAGCTACGGTCAGGCCTACACTAAAATGGCAAGAAATGCCAGCGCAGTGGCGTGAAATAAGTCATAGGGCGGTGGGCTATAGCCTTGGTCTGCGGGGTTTAGGGGCTCTGGTCATCGGAAATATTACAGCCCGAGGGTCCTCGTGTGCCCAGTGGGGAGCCTCACGGTCAAGCCTGCCTAAAATGGCAAGAAATGCCAGCGTAGCAGCGCGAAATAATCACCAAGGCGGTGGGCTATAGCCTTTAGTCCATGAGGTTGGGAGGGTGTTTGGAGGCTGCAGTCGTCGGAAATGGGTACAGCCTTCGAGCGTCCTCGTGTGCTCAGTGGGAGGCTACGGTCATAATCCTGCCTAAATGGCAAGAAATGCCACAGTACGCGTGAAATAGTCAGCCAAGGCGGTGGGCTATAGCGCTGGTCGTGAGGATTGGGAGGAGTTGAGGGTTGGTGTCGGAAATGGGTACAGTCTTTCGAGGGTCCTCGGGTGCCCAGTGGGAAAGCTACTGGTCAGAGGCCTACCTAAAATGGCAAGAAATGCTTGCAGGCGCATGGCGTGAAATAATCACCGAGGGCGGTGGGCTATAGCTACATGGTCTGCAGGGGTTTGGGGGCTCTGGTCATGGAAATATTTACAGCCTTCCCGAGGTCCTCGTGTGCCCAGTGGGAGCCTACGGTCAAGCCTGCCCTAAAATGGCAAGAAATGCCCAATGGTATGGAAATAGTCACTGCAGGGCGGTGGGCTATAGCCTTTAGTCATGAGGGTTGGGGGAGGGTGTTTGGAGGCTCTGGTCGGAAATGGGTACAGCCGAGGGTCTCGTGTGCTCGGTGGGAGCTACGGTCATAATCACTGCCCTAAAATGGCAAGAAATGCCCAGTGACAGCGTGGAAATAGTCGAGGCAGTGGGCTATAGCACTGGTCCAGCGGGGTTGGGAGGGGCGTTGAGCTCAGGTCGTGGGAAATAGTACAGTCTTTTGAGGTCCTCGTGTGCCAGTGGGAGGCTACTGTCGAGGCACACTAAAATGGCAAGAAATGCCAGTGACACAATGGCGTGAAATAGTCATAGGGCAGTGGGCTATAGCCTGATCTGCAGGGGTTGGGAGGGGTTTGAGGGCTCTGGTCATCAGGAAATATGTACAGCCTTTTGAGGGTCCTCGTGTGCAGATGGGAGGCTACGGTCAGAAGCACATACTAAAATGGCAAAATGCCAATGGGCCTTGGCGAGAAATAGTCACCAGGCAGGTGGGCTATGCTGGTCCTTGAGGGGTTGGGAGGGTGTTTGGCGGCTCTGGTCGTCGGAAATGGGTACAGCCTTTTCGAGGGTCCTCGTGTGCCAGTGGGAGGCTCTGGTCATAATCACATGCTAAAATGGCAAGAAATGCCAGTGACACAGTAGCGTGAAATAATCGGAGGCAGTGGGCTATGGCCTGGTCAGCGGGGATTGGGAGGGAGTTGGGGGGTTACAGGCGTCGGAAATGGGTACAGTCTTTTGAGGTCCTCGGGTGCCAGTGGGAGCTACGGTCAGAGCCTGCCCTAAAATGGCAAGAAATGCCAGTGGCGTGAAATAGTCACCAAGGCCGGTGGGCTATAACTGGTCTTGAGGGGTTGGGGAGGGTTTGAGGCTCACGGTCATGGAAATATGTACAGCCTTTTCGAGGGTCCTCGTGTGCCCGATGGGAGGCTCTACGGTCAGAGGCCTGCCCTAAAATGGTAAGAAATGCCCAATGGCATAGCGTGAAATAATCATGCCGAGGCAGTGGGCTATAACTGGTCGAGGGGTTGGGAGGGGTTTGGGGCTCTGGTCGGAAATGGGTACAGCTTCGAGGTCCTCGTGTGCCAGTGGGAGGCTCTGGTCATAATCCTGCCCTAAAATGGCAAGAAATGCAAGCGGCGCAGCACGAGAAATAATCAGCAGACGGTGGGCTATAGCCTTTGGTCCTTGAGGGTTGCGGAGGCGGCGTTCGGGGGCTCTGGCGTCGGATAGTGCAGCCTTTTGAGGGTCCTTGTGTGCCCAGGTGGGAGGCTCTGATCAGGACCTAAAATGGCAAGAAATGCCAATGACACAAGCGTGAAATAATCATGAGGGCAGTGGGCTATATAACTGGTCGGCGGGGTTGGGAGGGAGTTCAGGGGTTCTGGGCGTCGGAAATCATGCAGTCTTTTCGAGGTCTCGTCGGGTGCCCAGGTGGGAGGCTGGTCAGAGGCCTACCTAAAATGGCAAGAAATGCCCAGGCTGGCCGTGAAATAGTCAGGGCGGTGGGCTATAGCCTTTGCGAGGGTTGGGGAGGGGTTTGGGGGCTGGTCATCGGAAATATGTACAGCCTTTTGAGGTCCTCGTCTGCCAGGTGGGAGGCTACGGTCAGGCTGCCTAAAATGGCAAGAAATGCCAATGGCCAGCGTGAAATAATCATGGCAGTGGGCTATAGCTGGACCCAGCGGGGGTTGGGAGGGGTTTTGGGGCTCTGGTCGGGAAATGGGTACAACATTTTCGAGGGTCCTCGTGTGCCAGGTGGGAGGCTAAGGTCATAAGCACTGCCTAAAATGGCAAGAAATGTAGCCAAGCGCGCGTGAAATAATCATGCCCAAGGCAGTGGGCTACTAACTGTAGTGCGGGGGTTGGGGAGGGGTTTGAGGGAGACTCGGTCATGGAAATATGTACAGCCTTTTCGAGGGTCCTCGTGTGCCATGGGAGGCTACTGGTCATAAGCCCTAAAATGCAAGAAATGCCAGTAGCGCGTGAAATAGTCAAGGGGCGGGTGGGCTATAGACTGTGGTCTGAGGGGGTTGGGAGGGTTTGGGGCTCACGGTCCTCGGAATTATGTACAGCCTTTTCGAGGGTCCTCGTGTGCTTGATGGGAGGCTCGGTCAGAAGCCTGCCCTAAAATGGCAAGAAATGCCAGCGCAGCGTGAAATAATCAGGGCAGCGGGCTATAACTGGACCCATGAGGGGTTGGGAGGGTTTGGGGCTCTGGTCGGGAAATGGGTACAGCCTTTTCGGAGGGTCTCGTGTGCCAGTGGGAGGCTACGGTCATAATCCTGCCCTAAAATGGCAAGAAAGAAATGGCCTGCGTGAAATAATCGCCAAGACCCGGTGGGCGTACCTTTGGTCATGGAGGGGGCGGGGCGTTGGGGGCTCTGAGCGTCAATGGTCTTTTGAGGGTCTCGTGTGCCCAGTGCGAGGCTACGGTCAAGCCTGCCTAAAATGGCAAGAAATGTGCCAATGGCAGCCGTGCGTGAAATAGTCACAAGGCAGTGGGCTGTAGCCTTTGGTCCTTGAGGGGTTGGGGAGGGGTTTAGGGGCTCTGGTCAGTCGGAAATATGTACAGTCTTTTCGAGGGTCTCGTGTGCCAGTGGGAGGCTACGGTCAAGCACTGCCCTAAAATGAAATGCCATGCATGGCGTGAAATAGTCAAGGCGGTGGGCTATAGCTTTAGTCATGAGGGGTTGGGGAGGGGGTTCGGGGCTCACGTTGTCGGAAATGGGTATAGTCTTTTGAGGTCCTCGTGTGTGCCCAATGGGAGGCTACGGTCAAGCCTGCCTAAAATAGCAAAAGACATGCCAGTAGCACGTGAAATAATCGGGGCGGTGGGCTATAGCTTTGGTCCAGCGGGGTTGAGGAGGGCGTTCTGGGGCTCAGGGCGTCGGAAATGGCTACAGTCTTTTCGAGGGTCCTCTTGTGCCCAGTGGAAGGCTACGGTCAAGCCTGCCTAAAATGATAAGAAATACCAGTGACGCAGTACGTGAAATACTGGCGGTGGGCTATAGCCTTTGGTCCATGAGGCTTGGGAGGGGTTCGAGGATCTGGGCATCGGAAATGGGTACAGTCTTTTGAGGTCCTCTTGTGCCCAGTGGGAGGCTACGGTCAGCCTGCCTAAAATGATAAGAAATACCCAATGCCCGCAGTCGTGAAATACTCAGCAGGCGGTGGGCTATAGCCTTTGGTCAGCGGGGGTTGGGAGGGTTTGGGGGCTCTGGGCAGTCGGAAGCAGGTACAGTCTTTTCAAGAGGTCCTCGTGTGCCCAGTGGGAGGCTGACGGTCAGAAGCCTGTCCTAAAATGATAGCAAGAAATGCCAGTGACGCGCGTGAAATAATCGAGGCCGGTGGGCTATAGCCTTTGGTCCAGCGGGGGGCTTGGGAGGGGTTCGGGGATGGGCATCGGAAATGGGTGCAGTCTTTTCAAGGGTCCTCGTGTGCCCGATTGGGAGGCTGACAGTCAAGCCTGCCCTAAAATAAAAAAAATGCCAGGCGCAGCGTGAAAGCATCAGGAGGCGGTGGTCTATAAGCCTTTGGTCCATGAGGGGTTGGGAGGGTTAAAGAGGTTCTAAGTCGGGAAATGGGTACAGTCTTTTCAAGTGTCCTCGTGTGCCCGTGGGATGCTGATCAGAGGCCTCTGCTAAAATGGCAAGAAATGCCAGGCGTAGCGTGAAATAGTCACCAAATGCGGTGGGCTACCTGCTGGTCAGCGGGGTTGGGGGGGTTTGGGGCTCTGAGTCGTGAATGGGTATAGTCTTTTTGAGGGTACTCGTGTGTGCCCGGTGGGAGGCTCTGATCAAAGGCCTGCCTAAAATGGAAGAAATGCTTATTGGCCAGTGCGTGAAATAGTCACCGAGGCCGGTGGGTGGGCTATAATAACTGGTCCTTGAGGGGTTGGGAGGAAGTTTAGGGACTCAGGGCGTCGGGAAATGGGTACAGTCTTTTCGAGGTCCTCGTGTGCCAGTGGGAGGCTACGATCAGGAAGCCTGAAAAATAGGAAAAATGCCAGTGCGCATGGCGTTAAATAGTCCATGGGGCACATGGGCTATGGCCTTTGGTCATGAGGTTGGGGAGGGGTTTGAGGGCTCGGTCGTCGGAAATGGGTATAATCTTTTCGAGGTCCTCGTGTGTGCAGTGGGAGGCTACGGTCGAGGAGCTGCTAAAATGGCAAGAAAAGCCAGTAGCGCGTGTGAAATGTCAAGGCAGTGGGCTATGTGCTGGTCAGCGGGGTTGGGAGGAAGTTCTCGGGGCTCTGGGCGTTTTCGAGGGTCTCGTGTGCCCAGGTGGGAGGCTACGGTCAAGGCACTGCTAAAATGGCAAGAAATGCCTGGACTGTGAAATAGTCACCGAGGCCGGTGGGCTATGTGCCTTTGGTCCCATGAGGTTGGGGCGGGGAGTTTGGGGCTGCAGTCGTCGGAAATGGTCAGTCTTTCGAGGATCCTCGTGTGCCAAGTGGGGGGCTGCGGTGAGTGGCCTGCCAAAAAATGGCAAGAAATGCCAGCCAATGGTCGTGAAATAATCACTTGAGGCAGTGGGCTATAGCCTTTAGTCCTTGAGGGGCATTTAGGGAGGGGTTTAGAGATCGTCGGAAATGGGTCTGATCTTCGAGGTCCTCGTGTACTTGATGGGAGGCTACAGTTGAGGCACTGCCCAAAATGGAAAGAAATGCCAATGGCGTGTGAAATAGTCAGGTAGGTGGGCTATCGCCTTTGGTCGGGGGGGTTGGGGGCGGGGGTTTCGGGGGCTCTGGTCATCAGAATGGGTCTGATCTTTCGAGGGTCCTCGTGTGCCCAGTGGGAGGCCTACGGTTAGAGGCCTGCCCAAAATGGCAAAAATGCTGACCCAGGTGTGATCACGTGAAATAGTCACTTGAGGCGGTGGGCTATAGCCTTTGGTCCATGAGGGTCGGGAGGGGTTTAGGGGCTCACGGTCATGAAAATGGGTGCAGTCTTTTGAGGGTCCTCGTGTGAGTGGGAGGCTACGTTCAGCATACACAAAATGGCAAAAATACCAGTCATGGCGTGAAATAGTCACTTGAGGCGGTGGGCTATAGCCTTTGGTCCCATGAGGGTTGGAAGAGGGTTTAGGGGCTCTGGTCGAAATGGGTACAGTCTTTTCGAGGGTCCTTGTGTACTTGATGGGAGGCTACGTTAGAGGCTGCCCAAAATGGCAAAAATGCCCAGTGGCGACGTGGAAATAATCCTTGAGGCCGGTGGGCTATAGCCTTTAGTCCTTGAGGGTTGGGGAGGGGTTTAGGGGCTCGGTCATCGAAAATGGGTACGGTCTTTTCGAGGTCCTCTGTGTACCCAGTGGGAGGCTACGTTGAGCCTGCCACTAAATTAAAAAATACCAGTAGTAGCACGTGAAATAATCATGAGGCGGTGGGCTATAAGTTTTTGGTCCTTGAGGGTTGGGAGGGGTTTGGGGGGCCTCTGGTCGTAGAAATGGGTACGGTCTTTTCGAGGGTCCTCGTGTGCCCAGTGGGAGGCTACGAGTTGAGACTGCCACTGTGCAAAAATGCCCTAGCGGCAGCGCGTGAAATAGTCACCAAGGGCGATTGGGCTATAGCCTAGTCATGAGGGGTTGGGAGGGGTTTAGGGGGCTCTGGTCTTGGAAATGGGTACAGTCTTTTCGAGGTCCTCGTGTGTGCCCAATGGGAGGCTCTGATCAGGCACCTGCCTACAAATGGCAAGAAATACCCTTGGCGCCAGTGAAATAATCACAGGCCGGTGGGCTATATGCTTTGGTCCTTGAGGGTTGGAGAGGGGTTTAGGGGGCTCTGGTCGTGGAGAATGGGTACAGTCTTTTCGAGGTCCTCGTGTGCCCGATGGGAGGCTCTGATTGAGCACTGTAAAATGACAAGAAATGCCAATGGCGGGGCGTGAAATAGTCGCGAGGCGGTGGGCTATAGCCTGGTCCCATGAGGAGTTGGGAGGGGTTTAGGGAGCTCTGGGTCATCAAAAATGGAGTGCAGTCTTCGAGGGTCCTCGTGCCAGTGGGAGGCTACGGATCGAGCACATACTAAAATGGCAAGAAATGCCAATGACCTTGTGTGTCATGATCAGCAAGGCGGTGGGCTATAACCTGGTCCGAGGTTGGGAGGGGTTTAGGGGCTCTGGGCATCGAGAAATGGAGTCTCTTTTCGAGGGTCCTCGTGTGCCCGTTGGAGGCTACAGTTCGAGCCTGCCCTAAAATGGCAAGAAATGCCTGCAGGCGCAGCGCGTCGAATAATCACGTGCTTAGGTGGGTTTTAACTAGTCCTTGAGGAGTTAGGGGAGGGGTTTAGGTGGCTACGGTCGTGAAATGGGTACAGTCTTTTCGAGGTCCTCGTGCCTTGATGGGAGGCTACAGTTCAAAAGCTGCCTAAAATGGCAAAAATACTTGCCAGTGTGCGTGAAATAGTCAGCAGGCGGTGGGCTATAGCTGGTCATGAGGAGTTGGGAAGGGGGTGTTAGGGGCTCTGGGCGTCGAAATGGGTACATCTTTTCGAGGGTCCTCGTGTGTGCCCAGGTGGGAGGCTACGTTAGAGGCACCTGAAATGTGAAAATGCCCAGTGACACGGCGCGTGAAATAGTCAAGGGCGGTGGGCTATAGGTTTTAGTCCATGGGGGTTGGGGCGGGGTTTGGGGCTCAGTGCGTCGAAATGGGTCAGTCTTTCGAGGTCCTCGTGTGTGTGCCTAGTGGGAGGCTACGGTGAGAGCCTGCCTAAAATGGCAAAAAATGCCCAATGACAGCGCAGTCGTGGGAAATAGTCAAGGCGGTGGGCTATAGCCTTTGGTCATGAGGGTTGGGAGAGGTGGTTTAGAGGCTCTTTCATGAAATGGGTGATAGTCTTTTCGAGGGTCTCGTGTGCCCAGTGGGAGGCTACGTTGAAGCTGCCTAAATAGCAAAAAAATGCCTGGTAGCGCGTGAAATAATCAAGGCGGTGGGCTATACTGGTCACATGAGGGGTTGGGGAGGGTTTAGGGGGTTCAGTCGGAAATGGGTACAGTCTTTCGAGGGTCCTCGTGTGCTTGATGGGAGGCTGATCGAGCCTGCCCTAAATTGCAAAAATGCCCAGTGGCGCAGCCGCGTGGAAATAATCCATAAGGCGGTGGGCTATATAGCCTCTGGTCCTTGGGGGTTGGGGAGGGGTTTAGGGGCTCTGGTCTTGAAATGGGTATAGTCTTTTCGAGGGTCTCGTGTGTGCCCAATGGGAGGCTACGGTGAGAAGCCTGCCCTAAAATGGCAAGTAATACCCAGTGGCGCAGTGAAATAGTCACAAGGCAGTGGGCTATAGCCTTTAGTCATGAGGGGTTGGAGGAGGGGTTTGAGGGGCTCTGGTCGTCGGAAATGGGTACAGTCTTTTCGAGGGTCCTCGTGTGTGCCCAGGTGGGAGGCTCTGAGACACGCCTACAAATGACATACTAAGCGAGCGCAGCGTGAAATAATCACCAAGGGCGGTGGGCTATAGCCTTGGTCCCGAGGTTGGGGAGGGTTTAGGGGCTCTGGTCATCAAAATGGGTACAGTCTTTTGAGGGTCCTCGTGTGTGGGAGGCTACGGTCAGGCCCTAAATGGCAAGAAATGCCCACGGCCCCGTTGGAGGCTCACGGTCAAGCCTGCCCTAAAATGACAAGAAATGCCTAGCGGCGCATGCGTGAAATAATCACCGTGCGGTGGGCTATAGCCTTTGGTCCCAGGCGTTGGGAGGGGTTTAGGTGGCTGGTCATGAAATGGGTACAGTCTTTTCAAGGTCCTCGTGTCCCCGTGGGAGGCTACGGTCAGAGCCTGCCTAAAATGACAAGAAATGTAGCGCAGCGCGTGAAATAGTCATAGGGCCGGTGGGGTATATCCTTTGTTCCGATGGGGTTGGGGAGGGTTTTTCGGGGGATCTGGTCATCTGAAATGGGTAAAGTCTTTTCTATGGTCCTCGTGTGCCCTGAGTGGGAGGCTCTGATCACCTGCCACTAAAATGGCAAGAAATGCCATGGCGCTTGGCGCAGCGTGAAATAGTCACCAAGGGCCGGTGGGGTATATCACTTTGGTCCTTGCGGGGGTTGGGAGGGGTTTAGGGGCTCTGGTCGTCGGAAATGGGTGCAGATCTTTCGAGGTCCTCGTGTGCCCAGTGGGAGGCTACAGTCAGAGCACTGCCCTAAAATAGCAAGACATGCCCTGTGGCAGCGCGTGAAATAGTCGCGAGGCAGTGGGCTATAGCCTTCAGTCCCTGAGGTTGGGGAGGGGTTTAGGGGCTCTGGTCGCCATGAAATGGTACAGTCTTTTCGAGGGTCCTCAGTGTGCCGATGGAGGCTACGGTCAGAGGCCTGCCTAAATGTGAGAAATGCCCACAGCGCACTTGGCGCGTGAAAGCAGTCACAAGGCGGTGGGCTATACCTTTGGTCCATGAGGGTTGTTGGAGGGGTTTAGGGGCTCTGGGCATCGGAAATGGGTACAGTCTTTTCGAGGGATCCTCGTGTGCCCGTTGGAGGCTCTGGGTCAGAGGCACTGCCCTAAAATGACAAGAAATGCCTAGCGGGCGCAGCCGTGAAATAAGTCACCGATCAGGTGGGCTACATGCTGGTCCGCGGGCGGTGGGGAGGGGGTTTAGGTGGCTCTGGTCATCGAAAATGGGTACAGTCTTTTCAAAGGTCCTCGTGTCCCCAGTGGGAGGCTACGGTCAGAGGCACCTACAAATGGCAGAAATGCCAGCGCAGCGCGTGAAATAGTCACGAGGCGGTGGGTATATCTGGTCCGAGGGTTGGGAGGGGTTTAGGGGCTCACAGTGCGTCGGAATGGTACAGTCTTTTCGAGGTCTCGTGTGCCTGAGTGGGAGGCTCTGATCGAGAATCACGCCCTAAAATGGCAAATAGAAATGCCCAGGCGCTTGTGCGTGAAATAGTCACAGGGCGGTGGGCTATAATAACTGGTCATGAGGGTTGGGGAGGGGGTTTAGGGGCTCACTGGTCGCCGAAAATGGGTCAGTCTTTTCGAGGTCCTCGTGTGCCCAGTGGGAGGCTACGGTCGAGGCACGCCTAAAATGGCAAGAAATGCCTGTGCATGGCCGCGTGAAAGCAGTCGCAGGGCGGTGGGCTATAGCATTTGGTCCTTGAGGTTGGGAGGGAAGTTTAGGGCTCAGTGCGTGGATATGGGTCTGATCTTTTCGAGGGTCTCGTGTGCCCAGTGGGAGGCTCTGATCAAGCTGCCCTAAAATAACAAGAAATACCAGGCCTTAGCGCGTGAAATAAGTCGCGAGGCCGGTGGGCTATGTGCTGGTCCCTTGAGGTTGGGAGAGGGTTTAGGGGCTCTGGTCGCCGAAAATGGGTGCAGTCTTTTCGAGGTCCTCGTGTGCCAGTGGGAGGAATCTGATCAAGCCTGCACTAAAATGGCAAGAAATACCAGTGGCTTGCGTGAAATAGTCATTGAGGCGGTGGGCTATAGCCTTTGGTCATGAGGGGTTGGGGAGGGTTTAGGGTCTTGTAGTCATCGAAAATGGGTACAGTCTTTTCGAGGTCTCGTGTACCCAGTGGGAGGCTGGTCAGGAAGCCTGCCTAAAATGGCAAAAGAAATGCTTGGCCTGTGGCGTGAAATAGTCACTTTGGTCGGTGGGCTATAGCCTGGTCCATGAGGGTTGGGGAGGGTTTAGGGGCTCACAGTCGTCGAAATGGGTACATTCTTTTCGAGGTTCTCGTGTGCCAGTGGGAGGCTACAGTCAGAGCCTGCCCTAAAATGGCAAAAATGCTTTCAATGACGCTTGTGCGTGAAAGCAGTCATGAGGCGGTGGGCTATAACCTGGTCAGCAGGGAGTTAGGAGGCGTTTAGGGGGCTCTGGTCGTCGAAAATGGATCTGATCTTTTCGAGGTCCTCGTGTGATGGGAGGCTACGGTCAGGCCTGCCCTAAAATGAAAATACCAATGACGCTTGATGCGTGAAATAGTCAAGGGCGGTGGGCTATAGCCTGGTCCATGCAGGTGGTTAGGGAGGGAAGTTTAGGCTCTGGTCGTCAGAAATGGGTACATTCTTTTCAAAGGTCCTCATGTACTTGCCCGGTGGGAGGCTCTGATCAGAGGCACCCCTAAAATGGCAAAAATGCCAATGAGCTGTGCGTGAAAAACGTCATGGGCCCGGTGGGCTATAACATTTGGTCCCAGCGGGGTTGGGGAGGAAGTTAGGGGCTCACAGGGGTCGGAAATGGGTACAGTCTTTTCGAGGGTCCTCGTGTGCCCGGTGGGAGGCCTCTGAGTCAGAAGCACTGCCCTAAAATGCAAGAAATAACCAATGGCGCAACGTGAAATGGTCATGGGAGGTCAGTGGGCTATAGCTGGTCCCTTGAGGAGGTTGGGAGGGGTTTAGGGGCTCTGGTGGAGTCGGAAATGGACAGTCTTTCGAGGTCCTCGTGTGCCCAGTGGGAGGCTACAGTCAGAGCCTGCCTAAAATAGCAAAAAAATGCCAGTCATGCTGCCGCGTGAAAGCAGTCAGCCAAGGCTGGTGGGCTATAGCATTTGGTCAGCGGGGTTGGGAGGGAAGTTACAGGGGCTCACAGGGGTCGGAAATGGAGTGCAGTCTTTCAAGGGTCCTCGTGTGCCCAGGTGGGAGGCTCTGATCAGAGCTGCCTAAAATGGCAAAAAATACCCAATGGCCTTGCACGTGAAAGCAGTCATGGGGCGGTGGGCTATAACATTTGGTCATGGGGTTGGGGAGGGAAGTTACAGGGGCTCACAGTCGGGGTCGGAAATGGGTCACAGTCTTTTAGGTCCTCGTGTGCTTGATGGGAGGCTACGGTCAGAAGCCTGCCTAAAATGGCAAGAAATACCAATGTGCGCTGCGTGAAATAGTCATGCCGAGGCAGGTGGGCTATAGCCTTTGGTCCCATGAGGGTTGGGGAGGGAAGTTTAGGGAGACTCACAGTGAAGTCGGAAATGGGTACAGTCTTTTCGAGGTCCTCGTGTGCCCAGGATGGGAGGCTACGGTCAGGAGGCCTGCCTAAAATGGCAAGAAATGCTTGATCGCAGTGCGTGAAAGCAGTCAGCCCGTGGTGGGCTATAACATTTGGTCAGCAGGGGTTGGGGAGGAAGTTAGGGGCTCAGGCGTGGGAAATGGGTACAGTCTTTTTGAGGGTCTCGTGTGCCAGTGGGAGGCTACGGTCAGGACCTGCCTAAAATGGCAAAAATGCCAGCCAGTGTGCGTGAAATGGTCATGGAGTCGGTGGGCTATAATAGCCTGGTCCATGAGGGGTTGGGGAGGGGTTTAGGGGCTCTGGTCGTCGGAAATGGGTACAGTCTTTTCGAGGTCCTCGTGTGCCCGATGGGAGGCTCTGGTCAGTGAGGCCTGCCTAAAATGGCAAGAAATGCCAGTCGGCAGCGTGAAGCAGTCGCCATGCGAGGCTGGTGGGCTATAGCATTTGGTCATGAGGTTGGGAGAGGAAGTTACAGGGGCTCTGGTCGTCGAAATGGGTCAGTCTTTTCAAGGGTCCTCGTGTGCCAGTGGGAGGCTCTGATCGAGCCTGCCCTAAAATGGCAAAAATGCCATGACGCCGCGTGAAAGCAATCGCGAGGCAGTGGGCTATAACTGGTCATGAGGTTGGGAGAGAGTTCAGGGGCTCACAGGGCGTGGGAAATGAGTCTGATCTTTTCGAGGTCTCGTGTGCTTGATGGGAGGCTGGTCAGGCCTGCCCTAAAATGGCAGAAATACCAATGCGCAGCTGGTGAAATAGTCGCCGAGGCGGTGGGCTATAACGCTGGTCCGCGGGGTTGGGAGGGTTTAGGGGCTCTGGTCGTCGGGAAATGGGTACAGTCTTTTCGAGGGTCTCGTGTGCCAGGTGGGAGGCTACTGGTCAGGCACTGCCCTAAAATGGCAAAAATGCCAGCGCATGGCCGCGTGAAGCAGTCAGAGGCTGGTGGGCTATAGCATTTAGTCCATGAAGTTGGGAGGAGATTACAGGGCTCAGGCGTCGGAAATGGGTACAGTCTTTTCGAGGTCTCGTGTGCCCAGTGGGAGGCTCTGGTCAGAAGCCTGCCCTAAAATGTGAGAAATAACCAGCTGGCGCCAGCGCGTGAAATAGTCAGCATGAGTCCGGTGGGCTATAGCCTTTGGTCCCATGAGGGGTTGGGAGGAGGGGTTTAGGGGGCTCAGTGGTGAAATGGGTCTGAGTCTTTTCGAGGGTCCTCGTGTGCCCTTGATGGGAGGCTCTGAGGTCAGGAGGCCAACTAAAAATGAAATGCCTTGTCAGCAGCCTTGATGAAGCAGTCATGTGGGGCTGGTGGGCCTCATTTGGTCCATGAGGTTGGGGAGGGAAGTTACAGGGCTCTGGGCGTCGAAATGGGTCTGAGTCTTTTCAAGGGTCCTCGTGTGCCCAGGTGGGAGGCTACGGTCGAGGCCTGCCCTAAAATAACAAAAAAATGCCAATGGCGGCCGCGTGAAAGCAGTCGCCGAGGCAGTGGGCTACTGATTTAGTCCTTGAGGGTTGGGAGGAGGTTAAGGGGGCTCACAGGGGTCGGAAATGGGTACAGTCTTTTCGAGGGTCCTCGTGTGCCCAGTGGGAGGCCTACGGTCAGGCACCTGCCTAAAATGTAAGAAATACCCGCTTGTGCGTAGAAATGGTCATGGGCGAGTGGGCTATAGCCTTTGGTCATGAGGGTTGGGAGGGAAGTTTAGGGGCTCACAGTCGTCGGAAATGGTCTGATCTTTTCGAGGGTCCTCGTGTGCCCAGTGGGAGGCTACGGTCAGGAGGCCTGCCCTAAAATGGCAAGAAATGCCAGTCAGCATGTGCGTGAAGCAGTCGCCCAAAGGCTGGTGGGCTATAGCATTTGGTCCATGAGGGGTTGGGGAGGGATTCAGGGCTCTGGGCGTCGGAAATGGGTACAGTCTTTTCGAGGTCCTCGTGCCCAGATGGGAGGCTAGTCAAGCCTGCCTAAAATGTAAGAAATACCCAGGCGCAGTAGCATGAAATGGTCATGGGGCGGTGGGCTATATGCTGGTCCTTGAGGGTTAGGGGGAGGGGTTTAGGGCTCTGCTCGGAAATGGAGTACAGTCTTTTCAAGGGTCTCGTGTGCCCAGGTGGGAGCTCTGATCGAAGCTTACAAAATATGGCAAGAAATGCCCAATGTGATGCAGAAATAGTCGCCAGGCAGTGTGGGGCTATAGTGTCTGTTCACAGGGGTTCGGGAGGCGGTTTGGGCACTCAGGCATCGGAAATGGGTCTAATAGTCTTTGAGGGCCCTCGTGTGCAGTGGGAGGCTCTGAGGTCAGGCATAGCCTAAAATGGCAAGAAATATGCCAGTGAGCGCGTGAAATAGTCACCGAGGCTGGTGGGCTATAGCCTTTGGTCCGCGGGGGTTGGGGAGGGGGTTTAGGGGGTTCTGGTCGTCGAAAATGGGTACAGTCTTTTCGAGGGTCCTCGTGTGCCCAGTGGGAGGCTACGGTCAGAAGCCTGCCCTAAAATGGCAAGAAATGTCCAGTGGCGCAGCGTGAAAGCAGTCATGAGCCGGTGGGCTATAGCCTTTGGTCAGGGGGTTGGGAGGAGGTTTGAGGGTTCAGTCGTCGGAAATGAATCTGATCTTTCGAGGTCCTCGTGTGTGCCCAGTGGGAGGCTACGGTCGAGCACTGCCCTAAAATGGCAAGAAATGCCAGTGCGTGAAATATTCATAGAGTAGGTGGGCTGTGCTAGTCCCATGAGGAGTTGGGGAGGGGTTTGGGGGCTCACAGTGCGTCATCGAAATGGGTCTGAGTCTTTCGAGGTCCTCGTGTGCTTGATGGGAGGGCTCTGATCGAAGCCCTAAAATGGCAAAAATACCCAGCAGGCCTTGCGCGTGAAATAGTCACCGGGCGGTGGGCTATAATACTTCGTCATGTGGTTAGGGAGGAAGTTACAGGGCTCTGAGTGCGTCAGGAAATGGGTACAGTCTTTTCAAGGTCCTCGTGTGCCCAGGTGGGAGGCTATGGTCAAAATGCCTAAAATGTGCAAAAATGCCCAGTGGCCTTGTAGCGTCAGAGCAGATCAGTCTTGAGGCCGGTGGGCTATAACATTTGGTCAGAGGGTTGGGGAGGGAAGTTCTGGGCCTCACAGGCGTCGGAAATGGGTACCAGTCTTTCGAGGTCCCTCGTGTGCCCAGGTGGGAGGCTCACTGGTCAGGAAGCACTGCCCTAAAATGGCAAGAAATACCAGTAGCTGTGCGCGTGAAATAGTCGCCGAGGCGTGGGCTATAGCCTGGTCCAGCGGGGGTTGGGAAGCGGCGTTCAGGGGCTCTGGCGTGAAATGGGTACAGTCTTTTGAGGTCCTCGTGTACCCAGTGGGAGGCTCTGATCAGAGGCACTGCTCTAAAATGGCAAGAAATACCAGCCTTGGCTAGCCATTGAAATAATCGCCGAGGCGGTGGGCTATGTGTGCTTTAGTCATGAGGGGTTGGGGAGCGGCGTTCAGGGGCTCTGGGCGTCTGAAATGGGTCTGTCTTTTGAGGGTCCTCGTGTGCCCAGTGGGAGAGCTCTGACGGTCAGGGCACTGCTCTAAAATGTAAGAAATGCCAGCATGGCGTGTGAAATAGTCATGGGGCAGTGGGCTATAACCTTTGGTCATGGGGGTTGGGGAGGGGGTTTGAGGGGCTCACTGGTCGTCGAAATGTGCAGTCTTTCGAGGTCCTCGTGTGCCCAGGAGGCTACGGTCAGGAAGCCTGCCTAAAATGTAAAAAATGCCAATGGCCAGTGCGCAGCCTTGTAAGCAGTCAGCCAAGGCAGTGGGCTATAACTTTAGTCCATGAGGTTGGGGAGGGAAGTTCGGGGCTCTGGGGGTCGGAAATGGGTACAGTCTTTTCGAGGGTCTCGTGTGCCCAGTGGGAGGCTACGGTCAAGCCTGCCCAAAAATAACGAAATAACCAGCAGTGCGCAGCGCGTGAAATAGTCATGCGAGTCGGTGGGCTATGTGCTGGTCATGAGGGGTTGGGAGGGGTTTGGGGGGCTCTGGTCGTGAGAAATGGGTACAGTCTTTTCGAGGTCCTCGTGTGTGATGGGAGGCTCTGATTCGAGGCCTGCCTAAAATGGCAGAAATACCAGTCATGATCGTGCGTGGAAGCAGTCATGGGGCCAAAGGTGGGCTATAGCATTTGGTCCATGAGGGGTTGGGAGGGAAGTTCAGGGGCTCTGGTGGTCGAAATGGGTCTGATCTTTTCAAGGGTCCTCATGTGCCCAGTGGGAGGCTACGGTCAGGAGGCCTGCCCTAAAATAAAAAAATGCCAATGACGCTTGTGCGTGAAGCAGTCGCCCGAGGCCGGTGGGCTATGGCATTTGGTCATGAGGGTTGGGAGGGAGTTACAGGGGCTCAGGGGTCGGAAATGGGTCTGAGTCTTTTCGAGGGTCCTCGTGTGCCCGATGGGAGGCTACTGGTCAGGAGCACCTAAATGTGCAAGAAATACCAATGGCATGGCCGCGTGAAATGGTCGCCTTGAGGCAGGTGGGCTCTAATAACTGGTCCATGAGGGGTTGGGAGGGGTTTAAGGGGCTCACAGTGCGTCGAGGAAATGGGTACAGTCTTTTCGAGGGTCCTCGTGTGCCCTTGATGGGAGGCTCTGAGGTCAGGCACTGCCCTAAATGCAAGAAATGCCAGTCGGCCTTGTGCGTGAAGCAGTCGCCAAGGGCTGGTGGGCTATAACATTTGGTCCAGCGGGGGTTGGGAGGGAAGTTAAGGGCTCTGGGCGTGAGATGGGTACAGTCTTTTCGAGGGTCCTCGTGTGCCAGGTGGGAGGCTCTGATCGAAGCACATACAAATGTAACCAAGAAATAACCAGCGGCCTTGTGCGTGTGAAATAGTCGCCGAGTCCGGTGGGCTATGTGCCTTTAGTCCCATGAGGGTTGGGGAGGGGTTTAAGGGGCTCAGTGGTGGAAATGGAGTACAGTCTTCGAGGTCTCGTGTACTGATGGGAGGCTACGGTCAGAGGCACATACTAAAATAATGGCAAGAAATGCCAGTCGCCTTGTGCAGTGGAAAGCAGTCATGTGGGGCTGGTGGGATATAGCATTTGGTCAGCTGGGGTTGGGAGGAAGTTACGGGGCTCTGGTCGTCGGGAAATAGATGCAGTCTTTTCAAGGGTCCTCATGTGCCCAGTGGGAGGCTCGACGGTCAGAGCTGCCACAAATGAAAAATGCTGTGCCAGTAGTATTGGCAGTGAAGCAGTCAGGCGGTGGGCTAGCATTTGGTCATGAGGGGTTGGGGAGGGGAGTTCGGGGCTCACAGGGGGTCGAGGAAATGGGTGACAGTCTTTTCGAGGGTCCTCGTGTGCCAGGTGGGAGGCTACGGTCAAGCCTGCCTAAAATGTGCAAAAAATACCAGTCACGCGTGAAATGGTCGCCAAGGGCGTGGGCTGTGCTTTGGTCCATGAGGGGGTTAGGGGGAGGGTTTAGGGGGCTCTGCAGTCGTGAGGAAATGGTACAGTCTTTTCAAGGGTCCTCGTGTACTTGCCAGTGGGAGGCTCTGTTCAGAGGCCTGCCCTAAAAAATGGCAGAAATGCCCAGTCGGCATGGCGCGTGAAAGCAGTCATGAGGCTGGTGGGCTACTAACATTTGGTCCATGCGGGGTTGGGAGGAAGTTCTACAGGGCTCTGGGCGTGGAAATGGGTGCAGTCTTTTCGAGGTCTCGTGTGCCCAGTGGGAGGCTACGGTCAAGCCTGCCCTAAAATGTGAAATACCCACCGCGCAGGCCCAGCGTGGGAAATGGTCATGCAAGGCAGTGGGCTATAGCTGGTCAGCTTGAGGGGGTTGGGGAGGGGTTTAGGGAGCTCACAGTCATGAAATGGGTGCAGTCTTTTCAAGGGTCTCGTGTGTGATGGGAGGCTACGGTCAGAAGCCTGCCCTAAAATGGCAAGAAATGCCCAGCGGCGCAGTGCACGAAATAGTCACCGGGGCCAGTGGGCTATAGTGTCTGTTCCACGGGGGTTCGGGAGGGCGGTTTGGGCACTCTGGGCATCGGAAATGGGTCTAGTCTTTTCGAGGGCCCTCGTCTGCCCAGTGGGAGGCTGCGGTCAGAGGCATGGCCTAAAATGGCAAGAAATGCTTGCGGCGCAGCGTGAAATAATCATGGGCAGGTGGGCTATAGCCTTTGGTCCCGCAGAGGGTTGGGAGGCGGTTGAGAGTGCAGCCGCCATAATGGGTACAGTCTTCGAGGTCCTCGTGTGCCAGTGGGAGGCTACGGTGAGGCTGCCTAAAATGGCAAGAAATGCCAGTGATGGCAGTGAAAGCAGTCATGAGGCAGGTGGGCTATAACGATGGTCATGAGGGTTGGGAGGAGTTTGGGGGTTCTGGAGTGGTCGAGAAATGGATCTGCAGTCTTTTTGAGGTCCTCGTGTATTGCCCAGTGGGAGGCTACGGTCAAGCACTGCCCTAAAATGGCAAGAAATGCCATGTGCAGTGAAATATTCACCAAGAGGCGGTGGGCTATTGCTGCCCTTGGTCGCCACAGGGGGTTGGGAGGGTTCAGGAGATACAGTCGTCAGAAAATGGGTACAGTCTTTTCGAGGGTCCTCGTGTGCCCTTGATGGGAGGCTACGGTCAGAAGCCTGCCCCAAATGGCAAGAAATACCCAGTGTGCCGCGTCGTGAAATAATCACGAGGCGGTGGGCTATAATCCTTTAAATCCGGTGGTTAGGGAGGAAGTTCTGCAGGGCTACGGTGGGAGTACAGTGAAATCTTTTCAAGGGTCCTCGTGTGCCCAGTGGGAGGCTATGGTCAAGGCCTGCCCTAAGATGGCAAAAATGCCTTAGCGCGCACCAAGTGAAAGCATGTCACCAGGGCGCGATTAAATTGCCTTATTTAGTCCATGAGGTTAGGGGAGGGAAGTTAGCAGGCCTCACAGGCGTCGGAGTAGATAGGTCTGAGGTCTTTCGAGGGTCTCGTGTGCCGGATGGGAGGCCTCTGGTCAAGCCTGCCCTAAAATATGGCAAGAAATACCAATGCATGCCGTAAATGGTCGCCATAGGGGCAGGTGGGCTATAGCCTTTGGTCAGCGGGGTTGGGAGGCGGCGTTGCAGGCTACAGGCGTCTGAAATGGGTCAGTCTTTTTGAGGTCCTCGTGTGCAGGTGGGAGGCTCTGATCGAGGCCTGCTCTAAAATGGCAAGAAATGCCCAACTGTATGTGAGAATAATCGCGCCGAGGCAGTGGGCTATAAGCCGCTGGTCCATGAGGGTTGGGGAGAAAGCAGGTCTGAGGCTACTGGGCGTCTGAAATGGTCTGAGTCTTTTGAGGGTCCTCGTGTGCAGTGGGAGGCTCTGGTCAGAAGGCCTGCTCCTAAAATGGCAAAAGAAATGCTTAGCCCAGGCGGCGTGTGAAATAATCGCCCGAGGCGGTGGGCTATAGCCTTTGGTCCCAGCGGGGTTGGGGAGGGGTTGGGGCTCTGAGTGCATGGAAATGTGTGATCTTTTCGAGGGTCTCGTGTGCCCTTAGGAGGCTCTGATCATAAGCCTGCACAAAAATAGCAAGGACATGCCAATGCGCTTGGCCTGTGAAATTATCCCATGCAGAACCCGGTGGGCTATAAGCCGCTGGTCCACCCCAGTCCCATGAGGTTGGGGAGGGAGATTGCAGGGCTCTGGGCATCGAAATGGGTACAGTCTTTCGGGGTCCTCGTGTGCCCAGTGGGAAAGCCTTCTGAGGTCATGGAGGCCTTCTACAAATAGCAAGAAATGCCTTAGCCGGCCTTGAGCGTGTGACAAATGCTATAGCATTTAGTCCTTGAGGGTTGGGGAGGGTTCCAGGAGCTCACAGGCGTCGGGGTACAGTCTTTTCGGTCTCGTGTGCCAGTGGGAGGCTACGGTCAAGCCTGCCCCTAAAATAAGAAATACCATGGCGGTGGCAAGTGAAATAGTCATAGAAATTTGAGAGACTATAGCCTTTGGTCCTTGAGGTTAGGGGAGGGTGTTGGGGGCTCTGCTGGCGTGAGGGAAATGGAGTACAGTCTTTTTGAGGTCCTCGTGTGCCCAGTGGGAGGCTAAGGTCGGAGCCTGCCCTAAAATGGCAAGAATGTCCATTGGGTGCATGGAAATAGTCAGCCCGAGGCAGTGGGCTATAATAACTGGTCCCAGCGGGGGTTGGGAGGCAGCGTTCACAGGGCTCAGGGCGTCAGGAAATGGGTAGAGTCTTCTTGAGGGTCCTCGTGTGCCCGATTGGGAGGCTCTGATTCAAGGCCTGCCCTAAAATGTAAAAATGCTGCAGCGGTATTCACCGATGCTGGGTGGGCTATCCTAATACTGGTCAAGTGGGGTTGGGGGCGGGGTTTAAGGGGCCCTGGTCGTCGGAAATGGGTACATTCTTTTCGAGGTCCTCGTGTGCCATGATGGGAGGCTACGAGTCAGAGCCTGCCCTAAAAATAGCAAAAATGCTTTCAGCGGTGACCCTTGTGAAATGTCGCCGAGGCAGTGTACTATATAGCACTGTCCTTGAGTGGTGGGAGCGGAGGAAGTTCTGGGGCTCTCGGCGTCGGAAATGGGTACAGTCTTTTTGAGGGTCTCGTGTGCCAGTGGGGAGCTCTGATCAGAACACACCCTAAAATGGCAAAAATGCCCAGTGTAGCGCATTGGCCAGAGTCCCTCAGGCCGGTGGGCTGTAGCTGATAGAGGGGTTGGGGAGGGTTTAGGGGCTCTGGTCATCTAAAATGGGTACAGTCTTTTTCGAGGTCTCGTGTGCTTGATGGGAGGCTACAGTCAGGCTGCCCTAAAATGGCTAGAAATACCCAGTGGCGCGTGAAATAGTCCTCGAGGCCGGTGGGCTATAGCCTTTGGTCCGCGGGGGTTGGGGAGGGGGTTTAGGGTGCTGTAGTCATCAAAAATGGGTACAGTCTTTTCGAGGGTCCTCGTGTGCCCAGTGGGAGGCTACGGTCAGAAGCCTGCCCTAAAATGGCAAGAAATGACTGCTGGCGTGAAATAGTCATAGGGTCGGTGGGCTATAACTTTGGTCACTTGAGGGGTTGGGAGGGGTTTAGGGGCTCAGTGGTCAGAAATGGGTACATTCTTTTGAGGGTTCTCGTGTGCCCAGTGGGAGGCTACTGGTCAGGCACATACCCTAAAATGGCAAGAAATGCTTTCAGTGGCCTTGCGTGAAATAGTCGCCGAGGCCGGTAGGCTATATCCTTTGGTCCGCGGGGGTTGGGGAGGGGGGTTCGGGTGCTCTGGTCGTCGGAAATGGGTACACACTTTTCGAGGGTCCTCGTGTGCCTAGTGGGAGGCTACGGTCAGAATCCTGCCCTAAAATTGTAAGAACTGCCCAGACATGGCATGAAATAGTCACTTAGGGCCGGTGGGCTATAGCCCCCAGTCCATGAGGGGTTGGGAGAGGGTTTAGGGGCTCACGGGAGTAGGAAATGGGTACAGTCTTTTCGAGGTCCTCGTGTGCCCAGTGGGAGGCTACGGTCAGAGGCCTGCCTAAAATTGCAAGAAATGCCCAGTCGCGCAGCGCGTGAAGCAGTCGCGAGGGCGGTGGGCTATAAGCATTTGTCAGTCCTTGAGGGTTGGGAGGGAAGTTTAAGGGCTCTGGGCGTCGGATATGGTTACAGTCTTTTCGAGGTCCTCGTTTGCAAAGTGGGAGGCTACGGTCAGGCCTGCCCTATAATGGCAAGAAATGCCCAGCGGCCTTGGCGTGAAAGTCGCCCATGGGGCGGTGGGCTATAGCATTTGGTCCATGAGGGGTTGGGGAGGGAAGTTTGGGGCTCACAGGCGTCGGAAATGGGTACAGTCTTTTGAGGGTCCTCGTGTGCCCGATGGGAGGCTACTGGTCAAGCCTGCACACTAAAATGGCAAGAAATACCCATGGCGCAGCGCGTGAAATGAGTCATGAGGCGGTGGGCTATAGCCTTTGGTCATGAGGGTTGGGAGGGGTTTAGGGGCTCTGGTCATGAAAATGGGTACAGTCTTTTCGAGGTCTCGTGTGCCCGATGGGAGGATCTGGTCGGAAGCACTGCTAAAATGGCAAGAAATACCAGTAGGCCTTGCGTGAAATAGTCCATGAGGCGGTGGGCTATAGCCTTTGGTCCATGGGGGTTGGGGAGGGTTTAGGGTGCTGTAGTCGCCGAAATGGGTGCAGGTCTTTTCGAGGTCCTCGTGTGCCCAGTGGGAGGCTACGGTCAGGGAAGCACATACTAAAATGCAAAAATGCCCAGGCCAGCGCGTGAAATAGTCAAGGCGGTGGGCTATAACCTTTGGTCCTTGAGGGTTGGGGAGGGGTTTAGGGGCTCACAGTCGTCAGAAATGGGTACATTCTTTTCGAGGGTTCGTGTGCCCGGTGGGAGGCTACGGTCAGCCTGCCCTAAAATGGCAGAAATGCTCAGCGCAGTGCGTGAAAGCAGTCATGGGGCAGTGGGCTATAGCCTTTGGTCCTTGAGGAGTTGGGGAGCGTTTGGGGCTACAGTCGTCGGAAATGGATCTGATCTTTTCGAGGGTCCTCGTGTGCCCGATGGGAGGCTCAGTCAGAAGCACTGCCCTAAAATGGCAAGAAATACCCAATGCGCAGTGCGTGAAATAGTCACAAGGGCCGGTGGGCTGCATGCTGGTCCTTGAGGTGGTTAGGGAGGAAGTTACAGGGCTCTGCAGTGGTCAAATGGGTGCAGATCTTTTCGAGGGTCCTGGGGTGCCCGGTGGGAGGCTGATCAGGCACTGCTAAAATAGCAAAAATGCCCATGGCCAGCGTGAAGCAGTCATGAGGCGGTGGGCTATAGCATTTGGTCATGAGGTTGGGGAGGGAAGTTTAGGGGCTCTGGGGTCGGGAAATGGGTACAGTCTTTTCGAGGGTCCTCGTGTGCCCAGTGGGAGGCTCTGGTCAAGCACTGCCTAAAATGTGCAAGAAATACCCAGTGGCGCAGCGTGAAATGGTCATGAGTCGGTGGGCTATAGCCTTTAGGTCATGAGGGGTTGGGGGGGGGTTTGGGGGCTCTGGTCGTCGGAAATGGGTACAGTCTTTTCGAGGGTCCTCGTGTGCCCAGGGGGAGGCTACGGTCAGGCTGCCTAAAATGGCAAGAAATGCCAGTCGCTTGTGCGTGAAGCAGTCAGCAAGGCTGGTGGGCTATATAGCATTTAGTCCCATGAGGTTGGGGAGGGAAGTTATGGGTTCTAGGCGTCGGAAATGGGTACATTCTTTTCGATGGTCCTCGTGTGCCCAGTGGGAGGCTCTGAGGTCAAGCCTGCCCTAAAATGTGAAATACCCACAGGCGCAGCGTGAAATGGTCAGCAGGCGGTGGGCTATAACCTTTGGTCCCTTGAGGGTTGGGGGGGGGGTTTAGGGGACTCTGGTCGTCGAAAATGGGTACAGTCTTTTCAAGGGTCCTCGTGTGCCCGGTGGGAGGCTCTGATCAGAGCCTGCCCTAAAATGGCAAGAAATACCAATGGCCTTGTGCGTGGAAATAATCGAGGCAGTGGGCTATAGCCCAGTCCCATGAGGGGTTGGGGAGGGTTTAGGGTGCTGTAGTCATCGAAAATGGGTACAGTCTTTTCGAGGTCTCGTGTGCCCGATGGGAGGCTCTGGTCAGAAGCACATGCCCTAAAATGGCAAGAAATATGGCGCGCGCGTGAAATGGTCATGCCGAGGCCGGTGGGCTATAGCCTTTGGTCATGAGGGTTGGGGAGGGGTTTAGGGGCTCTGGTCATCGAAAATGGGTACAGTCTTTGAGGGTCTCGTGTGATGGGAGGATCTGATTCAGAAGCTGCCCTAAAATGGCAAGAAATACCAATGGCAGCGTGAAATAGTCACTGAGGCCGGTGGGCTATAGCCTTTGGTCCGCGGGGGTTGGGGAGGGGGTTTAGGGTGCTGTAGTCATCGAAAATGGGTACAGTCTTTTCGAGGGTCCTCGTGTGCGCAGTGGGAGGCTCTGATTGAAGCCTGCCTAAAATAACAAGAAATGCCATGGCCTTGTGCGTGAAATAGTCACGGTGGTGGGCTATAGCTGGTCCATGAGGGTTGGGGAGGGGTTTAGGGGCTACAGTCGTGAGAAATGGGTACATTCTTTTCGAGGGTTCTCGTGTGCCAGTGGGAGGCTCTGATCAGGCACACCTAAAATGGCAAGAAATGCTCAGCGGCGCAGCGCGTGAAACGGTCGCCGAGGCCGGTGGGCTATAGCCTTTGGTCCGCGGGAGTTGGGGAGGGCGTTTCGGGGGCTCTGGTCGTCAGAAATGGATACAGTCTTTTCGAGGGTCCTCGTGTGCCCAGTGGGAGGCTACGGTCAGAAGCCTGCCCTAAAATGGCAAGAAATACCCAGCGGCGCAGTGCGTGAAATAGTCACCGAGGCCGGTGGGCTATGGCACTGGTCAGCAGTGGTTAGGGAGGAAGTTACAGGGCTCTGGTGGGTCGAAATGGGTACAGATCTTTTCAAGGGTCCTCATGTGCCCGGTGGGAGGCTACGGTCAGAGGCACGCCTAAAATGGCAAAAAATGCCAGTGGCCAGCGCGTGAAGCAGTCAGGCCGGTGGGCTATGCATTTAGTCCATGAGGGGTTGGGGAGGAAGTTAAGGGCTCACTGGGGGGTGGGAAATGGAGTCTGAGTCTTTTCGAGGTCCTCGTGTGCCCAGTGGGAGGCTCACTGTCAGGCACTGCCCTAAAATAAAGAAATACCCAAGCCATGGCGCGTGAAATGGTCATGCCGAGGCGGTGGGCTATAACTGGTCCATGAGGGTTGGGGAGGGTTTAGGGGCTCAGTGCGTGAAATGGGTGCAGTCTTTTCGAGGGTCCCTCGTGTGCCCGATGGGAGGCTACGGTCAGAGGCTGCCTAAAATGGCAAGAAATGCCAGTCAGCTTGTGCGTGAAATCAGTCGCCGAGGCTGGTGGGCTATAGCATTTTGGTCCATGAGGGTTGGGAGGAAGTTAGAGGGCTCTGGGCGTCGGAAATGGGTACGGTCTTTTCGAGGTCTCGTGTGCCCGTGGGAGGCCTACTGGTCAAGCACTGCCCTAAAATGTGAAATACCACCGGCCTTGTGGCGTGAAATAGTCACCGAGGCCGGTGGGCTATAGCCTTTGGTCCGCGGGGGTTGGGGAGGGGGTTTAGGAGGCTCTGGTCGTCGAAAATGGGTACAGTCTTTTCAAGGGTCCTCGTGTGCCCAGTGGGAGGCTACGGTCAGAGGCCTGCCCTAAAATGGCAAGAAATACCAGTGGCCTTGGCGTGGAAATAGTCACTTGAGGCGGTGGGCTATAGCCTTTGGTCCATGAGGTTGGGGAGGGTTTAGGGTGCTGTAGTCATGAAAATGGGTACAGTCTTTTCGAGGTCTCGTGTGCCCGGTGGGAGGCTCTGGTGAGGCTTGCCCTAAAATGGCAAGAAATGCCAATGGCGCTGCTCGTGAAATAGTCACAGAGGTCGGTGGGCTATAATGCTGGTCATGAGGGGTTGGGAGGGGTTTAGGGCTCTGGTCGTGGAAATGGGTACATTCTTTTCGAGGGTTCCTCGTGTGCCGGTGGGAGGCTACGGTCAGGCCTGCCCTAAAATGGCAAAAAAATGCTCAGTGTGCGCGTGAAAGCAGTCATGAGGCCGGTGGGCTATAGCCTTTGGTCCATGAGGTTGGGGAGGAGGTTTGGGGTTCTGGTCGTGAAATGGATACAGTCTTTCGAGGGTCCTCGTGTGCCCGGTGGGAGGCTCTGGTCAGAGCCTTTGCCCTAAAATGGCAAGAAAATGCCATGGCCTTGTGCGTGAAATATTCACGAGGCGGTGGGCTGTACCTTTGGTCCATGAGGTTGGGGAGGGGTTTGGGGCTCTCGTCGTCAGGAAATGGGTACAGTCTTTTCGAGGGTCCTCGTGTGCCCGGTGGGAGGCTCTGATCGAAGCACTGCCCTAAAATGGCAAGAAATGCCAGTGGCAGTCGTGAAATAGTCCAAGGGCGGTGGGCTATAGCTAGTCCCTTGAGGTTGGGAGGGAGTTACAGGGGCTCTGGTGCGTGAGAAATGGGTACAGTCTTTCAAGGGTCTCGTGTGCCCGGTGGGAGGCTCTGATCGAGGCCTGCCTAAAATGGCAAAAAAAAAATGCCAGTATGGCGCAGCGCGTGAAGCAGTCATGAGGCGGTGGGCTATAACATTTAGTCATGAGGGGTTGGGAGGAAGTTACAGGCCTGGGCGTCGGGAAATGGGTACAGTCTTTTGAGGGTCCCCGTGTGAGTGGGAGGCTCTGATCAAGCCTGCCCTAAAATGGCAAGAAATACCAGTGGCCTTGCGTGAAATGGTCATGAGGCGGTGGGCTATAACTGGTCATGAGGGTTGGGGAGGCGGCGTTCGAGAACTCTGGGCGTCTGAAATGGAGTCTGATCTTTTGAGGTCCTCGTGTGCCCAGTGGGAGGCTCAGTCGAGGCACTGCTCTAAAATAGCAAGAAATGCCAGCATGCGTGAAATAATCATGCCAAGCGGTGGGCTATAGCCTTTGGTCCATGAGGTTGGGAGGCGGCGTTCGAGACTCTGGGCGTCTGAAATGGGTCTGATCTTTTGAGGGTCCTCGTGTGCCCGGTGGGAGGCTCTGATCAGAGACCTCCTCTAAAATGGCAAGAAATGCCAGCGGTGGCGTGTGAAATAGGCATGAGGCAGTGGGCTATAGCCTTTGGTCCCATGAGGGTTGGGGAGGGGTTTGAGGCTCTGGGCGTCGGAAATGTACTGATCTTTTCGAGGTCTCGTGTGCCCAGTGGGAGGCTCTGGTCAGAAGCACTGCACAAAAATGGCAAGACATACTGTGGCGCATCAGCGTGAAATAATCCTTGAGGCCGGTGGGCTATAGCCTTTGGTCCGCGGGGGTTGGGGAGGTTAGTTCTGGGGCTCTGGGCATCTGAAATGGGTACAGTCTTTTCGAGGGTCCTCGTGTGCCCAGTGGGAAGCTACGGTCAGAGGCCTTCCTAAAATTGCAAGAAATGTAGCAGCGTGAAGCAGTCATGAGGCGGTGTGCTATAGCATTTGGTCCATGAGGGGTTGGGAGGGAATTTACAGGGGCTCTGAGGCGTCGGAAATGGTACAGTCTTTTCGAGGGTCCTCGTGTGCTTGATGGGAGGCTACGGTCAAGCCTGCCTAAAATGTAAGAAATACCCAGCCAGTGCGCATGCGTGAAATGGTCAGGGCGGTGGGCTATGTGCCTTTGGTCCAGCGGGGGTTGGGAGGAGGTGTTTGGGGGGAGCTGGTCGTCGGAAATGGGTACAGTCTTTTCGAGGGTCCTCGTGTGCAGTGGGAGGCAGTCAGAAGCCTGCCCTAAAATGGCAAGAAATGTCAGCGCCAGTAGACACGTGAAATAATCATGAGACCGGTGGGCTATAGCCTTTGGTCCGCGGGGGTTGGGGAGGGAAGTTCTGGGGCTTTGGGCGTCGAAATGGGTACAGTCTTTTTGAGGGTCCTCGTGTGCCCAGTGGGAGGCTAAGGTCAGAAGCCTGCCCTAAAATGGCAAGAAATGTCCAGCGGCGCAGTGCGTGAAATAGTCGCCGAGGCCGGTGGGCTATAGCCTTTGGTCCGCGGGGGTTGGGGAGCGGCGTTCGGGGGCTCTGGGCGTCTGAAATGGGTACAGTCTTCTTGAGGGTCCTCGTGTGCCCAGTGGGAGGCTACGGTCAGAGGCCTGCCCTAAAATGGCAAAAAATGCCCAGCGGTGCAGCGCGTGAAATATTCACCGAGGCCGGTGGGCTATAGCCTTTGGTCCGCGGGGGTTGGGGACGGGGTTTAGGGGCTCTGGTCGTCGGAAATGGGTACATTCTTTTCGAGGGTCCTCGTGTGCCCAGTGGGAGGCTGATCGAGGCCTGCCTAAAATGGCAAGAAATACTCAGTGGGCAGAAGCTGTCATGGGGCGGTGTGCTATAGCCTTTGGTCCATGAGGTTGGGAGGAAGTTCTGGGGCTCTGGGCGTCGGGAAATGGAGTACAGTCTTTTGAGGTCCTCGTGTGCCCGATGGGAGGCCTCTGATCGAAGCACACTAAAATGGCAAAAATACTTGCCGTGAAATAGCGGTGGGCTATAAATAGTCCTCGAGGGGTCTGGGCGTGAAATGGGTCTGGGTCTTCTTGAGGGTCTCGTGTGCCCGGTGGGAGGCTCACGGTCGAAGCACTGCCTAAAATGGCTAGAAATACCCAATGAGCGGCGCGTGAAATAGTCACTTGAGGCGGTGGGCTATAGCCTTTGGTCCATGAGGGGTTGGGGAGGGGTTTAGGGTCTTTGTAGTCATCAAAATGGGTACAGTCTTTTCGAGGTCCTCGTGTGCCCAGATGGGAGGCTCTGATCGAAGCCTGCCTAAAATAACAAGAAATGCCAATGTAGCTGGCGTGAAATAGTCAAGGTCGGTGGGCTATAGCCTTTGGTCCCATGAGGGGTTGGGGAGGGTTTAGGGGCTCACAGTGTGGAAATGGTTACAGTCTTTTCGAGGGTTCTCGTGTGCCCAGTGGGAGGCTACGGTCAGGCACTGCCTAAAATGGCAAGAAATGCTTTCGGCGCTTGTGCGTGAAGCAGTCAGCAAGGCGGTGGGCTATAACTTTGGTCCCATGAGGTTGGGAGGGTTTGGGGCTCACAGTCGTCAGAAATGGATACTGTCTTTTCGAGGGTCCTCGTGTGCCCAGTGGGAGGCTACGGTCAGAAGCCTGCCGTAAAATGTAAGAAATGCCAGTATGGCCAGCGTGAAATAGTCACCGAGGCCGGTGGGCTATAGCCTTTGGTCTGCGGTGGTTGGGGAGGGGTTTTCAGGGGCTCTGGTCGTCAGAAATGGGTACAGTCTTTTCGAGGGTCCTCGTGTGCCCACTGGGAGGCTCTGATGAGCACGCCTAAAATGTAAGAAATGCCTAGCGGCCTTGATCGTGAAATAGTCACAAGGGCGGTGGGCTATAATGCTTTGGTCCCATGAGGTGGTTAGGGAGGGAAGTTACAGAGGCTCTGGGCGTCAGAAATGGAGTACAGTCTTTTCAAGGGTCCTCGTGTGCCCGGTGGGAGGCTGACGGGAAGCACACCCTAAAATGGCAAGAAATGCCAGTGGCAGCGTGAAATAGTCACCAAGGCAGTGGGCTATATAGCCTTTGGTCCATGAGGGTTGGGGGAGGGTTTAGGGGCTCTGAGTCGTGAGAAATGGGTACATTCTTTTCGGGTTCTCGTGTGCAGTGGGAGGCTACGGTGAGGCACCCTAAAATGGCAAGAAATGCTCAGTGGCGTGGAAAGCAGTCATGGGGCCGGTGGGCTATGGTGTTTAGGGGCTCTGTCGTGGAAATGGGTACATTCTTTTCAGGCGTCTCGTGTGCTTGAGTGGGAGGCTACGGTCAGGAGGCCTGCCTAAAAATGGCAAAAATGCCAGTGCGCAGCCGCGTGAAATAGACAAAGGCGGTGGGCTATAGCCTTTGGTCCATGAGGGTTGGGGAGGGGTTTAGGGGCTCTGGTCATGAAAATGGGTACAGTCTTTTCGAGGGTCCTCGTGTGCCAGTGGGAGGCTCTGATCAGGAAGCACATAAAATAACAGAAATGCCCAGTAGCGCGTGAAATAATCACAAGGCGGTGGCTCATGCTAGTCCATGAGGTTGGGGAGGGGGTTTAGGGGGCTCTGGTCGTCGGAAATGGGTAACTTCTTTCGAGGGTCCTCGCGTGCCCAGTGGGAGGCTAAGGTCAGAGGCCTTCCCTAAAATAACAAGAAATGCCAATGGCCGTAGCGTGAAAAGCAGGCGCCGAGGCGGGTGGGCTATAGCCTTTGGTCTGCGGGAGTTGGGGAGGGAAGTTCTAGGACTCTGGGCGTCGGAAATGGGTACAGTCTTTTCGAGGGTCCTCGTGTGCCCAGTGGGAGGCTACGGTCAGAAGCCTGCCCTAAAATGGCAAGAAATACCCAATGGCCGCGTGAAATGGTCGTCGAGGCGGTGGGCTATAGCCTTTGGTCCCATGGGGGTTGGGGGAGGCGTGTCAGGCTCAGTACAGTCTTTTCGAGGTCCTCGTGTGTGCCCGTGGGAGGCCTGATCAGGCAGCCTGCCTAAAATGACAAGAAATGCCAATGTTGAGGCGCTTGAAATAGTCACGAGGCAGGTGGGCTATAACTGGTCCTTGAGGTTGGGTGGGGTTTGGGGGGCTCTGGTTGTCAGGAAAAAGTCTGATCTTTTCGAGGTCCTCGTGTGCCCGGTGGGAGGCTACGGTCACAAGCCTGCCCTAAAATGACAAGACATGCCAGGCCGTGTGAAATAGTCACTTGAGGCGGTGGGCTATAGCCTTTGGTCATGAGGGTTGGGGAGGGGGGTTTGAGGGGTTCAGTCGTCATAAATGGGTCTTGTCTTCTGAGGGTCCTCGTGTGCCCAGTGGGAGGCCTACAGTCAAGCCTGCCTAAAATAACAAGAAATGTCAGCGCAGCGCGTGAAATAGTCGCCGAGGCGGTGGGCTATAGCCTTGATCCCATGAGGTTGGGAGGGGCGTTAAGGGCTCACAGGCGTCGGTAATGGTTTCAGTCTTTTCGAGGGTCCTTGTGTGCCCATTGGGAGGCTCTGTCAGGAGCTGCCCTTAAAATGGCAAGAAATGCAATGGCCTTGTGCGTGAAATAATCATGAGGCGGTGGGCTATAGCCTTTGGTCCTTGAGGTTGGGGAGGGGTTTAAGGGGCTCTGAGTCGTCGGAAATGGGTACATTCTTTTGAGGTCTCGTGTGCCCAGTGGGAGGCTACGGTCGAGCACTGCCCTAAAATGGCAAGAAATGCTCAGTGTGCAGTGTGAAAGCAGTCGAGGCCGGTGGGCTATAGCCTTTGGTCCGCGGGGGTTGGGGAGGGGGTTTAGGGTGCTCTGGTCATAGAAAATGGGTACAGTCTTTTCGAGGGTCCTCGTGTGCCCAGTGGGAGGCTACGGTCAGAAGCCTGCCCTAAAATGGCAAGAAATGCCAATGGCCATGGCGTGAAATAGTCACAAGGGCAGGTGGCTATATGCTGGTCCCAGGGGTTGGGAGGGGTTTAGGGGCTCTGGTCGTGGAAATGGGTACATTCTTTTCGAGGTCTCGTGTGCCCAGTGGGAGGCTAAGGTCAGGAGGCCTTCCTAAAATAACAAGAAATGCCCAGCAGTGGTGCGTGAAAGCAGGCGCCGAGGCCGGTGGGCTATAGCCTGGTCTGGGAGTTGGGAGGAAGTTTGCAGGACTCACAGGCGTCGGAAATGGGTCTGAGTCTTTTCGAGGGTCCTCGTGTGCCAGTGGGAGGCTCGGTCAAGCCTGCCCTAAAATGGCAAGAAATACCCAGCGGCGCAGCGCGTGAAATGGTCGTCGAGGCCGGTGGGCTATAGCCTTTGGTCCGCGGGGGTTGGGGAGGGCGTCGAATCAGTGATCTTTCGAGGGTCCTCGTGTGCCCCGTGGGAGGCTACGGTCTGAGGCCTGCCCTAAAATGACAAGAAATGCCAATCGGCCGAGCGCTTGAAATAGTCACCGAGGCCGGTGGGCTATAGCCTTTGGTCCGCGGGGGTTGGGGAGGGGGTTTCGGGGGCTCTGGTTGTCAGAAAAGGGTACAGTCTTTTCGAGGGTCCTCGTGTGCCCAGTGGGAGGCTACGGTCACAAGCCTGCCCTAAAATGACAAGACATGCCCAGCGGCGCAGCCCGTGAAATAGTCACTGAGGCCGGTGGGCTATAGCCTTTGGTCATGAGGTTGGGAGGGGTTTAGGGGTTCTGGTCGTCATAAATGGGTACTGTCTTTACGAGGGTCCTCGTGTGCCCAGTGGGAGGCTACGGTCAGAAGCCTGCCCTAAAATGGCAAGAAATGTCAGTGGCCTTGTGCGTGAAATAATCGCCGAGGCGGTGGGCTATAGCCTTGATCCTTGAGGTTGGGAGGGGACGTTGAGGGCTCTGGGCGTTGGTAATGGGTCCAGTCTTTTCGCGGGTCCTTGTGTGCCCATTGGGAGGCTCTGTCAGAGGCTGCCCAAATGGCAAGAAATGCAATGGCATGGCGCGTGAAATAATCATGCCGAGGCCGGTGGGCTATAGCCTTTGGTCATGAGGGGTTGGGAGGGGTTTAGGGGCTCTGGTCGTAGGAAATGGGTACATTCTTTTCGAGGGGTTCTCGTGTGCCCGGTGGGAGGCTACTGTCGAGGCTGCCCTAAAATGGCAAGAAATGCTCAATGGCCAGGCGTGAAGCAGTCGCCGAGGCGGTGGGCTATAACTGGTCCAGAGGGGTTGGGGAGGGGGTTTAGGGGGCTCTGGTCATAGAAAATGGGTACAGTCTTTTCGAGGGTCCTCGTGTGCCCAGTGGGAGGCTACGGTCAGAAGCCTGCCCTAAAATGGCAAGAAATGCCAATGGCGCTTGGCGTGGAAATAATCAAGGCGGTGGCCTATCACTGCTGGTCATGAGGGTTGGGGAGGGGGTTTAGGGAGCTCACAGTCGTAGGAAATGGGTACATTCTTTTCGAGGGTCCTCGTGTGCCCGGTGGGAGGCTAAGGTCTGAGGCCTTCCCTAAAATAACAAGAAATGCCAGCCTTGCCGTGAAGCAGTAGGGCGGGTGGGCTATGTGCTAACTGCAGGAGTTGGGAGGAAGTTCTAGGACTCAGGCGTCGGGAAATGGGTACAGTCTTTCGAGGTCTCGTGTACCGCCCAGTGGGAGGCTACGGTCAGAAGCACATGCCTAAAATAACAAGAAATACCCTGAGCCAGCGTGAAATAGTCGTCGAGGCCGGTGGGCTATGTGCTTTGGTCCATGAGGGTTGGGGATGGGGTTTGGTTCAGTCTGTCTTTCTGAGGGGTCCTCGTGTGCCCGTGGGAGGCTCTGATCTGAGGCCTGCCTAAAATGACAAGAAATGTCAGTCGGCGGCGCTTGAAATAGTCAAGAGGCGGTGGGCTATAACTGGTCCGGGGGGGTTGGGGAGGGGGTTTCGGGGGCTCTGGTAGTCATAAATGGGTACAGTCTTTTCGAGGGTCCTCTTTTCCCCAGTGGGAGGCTACGGTCACAAGACTGCCCTAAAATGACAAGACATGACCAGCGGCGCAGCACGTGAAATAGTCAGAGGCAGTGGGCTATAGCCTTTGGTCCCATGGGGGTTGGGGATGGGGTTTGAGAGTTCTGGTGCGTCATAAATGGGTACAGTCTTTCGAGGGTCCTCGTGTGCCCGATGGTAGGCTACGGTCGAGCACTGCCCTAAAATGGCAAGAAATGTCCAGTGGCAGTAGCGTGGGAAATAGTCATGGGGCGGTGGGCTATAGCCTTGGTCCTTGAGGTTGGGGAGGCGTTTGGGGCTCACAGGCGTTAGTAATGGGTACAGTCTTTTCGAGGGTCCTCGTGTGCCCATTGGGAGGCTACTGGTCAGGGGCTGCCACAAATGGCAAGAAATGCCAAGTGACGCGTGAAATAATCGCCGAGGGCGGTGGGCTATAGCCTTTGGTCCCAGGGGGTTGGGGAGGCGCTCGAAATCAGTCACAGTCTTTTCAAGGGTCCTCTTGTGCCCGTGGGAGAGCTACAGTCAGGCACGCCTAAAAATGACAAGAAATGTGATGGCATAGCGTGTGAAGCAGTCGAGGCGGTGGGCTATAGCCTGGTCATGAGGTTGGGGAGGGTTTAGGGGGCTCTGGTCATGGTGAAATGGTCTGATCTTTTCCGAGGTCCTCGTGTACTTGATGGGAGGCTGACGAAGCTTGCCCTAAAATGTAAGACATGCCAGTGCGCCGTGAAATGGTCGCCAAGGCGGTGGGCTATAGCCTTTGGTTCATGGCGGTTGGGGATAAAGTTCGAGACTCTGGGCGTCGGAAATGGGTCTGAGTCTTTTGGAGTGTCCTCGTGTGCTTGATGGGAGGCTACGGTGAAGCACTAAAATGGCAAGACATGCCATGGCGCAAGCGTGAAATAGTCGCCGGCAGTGGGCTATAGCCTTTGGTCCTTGGCGGTTGGGAGGGCGTTAAAGGGCTCTGGGAAATGGGTATAGTCTTTTCGAGGGTCCTCGTGTGCCCAGTGGGAGGCTACGGTCAGAGCCTGCCTAAAATGGCAAGACATGCCAGTAGCCTTGCGTGGAAATGGTCGTCGAGGCGGTGGGCTATAGCCTGGTCAGTTGGCGGTTGGGATAAAGTTCAGGGGCTGGGCGTCGGAAATGGTACAGTCTTTTGGAGTGTCTTCGTGTGCCCAATGGGAGGCTACGGTCGAGGCACACTAAAATGGCAAGACATGCCCAGCCAGCCTTGTGCGTGAAATGGTCGTCGAGGCGGTGGGCTATAGCCTTTGGTTCATGGCGGTTGGGGAAAGGGCGTTAGGGGCTCTGGGCGTTGGAAATGGGTCCAGTCTTTTCGAGGGTCCTCGTGTGCCCATTGAGGAGGCTCTGGTCAGAGCTGCCTAAAATGGCAAGAAAATGCCAATGGCGCAGCGCGTGAAATAGTCATGGCGGGCGGTGGGCTATAGCCTTTGTCATTTGGGGTTGGGGGCGTCGGAAATGGGTATAGTCTTTTCGAGGGTCTCGTGTGCCCGTGGGAGGCCTACGGTCTGAGGCACTGCCCTAAAATAACAAGAAATGCCTAGCGGTATGGCGTGTGAAGCAGTCGTCGAGGCGGTGGGCTATACTTTAGTCCAGAGGGTTGGGGAGGGTTTAGGGGCTCTGGTCGCCGGAAATGGCTACAGTCTTTTGAAGGGTCTCGTGTGCCCAGTGGGAGGCTGAGTCAGAGGCCTGCCCTAAAATGGCAAGAAATGCCCAATGGCCTTGTGCGTGAAATGAGTTGTCGAGGCGGTGGGCTATAGACTTTGGTCCAGCGGGGTTGGGAGGAAGTTGGGGCTCTGGTCGTCGGAAATGGGTACAGTCTTTTCGAGGGTCCTCGTCTGCCCAGTGGGAGTCTACGGTCAGAGCTTGCCTGAAAATGGCAAGAAATGCCCAGCCAGGCCTTGTGCGGAAAATAGTCAACGAGGCCGGTGGGCTATAGCTAGTCCCATGAGGGGTTGGGGAGGTTTGAAGTTGGGGTTCACAGGCGTGATGGGTACAGTCTTTTGAGGGTCCTCGTGTGCCCCGTGGGAGGCTACGGTCGAGCCTGCCCTAAAATGGCAAGAAATGCCCTTGGCGCAGCGTGGAAATAGTCAACGAGGCGGTGGGCTATAGCCTTTAGTCATGCGGGGGTTGGGAGGGGTTTGGAGTTACAGGTCGTCAATGGAGTGCAGTCTTTTCGAGGGTCCTCGTGTGCCCAGTGGGAACCTCGGTCAGAGGCCTGCCCTAAAATGTGAAAATGCCCATGGCAGCCAGCGTGATGAAATGGTCGTCGAGGCCGGTGGGCTATAGACTTTAGTTGAGGGTTGGGAGGAAGTTCTGGGGCTCTGGGCATCGGAAATGGGTACAGTCTTTTTGAGGGTCCTCGTGTACCCAGTGGGAGGCTACTTTCCAAGGCCTGCCCTAAAATGGCAAGAAATGCCCAGCGGCGCAGCGCGTGAAATAGTCGACGAGGCCGGTGGGCTATAGCCTTTGGTCGGCGGGGGTTGGGGAGGAAGTTGCAGGGCTCACAGGCGTCGAGGAAATGGAGTCTGAGTCTTTTCGAGGGTCCTCGTGTGCCAGTGGGGAGGCCTCTGGTCAGAGCTTGCCTAAAATGGCAAGAAATGCCATGTGTGTGAAATAATCCTTGAGGCGGTGGGATATAGCCTTTGGTCATGAGGGAGTTGGGGAGGGGTTTCGAGGGAGTTGTAGTCGTCGGCAATGGGTCACAGTCTTTGAGTTCCTCGTGTGCCCGTCGAGGCTACGGTGGAGGCACTGCCCTAAAATAAGAAAATGCCCTTGTGTTGACAGCCATATAATGAAATAGTCAACGGGCCGGTGGGCTATGTGCCTTTGGTCATGAGGGGTTGGGGGAGGGGTTTAGGGGTTACGGTGCGTCAACCCATGATGGAGTCTGATCTTTCGAGGGTCCTCGTCGCCCGGTGGGAGGCTACGGTCGAGGGCACATACTAAAATGACAAGAAATGCCCATGGCCTTGGCGCAGTGGGAAATGGTCGTCGAGGCCGGTGGGCTATAGACTTTGGTTAGCGGGGGTTGGGGAGGGAAGTTCTGGGGCTCTGGGCGTCGGAAATGGGTACAGTCTTTTCGAGGGTCCTCGTGTGCCCAGTGGGAGGCTACAGTCAAAGGCCTGCCCTAAAATGGCAAGAAATGCCCAGCCCAGGCATGGCGTGAAAATGGTCGTCGAGGCGGTGGGCTATAGCCTTTGGTCCATGAGGTTGGGAGGAAGTTCTGGGGCTCTGGGCGTCGGAAATGGGTACAGTCTTTTCGAGGGTCCTCGTGTGCCCAGTGGGAGGCTACGGTCAGAGGCTTGCCCTAAAATGGCAAGAAATGCCAGTGGTAGCGTGAAATAATCCAGGCGGTGGGCTATAGCCTTTGGTCATGAGGGTTGGGGAGGGTTTAGGGGTTGAGTCGTCGAAATGGGTACAGTCTTTTCGAGGGTCCTCGTGTGCCCAGTGGGAGGCTACGGTCAGGAGCATGCCTAAAATGGCAATAAATGCCAGCGCGTGTGTGAAATAATCGAGGCGGTGGGCTATCGCCTTTGGTCCGCGGGTGTTGGGGCGGGGGGTTGGGCTCTGGGCGTTGGAAATGGGTACAGTCTTTTCGAGGGTCCGCGTGTGCCCAATGGGAGGCTAGGTCGAGAGGGTTGCCCTAAAATGGCAAGAAATGCCAATGGCCTTGTGCGTGAAATAATCCAGAGGCGGTGGGCTATAGCCTTTGGTCAGCGGTTGGGAGAGTTTGGGGCTCTGGCGTCGAGAAATGGGTACAGTCTTTTCGAGGGTCCTCGTGTGCCCGTGGGAGGCTACTGATCTGAGGCCTGCCTAAAATGGCAAAAATGCCAATGGCCAGCCGCGTGAAATAGTCGGCAGGTGGGCTATAGCCTTTGGTCCATGAGGGTTGGGGAGGGTTTGGGGGTTACAGTGGTCGGAAATGGCTACAGTCATTTCGAGGGTCCACGAGGTCCCAGTGGGAGGCTACGGTCAGGCACTGCCTAAAATGGCAAAAATGCCAGTGGCCTTGGCGCGTGAAATAGTCGTCGAGGCGGTGGGCTATAACTTTGGTTCCTTGGCGGTTGGGAGAAAGGTTACAGAGACTCTGGGCCAGGAAATGGGTCTGATCTTTTCGAGGGTCCTCGTGTGCCCAGTGGGAGGCTACGGTCAGAGGCCTGCCTAAAATGGCAAAAATGCCAGCATGGCGTGTGAAGCAGTCGTCGAGGCCGGTGGGCTATAGCCTTTGGTCCATGGGGTTGGGGAGGGGTTTGGGGCTCAGCGTCGGAAATAGCTGGTCTTTTCGAGGTCCTCGTGTGGCCCAGTGGGAGGCTACGGTCAGGAGGCCTGCCTAAAATGGCAAGAAATGTGGCATGGCGTGAAATGGTCGTCGAGGCGGTGGGCTATAACTTTGGTTCGCGGTTGGGAGAAAAGTTCTGGGGCTCTGGGCGCGGAAATGGGTCTGAGTCTTTTCGAGGGTCTCGTGTGCCAGTGGGAGGCTACGGTCGAGCCTGCCCTAAAATGGCAAGACATGCCAATCGGCGCAGATCGTGAAATGGTCGTCGAGGCGGTGGGCTATAGCCTTTGGTTCGCGGTTGGGAGAAAAGTTCTGGGGCTCTGGCGCAGGAAATGGGTCAGTCTTTTCGAGGGTCCTCGTGTGCCCAGATGGGAGGCTACTGGTCGAGGCCTGCCCTAAAATGGCAAAAATGAAATGCCCAGCGGCGCGTGAAATGGTCGTCGAGGCGGTGGGCTATAGCCTTTGGTTCGCGGTTGGGAGAAATGTGCTGGGGCTCGGGGCATAGGAAATGGGTACAGTCTTTCGAGGGTCTCGTGTGATGGGAGGCTCTGTCAGAGCCTGCCCTAAAATGGCAAAAATGCCCAGCGTAGCAATGGCGTGAAATAGTCGCCAGGCAGTGGGCTATAGCCTGATTAGCATGCGGTTGGGGAGAAAAGTTCTGGGGCTCTGGGCGTCGGAAATGGGTACAGTCTTTTCGAGGGTCCTCGTGTGCCCATTGGGAGGCTACGGTCAGAGGGCTGCCCTAAAATGGCAAGAAATGCCCAGCGGCGCAGCGCGTGAAATAGTCGCCGAGGCCGGTGGGCTATAGCCTTTGGTCAACGGCGGTTGGGGAGGCGCGTCAGAAATGGGTACAGTCTTTTCGAGGGTCCTCGTGTGCCCCGTGGGAGGCTACGGTCTGAGGCCTGCCCTAAAATGGCAAGAAATGCCCATGGCGTGTGAAATGGTCGAGGCCGGTGGGCTATGTGCTAGTCCCAGGGGTTGGGGGAGGCGTTTGTCGGAAATGGGTATAGTCTTTTCGAGGGTCCTCGTGTGCCCCGTGGGAGGCTACGGTCTGAGGCCTGCCCTAAAATAACAAGAAATGCCTAGCAGCGCAGTGTGTGAAACGGTCGTCGAGGCCGGTGGGCTATAGCCTTTGGTCATGAGGGGTTGGGAGGGGTTTAGGGGCTGGTCATGAAATGAGTACAGTCTTTTCGAGGGTCCTCGTGTGCCCAGTGGGAGGCTCTGGTCGGAGGCACTGCCCTAAAATGGCAAGAAATGCCAGTGGCGTGAAATGGTCGTCGAGGCCGGTGGGCTATAGCCTTTGGTCCGCGGGGGTTGGGGAGGGAAGTTCTGGGGCTCTGGGCGTCGGAAATGGGTACAGTCTTTTCGAGGGTCCTCGTGTGCCCAGTGGGAGGCTACGGTCAGGGCCTGCCCTAAAATGGCAAGAAATGCCCAGCGCAGCGTGAAAATAGTCACTGAGGCGGTGGGCTATAGCCTTTGGTCATGAGGGGTTGGGAGGGGTTTCGGGGCTTACAGGTGTCGGAAATGGGTACAGTCTTTTTGAGGGTCCTCGTGTGCCCAGTGGGAGGCTACGGTCAGAGGCCTGCCCTAAAATGGAAAAAAATACCCAGAGGAGCGGAGCGTGAAATAGACACTGAGTCAGGTGGGCTATAGCCTTTGGTCCGCGGGGGTTGGGGAGGGGTTTGAGGGGCGTCGGATGGGAGTCTTTTCGAGGGTCCTCGTGTGCCCAGTGGGAGGCTCTGATCGAGCCTCACTAAAATGGCAGAAATGCCCATGGCGCGTGAAATAGTCGCCGAGGCCGGTGGGCTATAGCCTTTGGTCCGCGGGGGGTGGGGAGGGAAGTTCTGGGGCTCTGGGCGTCGGAAATGGGTACAGTCTTTTCGAGGGTCCTCGTGTGCCCAGTGGGAGGCTACGGTCAGAGGCCTGCCCTAAAATGGCAAGAAATGCACAGCCAGTAGCGTGGAAAAATAGTCACTGAGGCCGGTGGGCTATAGCCTTTGGTCCGCGGGGGTTGGGGAGGGGGTTTCGGGGGTTCTGGTCGTCGGAAATGGGTACAGTCTTTTCGAGGGTCCTCGTGTGCCCAGTGGGAGGCTACGGTCAGAGGCCTGCCCTAAAATGGCAAAAAATGCCCAGCGGCGCAGCGCGTGAAATAGTCACTGAGGCCGGTGGGCTATAGCCTTTGGTCCCATGAGGTTGGGAGAGGCGTTAGGGGCTCTGGTGCATCGAGGAAATGGGTACAGTCTTTTCGAGGGTCCTCGTGTGCCCAGTGGGAGGCTACGGTCAGAGGCCTGCCCTAAAATGGCAAGAAATGCCCCGCGGCGCAGCGCGTGAAATAGTCGCCGAGGCCGGTGGGCTATAGCCTTTGGTCCGCGGGGGTTGGGGAGGGACGTTCGGGGCTCTGGTTGTTGGAAATGGGTACAGTCTTTTCGAGGGTCCTCGTGTGCCCATTGGGAGGCTACGGTCAGAGGGCTGCCCTAAAATGGCAAGAAATGCCCAGCGCGTGAAATAGTCAGGCAGGTGGGCTATAGCCTTTGGTCGCGGGGTTGGGAGAAAGGGTTTGGGGCTCTGGATCGTGGAAATGGCTACAGTCTTTTCGAGGGTCCTCGTGGGCCCAGTGGGAGGCTGATCAGAGGCCTGGCCTAAAATGGCAAGAAATGCCAGCTGGCCTTGTGCGTGGGAAATAGTCGTCGAGGCCGGTGGGCTATAAGCCTTTGGTTCGAGTTGGGAGAAATATTCAGGGCTCTGAGGTGGGAAATGGGTACAGTCTTTTCGAGGTCCTCGTGTGCCCAGTGGGAGGCTACTGTCAGAGCCTGCACCTAAATAACAAGAAATGCCTAGCGTGTAGCGTGAAATAGTCGAGGCGGTGGGCTATAACTTTGGTCCTTGAGGGTTGGGGAGGGGTTTAGGGGCTCTGGTCATGAGAAATAGCTCTGATCTTTTGAGGTCCTCGTGTGCCCGATGGGAGGCTCTGATCGAGGCCTGCCCAAAAATGGCAAAAAATGCCCAGCTTAGCGTGAAATAGTCGTCGAGGCGGTGGGCTATAGACTTTGGTCCCTTGAGGGGTTGGGAGGGAGTTCTGGGGCTCACTGGGCGTGGGAAATGGGTACAGTCTTTTCGAGGGTCCTCGTGTGCCCGTGGGAGGCTACTGATGAGCACTGCCCTAAAATAACAAGAAATGCCCAGCGGCGTGTAGCGTGAAATAGTCGTCGAGGCAGTGGGCTATAGCCTTTGGTCATGAGGGGTTGGGGAGGGGTTTGGGGGCTGGTCATCGGGAAATGGGTACAGTCTTTTCGAGGGTCCTCGTGTGCCCGATGGGAGGCTACTGATCAGGCCTGCCCTAAAATGGCAAGAAATGCCCAGATGCTCAGCGCGTGAAATAGTCGTCGAGGCGGTGGGCTATAGACTTTAGTCATGGAGGGGTTGGGAGGAAGTTCGGGGCTCACAGGCGTCGGAAATGGGTACTGATCTTTTCGAGGGTCTCGTGTGCCCAGTGGGAGGCTACAGTCGAGGCCTGCCCTAAAATGGCAAGAAAATGCCAATGGCAGCGTGAAATAGTCGAGGCCGGTGGGCTATAGCCTTTGGTCCATGAGGTTGGGAGAAGGGGTTTGGGGCTGCGTCGGAAATGGGTACAGTCTTTTCGAGGGTCCTCGTGTGGCAGTGGGAGGCTACAGTCGAGGCCTGCCCTAAAATGGCAAGAAATGCCCAGTGCAGCGCGTGAAATAGTCAGGGCGGTGGGCTATAGCCTTTGGTCCATGAGGGTTGGGGGAGGGGTTTGGGGTTACGGTCGTCGAAATGGGTACAGTCTTTTCGAGGGTCTCGTGTGCCCGAGTGGGAGGCTCTGTCAGGCACCTGCCTAAAATGGCAAGAAATGCCCAGCGCAGCGTTAAATAATCGCCGAGGCGGTGGGCTATAGCCTTTGGTCATGAGGGTTGGGAGGAAGTTACAGGGGCTCACAGGCGTGGGAAATGGGTGATCTTTTCGAGGTCCTCGTGTGCCCAGTGGGAGGCTCTGGTCGAGGCTTGCCCTAAAATGGCAAGAAATGCGGCGCAGTATGTGAAATAATCACGAGGCAGTGGGCTATGGCCTTTGGTCCCTTGGGGGTTGGGAGGGTTTGGGGTTACAGGCGTCGGAAATGGGCAGTCTTTTCGAGGTCTCGTGTGCCCAGTGGGAGGCTCAGTCGAGAGGCCTGCCCTAAAATGGCAAAAATGCCTTGGCCAGCGCAGCGTGAAATAATCACGAGGCAGTGGGCTATAGCCTTTGGTCAGCGGGGTTGGGAGGGGTTTGGGGGTTACAGTGCGTCAGAAATGGGTACAGTCTTTTGGAGGGTCCTCGTGTGGCCTGTGGGTGGCTTCAGTCAGAGGCCTGCCCTAAAATGGCAAGAAATGCCAGTGTATAGCGTGAAATAATCATGAGGCGGTGGGCTATGCTATAGCCTTTGGTCCTTGGCGGTTGGGAGAAAGTTCTGGGGATCTGGTTGTTGGAAATGGGTACAGTCTTTTCGAGGTCTCGTGTGCCATTGGGAGGCTCTGAGTCAGGAGGCTGCCCTAAAATGGCAAGAAATGCCCAATGGCGTAGCGCGTGAAATAGTCAAGAGGCGGTGGGCTATAAGCTGGTCATGAGGGGTTGGGAGGGGTTTCGGGGGCTCTGGGTCGTCGGAAATGGCTACAGTCTTTTCGAGGTCCTCGTGTGAGTGGGAGGCTCTGAGTCAGAGCCTGCCCTAAAATGGCAAGAAATGCCTACAGCAGCGCAGTGAAATGGTCGTCGAGGCGGTGGGATATAGCCTTTGGTTGTGGCGGTTGGGAGAAAAGTTCTGGGGCTCTGGGTGCGGAAATGGGTCTGATGTTTCGAGGGTCCTCGTGTGCCCAGGTGGGAGGCTACTGTCAGAGGCCTGCCTAAATAGTGAAATGCCAGGCATGGCCTTGGCGTGAAATAGTCAGGAGGCAGTGGGCTATAGCCTTTGGGTCAGCGGTTGGGAGAAATGTTCTGGGGCTCTGGGCAGCGGAAATGGAGTACAGTCTTTTGAGGTCCTCGTGTGCTTGATGGGAGGCTACGGTCAGAAGCCTGCCCTAAAATGGCAAGAAATACCCAGTGGTGCCAGCGTGAAATAGTCAGAGGCGGTGGGCTATAAGCCTTTGGTCCCATGAGGGGTTGGGGTGGTAAGTTTTGGGGCTCTGGGTGTCGTAAATGGGTACAGTCTTTTCGAGGGTCCTCGTGTGCCCAGTGGGAGGCTACGGTCAGACGCCTGCCCTAAAATGGCAAGAAATGCCTAGCGGTGCGCGTGAAATAAGTCAGCCGGTGGGCTATGTAACTTTGGCGGTTGGGTAGAAAAGTTCTGGGCTCTGGTTGTCGGGAAATGGGTACAGTCTTTTCAAGGGGCCTCGTGTGCCTTTGGGAGGCTACGGTCGGAGGCCCGCCCTAAAATGGCAAGAAATGTCCAGCGGCGCAGCGCGTGAAATAGTCGCCGAGGCCAGTGGGCTATAGCCTTTGCTCCGCGGGGGGTGGGGAGGGGCGTTCGGGGGTTGTGGGCGTGGGAAATGGGTACACTCTTATCGAGGGTCCTGGTGTTGCCAGTGGGAGGCTACTGGTCGAAGCCTGCCTAAAATGGAAAAAATGCCAAGCGGCGTGCGTGAAATAGTCGCCAAGGCGGTGGGCTATAGCCTTTAGTTCAGCGGGGTTGGGAGAAAAGTTCTGGGGCTCAGGTGCGGAAATGGGTACAGTCTTTTCGAGGGTCTCGTGTGCCAGTGGGAGGCTACGGTCAGGCACACTAAAATGGCAAGAAATGCCCAGTAGCAGCGTGAAATGGTCGCCCGGGCGGTGGGCTATAGCCTTTGGTTGTGGCGGTTGGGGAGAAAATGTTTAGGGGCTCTGGCGTGGGAAATGGGTATAGTCTTTTCGAGGTCCTCGTGTGCCCAATGGGAGGCTCTGATCGAAGCCTGCCACAAAATGAAATGCCAGTGGCGTGATGAAATAATCACCGAGGCGGTGGGCTATGTGCTGGTCCCGGGGTTGGGAGGAAGTTACAGGGCTCTGGGTGTCGGAAATGGGTACAGTCTTTTCGAGGGTCCTCGTGTGCCAGTGGGAGGCTCTGATCAGGCCTACAAAATGGCAAGAAATGCCTAGCGGGCGCAGCGGAAATAATCGCCGCAGTGGGCTATAGCCTTTAGTCCACAGGGGTTGGGTAGGGAGTTTGAGGCTCTGGTTGTGGAAATGGGTACAGTCTTTTCGAGGGTCTTTAAGTACTTTGGGAGGCTCTGATCGAAGCACTGCCTAAAATGAGAACATGCCCAGTAATGGCGCGTGAAATAGTCGCCGAGGCCAGTGGGCTATAGACTTTGCTCCGCGGGGGTTGGGGAGGGGCGTTCGGGGTTTGTGGGCGTTGGAAATGGGTACAGTCTTTTCGAGGGTCCTTGTGTGCCCAGTGGGAGGCTCTGATCGAGGCACTGCCCTAAAATGGCAAGAAATGCCCAGCAGTGGCCTTGATCTGGGAAATAAGGCGAGGCGGTGGGCTATAGCCTTTGGTCCATGGGGTTTGGGGAGGGGTTTGGGGGCTCACAGTGGTGAAAATGGCTACAGTCTTCTGAGGGTCCTCGTGTGCCAGTGGGAGGCTCTCGAGCCTGCCCTAAAATGTGCAAGACATGCCAATGGCCTTGTGCGTGAAATAGTCGCCGAGGCAGTGGGCTATAGCCTTTGGTTGGGGTTGGGAGAAAAGTTCTGAGAGCTCACAGGTGCAGGAAATGGAGTACAGTCTTTCGAGGGTCTCGTGTGCCCGATGGGAGGCTACAGTTAGAGGCCTGCCCGAAAATGGCAAGAAATGCCAATGTGCGCAGCGTGAAATGTCGTCGAGGCGGTGGGCTATAGCCTTTGGTCCCTTGAGGTTGGGGAGGGTTTAGGGGCTCTGGTCATGGAAATGGCTCTGATCTTTTCGAGGGTCCTCGTGTAGCCAGTGGGAGGCTACGGTCAGAGGCCTGCCCTAAAATGGCAAGAAATGCCCAGCGGCAGCCGCGTGAAATGGTCGTCGAGGCAGTGGGCTATAATGCTGGTTCATGAGGTTGGGAGGAAGTTCTGAGACTCTGGGCGCGGAAATGGGTCTGATCTTTTCGAGGGTCTCGTGTGCCCAGTGGGAGGCTACTGGTCGAGGCCTGCCCTAAAATGGCAAGAAATGCCAATGGCCTGTGCGTGAAATAGTCATGAGGCGGTGGGCTATAAGCCTTTGGTCCATGGAGGTTAGGAGGGTTGAGGGTTCTGGTCGCCAGAAATGGATACAGTCTTTTCGAGTGTCCTCGTGTGCCCAGGGGGAGGCTACGGTCAGAGGCCTGCCCTAAAATGGCAAGAAATCCCCGGCGGCGCAGCGCGTGAAATGGTCAGCGAGGCCGGTGGGCTATGTGCTGATCCCAGCGGTTGGGAGAAAAGTTCTTGGGCTCAGGTGTCGGAAATCGTACAGTCTTTTCGAGGTCTTCGTGTGATGGGAGGCTCTGGTCAAAAGCCTGCCCTAAAATTACAAGAAATGCCAGCCAGGCGCGTGAAATGGTCGCCGAGGCGGTGGGCTATAGCCTTTGGTCTGAGGGGTTGGGAGGGAAGTTGCAGGGCTCTGGGCGTCGGGAAATGGGTACAGTCTTTTCGAGGTCTCGTGTGCCAGTGGGAGGCTCTGATTAGAGCCTGCCCTAAAATGGCAAGAAATGCCCAGCGGGCCAGCGTGTGAAAGCAGTCGTCGAGGCGGTGGGCTATAGCCTTTGGTCCCGAGGTTGGGGAGGGGTTTAGGGGCTCTGGTCGCCGGAAATGGCTACAGTCTTTTGAGGGTCCTCGTGAGCCCAGTGGGAGGCTTCTGGTCAGGCCTGCCCTAAAATGGCAAGAAATGCCAGTGGCCAGCGCGTGAAATAGTCGTCGAGGCGGTGGGCTATACACTTTGGTTCGCGGGGTTGGGGAGGAAGTTACAGGGCTCTGGCGCGGAAATGGGTCTGATCTTTTCGAGGTCCTCATGTGCCCAGTGGGAGGCTCTGATCAGGCGCCTAAAATGGCAAGAAATGCCAGTGCGCATCGCGTGAAATAGTCGCAGGCCGGTGGGCTATAACTTTGGTCCGAGGGTTGGGAGGGGTTGGGGTTCCTGTGCATGAAATGGATCTGATCTTTGAGTGTCTCGTGTGCCCAGGGGGAGGCTACGGTCAGAGGTCTGCCTAAAATGTGCAAAAATGCCCAGTGACGCAGCGCGTGAAATGATCACCGAGGCGGTGGGCTATAACACTGGTCCTTGGCGGTTGGGGAGAAAAGTTCTTGGGCTCTGGGTGTCGAATGCGTACAGTCTTTGAGGGTCTTCGTGTGCCCGATGGGAGAGCTCTGAGGTCAAAAGCCTGCCCTAAAATTGCAAGAAATGCGGCGCAGCAGCGTGAAATGGTCATGCAGGGCGGTGGGCTATAGCCTTTAGTCTGCGGGGGTTGGGAGGAAGTTACAGGGGCTCACAGGCGTCGGGAAATGGGTACAGTCTGTTCGAGGTCTCGTGTGCCCAGTGGGAGGCTACGGTCAAGCCTGCCCTAAAATGGCAAGAAATGCAGTGGCATCACGTGAAATAGTCGCAGGTCGATTGGGCTATAGCCTTTGGTCATGAGGGTTGGGGTGGGGGTCTTGGGGTTAGTGCGTCGAAATGGGTACAGCACCTTTTGTGTCTCGTGTGTGCCCAGTGGGAGAGCTCTGGTCAGAGGCCTGCCCTAAAATGGCAAGAAAATGCCTAGCGGCGTGGCAGCGTGAAATAATCGCCGAGGCAGTGGGCTATAACCTTTGGTCCCTTGGCCGGTTGGGAAATGAAAGTTCTCGGGCTCTTGGCGTCGGGAAATGGGTACAGTATTTTTGAGGTCCTCGTGTGCTTGATGGGAAGCTACGGTCAGAAGCCTGCCTAAAATAACAGAAATGCCAATGCGATGCTTAGAAATAATCAGTGAGGCGGTGGGCTATAGCCTCTCCACTTGAGGTTGGGAGGGTTTGGTGCTCACGGTTGTGAGGAAATGGGTACAATCTTTTCGAGGTCCTCGTGTACTTGATGGTGTCTACGGTCAGAAGCCTGCCCTAAAATGGCAAGACATGCCCAGCGGCGCAGCGCGTGAAATAGTCGCCGAGGCCGGTGGGCTATAGCCTTTGGTCCGCGGGGGTTGGGGAGGGGCGTTCGGGGCTCTGGGCGTCGGAAATGGGTACAGTCTTTTCGAGGGTCCTCTTGTGCCCAGTGGGAGGCTACGGTCAGAAGCCTGCCCTAAAATGACCAGAATTGCGTGAAATAGTCGCCGAGGCCGGTGGGCTATAGCCTTTGGTCCATGAGGGCTTGGGAGGGGTTCGGGGATCAGGCATCGGAAATGGGTCCAGTCTTTTGAGGGTCCTCTTGTGCCAGTGGGAGGCTACGGTCAAAGCCTGCCCTAAAATGATAAAAATACCAGTAGCGCAGTCGTGAAATACTACTTGAGGCGGTGGGCTATAGCCTTTGGTCCGCGGGGGTTAGGGAGGGACGTTCGGGAGCTCTGGGCGTCGGAAATGGGTACAGTCTTTTCGAGCGTCCTCGTGTGCCCAGTGAGAGGCTACTGTCAGAAGCCTGACCTAAAATAACAAGAAATGCCAGCCGTAGCGCGTCAAATAATCGCCAGGCGGTGGGCTATAGCCTTTGGTCCAGCGGGGCTTAGGGAGGGGTTAGGGATGGGCATCGGAAATGGTGAGTCTTTTCAAGGGTCCTCGTGTGCCCAGTGGGGTGATTACGGTCAGGCACATGCCTAAAATGGCAAGAAATGCCCGGCCAGAAATAGTCACCAAGGGCCGGTGGGCTATATGCCTGGTCCCTTGAGGTTGGGAGGGATTCGTGGGCTCTGGGCATCGGAAATATGTACACCCATTTCGAGGGTCCTCATGTACGCAGTGGGAGGCTACGGTCGGAGGCTTGCCCTAAAATGGCAAGAAATGCCCCGCGGCGCAGCGCACGAAATAGTCGTTGAGGACGGTGGGCTATAGCCTTTGGTCCACGGGGGTTTGGGAGGGGGGTTCGGGTGCTCTGGGCATCGGAAATGGGTCCAGGCTTTTCGAGGGTCCGAGTATTTCCTGTGGGAGGCTACGTTCAGAGGCCTGCCCTAAAATAGCAAGAAATGCCCATTGCCTTGAAATAATCACGAGGCGGTGAGCTATGCTGGTCTCTGAGGGTTGGGAGGGGTTGAGGGCTCTGTCGTCGGAAATGGGTCTAGTCTTTTCGAGAGTCCTCGTGTGCCCAGTGGGAGGCTCTGATCACAGGCACATACAAATGCCAAGAAATGCCCAGCTTGTACTAGAAATAATCGGCTGAGGCAGGTGGGCTATGCTGGTCTCTGAGGGTTGGGGCGGGGGGTTTGGGGGCTCTGGGCATCGGAAATATGTACAGTCATTTCGAGGATCCTCGTGTGCCCAGTGGGAGGCTACAGTCAGAGGCCTGCCCTAAAATAGCAAGAAATGCCCCGCGGCGCAGCCCGCGAAATAGTCACCGAGGCCGGTGAGCTATAGCCTTTGGTCTACGGGGGTTGGGGAGGGGGGTTCGGGGGCTCTGGGAATCGGAAATATGTACAGTCATTTCAAGGATCAGCGTGTGCCCAGTGGGAGGCTACGGGCAGAGGCCTGCCATAAAATAGCAATAAATGCCCAGCAGTATGAGAAATAGTCATGGAGGCCGGTGAGCTATAGCCTTTGGTCTACGGGGGTTGGGGAGGGGCGTTCGGGGCTCTGGGCGTCGGAAATGGGTACAGTCTTTTTGAGGGGCCTCGTGTGGCCAATGGGAGGCTATGGTCAGAGGCCTGCCCTAAAATGGTAAGAAATACCCAACGGCGCGGAGCGCGAAATAGTCGCTGAGGCCGGTGGGCTATAGGCCTTGGTCCGCAGGGGTTGTGTAGGGGGTTCGGGGGCTCTGGGCATCGAAAATGGGTACATTCTTTTCGAGGGTCCTTGTGTGCCCAGTGGGAGACTACGGTCGTAGGCCTGCCCAAAAATGGCAAGAAATACCCAGTGGCGAAGCATGCGAACTAGTCACCGACGCCGGTGGGCTATAGCCTTTGGTCCGCGGGGGTTGGGGAGGGGGATTTGGGGCATCTGGGCGTCGTAAATGGGTACAGTCTTGTTGAGGGTCCTCGTGTGCCCAGTGGGAGACTACGGTCAGAGGCCTGCCCTAAAATGGCAAGAAATCCCCCGAGGCGCAACGCGCGAAGTAGTCGCTGAGGCCGGTGGGCTATAGCCTTTGGTCCGCTGGGGTTGGTTAGGGGGTTCGGGGGCTCTGGGCATCGGAAATATGTACAGTCATTTCGAGGATTCTAGTGTGCCCAGTGGGAGGCTCGGATCGAGGCACATACTAAAAGCAGAAATACCAGTGCCTTGTGGAAATAATCACTGGTGGGCTCTAGGCTTTGGTCCCCGGGGGGTGGGACCGGGTGTTCGGGCGCTCTGTGCTTCGGAAATGGGTCCAGTCCTTTCGAGGGTCCTCGTGTGCCCATTGGGAGGCTACGGTCAGAGGCCTGCCCTAAAATGGAAAGAAATGCCCATATGAGAAATAATCGAAAGGCTGGTGGGCTATAGCCTTTGGTCCCAGGGGGTTGGGGAGGGTGTTCGGGGGTCTGCCCTCGGAAATGGAGTCTGACACCGAGGTCTCGTGTGCTTGATGGGAGGCAGCAGTCTGAGGCTGCCCAAAATGGCAAGAAATACCAGTGGCGAATCGTGCAGAAATAGTCACCGGCCTTGTGGGCTATAGCCTTTGGTCATGAGGGTTGGGAGGGTGTTGAAGTCTGGCCCTCGAAAATGGGTACAACCGAGGTCTCGTGTGATGGGAGGCAGCAGTCAGGCACTGCCCAAAATGGCGAGAAATACCTGTGTGTAGCAGGAAATAATCACAGGGCAGTGAGCTATGTGCCTGGTCTGCGGGGGTTGGGGAGGGAGCTTTGGGGGCTCTATGCGTCGGATATGGATACAGCCTTTTCGAGGGTCCTCATGTGCCCAGTGGGATGCTACGGTCAGAGGCGTGCCCTAAAATGGCAAGAAATACCGCGCGGCGCTGCGCTCGAAATAGTCGCCGATGCCGGTGGGCTATAGCCTTTGGTCCGCGGGGGTTGGGGAGGGGGTTTGGGAGTTCTGGGCATCGAAAATATTTACCGTCATTTTGAGGATCCTCGTGTGCCCAGTGGGAGGCTACGGTCAGAGGCCTGCCTTAAAATAGCAAGAAATGCCTGCTGGGCGCAGTCTTGAGAAATATTCACAGGCAGTGAGCTATGTGTAGCCTCACAGGTTTGGGAGGCGTTCGGGGCTCTGGGCGTCGGAAATGGGTACAGTCTTTTGAGGGTCCTCGTGTAGCCAATGGGAGGCTCTGAGAGGCTGCCATAAAATGGCAAAAGAAATACCAATGTTGTGTGTATGAAATAATCATTGAGCTGGTGGGCTATAGCCTTTGGTCCCAGGGGTTTGGGAGGGGTTCGTGTGCTCACGGACATGGAATGGGTCCGATCTTTTAGGAGTCAGCGTATTCTACTTGATGGGAGGCTACTGGTCTTAGGCCTGCCTAAAAATAGCAAGAAATGCCCTTGTAGCGCCTTGAAATAATCCGCGAGGCTGGTGCTTCTATAGCCTTTGGTCCACAGGGGTTGGGTAGGGCGTTAGAACGGGGCTCTGGGCGTCAATGGGTCTTTTCGAGGGTCCTTGGGTGCCCAGTGGGAGAGTACGGTCAGAGGCCTGCCCAAAAATGGCAAGAAATACCCAGTGGTGAAGCGTGCGAAATAGTCACCGAGGCCGGTGGGCTATAGGCTTTGGTCCGCGGGGGTTGGGGAGGGGGGTTCGGGCGCTCTGTGCCTCGGAAATGGGTCCAGTCCTTTCGAGGGTCCTCGTGTGCCCAGTGGGAGGCTACAGTGGGAGCTGCCCTAAAATGGAAAAAGAAATGCCCTTGGCCTGTGCAGAAATAATCATGGGCCTGGTGGGCTATAGCCTTTGGTCCGCGGGGGTTGGGGAGGGGTGTTCGGGGGGTCTGGCCCTCGAAAATGGGTACAACCTTTTCGAGGTCCTCGTGTGCCCAGTGGGAGGCAACGGTCTGAGGCCTGCCCAAAAATGGCAGGAAATACCCAATGGCGAAGCGTGCGAAATAGTCACCGACGCTGGTGAGCTATAGCCTTTGTTCCGCGGGGGTTGGGGGGGGGTTTGGGGGCTTTAGGCATCGGAAATGGGTACAGTCTTGTCGAGGGTCCTCGTGTGCCCAGTGGGGTATTACGGTCAGAGGCCTGCCCTAAAATGGCAAGAAATGCCCCGTGCCACAGCCTTGGAAATAATCGCCGATGCGGTGGGCTATGTGCTGGTCCCTTGAGGGGTGGGGGGGGGGGTTTGGGGGCTCTGGGCATCGAAAATATGTACCGTCATTTTCAGGATCCTCGTGTGCCCAGTGGGAGGCTACGGTCAGAGGCCTGCCTTAAAATAGCAAGAAATGCCTGCAGTGTGATCATGAAATATTCAAGGCAGTGAGCTATATGCTTGGTCTCTGGGTTTGGGAGGCGTTCAGGGGCTCTGGGCGGCGGAAATGGGTCCCGTCTTGTTGAGGGTCCTCGTGTGGCCAATGGGAGGCTACGGTCAGAGGACTGCCATAAAATGGCAAGAAATACTATGGCCTTGTGTGAAATAGTCGCTGAGGCTGGTGGGCTATAGCCTTTGGTCCACGGGGGTTTGGGAGGGGGGTTCGGGTGCTCTGGACATCGGAAATGGGTCCAGTCTTTTCGAGAGTCCGCGTATTCCCTGTGGGAGGCTACGGTCTGAGGCCTGCCCTAAAATAGCAAGAAATGCCAGTGGCGGGCGAAATAATCATGAGGCTGGTGCGCTATAGCCTTTGGTCCACGGGGGTTGGGTAGGGCGTTCGGGGGCTCTGGGCGTCAGAAATGGGTACAGTCTTTTCGAGGGTCCTTGTGTGCCTAGTGGGAGACTACGGTCAGAGGCCTGCCCAAAAATGGCAAGAAATACCCAGTGGTCAAGCGTGCGAAATAGTCACCGAGGCCGGTGGGCTATAGGCTTTGGTCCGCGGGGGTTGGGGAGGGGGGATCGGGCGCTCTGTGCGTCGGAAATGGGTCCAGTCCTTTCGAGGGTCCTCGTGTGCCCAGTGGGAGGCTACGGTCAGAGGCCTGCCCTAAAATGGAAAGAAATGCCCCGCGGCGCAGCGCGCGAAATAGTCGCCGAGGCGGGTGGGCTATAGCCTTTGGTCCGCGGGGGTTGGGGAGGGGTGTTCGGGGGGTCTGGCCCTCGAAAATGGGTACAACCTTTTCGAAGTCCTCGTGTGCCCAGTGGGAGGCAACGGTCTGAGGCCTGCCCAAAAATGGCAGGAAATACCCAATTACGAAGCGTGCGAAATAGTCACCGACGCTGGTGAGCTATAGCCTTTGGTCCGCGGGGTTTGGGGGGGGTTTGGGGGCTTTAGGCATCGAAAATGGGTACAGTCTTGTCGAGGGTCCTCGTGTGCCCAGTGGGGTATTACGGTCAGAGGCCTGCCCTAAAATGGCAAGAAATGCCCCGTGCCACAGCGCGCGAAATAGTCGCCGATGCCGGTGGGTTATAGCCTTTGGTCCGCGGGGGTTGGGGAGGGGGGTTTGGGGGCTCTGTGCGTCGGAAATGGGTACAGCCTTTTCGAGGGTCCTCGTGTGCCCAGTGGGAGACTACGGTCAGAGGCCTGCCCTAAAATGGCACGAAATACCCTTGGCGTGCATGAAATAATCGGCTGAGGCAGTGGGCTATATCCTTTTGTCCATGAGGGGTTGGTTAGAGGTTAGAGGCTCTGGGCATCGGAAATGGGTACAGTCTTTTCGAGGGTCCTTGTGTGCCCAGTGGGAGACTACGGTCAGACGCCTGCCCAAAAATGGTAAGAAATACCCAGTGGCGAAGCGTACGAAATATTCACCGACACCGGTGGGCTATAGCCTTTGGTCCGCGGGGGTTGGGGAGGGGGTTTGGTGGATCTGGGCGTCGGAAATGGGTACAGTCTTGTCGAGGGTCCTCGTGTGCCCAGTGGGAGACCACGGTCAGAGGCCTGTCCTAAAATGGCAAGAAATGCCCACCGGCGAAGCGTGCGAAATAGTCGCTGAGGCCGGTGGGCTATAGCCTTTGGTCCGCGGGGGTTGGGGAGGGGGGTTTGGGGCATCTGGGCGTCGGAAATGGGTACAGTCTTGTCAAGGGTGGTCGTGTGCCCAGTGGGAGACTACGGTCAGAGGCCTGCCCTAAAATGGCAAGAAATACCCGGCGGCGCAGCGCGCGAAATAGTCACCGAGGCCGGTGAGCTATAGCCTTTGGTCTGCGGGGGTTGGGGAGGGAGGTTTGGGGGCTCTGTGCGTCGGAAATGGGTACAGCCATTTCGAGGGTCTTCATGTGCCCAGTGGGAGGCTACGGTCAGAGGCCTGCCCTAAAATGGCAAGAAATACCCATGGCGCAGCCTGTGAAATAATCGCCGATGCGGTGGGCTATAGCCTTTACTCCATGAGGTTGGGGAGGGGTTTTGGGGGCTCTAGGCATCGGAAATATGTACAGTCATTTCGAGGATCCTCGTGTGCCCAGTGGGAGGCTACGGTCAGATGCACCGCCAAAATAGTAAAATACTTGTGCGCTGAGAAATAGTCACCGAGGCCGGTGAGCTATAGCCTTTGGTCTACGGGCGTTGGGAAGGGGCGTTCGGGGGCTCTGGGCGTCGGAAATAGGTACAGTCTTTTCGAGGGTCCTTGTGTGCAATGTGGGAGACTACAGTCAGAGGCCTGCCCAAAAATGGCAAGAAATACCCAGTGGTGAAGCGTGCGAAATAGTCACCGACGCCGGTGGGCTATAGCCTTTCGTCCGCGGGAGTTGGGGAGGGGGATTCGGGGGCTCTGGGCATCGGAAATATCTACAGCAATTTCGAGGGTCCTCGTGTGCCCAGTGGGAGGCTACGGTCAGAGGCATGCCGTAAAGGCAGAAATACTGCGCAGCGCCTTGAACTAGTCAAGGGCTGGTGGGCTATAGGCTTGGGCCATGGGGCGGGGGGTGGGGGCGCTCTGTGCGTCGGAAATGGGTACAGTCTTGTCGAGGGTCCTCGTGTGCCCAGTGGGGTATTACGGTCAGAGGCCTGCCCTAAAATGGCAAGAAATGCCCACGGGCGAAGCGCGCGAAGTAGTCGCCGAGGCCGGTGGGCTATAGCCTTTGGTCATGAGGTTGGGGAGGATTCAGGGGCTATGGGCGTCGGAAATGGGTACAGTCATTTCAGGGTCCTCGTGTGCCAGTGGGAGGCTCTGATCAGAGGCACCGTAAAAGGGCAAGAAATACCAGCGGCCTTGTATGAACTAGTCACCGAGGCTGGTGGGCTATGGGCTTTGGTCATGGGGAGGGTTGGGCGCTCGTGCGTCAGGAAATGGGTCTAGTCTTTTCGAGGTCCTCGTGTGCCCGGTGGGAGGCTCGTTCACAGGCCTGCCCTAAAATGGCAAGAAATTCCCAGCGTGCAGGAAATAAGTCGGCTGAGGCGGTGGGCTTTCGCCTTTGGTCTGGGGGTTTGGGAGGGGTTTGGGGCTCACAGGCGTCGGAAATGGAGTGCAGTCTTGTCAAGGGTGGTCGTGTGCCCAGTGGGAGACTCTGGTCGAGGCCTGCCATAAAATGGCAAGAAATACCAGCCAGCCTTGGCAGAAATAATCACAAGGCAGTGAGCTATGTGCTTTGGTCTGGGGGTTGGGAGGGAGGTTTGGGGGCTCTGTGCGTCGGAAATGGGTACAGCCATTTCGAGGGTCTTCATGTGCCCAGTGGGAGGCTACGGTCAGAGGCCTGCCCTAAAATGGCAAGAAATACCCCGCGGCGCAGCGCGCGAAATAGTCGCCGATGCCGGTGGGCTATAGCCTTTGCTCCGCGGGGGTTGGGGAGGGGGGTTTGGGGGCTCTAGGCATCGGAAATATGTACAGTCATTTCGAGGATCCTCGTGTGCCCAGTGGGAGGCTACGGTCAGATGCCTGCCTTAAAATAGTAAAAAATGCCCTTGGCTATGTGAAATAATCACGAGGCGGTGAGCTATGCTTTGGTCTCTCAGGCGTTGGGAAGGGGCGTTCGGGGGCTCTGGGCGTCGGAAATAGGTACAGTCTTTTCGAGGGTCCTTGTGTGCCATGTGGGAGACTACAGTCAGAGGCCTGCCCAAAAATGGCAAGAAATACCCAGTGGTGAAGCGTGCGAAATAGTCACCGACGCCGGTGGGCTATAGCCTTTCGTCCGCGGGAGTTGGGGAGGGGGATTCGGGGGCTCTGGGCATCGGAAATATCTACAGCAATTTCGAGGGTCCTCGTGTGCCCAGTGGGAGGCTACGGTCAGAGGCATGCCGTAAAAGGGCAAGAAATACCCAACGGCGCCGCGCGCGAACTAGTCACCGAGGCTGGTGGGCTATAGGCTTTGGTCATGGGGAGGGGGGTTCGGGCGCTCTGTGCGTCGGAAATGGGTACAGTCTTGTCGAGGGTCCTCGTGTGCCCAGTGGGGTATTACGGTCAGAGGCCTGCCCTAAAATGGCAAGAAATGCCCACGGGCGAAGCGCGCGAAGTAGTCGCCGAGGGCGGTGGGCTATAGCCTTTGGTCCGCGGGGGTTGGGGAGGGGGATTCGGGGGCTCTGGGCGTCGGAAATGGGTACAGTCATTTCGAGGGTCCTCGTGTGCCCAGTGGGAGGCTACGGTCAGAGGCCTGCCGTAAAAGGGCAAGAAATACCCAGCGGCGCCGCGCGCGAACTAGTCACCGAGGCTGGTGGGCTATAGGCTTTGGTCATGGGGAGGGGGGTTCGGGCGCTCTGTGCGTCGGAAATGGGTCTAGTCTTTTCGAGAGTCCTCGTGTGCCCAGTGGGAGGCTACGTTCACAGGCCTGCCCTAAAATGGCAAGAAATTCCCCGCGGCGCGGCGTGCGAAATAGTCGCTGAGGCCGGTGGGCTATAGCCTTTGGTCTGCGGGGGTTTGGGAGGGGGGTTTGGGGGCTCTGGGCGTCGGAAATGGGTACAGTCATTTCGAGGGTCCTCGTGTGATGGGAGGCTCTGATCAGGCACATGCCATAAAGGCAAGAAATAACCAGTGCGCCTTGAGGTATCACCGAGGCCGGTGAGCTATAGGCTTTGGTCCGCGGGGGTTGGGGAGGGAGGTTCAGGGGCTCTGGGCATCGGGAATGGGCCAGTCTTTTCAAGGGGCCTCATGTGCCCAATGGGAGGCTACGGTCAGAGGCCTGCCCTAAAATGGCAAGAAATGCCTAGCTGCAACGCGCGCGAAATAGTCACCGAGGCCGGTGGGCTATAGCGTCTGTTCCGCGGGGGTTGGGGAGGGGGGTTCGGGGGCTCTGGGCATTGGAAATGGGTCCAGTCTTTTTCAGGGGCTCGTGTGCTCAGTGGGAGGTTACGGGCAGAGGCCTGCCCTAAAAAGGCAAGAAATACCCCGCGGCGGAGCGAACGAAATAGTCTCCGAGCCGGATGGGCTATAGCCTTTTGTCGGCAGGGGTTAGGGAAGGGGGTTCGGGGGCTCTGGGCGTCGGAAATGGGTACAGTCATTTCAATGGTCCTCGTGTGCCCAGTGGGAGGCTACGGTCAGAGGCCTGCCCTAAACTGTCAAGAAATACCCATCGGCGCATCACGGGAAATAGTCGCCGCGGCCGGTGGGTATAGCCTTTGGTCCGTGAGGGTTGGGGAGGAAGGTTCAGGGGCTCTGGGCATCGGAAATGGGTCCAGTCTTTTCGAGGGGCGTCATGTGCCCAGTGGGAGGCTACGGTCAGAGGCCTGCCCTAAAATGGCAAGAAATACCCGGCGGCGCAGCACAGGAAATAGTCGCCGAGGCCGGTGGGTATAGCCTTTGGTCCGTGAGGGTTGGGGAGGAAGGTTCAGGGGCTCTGGGCATCGGAAATGGGTCCAGGCTTTTCGAGGGTCCTCGCGTTCCACTGGGAGAACAGCAGTCGAGGCTGCACTAAAATGTGAAATCTAGCAGTGTAGCGTGAAATAGTCGCCGAGGCAGGTGGGCTATAGCCTTTGGTCCGCGGGGGTTGGGGAGGGGGGTTCGGGGGCTCTGGGCATCGGAAATATGTACAGCAATTTTGAAGGTCCTCGTGTGCCCAGTGGGAGGCTACGGTCAGAGGCCTGCCCTAAAATGGCAAGAAATACCCAGCACGGAAATAGTCAAGGGCGGTGGGTATAGCACTGATCACGTGGGGGTTGGGGAGGAAGGTTCAGGGGCTCTGGGCGTCGGAAATAGGTACAGTCTTTTCGAGGGTCCTCGCGTTCCCTGTGGGAGGCAACGTTCCGAGGCCTACCCTAAAATGGCAAGAAATACCCAACGGGACACGCGCGAAATTGTCCCCGAGGCCGGTAGGCTTTATCCTTTGGTCCGCGGGGGTTTGGGAGGGGGTTTCGGGGGCTCTGGATGTCGGAAATGAGTCCAATCTTTTTGAGGGTCCTCGTGTGCCCAGTGGGAGGCTACGGTCAGAGGCCTGCCCTAAAATGGCAAGAAATACCCCGCAGCGCAGCACGGCAAATAGTCGTCGAGGCCGGTGGGCTATAGCCTTTGGTCCGCGGGGGTTGGGGAGGGGGGTTCGGGTGCTCTGGCGTCGGAAATAGGTACAGTCTTTTCGAGGGTCCTCGTGTGCCCAGTGGGAGGCTACAGTCAGAGGCCTGCCATGAAAGAGCAACAAAAGCCCAGCGATGCAGCGCGCAAAATAGTCGCCGAGGCCGGTGGGCTATAGCCTTTGGTCCGCGGGGGTTGGGGAGGGGTGTTCGGGGGCTCTGGGCGTAGGAAATGGGTACAGCCTTTTCGAGGGTTCTCGTGTGCTTGATGGGAGCAGCAGTTCGAGCCACATCCTAAAATGGCAGAAATACCAATGACATTGTGAAATAATCGGCCCAGGCGGTGGGCTATAACCTTTGGTCCGCGGGGGTTGGGGGCGTTTCGGGGACTATGGGTGTCGGAAATGTGTACAGTCTTTTCGAGGGTCCTTGTGTGCCTAGTGGGAGGCTATGGTCAGAGGCCTGCCCTAAAATGGCAAGATATGCACAACGACGCAGTGCGCGAAATAGTCGCTGAGGCCGGTGGGCTATAGCCATTGGTCCGCGGGCGTTGGGGAGGGGGTTCGGGGGCTCTGGGCGTCGGAAATGGGTCCAGTCATTTCAAGGGTCCTCGTGTGCCCAGTTGGAGGCTACGTTCAGCGGCCTACCCTAAAATGGTATTAAATGCCCGGCGGCGCAGCGCGCGAAATAGTCGCCGAGGCCGGTGGGCTATTGCCTTTGGTCCGCGGGGGTTGGGGAGGGGTGTTCGGGGGCTCTGGGTGTCGGAAATGGGTCCAGCCTTTTCAAGTGGCCTCATCTGCCCAGTGGAAGGCTACGGTCAGAGGCTTGCCCTAAAATGGCAAGAGATGCCAGTGACATGAATAATCGTCAGCCGAGGCAGGTGAGCTATAATAACTTTGATCCATGAGGTTAGGGAAGGGTTCGGGGCTCTGGGCATTGGAAATGGGTACAGTCATTTCGAGGTCTTCGTGTGTGCCCTTGATGGGAGGCTCTGGTCAGGCCTGGCCAAAATGGCAAGAAATACCAGTGACGGCCTGTGAAATAATCGTCGGCCTTGAGCTATAGACTTTGGTCCGCGGGGGTTGGGAGGGGGGTTCGAGGGCTCTGGGCGTCTGAAATGGGTAGAATCGTTTCGAGGGTCCTCGTGTGCCCAGTGGGAGGCTACGGTCAGAGGCCTGGCCTAAAATGGCAAGAAATGTCCAGCAGCGAAGCTCGCGAAATAGTCGCCGAGGCCGGTGGGCTATAGCCTTTGGTCCGTGGGTGTTGGGGAGGGGGATTCGGGGGCTCTGGGCGTCGGAAATGGGTCCAGTCATTTCGAGGGGCCTCGTGTGCCCAATGGGAGGCTACGGTCAGACGGCTGCCCTAAAATGGCAAGAAATGCCCAGCGGCGAAGCGTGCGAAATAGTCGCCGAGGCCGGTGGGCTATAGCCTTTGGTCCGCGGGGGTTGGGGTGGGGCGTTCGGGGGCTCTGGGCGTCAGAAATGGGTCCAGTCATTCTGAGGGGCCTCGTGTGCCCAATAAGAGGCTACGGTGAGAGGCCTGCCCTAAAATGGCAAGAAATGCACTGCGGCGAAGCGCGCGAAATAGTCGCCGTGGCCGGTGGGCTATATCCTTTTGTTCACGGGGGTTGGGGAAGGGGGTTCGGGGGCTCTGGGCGTAAGAAATGGGTACAGTCTTTTCAAGGGTCCTCGTGTGCCCAGTGGGATGATACGGTCAGAGGCCTCACTAAAATGGCAAGAAATGCCCAGCGGCGAAGCACGCGAAATAGTCGCCGACGTCGGTGGGCTATAGCCTTTGGGCCGCGGTGGTTGGGGAGGGGGGTTCGGGGGCTCTGGCAGTCGGAAATGGGTCCAGTCTTTTTGACGGTCCTCGTGTACCCAGTGGGAGGCTATGGTCAGAGGCCTGTCGTAAAATGGGAAGAAATGCCCCGCGGCACAGTGCGCGAAATAGTCGCCGAGGCCGGTGGGCTAGAGCCTTTGGTCTGCTGGGGTTGGGGAGGGGGTTCGGGGGCTCTGTACGTCAGAAATGGGAAGAGTCTTTTCGAGGGTCCTCGTGTGCCCAGTGGGAGGCTACGGTCAGAGGCCTGCCCTAAAATGGCAAGAAATGCCAGTGACAATCACTGTGAAATAATCATGGCCGGTTGGCTATAGCCTTTGGTCCGCGGGGGTTGGGGAGGGGTGTTCGGGGCCTCTGGCCGTCGGAAATGGGTACAGTCATTTCGAGGGTCCTCGTGTGCCCAGCTGGAGGCTACGGTCAGACGCCTGCCCTAAAGTGGAAAGCAATGCCAGTGGCCGATGCAGCTAAATAATCATGAGGCGGTGGGCTATAGGCTTTGGTCTGCGGGGTTGGAGAGGGATTCGGGGCTCACAGGCATCAAAAATCAGTACAGTCTTTTCGAGGCCCTCGTGTGATGGGAGGCTACTGGTCAGAGGCCTGCCATAAAATGGCAAAAATGCCTGCGAGCCTTGAAATAATCATGTGGGCGGTGGGCTATAGGCTTTGGTCTGCGGGGGTTGGAGAGGGGGATTCGGGGGCTCTGGGCATCAAAAATCGGTACAGTCTTTTCGAGGGCCCTCGTGTGCCCAGTGGGAGGCTACGGTCAGAGGCCTGCCATAAAATGGCAAGAAATGCCACTGCAGTGACCTTGTGAAATAATCATGAGGGGCCGGTGGGCTATAGCCTTTGGTCCATGAGGGGTTGGGAGGGGTGTTCGGGCCTCAGCCTCGGAAATGGGTCTGATCATTTCGAGGTCCTCGTGTGCCAGCTGGAGGCTACTGGTCAGGCACCTAAAGTGGAAAGCAATGCCAGTGTGAGTCTGTGAATTAATCGCGAGGCGGTTGGCTATAGCCTTTGGTCATGCGGGGTTGGGGAGGGTGTTGGGGCCTCGGCCGTCGGAAATGGGTACAGTCATTTCGAGGTGCTCGTGTGCTTAGCTGGAGGCTACTGATGGGCAGCCTTTGCCCTAAGTGGAAAGCAATGCCAGTGCTTGGCTGAGTGTCAGCCAAGGCGGTGGGCTATAATTGCTGGTCCATGAGGGTTGGTGGGGGGGTTCGGGGGCCTCTGGGCATCGAAATGGGCCAGTCATTTCGAGGGGCCTCGTGTGCCCTTGATGGGAGGCTACTGGTCGAGCCTGCCTAAAATGGCAAGAAATGCCTAGCAGCGTCTTGTGAAATATTCGCCGAGGCGGTGCTATAGCCTTTGGTCCTTGAGGGGTGGGGTGGGGAGTTCGGGGTTACAGGCGTCGAAATCGGTCCGGTCTTTTCGAGGGTCCTCGTGTGCCCAGTGGGAGGCTATGGTCAAGGCACTGCCTAAAATGGCAAGAAATGCCAATGGTGGCTTAGAAATAGTCGCCGAGGCCGGTGGGCTATAGCCTTTGGTCTATGGAGGTTAGGGAGGGGGGTTCGTGGGCTCTGGCCGTCAGAAATGGGTACAGACATTTCGAGGGTCCTCGTGTGCCCAGTGGGAGGCTATGGACAGGCACTGACAGAAAAACAACAAAAGCCAATGACGCATGCGAAATAATCAGCAAAGGCAGTGGGCTATAGCCTTTGGTTCCCGGGGGTTGGGGAAGGGGCTTCGGGGGCTCTGGGCGTCGGAAATGGGTCCAGTCATTTCGAGGGGCCTCGTGTGCCCAGTGGGAGGATACGGTCAGAGTCCTGCCCTAAATTGGCAGGAAATGCCAGTGATGCGTGAAATATTTGCGGCCTTGGGTGGGCTATAGTCATGGGGCTTGGGAAGGGGTTCGGGGCTCTGCGTGTTGAAATGGGTACAGTATTTTCGAGGGTCTCGTGTGCCCGATGGGAGTCTGATCAGAGCCTACCCTAAAATGGCAAGAAATGCCTGACAGGCGTCTGAAATAAGTCGAGGCCGGTGGGATATAGTCTTTGGTCCGCGGGGGTTGGGGAGGGGGGTTCGGGAGCTCTGGGCGTCAGAAATGGGTCCAGTCATTTTGAGGGGCCTTGTGTGCCCAATGGGAGGCTACGGTCAGAGGCCTGCCCTAAAATGGCACGAAATACCACATGGTGCGAAATAATCATGAGGGCAGGTGGGCTATAAGCCTTTGTCCACAGGGGTTGGGGAGGGTTGGGGTCTCTGGGCGTCGAAAATGGGTCCAGTCTTTTAGAGGGTCCTTGTGTGCCCAGTGGGAGGCTCTGGTCGAGGCACTGCCATAAAAGCGACAAGAAATGCCAGTGACACGGTGTGAAATAATCATTTGGGTGGGCTATAGCCTTTGGTCCGTGGGAGTTGGGGAGGGGTGTTCCGGGTCCCTGGGCATCGGAAATCGGTACAGTCTTTTCCAGGGTCGTCATACGCCAGTGGGAGGCTACGGTCAGAGGCCTGCCCTAAAATGACAAAGAAATACCCCTCGGCGTAGCGCGCAAAATAGTTACCGAGGCCGGTGGGCTAAAGCGTCTGTTCCGCGGGGTTGGGGAGGGGGGTTCGGGGACTCTGGGTGTCGGAAATGGTTCCTGTCTTTTTGAGGGGCCTCGTGTACTCAGTGGGAACCTACGGTCAGAGGCCTGCCCTAGAAAGGCAAGAAATGCCCCACGGCACAGCGCGCAAACTAGTCTCCGAGCCCGGTGGGCTATAGCCTGTGGTCCGCAGGGGTTGGGGAGGGGGTTTCGGGGGATCTGGGCTTCAGAAATGGGTTCAGTCTTTTCGAGGGTCCTCGTGTCCCCAGGGGGAGGCTACGGTCTGAGGCATGCCCTAAAATAGCAAGAAATGCCCATCGGTGCAGCAGCAGAAATAGTCGGGGCAGTGGGCTATGATCCCTTGGGGTTGGGGAGAGGTTGGGGCTCACAGGCGTCGGAAATGGGTACAGTCTTTTCAAGGGTCTTCGTGTGCCCAGTGGGAGCCTACGGTCAGAGGCATACCCCAAAATGACAAGAAATACCCAGCGGCGCAGCGCACTAAATAGTTACCGAGGCCGGTGGGCTATATCCTTTGGTCCGCGGGGGTTGGGGAGGAGGTTCGGGGGCTCTGGGCGTCGGAACTGGGTACAGTCTTTTCGAGGGGCCTCGTGTGCCCAATGGGAGGCTACGGTCAGAGGCCTGCCCTAAAATGGCAAGAAATACCGAGCGGCGCAGCGCGCTAAATAGTCGCCGAGGCCGGTGGGCTATAGGCTTTGGTCTGCGGGGGTTGGAGAGGGGGATTCGGGGGCTCTGGGCATCAAAAATCGGTACAGTCTTTTCGAGGGCCCTCGTGTGCCCAGTGGGAGGCTACGGTCAGAGGCCTGCCATAAAATGGCAAGAAATGCCCTGCGGCGAAGCGCGCGAAATAGTCGCCGAGGCCGGTGGGCTATAGCCTTTGGTCCGCGGGGGTTGGGGAGGGGGGTTTGGGGGCTCTGGCCATCGGAAATGGGTAAAGTCTATTCGAAGGTCCTTGTGTGCCCAGTGGGAGACTACGGTCAGAGGCCTGCCCTAAAATGGCAAGAAATGCCCAGCCGCGCAGCGCGCGAAATAGTCATCGGGGCCGGTGGGCTATAGCCTTTGGTTCGCGGGGGTTGGGGGGGTTCGGGCGCTCTATGCGTCGGAAATGGGTACAGTCTTTTTTAGGGTCCTTTTGTGCCCAGTGGGAGGCCACGGTCAAAAGCCTGCCGTAAAATGACAACAAATGCCGAGCGGCGCAGCGCGCTAAATAGTCGCCAAGGGCGGTGGGCTATAGCCTTTGGTCCGCGGGGGTTGGGGAGGGGGGTTCGGAGGTTCTGGGCATCAAAAATCGGTACAGTCTTTTCGAGGGCCCTCGTGTGCCCAATGGGAGGCTACGGTCAGAGGCCTGCCAGAAAATGGCGAGAAATACCTATGACAGAATAATCGCCAAGGCAGTGGGCTATAGCCTAGTCCCGCGGGGTTGGGGAGTGGGGTTCGGGGGCTCTGGGCGTTGGAAATGCGTACAGTCTTTTCGAGGGTCCTCGTGTGCCCAGTGGGAGGCTACGGTCAGAGGTCTGCCCTAAAATGACAAGAAATGCCAGGCAGTATGAGGAGGAAGGCTATAGAGTTTGGTCCACGGGGGTTGGGGAGGGGGGTTCGTGGGCTTTGGGCGTCGGACATCGGTACAGTCTTTTCGTGGGTCTCGTTTGCCCAGTCGGAGGCTACGGTCAGAGGCCTGTCCTAAAATGGCTAGAAATGCCCAGCGGTGAAGTGCGCGAAATAGCCTTTGATCTGCGGGGGTTCGGGAGGGCGGTTCGGGGGCTCTGGGCATCGAAAATGGGTTCAGTATTTTTGAGGGGCCTCGTGTGCTCAGTGGAAACCTACGGTCAGAGGCCTGGCCTAAAAAGGCAGGAAATTCCCATGACACAGTGTGAAATATTCTCAAGGCCCGATGGTCTATAGCACATGGTCCATGGGGTTGGGGAGGGTTGAGGCGGGCATCGAAAATGGGTCCAGTCTTTTCAAGGGTCCTCGTGTGCCCAGGGGGAGGCTACGGTCGGAGGCACACTAAAATGGTAGAAATGCCAGGACAGCAGGCGAAATAGTCGCCAAGGCCGGTGTGGCTATAATACCTGATCGGCGTGGGTTGGGAGGGTTGGGGGCTCTGGATGTCGGAAATGGGTACAGACTTTTCAAGGGTCCTCGTGTACCCAGTGGGAGGCTACAGTCAGAGCCTGCCTAAAATGGAAAGAAATGCTTGACATAGCCTTGAAATAATCATAGGCCGGTGGGCTATAGCCTTTGGTCCGCGGGGTTGGGGAGGGGGGTTCGGGCGCTCTGGGCGTCGGAAATGGGTAGAGTCTTTTCAAGGGTCCTCGCGTGCCCAGTGGGAGGCTACGGTCTGAGGCCTGCCCTAAAATGGCATGAAAAACCCAGCAGCGCAGCGCCCGAAATAGTCGCAGAGGCCGGTGGGCTATTGACTTTGGTTCGCGGGGGTTGGGCAGTGGGGTTCGGGGCTCTGGGCATCGGAAATGGGTCCCGTCTCTTCAAGTGGCCTTGTGTGCTCCGTGGGAGGCTATGGTCAGAGGCCTGCCCCAAAATGGAAATTCCAGTAGCATGTGAAATAATCGCCATGGCGGTGGGCTATAGCCTTTGGTCCCATGAGGGGTTGGGGAGGAGTTCGGGGGCTCACAGGAGTCGGAAATGGGTACAGTCTTTTCGAGGGTCGTCGTGTGCCCGGTGGGAGGCTCTGATCACGAGCTGCCCTAAAATGGCATGAAAAACCCAGTATGGCCTTGAAATAATCATGAGGCGGTGGGCTATTGACTTTGGTTCGCGGGGGTTGGGCAGTGGGGTTCGGGGCTCTGGGCATCGGAAATGGGTCCCGTCTCTTCAAGTGGCCTTGTGTGCTCCGTGGGAGGCTATGGTCAGAGGCCTGCCCCAAAATGGCAAGAAATGCCCAGCGGCGCAGCGCGTGAAATAGTCGCCGATGCCGGTGGGCTATAGCCTTTGTTCCACGGGGGTTGGGGAGGGGGGTTCGGGGGCTCTGGGCATCGGAAATGGGTACAGTCTTTTCGAGGGTCCTCGTCTGCCCAGTGGGAGGCTACGGTCAGAAGCCTGCCGTAAAATAGCAAGTAATGCCCAGCGTCGCAGCGCATGAAATAATCGCCGAGACCGGTGGGCTATAGCCTAGTCATGATGGTTGATGAGGGGGTTGGGGGGCTTTAGGCTTCGAAATGGGTACAGTCGTTTCGAGGGGCTTCGTGTGCCCAGTGGGAGGCTACGGTCAAGCCTGCCCTAAAATAAGAAATGCCCATCGGTATGGCGTGAAATAGTCACCAGGGCGGTGGGCTATAGCCTTTGGTCCGCGGGGGTTGGGACGGGGGGTTCGGGGGCTCTGGGTGCCAAAAATGGGTACAGTCTTTTCGAGGGTCCTCGTGTGCTTGATGGGAGGCTCTGGTCGAAGCACTGTAGTAAAATAAAGTAATGCCCAGCGTTGCATGGCTTGAAATAGTCACCAAGGCCGGTGGGATATAGCCTTTAGTCATGAGGGGTTGTTGAGGGTTCGGGAGCTCTGGGCGTCATAAATGGGTCTGATCTTTTCGAGGTCCTAGTGTGCCCGGTGGGAGGCTCTGATCGAAGCACTGCTGTAAAATAACAAGTAATGCCCATCGTCAGCGCATGAAATAATCATGAGACGGTGGGCTATAATAGTCAGTCATGGTGGTTGATGAGGGGGTTCGGGGTTGGGCGTCGAAATGGGTCTGATCTTTTCGAGGGGTCCTCGTGCAGTGGGAGGCTCTGATCAGGAAGCCTGCCCTAAAATGGCAAAATGCCCAGTGCATGGCAGCGTGAAATAATCGCCGAGGCGGTGGGCTATATCCTGATTCGTGAGGGTTGGGAGGGGCGTTAAGGTGCTCTGCGTCGGAAATTGTACAGTCTTTTCGAGGGTACTCGTGTGCTCAATGAGGAGACTAGGGTCGAGGCACTGCCTAAAATGGCAAAGAAATCCCAGTGGCGCGTGAAATAATCATGAGGCAGTGGGCTATAGCCTTTGGTTCGAGGGTTGGGAGAGGTCCGGGGTTACTGGTCGTGAAATGGGTATAGTCTTTTCGAGGGTCCTCGTGTGATGGGAGGCTACGGTCAGAAGGCTGCCCCTAAAATGGCAAGAAATGCCTAACAGCGCATGGCGATGAAATCGTCACCAAGGGCGGTGGGCTATAATTTGGTCATGAGGTTGGGAGGGTTCGGGGCTCAGGCGTCGGGAAATGGGTACAGTCTTCGAGGGTCTCGTGTGCCCAGTGGGAGGCTCTGGTCAGAAGCTTGCCGTAAAATAACAAGTAATGCCAGCGTAGCGCATGAAATAATCAGCAGACCGGTGGGCTATAGCCTGTCAGTGATTGGTTGATGAGGGGGTTCGGGGCTCTGGGCGTCGAAATGGGTCTGATCTTTTCGAGGGTCCTCGTGTGCCCGATGGGAGGCTACGGTCAAGCACATAAAATAACAAGAAATGCCCATCAGTAGCAGCGTGAAATAGTCAGAGGCGGTGGGCTATAGCCTTTGGTCCATGAGGGTTGGCGAGGTGGTTCGGGGCTCTGGGCGTCGGAAATGGGTCTGATCTTTTGAGGCTCTGGTGTGTACCAGTGGGAGGCTACGGTCGAGCCTGCGTAAAATGTGAATATGCCAGCGTTGCAGCAGCGTGAAATAGTCACCAGGGCGGTGGGCTATAGCCTAGTCATGAGGGGTTGATGAGGGGTTCGGGAGCTACAGGCGTCATAAATGGGTCTGATCTTTTCGAGGGTCCTAGTGTGTGCCCGAGTGGGAGGCTACAGTCGAGCTTGCCGTAAAATGACAAGAAATGCCCAACAGCAGCGTGAAATAATCATGGGGCGGTGGGCTATAGCTTTTAGTCCATGGGGTTGGGGAGTGGGGTTGGGGCTCTTGGCATCCAGAAATGGGTCTGATCTTTTCGAGGGTCCTCGTGTGCCCAGTGGGAGGCTACGGTCAGAAGCCTGCCGTAAAATAGCAAGTAATGCCCAGCGTCGCAGCGCATGAAATAATCGCCGAGACCGGTGGGCTATAGCCTTTAGTCCGCGGTGGTTGATGAGGGGGGTTCGGGGGCTCTGGGCGTCCGAAATGGGTACAGTCTTTTCGAGGGTCCTCGTCTGATGGGAGGCTACAGTCAAGCCACTAAAATGTGAAAATACCAGTGCAGTAGCGTGAAATAGTCGCCGAGGCCGGTGGGCTATATCCTTTGGTTCGCGGGGGTTGGGGAGGGGCGTTCGGGGGCTCTGCGCGTCGGAAATTTGTACAGTCTTTTCGAGGGTACTCGTGTGCTCAGCGGGAGACTAGGGTCAGAGGCCTGCCCTAAAATGGCAAGAAATCCCCAGCGGCGCAGCGCGTGAAATAGTCGCCGAGGCCGGTGGGCTATAGCCTTTGGTTCGCGGGGGTTGGGGATGGGGGTCCGGGGCCTCTTGGCATTGGAAATGGGTACAGTCTTTTCGAGGGTCCTCGTGTGCCCAGTGGGAGGCTAAGGTCAGAAGCCTGCCGTAAAATGGCAAGTAATGCCCAGCGTCGCAGCGCATGAAATAGTCGCCGAGGCCGGTGGGCTATAGCCTTTGGTTCGCGGGGGTTGGGGAGTGTCGTTCGGGGGCTCTGGGCGTCAGAAATGGGTACAGTCTTTTCGAGGGTACTCGTGTGCCCAGTGGGAGGCTAGGGTCAGAGGGCTGCCCTAAAATGGTAAGAAATCCCCAGCGGCGCAGCGCGTGAAATAATCCATGGGGCGGTGGGCTATAGCCTTTGGTTTGAGGGTTGGGGAGGGGCGTTCGGGGCTCAGTCGTGGAAATGGGTATAGTCTTTTCGAGGTCCTCGTGTGCCCAGTGGGAGGCTACTGGTCAGAGGCTGCCTAAAATGGCAAAAATGCCTAACAGCGCAGCGCGTGAAATAATCACAAGGCGGTGGGCTATATGCCCAGTTGTGAGGGTTGGGGTTGGGGGTCCGGGGCCTCTTGGCATTGGAAATGGGTACAGTCTTTTCGAGGGTCCTCGTGTGCCCAGTGGGAGGCTAAGGTCAGAAGCCTGCCGTAAAATGGCAAGTAATGCGTCATGGCGCATGAAATAATCAGCGGCGGTGGGCTATAGCCTTTGTTGAGGTTGGGGAGTGTCGTTCGGGGGCTCTGGGCGTCAGAAATGGGTACAGTCTTTTCGAGGGTACTCGTGTGCCCAGTGGGAGGCTAGGGTCAGAGGGCTGCCCTAAAATGGTAAGAAATCCCCAGCGGCGCAGCGCGTGAAATAGTCGCCGAGGCCGGTGGGCTATAGCCTTTGGTTCGCGGGGGTTGGGGAGGGGCGTTCGGGGCTCAGTGCGTCGAAATGGGTATAGTCTTTTCTAGGGTCCTCGTGGGCCAGTGGGAGGCTACGGTCAGAAGGCTGCCCTAAAATGGCAAGAAATGCCTAACAGCGCAGCGTGAAATAATCACAAGGCCGGTGGGCTATATGCTGGTTGTGAGGGTTGGGGAGGGGTTGGGGGCTCTGGGCGTCGGAAATGGGTACAGTCTTTTGAGGGGTCCTCGTGTGCCCAGTGGGAGGCTACGGTCAGAAGCCTGCCCTAAAATGGCAAGAAATGCCGAGCGGCGCAGCGCTTGAAATAGTTGCCGAGGCCGGGGGGCTATAGCCTTTGGTCCGCGGGGGTTGGGGAGGGTGGTTCAGGGGCTCTGGTCGTCGGAAATGGGTACAGTCTTTTCGAGGGTCCTCGTGTGCCCAGTGGGAGGCTACGGTCAGAAGCCTGCCCTAAAATGGCAAGAAATGCCTAGCGGCGCAGCGCGTGAAATAGTCACCGAGGCCGGTGGGCTATAGCCTTTGGTCCGCGGGGGTTGGGGAGGGGCGTTCGGGGGCTCTGCGCGTCGGAAATTTGTACAGTCTTTTCGAGGGTACTCGTGTGCTCAGCGGGAGACTAGGGTCAGAGGCTTGCCCTAAAATGGCAAGAAATCCCGAGCGGCGCAGCGCGTGAAATAGTCGCCGAGGCCGGTGGGCTATAGCCTTTGGTTCGCGGGGGTTGGGGAGGGGCGTTCGGGGGCTCTGGTCGTCGGAAATGGGTATAGTCTTTTCGAGGGTCCTCGTGTGCCCAGTGGGAGGCTACGGTCAGAAGCCTGCCCTAAAATGGCAAGAAATGCCTAGCAGCGCAGCGCGTGAAATAGTCACAAGGCGGTGGGCTATAACTTTGGTCATGAGGTTGGGGAGGGTTCGGGGGCTCTGGGCGTCGGAAATGGGTACAGTCTTTTCGAGGGTCCTCGTCTGCCCAGTGGGAGGCTACGGTCAGAAGCCTGCCCTAAAATGGCAAGAAATGCCCAGTGGCGCAGCGCGTGAAATAATCGTAGGCGGTGGGCTATAGCCTTTGGTTAGAGGGTTGGGGTGGGGGGTTGGGGGGCTCTGCGCTTCGGAAAAGGGTACAGTCTTTTTGAGGGTACTCGTGTGCTCAGCAGGAGGCTAGGGTCAGATGCCTTCCTAAAATGGCAAGAAATGCCTAGCAGCGCAGTGAAATAAGTCACCATAGGCGGTGGGCTATAACTTTGGTCCATGAGGTTGGGAGGGGTTCGGGGCTCTTGGCAGCGGAAATGGGTACAGTCTTTTCGAGGGTCCTCGTGTGCCCAGTGGGAGGCTACGGTCAGGGCCTGCCCTAAAATGGTAAAAATCCCAGTGGGCGCGTGGCGTGAATTAATCACAAGGGCAGTGGGCTATAACCTTTGGTTCGCGGGGGTTGGGAGGGGCGTTCGGGGCTCTGTTCGTGAGTGAAATGGGTATAGTCTTTTCGAGGTCCTCGTGTGCTTGATCGGAGGCTCTTGTCAGAGGCCTGCCCTAAAATGGCAAGAAATGCCCAGTGGCGCAGCGTGAAATAGTCACGAGGCGGTGGGCTATAGCTGGTCCTTGAGGGTTGGTGTGGGGGGTGCGGGGGCTCTGGGCATCGGAAATGGGTACAGTCTTTTCGAGGGTCCTTGTCTGCCCAGTGGGAGGCCACGGTCAGAAGCCTGCCCTAAAATGGCAAGAAATGCCCAGTGTGTAGCGTGAAATAATCATGGGGCAGTGGGCTATATCCTTTGGTTGCGGGGGTTGGGGAGGGGCGTTCGGGAGACTCTGGCGTGGAGGAATTTGTCTGAGTCTTTTCGAGTACTCGTGTGCTCAGCGGGAGACTAGGGTCAGGCCTGCCCTAAAATGGTAAGAAATCCCAGTAGCGCAGCGTGAATTAGTCATGAGGCGGTGGGCTATAATAGCCTTTGGTTCGCGGGGTTGGGAGGGCGTTCGGGGCTCAGTCGGAAATGGGTATAGTCTTTTCGAGGGTCCTCGTGTGCCCAGTCGGAGAGGCTCTTATCGAGGCTGCCTAAAATGGCAAGAAATGCCCAGTGGCGCAGCGCGTGAAATAGTCGCCGAGGCCGGTGGGCTATAGCCTTTGGTTCGCGGGGGTTGGGGAGGGGCGTTCGGGGGCTCTGCGCTTCGGAAAAGGGTACAGTCTTTTTGAGGGTACTCGTGTGCTCAGCAGGAGGCTAGGGTCAGATGCCTTCCCTAAAATGGCAAGAAATGCCTAGCAGCGCAGCGCGTGAAATAGTCACCGAGGCCGGTGGGCTATAGCCTTTGGTCCGCGGGGGTTGGGGAGGGGGGTTCGGGGGCTCTGGGCATCGGAAATGGGTACAGTCTTTTCGAGGGTCCTCGTGTGCCCAGTGGGAGGCTACGGTCAGAAGCCTGCCCTAAAATGGTAAGAAATCCCCAGCGGCGCAGCGCGTGAATTAGTCACCGAGGCCGGTGGGCTATAGCCTTTGGTTCGCGGGGGTTGGGGAGGGGCGTTCGGGGGCTCTGTTCGTCGGAAATGGGTATAGTCTTTTCGAGGGTCCTCGTGTGCCCAGTCGGAGGCTACTGTCAGAGGCCTGCCCTAAAATGGCAAGAAATGCCCAGTGGCGCAGCGCGTGAAATAGTCACCGAGGCCGGTGGGCTATAGCCTTTGGTCCATGAGGGTTGGGAGGGGTTGGGGGCTCTGGGCATGGAAATGGGTACAGTCTTTTCGAGGTCCTCGTCTGCACTTGATGGGAGGCTACGGTCAAGCCTGCTAAAATAACAGAAATGCCAGTGGCCTTGGCGTGTAATAGTCGCCGAGGCCGGTGGGCTATATCCTTTGGTTCGCGGGGGTTGGGGAGGGGCGTTCGGGGGCTCTGCGCGTCGGAAATTTGTACAGTCTTTTCGAGGGTACTCGTGTGCTCAGCGGGAGACTAGGGTCAGAGGCCTGCCCTAAAATGGCAAGAAATCCCTACTTGTGTAGCAACGTGAAATAATCGCCAGGCAGTGGGCTATAGCCTTTGGTTGTGAGGTTGGGGGGTCAGGGCCTCTTGCGCATGGAAATGGGTCTGATCTTTTCGAGGGTCCTCGTGTGCCCAGTGGGAGGCTAAGGTCAGAAGACTGTCGTAAAATGGTAAGAAATCCCAATGACCTTGTGCGTGAAATAATCATGAGGCCGGTGGGCTATAGCCTTTGGTTCGCGGGGGTTGGGGAGGGGCGTTCGGGGGCTCTGGTCGTCGGAAATGGGTATAGTCTTTTCGAGGGTCCTCGTGTGCCCAGTGGGAGGCTACGGTCAGAAGCCTGCCCTAAAATGGCAAGAAATGCCTAGCAGCGCAGCGCGTGAAATAGTCACAGGCGGTGGGCTATAACTTTGGTCCATGAGGGTTGGGAGGCGTTCGTGGGCTCTGCGCGTCGGAAATGGGTACAGTCTTTTCGAGGGTACTCGTGTGCTCAGTGGGAGGCTAGGGTCAGAGGCCTGCCCTAAAATGGCAAGAAATCCCCAGTGGCGCAGCGCGTGAAATAGTCGCCGAGGCCGGTGGGCTATAGCCTTTAGTCCGCGGGGGTTGATGTGGGGGGTTCGGGGGCTCTGGGTGTCAGAAATGGGTACAGTCTTTTCGAGTGTCCTCGTGTCCCCAGTGGGAGGTTACGGTCAGAAGCCTGCCCTAAAATGGCAAGAAATGCCAGGCCTTGTGCGTGAAATATAGTCACCAAGGCGGTGGGCTATAAGTCCTTGAGGGGTTGGGAGGGTTTCGGGGGCTCTGGGCATCGGAAATGGGTACATTCTTTTCGAGGGTCCTCGTCTGCCCAGTGGGAGGCTACGGTCAGAAGCCTGCCCTAAAATGGCAAGAAATGCCTAGCAGCGCATCGCGTGAAATAGTCACCGAGGCCGGTGGGCTATAGCCTTTGGTCATGAGGGTTGGGAGGGGTTCGGGGCTCTGGGCATGAAATGGGTACATTCTTTTGAGGTCCTCGTCTGCCCAGTGGGAGGCTACGGTCAGCCTGCTAAAATGGCAAGAAATGCCCTAGCAGCCAGCGTGACATAGTCACGAGGCAGTGGGCTATAGCCTTTGGTCCATGAGGGTTGGGAGGGTTGAGGCTCTGGGCATGAAATGGGTACATTCTTTTCGAGGGTCTCGTCTGCCAGTGGGAGGCTCTGGTGAGCCTGCCTAAAATAAATGCCTAGCAGCGCATCGCGTGAAATAGTCACCGAGGCCGGTGGGCTATAGCCTTTGGTCCGTGACGGTTGGGGAGGGGCGTTCGGGGGCTCTGGTCGTCGGAAATGGGTATAGTCTTTTCGAGGGTCCTCGTGTGCCCAGTGGGAGGCTACGGTCAGAAGCCTGCCCTAAAATGGCAAGAAATGCCTAGCGGCAGCGTGAAATAGTCAAGGGCAGTGGGCTATGCTGGTCCCATGAGGGGTTGGGAGGGGTTCGGGGCTCTGGACGTCGGAAATGGGTACATTCTTTTCGAGGGTCCTCGTGTCCCCAGTGGGAGGTTACGGTCAAGCACTGCCTAAAATGGCAAAAATGCCAGTGAGCAGCGTGAACTAATCGCCAAGGCGGTGGGCTATAGCCTTTAGTTCATGAGGTTGGGGAGGTTGTTGGGGCCTCACAGGCGTCGGAAATGGGTACAGTCTTTTCGAGGGTACTCGTGTGCCCAGTGGGAGGCTAGGGTCAGGCCTGCCTAAAATGGTAAGAAATTCCAGTGCGCAGCGTGAAATAGTCATGGAGGCGGTGGGCTATAGCCTTTGGTTGGCGTGGGTTGGGAGGGCGTTAGGTGGGTTCAGTGCGTCGGAAATGGGTATAGTCTTTTGAGGGTCCTCGTGTGAGTGGGAGGCTACGGTCAGAAGCACTGCCCTAAAATGGCAGAAATACCTAGCAGTGCGTGAAATATACAGGGCGGTGGGCTATATGCTGGTCCGCGGGGGTGGTGAGGGGCGTTCGGGGGCTCAGTGGTCGGAAATGGGTATAGTCTTTTCGAGGGTCTCGTGTGCCAGTGGGAGGATTCTGGTCGAAGCCTGCCCTAAAATGGCAAGAAATGCCTAGCAGCGCGTGAAATAGTCACCGAGGCGGTGGGCTATAAGCCTTTAGTCCATGAGGGTTGGGAGGGGGTTCGGGGCTCTCAGGCGTCGGAAATGGGTACATTCTTTTGAGGTCCTCGTGTCCCAGTGGGAGGATTCTGGTCAAGCCTGCCTAAAATGGCAAGAAATGCCCAGCGGCGCAGCGCGTGAACTAGTCGCCGAGGCCGGTGGGCTATAGCCTTTGGTTCGCGGGGGTTGGGGAGGGGCGTTCGGGGGCTCTGGTCGTCGGAATTGGGTATAGTCTTTTCGAGGGTCCTCGTGCGCCCAGTGGGAGGCTACGTTTAGAAGCCTGCCCTAAAATGGCAAGAAATGCCTAGCAGCGCAGCGCGTGAAATAATCCATAGGGCAGTGTGCTATAAGCTAGTCCATGAGGTTGGGAGGGGTTCGTGGGCTCTGCGTCGGAGGTGGTACAGTCTTCTCGGGGTACTCGTGTGCTCGAGTGGGAGGCTACGGTCAGACGCCTGCCCTAAAATAGTAGAAATTCCCAGCGGTGGCAGCGCGTGAAATAATCCTTGAGGCGGTGGGCTATAGCCTTTGGTCCATGAGGGGTTGGGAGGGGTTAAGTGGGCTCTGGGCGTCGGAAATGGGTACAGTCTTTTTGAGGGTACTCGTGTGCCCAGTGGGAGGCTAGGGTCAGAGGCCTGCCCTAAAATGGTAAGAAATTCCCAGCGGCGCAGCGCGTGAAATAGTCGCCGAGGCCGGTGGGCTATAGCCTTTGGTTCGCGGGGGTTGGGGAGGGGGGTTCGGGGGCTCTGGGCGTCGGAAATGGGTAAATTCTTTTCGAGGGTCCTCGTCTGCCCAGTGGGAGGCTACGGTCAGAAGCCTGCCCTAAAATGGTAAGAAATGCCCAGTGGCGCAGCGCGTGAAATAGTCGCCGAGGCCGGTGGGCTATAGCCTTCGGTTCGCGGGGGTTGGGGAGGGGCGTTCGTGGGCTCTGCGCGTCGGAAATGGGTACAGTCTTTTCGAGGGTACTCGTGTGCTCAGTGGGAGGCTAGGGTCAGTGGCCTGCCCTAAAATGGCAAGAAATCCCCAGCGGCGCAGCGCGTGAAATAGTCACCGAGGCCGGTGGGCTATAGCCTTTAGTCCGCGGGGGTTGATGTGGGGGGTTCGTGGGTTCGGGGGCTCTGGGCGTCAGAAATGGGTACAGTCTTTTCGAGGATCCTCATGTGCCCAGTGGGAGGCTACGGTCAGAAGCCTGCCCTAAAATGGCAAGAAATGTAGCAGGCATGGCAGCGTGAAATAGTCATGGGGCGGTGGGCTATCGCCTGGGGTGCGCGGGGGTGGGGGCGGGGCGTTCGGGGGCTCTTGGCATCGGAAATGGGTACAGTCTTTTCGAGGGTGTTCGTGTGCCTAGTGGGAGGCTATGGTCAGAATCCTGCCGTAAAATGCCAAGTAATGCCCAGCGTCGCAGCGCATGAAATAGTCGCCGAGGCCGGTGGGCTATAGCGTTTAGTCCGCGGTGGTTGGTGAGGGGTTCATGAGCTCACTGGTCGTCCGAAATGGGTACAGTCTTTTCGAGGGTCCTCGTGTTCCCAGTGGGAGGATTCGGTCAGAAGCCTGCCCTAAAATGGGAAGAAATGCCCATGGCAGCGTGAAATAGTCTCAAGGCCGGTGGGCTATAGCCTTTGGTCCATGAGGGGTTGGGGAGGGTTGGGGTTCTTGGCATGAGAATGGGTACAGTCATTTCGAGGGTGTTCGTGTGCCTAGTGGGAGGCTTCGGTCAGAAGACTGCCGTAAAATGCCTAGTAATGCGCAACGTCGCAGCGCATGAAATAGTCGCCGAGGCCGGTGGGCTATAGCGTTTAGTCCACGGTGGTTGATGAGGGGGGGTCGGGGGCTCTGGGCGTCGGAAATGGGTCAGTCTTTCGAGGTCCTCGTGTCCCCAGGTGGGAAGTTACGGTCAAGCCTGCCACAAATGGCAAGAAATGCCAGTAGCGCAGCGCGTGAAATAATCGCGAGGCAGTGGGCTATAGCCTTTGGTTCAGCGGGGGTTGGGGAGGGCGTTGGGGAGCTCACAGGAGTCGGAAATGGGTACAGTCTTTTGAGGGTACTCGTGTGCAGTGGGAGGCTAGGGTCGAGAGCCTGCCACTAAAATAGCAAGTAATCCCCAGCGGCGTATACGTGAAATAATCTTGAGGCAGTGGGCTATAGCCTTTGGTTCGCGGGGGTTGGGAGGCGGGTTCGGGGGATCTGGGCGTCGGAAATGGTACAGTCTTTTCGAGGGTCCTTGTCTGCCGAGTGGGAGGCCACGGTCGAGCACTACTAAAATGGCAAGAAATGCCAGTAGCGTGAAATAATCGGCTGAGGCCGGTGGGCTATAACTGGTTATGAGGGTTGGGGAGGGGCGTTCGGGGGCTCACAGGCGTTGGAAATGGGTACAGTCTTCTGAGGGGTCCTCGTGTACTCCTTTGGGAGGCTAGGGTTAGAGCCTGCCCTAAAATGCAAGAAATCCCAGTCTTGTAGCGTGGAAATAAGTCGCCAGTCCGGTGGGCTATAAGCGTTTAGTCATGATGGTTGATGAGGGGTTCAGGGGCTCTGGGAGTGAAATGGAGTACAGTCTTTTGAGGGGTCCTCGTGTGCATGGGAGGCTAAGGTCAGAGGCCTGCCGTAAAATGGCAGTAATCCCAGTGGCGTAGCACGTGAAATAGTCATGTAGGGCGGTGGGCTATGTGCTTTGGTTCATGAGGTTGGGAGGGTTGTTACAGGGCTCACAGGCGTCGGAAATGGGTACAGTCTTTTCGAGGGGTACTCGTATGCCCAGTGGGAGGCTACGGTCAAGCCTGCCCTAAAATGGCAAGAAATGCCCATAGCGCATGAAATAATCCACGGGCGGTGGGCTGTAGCCTTGGTCCCGCGTTGGTTGGGAGGGTCAGGGCCTCTCGCATGGGAAATGGAGTCTGATGTCTTTTCGAGGGTCCTCGTGTGCCGGTGGGAGGCTACGGTCAGAAGCCTGCCTAAAATGGCAAGATAAGCCCAGTGGCGAAGCGTGAAATAGTTCTTGCCCGGGCGATGGGCTATTGCCTTTGGTTGTGAGGTTGGGAGGGGCGTTAGTGGGCTCTGCGCGGCAGGTGGGTACAGTCTTTTCGAGGGTACTCGTGTGCTCAGTGGGAGGCTAGGATAAGAGGCCTGCCTAAAATAGCAAGAAATCCCAACTGACACAGCCGTGAAATAGTCGCGAGGCCGGTGGGCTATAGCCTTTAGTCATGAGGTTGATGTGGTGGGGTTCGGGAGGCTCTGGGCGTCGAGAAATGGGTAAGTCTTTTCGAGGTCTCGTGTCCCAGTGGGAGGATTCTGGTCAAGCCTGCCTAAAATGGCAAAATAGAAATGCCCAGCCAGGCGCAATGGCAATGAACTAATCGGCAAAGGCAGGTGGGCTATAAGCCTGGTTCAGTTGGGGTTGGGGTGGAGTTATTAAGGAGGCTCTGGGCATTGGAAATGGGTACAGTCTTTTGAGGGTACTCGTGTGCCCAGGTGGGAGGCTAGGGTCGGGCTGCCCTAAAGGGTAGAAATTCCAGTGAGTAGCGCAAGCGCGTGAAATAATCATGAGGCAGTGGGCTATAGCCTTTGGTTACGCGTGGGTTGGGAGAGGCGTTAAGTGGGCTCTGGTGAGTCGAAATGGGTATAGTCTTTTCGAGGGTCCTCGTGTGCCCAGTGGGAGGCCTCTGGCTTTGCACACTAAAATGCAGAAATGCCTAGGCCTTAGCGGCGTGACATAGTCCTGATGGGCTATATGCTAGTCCCGGGGGGTTGGGAGGGGTTGGGGCTCTTAGCGTCGGAAATGGGTACATTCTTTTGAGGGTCCTCGTGTCCCAGTGGGAGGAGTTCTGATTGAAGCCTGCCTAAAATGGCAAAAATGCCAATGGCGCGTAGTGAACTAATCGCCGAGGCCGGTGGGCTATAATAACTTAGTTACAGCGGGGGTTGGGGACCCAGTTGTTAAAGGGGCTCTGGGCGTCGGAAATGGGTACAGTCTTTTTGAGGTTTGTGTGCCCAGTGGGAGGCTAGGGTGGAGCCTGCCCTAAAATAGTAAGAATTCCCAATGGCGCAACGTGGAAAATAGTCAAGGCCCGTTGGGGCTATAATAACTGGTTGTGAGGTTGGGGGGGGGGGTTCGGGGGCTCTGGCGTGAGAATGGGTAGAATTCTTTTCGAGGGTCCTCGTCATGCCACTTGATGGGGAGGCCTAAGGGTCAAAGCCTACCTAAAATGGTAAGAAATCTGACCTTGGCGTGAAATAATCGCAAGGCGGTGGGCTATAGCCTTTGCAGTTCAGCAGGGGTTGGGGAGGGGCGTTCAGGGGCTACAGTAAGTGAGGAAATAGGTATAGTCTTCGAGGGTCTCGTGTAGATGGAGTGGGATACGGTCGGCCTGCCTAAAATGGCAAAAATGCCTAGCGGAAATAGTCACCGGGCAGGTGGGCTATAGCCTTTGGTTGTGAGGGGTTGGGAGGGCGTTGGGGCTCTGAGCAGTGAAATGGGTGCAGATCTTTTCGAGGGGTACTTCGTGTGCTCCTTTGGGAGCTAGGGTCAGAGGCACACAAATGTGAAAATCCCAGGTGGTGGTAGCGTGAAATAATCATGGGGCGGTGGGCTAGCGTTTAGTCATGCAGTGGTTGATGAGGGGTTCGTGGGCTCTGCGCAACCCGGAAAGTGGAGTGGCAGTCTTCGAGGGTACTCGTGTGCTCGGTGGGAGGCTAGGGTCAGGGCCTGCACTAAATGGCAAGAGAAATCCCAATGGCCTTAGTAGCGTGAAATAATCATGTGGGGAGCCGGCTGCTTTAGTCATGAGGGTTGATGTGGGGGTTCGGGGGCTCTGGGTGTAGACAATGGGTACAGTCTTTTGAGTTTCCTCGTGTCCCAGTGGGAGGATTCTGATCAGAAGCCCTAAAATGGCAAGAAATGCCCAATGTAGCAACGTGAACTAGTCATGAGGCTGGTGGGCTATAACTTTGGTTCGCGGGGTTGGGGAGGGTTGTTCGGGGTCTCTGGGCTTCGGAAATGGGTCTAGTCTTTTGAGGTACTCATGTGCCCTTGATGGGAGGCTAAGGGTCGAGGCACTGCTAAAATGGTAGAAATTCCAGCGCGTGCGTGAAATAATCATGGGGCGGTGGGCTATAGCCTTTGGCTCGCGTGGGTTAGGGAGGGCGTTAGAAGTGGGCTCAGTGGTCGGAAATGATGGTATAGTCTTTTCGGGGTCCTCGTGTGATGGGAGGCTTCTGATCAGGCACTGCCTAAAATGGCAAGAAATGCCTAGCAGTAGCGTGAAATAGTCACCAAGGCGGTGGGCTATGTACAGTCCATGAGGGTTGGGGAGGCGTTCGGGGGCTCACAGTGCGTCAGAAATGGGTATAGTCTTTCGAGGTCCTCGTGTGCCCAGTGGGAGGCTCTGGTCGAAGCACCTGCCTAAAATGACAAGAAATACTAGCAGTAGCGTGGAAATAATCACCAAGGCGGTGGGCTATGCTGGTCATGAGGGTTGGGAGGGGTTAAGAGCTCTGGGCGTCGGAAATGGGTACATTCTTTTCGAGGTCCTCGTGTCCCAGTGGGAGGATTCTGATCGAAGCCTGCCTAAAATGGCAAGAAATGCCCAGTAGCGCATGTGCGTGAACTAATCATGAGGCGGTGGGCTATAGCTGGTTAGCGGGGTTGGGGACGGTTGTTGGCGCTCAGGCGTGGGAAATCGAGTACAGTCTTTTCGAGGGTACTCGTGTGCCCAGTGGGAGGCTAGGGTCAGGAGGCACATACTAAAATGGTAAGAAATTCCCAGCGCATGTGTGAAATAATCATGGGGCGGTGGGCTATAGCCTTTGGTTCGCGGGGTTGGGAGGGGGTTGGGGCTCGGGCGTGGAAATGGGTACATTCTTTTCGAGGGTCCTCGTCTGCCCAGGTGGGAGGCTACTGATTGAAGCCTGCCTAAAATGGTAAAAATCCAAATCTGACATGGCCGTGAAATAATCGCAAGGCCGGTGGGCTATAACCTTTAGTTGTGGGGGTTGGGAGGGGCGTTCGGGGGCTCACGGTGGTGAAATGGGTATAGTCTTTTTCGAGGGTCCTCGTGTGCCCAGATGGGAGGCTCTGGTCGAGCACCTAAAATGGCAGAAATGCCTAGCAGTAGCGTGGAAATTATCACCATAGGGCCGGTGGGCTATAGCCTTTGGTTCGCGGGGGTTGGGGAGGAGGGTTCGGGGCTCAGGCGTCGGGAAATGGGTACTGAGTCTTTTCGAGGGTACTCGTGTGCTCCTTTGGGAGGCTAGGGTCAGAGGCCTGCCACTAAAATGGCAAGAAATGTAGCAGTGCAGTCGTGACATAGTCACCAAGGGCAGTGGGCTATAACTTAGTCCTTGAGGTTGGGAGGGTCAGGGCCTCTTGGCATCGAAATGGGTCTGATCTTTTCGAGGGTCCTCGTGTGCCCGATGGGAGGCTACGGTCGAAAGCACTGCCGTAAAATGGCATGTAATGATAAGCGCATGAAATAATCATGGGGCGGTGGGCTATAGCTGGTTCTGCGGGGGTTGGGAGGGTGGATTGCAGGGGCTCACAGGGCGTGAGGTGGTACAGTCTTCCGAGGTACTCGTATACCCGATGGGAGGCTACGGTCGAAGGCTGCCTAAAATAACAGAAATGCCCAGCGCAGTAGCGTGAAATAGTCACAGGGCCGGTGGGCTGTGGTCGGCGGGGGTTGGGGAGAGTGCTGAGGGCCTCTTGGCATCGGAATGGGTACAGTCTTTCGGTACTCGTGTGCTCGATGGGAGGCTAATTGAGGCACGCCCTAAAAATGACAAGAAATCCCAATGGCATGTGCGTGAAATAATCATGAGGCAGTGGGCTCTGTGCTTTGGTTGTGAGGTTGGGGAGGGGCGTTCGGGGCTGCAGTGGTCGTGGTGGTATAGTCTTTTGAGGGTCCTCGTGTGCTGCCCAGGTGGGAGGCTCTGGTCAAGCACCGCCTAAAATGGCAAGAAATGCCTAACAGTAGTAGTGAAATAGTCACCAGGCGGTGGGCTATAGCCTTTGGTCGGTGAGGGGGTTGGGGAGAATGCAGGGGTCTCTTGGCATGGAATGGGTACAGTCTTTCGAGGGTATTTTCGTGTGCTCGAGTGGGAGGCTAGGGTCAGAGGCCTGCCCTAAAATGTCAAGAAATCCCAGTGAGGTGAAATAATCATAAGGCAGTGGGCTATAGCCTTTGGTTGGGGGTTGGGAGGGGCGTTGGGGCTCTGGTGGTCGGAGGTGGTATAGTCTTTCGAGGGTCCTCTCGTGTGCCCGGTGGGAGGCTACGGTCGAAGCCTGCCTAAAATGTGCAAGAAATGCCTAACATGGCCAGCGTGAAATAGTCAAAGGCGGTGGGCTATAGCCTTTGGTTCGCGGGGGTTGGGGAGGGGCGTTCGGGGGCTCTGGGCGTCGGAAATGGGTACAGTCTTTTCGAGGGTACTCGTGTGCTCACTGGGAGGCTAGGGTCAGAGGCCTGCCCTAAAATGGCAAGAAATCCCCAGTGGCGCAGCGCGTGAAATAGTCGCCGAGGCCGGTGGGCTATAGCGTTTAGTCCGCGGTGGTCGATGAGGGGTTCAGGCTCTGGGCGTCGAAATGGGTCTGATCTTTTGAGGTCCTCATGTCCCCGGTGGGAGGCTACGGTCGAGCACTGCCACAAATGGCAAATGCCAGTGAGTCACGTGATATAGTCAAGGGCGGTGGGCTATGGTCAGTCCGGGGGTTGGGGGGGCCGGGGCCTCTTGGCATCGGAAATGGGTACAGTCTTTTCGAGGGTCTCGTGTGCCGGTGGGAGGCTCTGGTCAGAGCCTGCCCTAAAATGGCAAGAAATACCAGCAGCGCAGCGTGAAATAATCACAGGGCGGTGGGCTATAGCCTTTGGTCCTTGAGGGTTGGGAGGGGTCAGGGGCCTCTTGGCATCGGAAATGGTCTGATCTTTTGAGGGTCCTCGTGTGCCCGGTGGGAGGCTGCGGTCGAGCCTGCCCTAAAATAACAAGATAAGCCAGTGGCGTAGCGTGAAATAATCGCGAGGCCGGTGGGGTATAGCCTTTGGTTCAGAGGGGGTTGGGAGGGCGTTAAGTGGCTCTGGCGTCGGAAATGGGTTCTGATCTTTTGAGGGTACTCGTGTGCTCGATGGGAGGCTAGGGTCAGAGGCCTACTAAAATGACAAGAAATCCCAATGACGCCAGCGCGTGAAATAGTCGCCGAGGCCGGTGGGCTATAGCCTTTGGTCCGCGGGGGTTGGGGAGGGGCGTTCGGGGGCTCTGGTGGTCGGAAATGGGTACAGTCTTTTCGAGGGTCCTCGTGTGCCCAGTGGGAGGCTACGGTCAGAAGCCTGCCCTAAAATGGCAAGAAATGCCTAGCAGCGCAGCGCGTGAAATAGTCACCGAGGCCGGTGGGCTTTGGCCTTTGGTCCGCGGGGGTTGTAGAGGGGGGTTCGGGGGCTCTGGGCGTCGGAAATGGGTACATTCTTTTCGAGGGTCCTCGTCTGCCCAGTGGGAGGCTACGGTCAGAAGCCTGCCCTAAAAATGAAAATGATGGCATGGCCAGCGTGAAATAGTCATGGGGCGGTGGGCTATAGCCTTGATTGAGGTTGGGAGGGGCGTTAAATGGGCTCTGCGTCGGAAATGGGTACAGTCTTTTAAAGGTACTCGTGTGCTCGTGGGAGGCTAGGGTCAGTGGCCTGCTAAAATGGCAAGAAATCTAGCAGGCAGCGTGAAATAGTCATGGCAGTGGGCTATAGGCTTTAGTCCATGAGGGTTGATGTGGGGTTCGGGGTTGGGGCTCTGGGCGTCAGAAATGGGTAGAGTCTTTTCGAGGATCTCGTGTGCCCAGTGGGAGGCTGAGTCAAGCCTGCCTAAAATGGCAAGAAATGCCCAGTGGCGTGTGAAATAGTCTCCGAGGCCGGTGGGCTATAGCCTTTGGTCCGCGGGGGTTGGGGAGGGGGGTTCGGGGGTTCTTGGCATCGGAAATGGGTACAGTCATTTCGAGGGTGTTCGTGTGCCTAGTGGGAGGCTACGGTCAGAAGCCTGCCGTAAAATGCCAAGTAATGCGCAACGTCGCAGCGCATGAAATAGTCGCCGAGGCCGGTGGGCTATAGCGTTTAGTCCACGGTGGTTGATGAGGGGGGTTCGGGGGCTCTGGGCGTCCGAAATGGGTACAGTCTTTTGAGGTCCTCGTGTCCCAGTGGGAGTTCTGGTCAGGAAGCCTGCCTAAAATGGCAAGAAATGCCAGCGCAGCGCGTGAAATAGTCATGGGGCCGGTGGGCTATAAGCCTTTGGTTGAGGGGTTGGGGAGGGGCGTTCGGGGCTCTGGGGAGTGAAATGGGTCTGAGTCTTTTTGAGGGGTACTCGTGTGATGGGAGGCTAGGGTCAGAGCCTGCCCAAAATGGCAAGTAATCTGGCCCAGTGCGTATACGTGAAATAGTCAGCCGAGGCAGTGGGCTATAACCTTTGGTCATGAGGTTGGGAGGGGTTGGGGGATCAGGCGTCGGAAATGGGTACAGTCTTTTCGAGGTCCTTGTCACCCTAGTGGGAGGCTACGGTCAAGCCTGCCTAAAATAACAAGAAATGCACAAGCGCATGGCGTGAAATAATCCGAGGCGGTGGGCTATATAGCCTTTGGTTATGAGGGGTTGGGGAGGGGCGTTCGGGGGCTCTGGGCGTCGGAAATGGGTCTGATCTTTTCAAGGGTACTCGTGTGCTCAGCTTTGGGAGGCTGGTCGGAGGCACACTAAAATGGCAAGAAATCCCAGGTGGCTTGGCGTGAGGAAATAGTCAGCCAGAGGCGGTGGGCTGTAGCGTTTAGTCCACGGTGGTTGATGAGGGGGGGTTCGGGGCTCTGGGCGTCCGAAATGGGTACAGTCTTTTGAGGGTCCTCATGTCCCCAGTGGGAGGCTACGGTCAAGCACTGCCACAAATGACAAGAAATGCCCGGTGATGCAGCGTGACATAGTCACAGGCGGTCCGAGGCCTCTTGGCATCGAGTGGGTCTGATCTTTTGAGGGTCTCGTGTGCCCGGTGGGAGGCTACGGTCAAGCCTGCCGTAAAATAGAAATAATGCTCGTCATGGCGCATGAAATAGTCGCCAGGCCTTGGTGGGCTAGCCTTTGGTTCGCGGGGGTTGGGAGGGTCGTTACAGGGCTCTGGGCGTCAGGAAATGGGTCTGATCTTTTCGAGGTACTCGTATGTCAGTGGGAGGCTACGGTCAGAAAGGCTGCCCTAAAATGGCAAAAATGCCCAGCAGACAGCTCGTGAAATAGTCACAGGGCGGTGGGCTATAAGCCTTTAGTCCATGAGGGTTGGGGGGGGGGCGCCGGGGGCCTCTTGGCATCGGAAATGGGTACAGTCTTTTCGAGGGTCCTCGTGTGCCTTGCTGGGAGGCTCTGATCAGAAGCCTGTCGTAAAATGGCAAGTAATGCCAGCGTCATAGCGCATGAAATAGTCATGAGGCGGTGGGCTATAGCCTGGTTCCGGGGTTGGGAGGGGCGTTAGAGAGGGCTCAGGAGTCGAAATGAGTACAGTCTTTTGAGGTCCTCGTGTGCCCGGTGGGAGGCTCTGATCAGAAGCCTGCCGTAAAATGGCATGTAATGCCAGTGCATAGCGCATGAAATAGTCGCCGAGGCGGTGGGCTATAGCCTTTGGTTCGCGGGGTTGGGAGGTGGTTGCAGGGCTGCAGGCGTCGGGAAATGGGTGAAGTCTTTTCGAGGGTACTCGTGTGCCCAGTGGGAGGCTAGGGTCAAAGGCCTACCCTAAAATGGTAAGAAATCCCTAAGCGGCATGCGCGTGAAATAATCACCAAAGGCCGGTGGGCTGTAGCCTTTAGTGCGGGGGTTGGGAGGGTTAAGGGGCCTCTTGGCATCGGAAATGGAGTCTGATCTTTTCGAGGGTCCTCGTGTGCCCAGTGGGAGGCTCTGACCGAGCACTGCCGTAAAATGGCAAGTAATGCCAGTGCATAGCGCATGAAGTGTCAGCAGGCGGTGGGCTATAACTAGTTCCGGGGGTTGGGAGGGCGTTCGGGGGCTCTGGGAGTGAGAAATGGGTACAGTCTTTTCGAGGGTACTCGTGTGATGGGAGGCAAGGGTCAGAGGCCACTCTAAAATGGCAAGCAATCCCAGCGCGTATGCGTGAAATAATCATGAGGCCGGTGGGCTATAGCCTTTGATGCTGAGGGTTGGGAGTGGGGTTCGGGGATCTGGGCGTGGGAAATGGGTCTGAGTCTTTTGAAGGTCCTCGTCTACCCAGTGGGAGGTGCAGTTAGAAGCACTGCCTAAAATGGCCAGAAATGCCAATGACGCTGTGCGTGAAATAATCGCCGAGGCGGTGGGCTATAGCCTTTGGTCCATGAGGGTTGGTAGGGGTTCGAGGGGATCAGGAGTGAGTAGTGCAGTCTTTTCGAGGGTCCTTGTCACTTGATGGGAGGCTACGGTCGAAGCACTTACTAAAATAAAGAAAATGACCCCAAGGCGCGTGAAATAATCAGCAGGCGGTGGGCTATGGCTTATGGTCATGCGGGGTTGGGGAGGGTCGGGGCCTCTTGGCATCGGAAATGGGTACAGTCTTTTGTAGGGTTCTCGTGTGCCCAGGTGGGAGGCTCTGTCAGGCTGCCACTAAAATAACGAAATGCCAGTCGCTTGTGCATGAAATAGTCATGAGGCGGTGGGCTATAAGCCTAGTTCTCGGGGGTTGGGGGTCGTTCGGGGCTCTGGGCTTGAGAAATGGAGTGCAGTCTTTTCGAGAGTACTCGTGTACCCGGTGGGAGGCTACGGTGAAGCACCTGCCCTAAAATGGCAGAAATGCCAGCGCAGCGCGTGAAATAGTCAGCAGGCCTTTGGGCAATAGCCTTTGGTCATGAGGGTTGGGGAGGGTCAGGGGCCTCTTGCCATGAAATGGGTGCAGTCTTTTGAGGGTCCTCGTGTGCTTGATGGGAGGCTCTGATGAAGCACACCGTAAAATGTGCAAGTAATGCCCGGTCAGCGCATGGAAATAGTCATGGGGCAGGGGCTATAGCCTTTGGTTCGCGAGGGTTGGGGGTGGATTCGGGGCTCACAGGCGTCGGAAATGGGTGCAGTCTTTTCGAGGGTACTCGTGTGTGCCCAATGGGAGGCTGATGAGGCACACTAAAATGGCAAGAAATGCTGTGGCGGAGGCCTTGTGAAATAGTCAAGGGCGGTGGCGATAATATGGGTCATGAGGTTGGGGAGGGTTTGGGGCTCACAGTGCGTCGAAATGGGTACAGTCGTTTGAGGGTCCTCGTGTGTGCCCGATCGGAGGCTACGGTCGGAAGCCTGCCCTAAAATGGCAAGAAATGCCAGCGTGTGGCAGCGAAATAGTCACCGAGGCTCGTGGGCTCTGACCTTTGGTCATGAGGGGTTGGGGAGGGATTTCAGGGGCTCTGGTCGTCGGGAAATGGGTACTGATCTTTCGAGGGTCCTCGTGTGGCGTGGGAGGCTACGGTGAAAAGCCTGCAAATATGTGAAGTAATGCCAGTGTCATGGCGCATGAAATAGTCATGGGGCCGGTGGGCTATAACGCCTGATTCGGGGGGTTGGGGGGTCGGGGCTCTGGGCGTGGAAATGGGTCACAGTCTTTTTAGAGGGTACTCGTGTGCTTGATTGGGAGGCTCTGGTCGAGCCTGCCGTAAAATGGCAAGTAATGCCCAGCGTAGCGCATGAAATAGTCAGCGGGCGGTGGGCTATGTGCTGGTTCGCGAGGTTGGGGGGTCGTTCGGGGCTCTGCGTCGAGAAATGGGTACAGTCTTTTCGAGGTACTCCTTTTCCCAATGGGAGGCTCTGGTCAGAGCCTGCCCTAAAATGGCAAGAAATACTTGGGCGGGCGCGTAAAATAATCACAAGGCGGTGGGCGATAGCCTTAGGTCCATGAGGGGTTGGGAGGGTTTGGGGCTCAGTGCGTCGGGAAATGGAGTCAGTCGTTTGAGAGTCCTCGTGTGCCCAGTCGGAGGCTACGGTAAGAGGCCTGCCTAAAATGGCAAGAAATGCCCATGGCGCAGAAATGAAATAGTCACCAAAGGCTCGTGGGCTACAGCCTTTGGTCAGAGGGGTTGGGAGGGGTTTGAGACTCTGGTCATTGGAAATGGAGTCAGTCTTTTCGAGGGTCCTCGTGTGGCGGTGGGAGGCTACAGTGAAAGCCTCCGTAAAATAACAAGTAATGCCAGCGTCGCATGGCGCATGAAATAATCATGAGGGCGGTGGGCTATAGCCTTTGGTTCCGGGGGTTGGAGGGGTCGTTCGGGGCTCTGGGCGTCGGAAATGGGTACAGTCTTTTCGAGGGTACTCGTGTGTGCCCAGGTGGGAGGCTCTGGTCAGTCCTGCCCTAAAATGGCAAAAATGCTTGTGAGCGCGTGAAATAAGTCACAAGGCGGTGGGCGATAAGCCTGGAGTCCTTGAGGGTTGGGAGAGGGTTTGGGGGCTCAGTGCGTCGAAATGGGTACAGTCTTTCTGAGGGTCATCGTGGGCCCAGTGTGAGGCTACGGTGAGCAGCCTGCCCTAAAATGGCAAAAATGTCCAGTGGCGTGTGAAATAATCAGCAAGGCAGTGGGCTATAACCTTCGTCCGCGGGGTTGGGGAGGCGTTGAGGCTCAGTCGTCAGAAATGGGTACAGTCTTTTCGAGGGTCCTCGTGTGCCCAGTGGGAGGCTCCGGTCAGAAGCCTGCCCAAAATGGCAAGAAATACCAAAAGCCGGCGCGACGTCAAATAGTCAGCAAGGGGCGGTGGGCTATAGCCTTTGGTCAGCGGGGGGTTGGGAGGCGTCGGAAATGGGTACAGTCCTTGTGAGGGTCTCGTGTGCCCCGTAGGAGGCTACGGTCAGAGGCCTGCCCTCAAATGACAAGAAATGCCCAGCGGTGCAGCGCGTGAAATAGTCACTGAGGCCGGTGGGCTATAGCCTTCGGTCCGCGGAGGTTGGGGAGGGTTTGAGGGGCTCACTGGTAGTCAAATGGAGTCTGAGTCTTTTGAGGGTCATCGTGTGTGCCCGGTGGGAGGCTCTGGTCAGCCTGCCTAAAATGGCAAAAGAAAAAATGCCTGTCGGGAAATAGTCACAGGCGGTGGGCTATGCTAGTCCATGAGGGGTTGGGAGGGGTTTGAGGGCTCTGGTCATCGGAAATGGGTGCAGTCTTTCGAGGGTCCTCGTGTGTGCCTAGTGGGAGGCTCTGGTCGAGCCTGCCCTAAAATGGCAAAAAATACCCAGCAGTGGCCGCGTGAAATAGTCACAAGGCGGTGGGCTATGTGCTTTGGTCCCATGGTGTTGGGGAGGGGTTTAGGGGCTCTGGTGCGTCGAAATGGGTGCAGTCTTTTGAGGGTCCTCGTGTGCCAGTGGGAGGCTACGGTCAGGCCTTCCTAAAATGGCAAAAATGCCATGGCGCAGCGCGTGGAAATAGTCAAATCAGGCGGTGGGCTATAGCCTGGTCCCAGTGTTGGGGAGAAAGGCAGTTTAGGGGCTCTTGTCGTCGAAAATGGAGTACAGTCTTTTCGAGGATCCTCGTGTGCCAGTGGAAGGCTACGGTCGAGCCTGCCCTAAAATAGCAAGAAAATGTCAGCCTTGGCGTGTGAAATAGTCGCCGAGGCGGTGGGCTATAGCCTGCCCATGAGGGGTTGGGGGCACGGCGTTCGAGGCTCTGGTCGTCGAGAAATGGGTGCAGTCTTTTGAGGGTCCTCGTGTGCCCGGTGGGAGGCTCTGTCAAGCCTGCCCTAAAATGGCAAGAAATACCAAGCGGTAGCGCGTCAAATAATCATGAGCGGTGGGCTATAGCCTTTGGTCAGCGGGGGTTGGGGAGGGGCTTCGGAAATGGGTGCAGTCTTTTTGAGGGTCTTCGTCTGCCCGTGGGAGGCTCTGATCAGAGCCTGCCCTCAAATGACAAGAAATGCCAGCCAGCGCAGCGCGTGGAAATAGTCACGAGGCGGTGGGCTATAGCCTTTGGTTCATGAGGGTTGGGGGGTCGTTCGGGGCTCTGGGCGTCGGAAATGGGTACTGAGTCTTTTTGAGGTCCTCGTGTGCCCGTGGGAGGCTCTGATCAGGCCTGCACTAAAATGGCAAGAAATCTAGCCAGCGCAGCGCGTGAAATAATCACGAGGCGGTGGGCTATATGCTAGTCATGAGGTTGATGTGGGGTTCGTGGGTTGAGGGCTCAGGCGTCGAGAAATGGGTACAGTCTTTCGAGGATCCTCATGTGCCCGGTGGGAGGCTCTGGTCAAGCCTGCCCTAAAATAGCAAAAATGCTGTGGCGCAGCGCGTGAAATAGTCATGAGGCGGTGGGCTATACGTCCCATGGGGTTGGGGAGGGGTTCGGGGCTCTTGGCATGAGTATGGGTACAGTCTTTTGAGGTGTTTGTGTGCCTAGTGGGAGGCTATGGTCAGAATCACTGCCCGTAAAATGCCAAGTAATGTGCAGCGTAGCGCATGAAATAGTCATGAGGCGGTGGGCTATAAGCGTTTTAGTCATGATGGTTGGTGAGGGGTTCGGGCTCTGGGCGTCGAAATGGGTACTGATCTTTTGAGGGTCCTCGTGTCCCAGGTGGGAGGATTCTGATCAAGCCTGCCCTAAAATGGCAAAAAAAATGCTTAGCTGTGCGTGAAATAATCGCAAGGCGGTGGGCTATAGCCTTTGGTTAGCGGGGTTGGGGAGGGCGTTCGGGGCTGCAGAGTCGGAAATGGGTGCAGTCTTTTCGAGGTACTCGTGTGCCCGATGGGAGGCTAGGGTGAGGCCTGCCTAAAATGGCAAGTAATCCCCAGCGGCGTACGTGAAATAATCAGGGCCGGGGGGCTATAACCTTTGGTCCGCGGGGGTTGGGAGGGGGGTTCGGGGGATCTGGGCGTCGGAAAAGGGTACCGTCGGTTCGAGGGTCCTTGTCTGCGTAATGGGAGGATACGGTCAGAAGCCTGCCCTAAAATGGCAAGAAATGCTTAGCCAATGGCCAGTGAAATAATCAGCGAGGCGGTGGGCTGTAACTGGTTCATGGGGTTGGGAGGGCGTTCGGGGGCTCTGGGCGTGGAAATGGAGTCTGAGTCTTCTGAGGTCCTCGTGTACTCAACTTGGGAGGCTAAGGGTTAGAGCCTGCCCTAAAATGGCAAGAAATCTGATGGCGCGGTAGCGTGAAATAGTCGCCGAGTCCGGTGGGCTATAGCGTTTAGTCAGCGGTGGTTGATGAGGGGGGTTCGGGGCTCACAGGGGTGAATGGGTACAGTCTTTTCGAGGGTCCTCGTGTGTGTGGGAGGCTAAGGGTCAGAGGCCTGCCTAAAATGGCAATAATCTGTGGCGTAGCACGTGAAATAATCATGGGCAGTGGGCTATAGCCTTTTGGTTCGCGGGGGTTGGGAGGGTTGTTGAGGGCTCAGGCGTCGGAAATGGGTGATCTTTCGAGGGTACTCGTGTGATCAGTGGGAGTCTTGGGTCAGAGGCCTGCCCTAAAATGGTAAGAAATCCCAGCGCGTGGCGTGAAATAGTCACAAGGGCGGTGGGCTATAATAGCCTAGTCATGAGGTTGATGTGGGGGGTTCGTGGGTTCGGGGGCTCTGGGCGTCAGAAATGGGTACAGTCTTTTCGAGGATCCTCATGTGCCCAGTCTTGAGGCTCTGTCAGAAAGCCTGCTAAAATGGCAAAAATGCCTTAGCATGGCCGTGAAATAATCATGAGGCAGTGGGCTAGCCTTTAGTCCGCGGGGTTGGGAGGGGTTGGGGCTCTTGGCATCGGAAATGGGTACAGTCTTTTCGAGGGTGTTCGTGTGCCTAGTGGGAGGCTATGGTCAGAATCACTGCCCGTAAAATGCCAAGTAATACGTCATAGCGCATGAAATAGTCGCCGAGGGGGTGGGCTATAAGCGTTTAGTCCATGGTGGTTGGTGAGGGGTTCGCAGACTCTGGGCGTCGAAATGGGTACAGTCTTTTCGAGGGTCCTCGTGTCCCAGTGGGAGGTTCTGTCGAGCCTGCCCTAAAATGGCAAAAGAAATGCCCAGTGAGCATGGCGTGAAATAATCATGTAGAGGCCGGTGGGCTATAGCCTAACTGGTTCGCGGGGGTTGGGAGGCGTTCGGGGGCTCTCAGGAGTGGGAAATGGGTACAGTCTTTTCGAGGTACTCGTGTGCTTGATGGGAGGCTAGGGTGAGGCACTGCCCTAAAATGGCAAGTAATCCCCAAGGCGTAACGTGAAATAATCGCCGAGGCAGTGGGCTATAGCCTTTAGTTCCTTGGGGTTGGGAGGCGGGTTCGGGATCTGGCGTCGGAAATGGGTACAGTCTTTTAGAGGTCCTTATGTCTGCCTAGTGGGAGGCCACGGTCAAAGCTGCCCTAAAATGGCAAGAAATGCCAATGGCTGGCCGTGAAATAATCGTGAGGCGGTGGGCTATAACTGGTTCATGAGGTTGGGAGGAGGCGTTCGGGGGCTCTGGGCGTCGGAAATGGGGTACAGTCTTCTGAGGGTCCTCGTGTACTCCTTTGGGAGGCTAGGGTTAGAGGCCTGCACTAATATGGCAAGTAATCCACAGTGGCGCAGCGAGTGAAATAGTCGCCGAGTCCGGTGGGCTATAGCGTTTAGTCCGCGGTGGTTGTTGAGGGGGGTTCGGGGCTGCAGGAGTCGGAAATGGAGTGATCTTTTGAGGGTCCTCGTGTGCCCAGTGGGAGGCTAGGGTCGAGGCACCTTACTAAAATGGCAAGTAATCCCAGTGGCGTGTACGTGAAATAATAATGAGGCGGTGGGCTATAGCCTTTGGTTAGCGTGGTTGGGGAGGGTTGTTAGGGGCTCAGGCATGGAAATGGGTACAGTCTTTTGAGGGTACTCGTATGCCCAGTGGGAGGCTCACAGTCAGGCTGCCTAAAATGGCAAAAATGCCAGCGCGCGTAAAATAATCACAAGGCCGGTGGGCTGTAGCTAGTCAGGGAGGGGTCAGGGCCTCTTGGCATCGGAAAGTCAGTCTTTTCGAGGGTCCTCGTGTGCCCGGTGGGAGGAGCTACGGTCAGAGCACATACAAATAACAAGATAAGCCCAGTGGCGCAGTAGCGTGAAATAATTCTTAGAGGCGGTGGGCTGTGTGCACTTTGGTTGTGAGGGGTTAGGGAGGGGACGTTAAGTGGGCTCTGCGCAGGAAATGGATGTCTGATCTTTTCGGAGGTACTCGTGTGCTCAGTGGGAGGCTAGGATCGAGCCTGCACTAAAATGGCAAAATCCCAAGTGACACAGCCGTGAAATAGTCATGGGGCCCGGTGGGCTATAATGCTGATCAGCGGGGTTGATGGGGGGGAGTTCGGGGCTCTACAGGCGTCAGAAATGGGTACAGTCTTTTCGAGGGTCCTCGTGTCCCAGTGGGAGGTTCACAGTCAGAGCACTGCCCTAAAATGGCAAGAAATGCCAATGGTATGGCGCGTGAACTAATCATGGGGGCGGTGGGCTATAACTTTGGTTGTGAGGGTTGGGAGGGTTATTCGGGGCTCTGGGCATGGAAATGGGTCTGATCTTTTGAGGGTATTTCGTGTGTGCCCGTGATGGGAGGCTAGGGTCGGAGGCACGCCTAAAGGTAAGAAATTCCCGGTGCAATGTGGCGTGAAATAGTCATGGGGCCGTGGGCTATAGCCTTTGGTTCGCGTGGGTTGGGGAGGGGCGTTCGTGGGCTCTGGTCGTCGGAAATGGGTATAGTCTTTTGGAGGGTCCTCGTGTGCCCGATTAGGAGGCTACTGATTGAAGCCTGCCTAAAATGGCAAGAAATGCCCAATGCAGCATGTGATGAAATAGTCACCAGGGCAGTGGGCTATAGCCTTTGGTCCCATGAGGTTGGGAGGGGTTCTGGGGCTCTTGGCGTCGGGATGGGTCAAGGTCCTCGTGTCCCAGTGGGAGGATTCTGATCAGGAAGCCTGCCTAAAATGGCAAAAAATGCCAATGTAGCAGGCGCAACGTGAACTAATGTAGGGCGGTGGGCTATAGCCTTTAGGTTGGCGTGGGGGTTGGGAGGTTGTTCGGGGCTCACAGGCATGAAATGGAGTACAGTCTTTTGAGGGTACTCGTGTGCCCAGTGGGAGGCTAGTCCGAGAGGCATACAAAAGGTAGAAATTCCAGTAGTAGCGTGAAATAATCCGAGGCGGTGGGCTATAAGCCTTTGGTTGGCGTGGGTTGGGAGGGCGTTCGTGGGCTCAGTGTCCAAAATGGGTATAGTCTTTGGAGGGTCCTCGTGTGCCCAGTCAGGGAGGCTGATTCAGAAGCCTGCCCTAAAATGGCAAAAATGCCCTGACAGCGTGAAATAATCCTGAGGCCGGTGGGCTATAGCCTTTGGTCCCTTGAGGGTTGGGGAGGGGTTCGGGGCTCTTGGCGTCGGAAATGGGTACATTCTATTCGAGTGTCCTCGTGTCCCAGGTGGGAGGTTCTGATCAGGCTTTTGCCTAAAATGGCAAGAAATGCCAGCAGTGCAGCCGTGGTGAACTAATCATAGGCCGGTGGGCTATAGCCTTTGGTTCGCGGGGGTTGGGGGCTGGCGATCGCGTGCTCTGGGCTAAGGAAATAGGTACAGTCTTTTCGAGGGTACTCGTGTGCCCAATGGGAGGCTACGGTCAGAGGCCTGCCCTAGAATGGCAAGAAATTCCCAGTGGCGTGAAATAATCCATAGGCAGGTGGGCTGTGCTAGTTCGCGGGGTTGGGGAGGATCGGGGCTCACAGGCGTCGAAAATGGGTAAATTCTTTAGGGGTCTCGTGTGCGCGGTGGGAGGCTGGGGTCGAAGGCCTAAAAATGAAATCCACAGTGCATGGCGTGGAAATAAGTCATGGGGCAGTGGGCTATAGCTTTGGTTGTGAGGGTTGGGGAGGGGCGTTCGGGGCTGCAGTGAGTAGAAATGGGTATAGTCTTTTGAGGTCCTCGTGTGGCCAGATGGGAGGCTGATCGAGCCTGCCCTAAAATGGCACGAAATGCCTAGCGCCGCATCGCTTGAAATAGTCACCGGGCAGTGGGCTATAGCTGGTTGTGAGGGGTTGGGAGGGCGTTCGGGGCTCTGCGTCGGAAATGGGTACAGTCTTTTGAGGGTACTCGTGTGCTCAGCTGGGAGGCTAGGGTTGAGGCACCTGCCCTAAAATGGCAAGAAATCCCAGTGTAGCGCGTGAAATAATCATGAGGCGGTGGGCTATAGCGTTTAGTCATGCGGTGGTTGATGAGGGGGGGTTCGTGGGCTCTGCGGCCGGAAATACATGTCTCTTTTCAAAGGGTACTCGTGTGCTCGATTGGGAGGCTAGGGTCGAGAGGCCTGCCCTAAAATGGCAGAAATCCCAGTGATGGCGGTGCGTGAAATAATCATGGGGCGGTGGGCTATAGCCTTTAGTCCATGAGGGGTTGATGTGAGGGGTTGAGGGGCTCAGTGTCGGAAATGGGTACAGTCTTTTCGAGGGTTTCCTCGTGTCCCAGTGGGAGGATTCTGGTCAGAAGCCTGCCCTAAAATGGCAAGAAATGCCCTGTGGCAGTAACGTGAAATCATGAGTGGTGGGCTATAGTTTGGTTGTGAGGTTGGGAGGGGCGTTGGGGCTCACAGGCGTGGAAATGGGTACAGTCTTTTGAGGGTACTCATGTGTACCCAGTGGGAGGCTAGGGTCGAGGCCACCTAAAATGGTAAGAAATTCCAGCAGTGGTAGCGATGAAATAATCGAGGCGGTGGGCTATAGCCTTTGGCTGATGGGTTGGGGAGTGGCGTTCGTGGGCTCTTGCAGTCGGAAATGGGTATAGTCTTTTCGAGGTCCTCGTGTGCTTGATGGGAGGCTCTGGTCGAGCTGCCGTACTAAAATGGTAAAATCCCCAGCGGCAGCGCGAAATAGTCATGGGGCGGTGGGCTATAGCCTTTGGTTCGCGGGGTTGGGAGGGCGTTGGGGCTCACAGTGGTGGAAATGGGTATAGTCTTTTCGAGGGTCCTCGTGTGCTTGATGGGAGGCTACGGTCAGAAGCACATGCCTAAAATAACAGAAATGCCCTAGCATGCGCGTGAAATTATCACAGGCGGTGGGCTATAGCCTTTGGTTGGCGTGGGTTGGGAGGCGTCTGGGGCTCACAGGCGTGAAATGGGTACAGTCTTTTGAGGGTACTCGTGTGCTTGGGAGGCTAGGGTGAGCCTGCCCTAAAATGGCAAGAAATGCCCAGTCTGCAGTCATTGACATAGTCAAGGGCGGTGGGCTATAGCCTTTGGTTCATGAGGGGTTGGGAGGGGTCAGGGCCTCTGGCATGGAAATGGGTACAGTCTTTTCGAGGTCCTCGTGTGCCCAGTGGGAGGCTACGGTCGAAGCACTTGCTGGTAAAATGCCATGTGCATGGCCAGTCGCGCATGAAATAAGTCATGGGGCGGTGGGATTTAGCCTTTGGCTCCGGGGGGTTGGTGAGGGTCGTTCTTGGGCTCTGGGTGTCGGAAATTGGTACAGTCTTTTCGAGGGTACTCGTATACCCAGTGGGAGGCTACGGTCAGAAGCCTGCCTAAAATGCAGAAATGCCCAGTAGCAGCGCGTGAAATAGTCACAGAGGCGGTGGGCTATATTTAGTCGGCGGGGTTGGGAGAAGTTGCAGGGCCTCTTGGCATGAGTGGAAATACAGTCTTTTGAGGGTACTCGTGTGCTCAGTGGGAGGCTGGGGTCGAGGCCTGCCTAAAATGACAAGAAATCCCAGCGTAGCAGCGTGAAATAATCATGGGGCGGTGGGCTATGGCACTGGTTAGTGAGGTTGGGAGGGCGTTCGGGGGCTCAGTCGGAGGTGGTATAGTCTTTTGAGGGTCTCGTGTGCCCAGTGGGAGGCTCAGTGAAGCACTGCCCTAAAATAGCGAAATGCCCAATGACGCATGGCCAGCGTGAAATAATCACCAAGGCGGTGGGCTATAACTTTGGTTCGCGGGGGTTGGGGAGAGGGAGGGGCTCTCTTGGGAAATAGTACAGTCTTTTTGAGGTACTCGTGTGCTCCTTGGGAGGCTAGGGTCAGAGGCCTGCCACTAAAATGGCAAGAAATCCCAGTGGGCAGCGTGTGAAATAATCAGCATGGGCGGTGGGCTATAGCGTTTAGTCCATGATGGGGTTGAGGAGGGGTTCGTGGGGCTCTGGGCGTCGAAATAGTTCTGATCTTTGAGGTCCTCATGTGCCCAGTGGGAGGCTGCGGTCAGGAAGCACGCCCTAAAATGGCAGGAAATGCCAGTGGCAGTCGTGATATAGTCATGAGGCGGTGGGCTATAACTAGTCGCGGGGGTGGGGGGGTCGGGGCCTCTTGGCATCGGAAATGGGTACAGTCTTTCGAGGTCCTCGTGTGCCCAGGTGGGAGGCTCTGGTCGAAGCCTGCCCTAAAATGGCAAAAACCCAGCATGTAGCAGCGCGTGAAATAGTCACCGAGGCCGGTGGGCTATAGCCTTTGGTCCGCGGGGGTTGGGGAGGGGGGTCCGGGGCCTCTTGGCATCGGAAATGGGTACAGTCTTTTTGAGGGTCCTCGTGTGCCCAGTGGGAGGCTGCGGTCAGAAGCCTGCCCTAAAATGTGAATAATGCCCGATTAGCCGGTAGCGTGAAATAGTCGTAAGGCAGTGGGCTATAGCCTGCTGGTTGAGGGGTTGGGAGGGGCGTTCGTGGCTCTGTGGCGTCGGAAATGGTTCACAGTCTTTTCGAGGTACTCGTGTTGCTCGATGGGAGGCTAGGGTGAGGCCTGCCTACTAAAATGAAAATCCCAGTGACGTGGCGTGAAATAATCGCCCGGGCAGTGGGCTATACTTTGGTCATGGTTGAGGGGTTGGGGAGGGCGTTAAGGGGCTCTGAGTCGTCGGAAATGGGTATAGTCTTTTCGAGGGTCGTCATGTGCCCAGTGGGAGGCTACGGTCCGAAGCCTGCCTAAAATAAAAGAAATGCCTAGCAGCGTAGCGTGAAATAGTCACCTTAGGCGGTGGGCTTTGTGCCTTTGGTCCATGAGGTTGTAGAGGGGGTTAGGGCTCTGCGTCGGAAATGGGTACATTCTTTTCGAGTCTCGTCTGCCCGGTGGGAGGCTACGGTCAGAAGCCTGCCACAAAATAAGTAGAAATGCCAGTGTAGCGTGAAATAGTCGCGAGGCAGTGGGCTATAGCCTTTAGTCATGAGGGTTGGGGAGGGCGTTCGTGGGCTCTGCGGCGTCAGTAAGTCTTTTCGAGGGTACTCGTGTGCTCCAGTGGGAGGCTAGGGTCAGGCCTGCCCCAAATGGCAAGTAATCCCAATGGCGTGGCATTGAAATAATCGCCGAGGCAGGTGGGCTATAGCTTTAGTTTGGTTGAGGGGGTTGGGAGAGTTCGGGGGCTCGGCGTGGAAATGGGTCTGATGCTTTCAGGGGTACTCGTGTGCTCCGATGGGAGGCTGGGGTCGAGCCTGCCCTAAAATGAAAATCGATGGTGGCGTGAAATAATCAGAGCGGTGGGCTGTGGCGTTTGATCCTTGAGGGGTTGATGAGGGGTTCGGGGTTGGCATCGAAATGGGTGCAGTCTTTTGAGGGTCTCGTGTGCCTGGTGGGAGGCTCTGGTCAGGAAGCCTAAAATGAAAGAAATGCCCAGCTGGGCTGCAGCGTGACATAATCGGGCAGATCAGGGCCTCTTGGCATCAGGAAATAGGTCTGATCTTTTCGAGGTCTCATTGTCCCAGTGGGAAGTCTCGAGATTGAGCCTGCCCGTAAAATGGCAAGAAATGCCCAGGCGTCGTGGTGCATGAAATAATCGCCCAAGGCCGGTGGGCTATAACTAGTTGGTTCGTGGGGTTGGGGAGGGTCGTTACAGGGGCTCACAGGCGTCGGAAATGGGTCTGATCTTTTCGAGGTACTCGTGTGCCCAGTGGGAGGCTACGGTCAGAAGGCGCTGCCCTAAAATAACAAGAAATCTGGCGTGGCAGCTCGTGAAATAGTCAAAGGGCGGTGGGCTATAGCCTGGTCAGCGGGGTTGGGAGAGGGGTCAGGCTCTTGGCAAATATGCAGTCTTTTTCGAGTCCTCGTGTGCCACTGGAGGCTGGAAGCCTGCCTAAAATAGCAAATAATGCCCAGCATGGCGCATGAAATAAGTCGCAGGCGGTGGGCTATAGCCTTTGGTTCCAGGGGTTGGGAGGGGCGTTGGGGCTCAGGGTGAAATGGGTGCAGTCTTTTGAGGTCCTCGTGTGCCCAGTGGGAGGCCTCTGACAGTCAAAATGCATCATGCCGCGTGATGCAGTGTGGCCATGAAATAGTCGCGAGGCCGGTGGGCTATAGCACACTGGTTGAGTTGGGGAGGGTGGTTCTGGGGCTCTGGGCGTCGGAAATGGGTCCAGTCTTTTCGAGGGTACTCATTATTGTGCCGGTGGGAGGCTACGGTCAAGGCTACCCTAAAATGGTAAGAAATGCTAAGCAGCGTGAAATAGTCACAGAGGCGGTGGGCTGTAACCTTTGGTCTGCGGGGGTTGGGAGGGTTCAAGGGCCTCTTGGCATCGGAAATGAGTCTGATCTTTTGAGGGTCCTCGTGTGCTGATGGGAGGCTACGGTCAGAAGCACTGCCAAATAAATGGTAAATAATGCCAGTGTCCAGCGCATGAAATAGTGGCGGTGGGCTATATGCTGGTTCCGGGGTTGGGGAGGGGCGTTGGGGGCTCACGGGGTCGGAAATGGAGTGATCTTTTCGAGGGTACTCGTGTGCCAGTGGGGAGGCTCAGTCAGGCCTGCTCTAAAATGGCAAGCAATCCCAGTGACGTATGCATGAAATAATCGCTTGAGACGGTGGGCTATAATGCTAGTGCTGAGGGGTTGGAGTGGGGTTAAGGGGATCTGGAGCGTCAGGTCTGATCTTTTGAAGGTCCTCGTCTGCAGTGGGAGGATACAGTTAGCCTACCTAAAATGGCCAAAAATGCCAGTGGCTGGCCAGTGAAATAAGTCATGTGGGCAGTGGGCTATAGCCTTGCTAGTCAGCGAGGGTTGGTAGGGAGTTGAGGATGCAGGGAATTCGAGATAGTACAGTCTTTTCAGGTCCTTATGCCAGATGGGAGGCTCGATGTGCACATAGTGAAATGCACTTGGAGGCGCGTGAAATAATCACTTGAGGCCGTGGGCTATGGCCTTTGGTCATGAGGTTGGGGAGGGTCAGGCCTCTTGGCATCGGATGGGTACCCAGTCTTTTGAGGGTACTCGTGTGCCCGATGGGAGGCTGATTCAGAAGCCTGCCCTAAAATGGCAGAAATGCCAGCATGCATGAAATAATAGGGCCCGGTGAGGCTATAGCCTGGTTCTCGGGGTTGGGGGGTGGATTCGGGGCTGGGCTTGGAAATGGAGTGCAGTCTTTTTAAATGCTGTGTACCAGTGGGAGGCTACTGAGGTCAGGCCACACAAAATAACAGAAATACTTGGCCAGCGCGGCGTGAAATAATCAACGAGGCGTTGGGCATGTGCTGATCCCCGGGGTTGGGAGGGGTCAAGGGGCCTCACGCCATGAAATGGGTGATCTTTTCGAGGTCCTCGTGTACTTGATGGGAGAAGCCTCAGTAAAAGCCAAAGTAAAAATGGTGTCAGCGTGGAAATAGGTCATGGGGCAGGCTATGCCTTTGGTTCGCGAGGGTTGGGGGGGGTTCGTTGAGACTCTGGGCGTCGGAAAGTGGGTACAGTCTTTTCGGTGCCCTTTGCCCAATGGGAGGCTACGGGAGGCCTGCCACTAAAATGGCAAGAAAATGCCAGGCCAGGGCGTGAAATAGTCACCAAGGGCGGTGGGCGATAGCCTTTGAGGTCAGCGGGGTTGGGAGGGTTCGGGGCTCTGAGTGCGTCGAAATGGGTCTGAGTCGTTTGAGGGTCTCGTGTGCCATCGGAGGCTACTGATCGAGGCCTAAAATGGCAAGAAAATGCCGTACAGCTTGCGAGAAATAGTCACCAAACTCGTGGGCTCAGCCTTTAGTCCTTGAGGGGTTGGGGAGGATTCGGGGGCTACAGTAAACGTGGGAAATGGGTACAGATCTTTTCAGGGGTCCTCGTGTGGCGGTGGGAGGCTCGGTAAGCACTGCATAAAATGGCAGTAATGCCAGGCGTCATGTGCGTGAAATAGTCATGTGGGGCGGTGGGCTATATTCTGGTTCATGACGGGGTTGGGGGTGGATTCGGGGCTCAGGCGTCGAGGAATAGGTCTGATCTTTCGAGGGTACTCGTGTGTGATGGTGGGAGTACAGCCACGGAAATAAAGTAAAATGGCAAGTAATGCAGCGCATGAAATAGTCGGCAGGGCGGTGGGCTATAACCTGCTGGTTCGCGAGGTTGGGGGGTTCGGAGACTCCAGGCGTCGGGAAATGGGTCTGATCTTTTCGAGAGGTACTCGTGTGCAATAGATGGGAGGCTCTACGGTCAGGCCTGCCTAAAATAGCAGAAATACTTGTGAGGCGCGTAAAATGATCACTTAGGTGGGCGATAGCCTTAGGGCGATAGAGTTGGAAGGGGTTGGTGGAAGAAGTTCAGGGTCAGGAAATGGAGTTGAGGGTCCTCGTGTGCCAGTCGGAGGCTCACGGTCAAGCACGCCCTAAAATGGCAAGAAATGCCAGCGTAGCTGAAATAGTCATAGACTCGTGGGCTCTGACCTTTGGTCCCATGAGGGGTTAGGAGGGGTTCGAGGGCTCGGGTCATTGGAAATGGGTACAGTCTGTACGAGGGTCCTCGTGTGGCGGTGGGAGGCTACGGTGAAGCCTCCAGTAAAATAACAAGTAATGCCCAGTCATGGCGCGCATGAAATAGTCAGCGAGGCGGTGGGCTATAATTTGGTTCAGCGGGGTTGGAGGGTCGTTCGGGGCTGCAGGCGTGGAAATGGAGTCAGATCTTTTCGAGGGTACTCGTGTGCCCAGTGGGAAGGCTCTGATCAGAGTCCTGCCTAAAATAACAAGAAATGCAGCGGCGGCAGTGGAAATAGTCACCAAGGCAGTGGGCGTGTACTCGATCCATGAGGGGTTAGGGGAGGGTTTCGGGGGCTCTGGCTGTCGAGAAATGGGAGTCTTTTTGAGGGTCCTCGTGTGCCCAATGGGAGGCTACGGTCAAGCCTGCTAAAATAACAGAAATGTCAGCAGGCGCGTGAAATATCATCAGCAGGCAGGTGGGCTATAACTTCGTCCATGAGGGTTGGGGACGGGTTAAGGGGCTCAGTGCGTCAGGAAATGGGTAAAGTCTTAACGAGGGTCCTCGTGTGCCCAGTGGGAGGCTACAGTCAGAGCCTGCCTAAAATGGCAAGAAATACCAGCGGCGCAACACGTCGAATAGTCATGCCAAGGGCGGTGGGCTATAGCCTTTGGTCCCTTGAGGTTGGGGAGGCGTCAGAAATGGGTGATCTTTTGAGGGTCCTCGTGTGCCCGGTGGGAGGATACTGTCAGAAGCCTGCCCTCAAATGACAAAAATGCCCAGTTGCAGCGCGTCAGAATAATCATGCAGGGCGGTGGGCCTATAGCCTGGTCCATGGAGGGTTGGGAGGGGTTTCGGGAGCTCAGTGGTCGGAGTGGGTGAGTCTTTTGAGGGTCATCGTGTGCCCAGTGGGAGGCTACGGTCAGAGTCCTGCCCTAAAATGGCAAGAAATGCCTTGGCTGTCAGGAAATAAGTCAAGGTGGGTGGGCTGATGCCAGTCAGGGGTTGGGAGGGGTTTGGGGGCTCTGGTCATCGAGAAATGGGTGCAGTCTTTTCGAGGTCCTCGTGTGACTAGTGGGAGGCTACGGTCAGAGGCCTGCCCTAAAATAGCAAAAATGTACCCAGCGCGTGAAATAAGTCAAGGGCCGGTGGGCTATAACCTTCAGTCCCTTGAGTGTTGGGAGGGTTTAGGGGCTCTGGTCGTGAAATGGAGTGCAGTCTTTCGAGGGTCCTCGTGTGCCATGGGAGACTACAGTCAAGCCTTCCTAAAATGGCAAAAAAATGCCAGCCCAGCGCGTGAAATAATCACGAGGCGGTGGGCTATAAGTCCCATGGTGTTGGGGAGGCGGTTTAGAGGGGCTCTTGTCGAAATGGGTCTGAGGTCTTTTCGAGGATCTCGTGTGCCCGATGGGAGGCTACGGTGAAAGCCTGCCCTAAAATGACAGAAATGTCCAGCGAGTGGCGTGTGAAATAATCATGAGGCGGTGGGCTATAGCCTTTGGTCCCTTGAGGGTTGGGAGGCGTTGAGAGACTCTGGTCGTCGAGAAATGGAGTACAGTCTTTCGAGGTCTCGTGTGCCCGATGGGAGGCTCTGATCAGAATCCTGCCCTAAAATGGCAAAATACCAGCGCAGCGCGTCGAATAATCGCCCAGGGCCGGTGGGCTATGTGCCTTTGGTCACGGGGTTGGGGAGGGGCGTGGGGCGTCGAAATGAGTGCGATCTTTTCGAGGTCCTCGTCTGCCCGTGGGAGACTCTGATCAGAGCCTGCCCTCAATGACAAAATACTTGGCGTGCGTGAAATAGTCACCGGGCGGTGGGCTATGTACTGGTTCAGCGAGGTTGGGGGGTCGTTCGGGGGCGCGGGGCGTCCGAAATGGGTACAGTCTTTAAGAGGGGCCTCGTCTGCCCTGTGGGAGGCTACGGTCAGAGGCCTGCACTAAAATGGCAAGAAATCTAGCCAGGCGCAGCGTGGAAATAATCACAAGGGCCGGTGGGCTACTGTAGTCATGAGGGGTTGATGTGGGGGTTAGGTGGGTTCGGGGCTCTTGGGCGTCGAGGTACAGTCTTTGAGGGATCCTCGTGTGCCCGGTGGGAGGCTCTGAGTCAAGCACTGCCCTAAAATGGCAAGAAATGTAGCGGTGTGGCGCGTGAAATAGTCATGAGGGCAGGTGGGCTATAGCCTTTGATCAGGGGTTGGGGAGGGGTTCGGGGCTCTTGGCATCGGAAATGGGTACAGTCTTTTGAGGGTGTTTATTGCCTGAGTGGGAGGCTATGTCAGAATCCTGCCAAATGCCAAGTAATGCCCTTAGCGTCATAGCGCATGAAATAGTCGCCCGAGGCGGTGGGCTATAGCGTTTAGTCAGCGGTGGTTGGTGAGGGGTTCGCGGGCTCTGTCCGAAATGGAGTGATCTTTTGAGGGTCTCGTGTCCCCGATGGGAGGATTACGGTCAGAGCCTGCCCTAAAATGGCAAGAAATGCCCATGGCAGCGTGAAATAATCAGCCCAGGCAGTGGGCTGTAGCCTTTGGTTGTGAGGTTGGGAGGGGCGTTCGGGGAGACTCACAGGAGTCGGAAATGGGTACAGTCTTTCCGAGGTACTCGTGTACTTGATGGGAGGCTAGGGTCAGGCCTGCACTAAAATGGCAAATAATCCCAGTGCCAGCAGTGAAATAATCGTAGAGGCAGTGGGCTATAACCTTTAGTTCTTGGGGGTTGGGAGGGCGGGTTCGGGGGATCACAGGCGTCGGAGTAATGATGCAGTCTTTTGAGGTCCTTGTCTGCCAGTGGAGGCCACAGTCAGAAGCCTGCCCTAAAATGGCAAGAAATGCTTAGTGGCAGTGAAATAATCGCTGAGGCAGTGGGCTAGCTTGGTTGTGAGGTTGGGAGGGCGTTCGGGGCTCAGGCGTCGGGAAATGGAGTCAGTCTTCTGAGGGTCTCGTGTGCCTCCTTTGGGAGGCTAGGGTTAGAGGCCTGCCTAAAATAGCAAGAAATCTCTGATGGCGCAGCGTGAAATAATCATGAGTCCGGTGGGCTATAGCGTTTAGTCCAGCGGTGGTTGATGAGGGGTTCGGGGCTCAGGGAGTGAAATGGGTCTGATCTTCCGAGGGTCCTCGTGTGCCCGATGGGAGGCTAGGGTCAGAGGCCTGCCCTAAAATGGCAAAGTAATCTGGCCAATGGCGTATGCACGATGAAATAATGTGAGGGTGGGCTATATTATACTTTGGTTCGCAGGTTGGGAGGAGTTGTTGCAGGGCTGCAGGCGTGAGATGGGTGCAGTCTTTTCGAGGGTACTCGTGTGATCGATTAGGGGAGGCTAGGGTGGAGGCCTGCCACAAAAAGTAGTGAAAATCCCAGTGACGCATGTGCGTGAAATAGTCACAAGAGGCGGTGGGCCTGTGCTAGTCAGGGGGTTGATGTGGAGGGGTTCGTGGGTTAAGGAGACTCTGGGCGTCAGAAATGGAATTTTTAGTCTTTTGAGGATCCTCATGTGCCCAGTCTTGAGGCTCTGATCGAGCCTTGCTGCCCTAAAATAGCAAGAAATGCCCGGCCAACAGCTTAGCGAGCGTGAAATAGTCGCCGAGCCGGTGTTTAGGCAGTGTCTCGCCTGAGTCATGAGGGGTTGGGGAGAGGGGTTCGGGGGCTCTTGGCATGAGAATGGGTACAGTCTTTTCGAGGGTGTTCAGTAATTGCCTGAGTGGGAGGCTATGGTCAGAATCCTGCCGTAAAATGCCAAGTAATGCCAAGCCTTGTCCAGTGCATGAAATAATCCATGAAACGGTGGGCTATATGGCGTTAGTCATGGTTGGATTGGTGAGGGGTTCGCAGACTCTGGGCGTCAAAATGGGTACGAATCTTTTCGAGGTCCTCTGTCCCAGTGGGAGGATTCTGGTCAAGCCTGCCTAAATGGCAAGAAATGCCAGTAGCAGTAGCGTGGAAATAGTCATGAGACCGGTGGGCTATAGCCTGGTTGTGGGGGTTGGGAGGCGTTCGGGGGAGACTCTGGAGGAGTGGGAATGGGTGATCTTTTGAGGGTACTCGTGTGCTTGATGGGAGAGCTAGGTCAGAGGCCTGCCTAAAATAACTAGGTAAGTAATCCCAGGACATATGGAAATAATCCCATGAGGCAGTGGGCTACTGGCATAGCTGGTTGTGGAGGTTGGGAGGCGAGTTGGGGGGATCTAAGCTGGCGTCGGAAATAAGTGCAGTCTTTTGAGGGTCTATGCACTGAGTGGGAGGCTGCAGTCCAGAAGCCTGCCCTAAAATGGCAAGAAAATGTAGCCATTGGCGCTGGTTGGCGCGTGAAATAATCGTGAGGCGGTGGGCTCCATGCTGGTTAGGGAGGCGTTCGGGGGCTCTGGGCGTCGGAAATGAGGTCTGACAGTCTTCTGAGGGTCCTCGTGTACTCCTTTGGGAGGCTAGGGTTAGAGGCCTGCTAAAATGGCAAGAAATCCCAGTGGGCGTAGCGTGAAATAATCGCGAGGTCCGGTGGGCTATAGCGTTTAGTCATGCGGTGGTTGATGAGGGGTTCGGGGCTGCAGGGGTCGGAAATGGAGTTACAGTCTTTTGAGGGTCTCGTGTGCCCGAGTGGGAGGCTAAGGGTCGAGAGCCTGCCACTAAAATGGCAAGTAATCCCCCAAGGCGTATACGTGAAATAATCATGGGGCGGTGGGCTATGTGCTGGTTCGCGGTGGTTGGGAGGGTTGTTGCAGGGCTCTGGGCATCGGAAATGGGTACAGTCTTTTCGAGGTACTCGTATGCCCAGTGGGAGGCTCTGGTCAGCACACTGCCTAAAATAGAAAATGCCGCAGCGCGTGAAATAATCAAGGCCGGTGGGCTGTAGTCCGCGTTGGTTGGGAGGGTCAGGGGCCTCTTGGCATCGGAAATAATCTGATCTTTTGAGGGTCCTCGTGTGCCCGATGGGAGGCTACGGTCAGGCTGCCACTAAAATGTGAATAAAGCCAGTGGCGCAGCAGCGTGAAATAGTTCAGGGCGATTGGGCTGTGCCTTTGGTTCGCGAGGTTGGGAGGGGCGTTAAGTGGGCTCTGCGCTTGAAATGGTCTGAGTCTTTTCGAGGGTACTCGTGTGCTCGGTGGGAGGCTAGGATCAGAGCCTGCCCTAAAATGGCAAGAAATCCCAGCTTGACACAACGTGAAATAGTCAGCAAGGGAGCGGTGGGCTATAACCTTTAGTCCATGAGGGGTTGATGTGGGGGTTCGGGGCTCACGGGCGTCGAGAAATGGGTACCAGTCTTTTGAGGTCCTCGTGTCCCAGTGGGAGTTCAGTCAGAGCCTGCACATACAAATGGCAAGAAAATGCCAATGACTTGCCCGTGAACTAATCGCGAGGCAGTGGGCTATAACCTTTGGTTCATGAGGGGTTGGGAGGGTTATTCGGGGGCTCTTGGCATCGGAAATGGGTACATTCTTTTGAGGGTACTCGTGTGCCCGGATTGGGAGGCTAGGTCAGGAGGCACACTAAAGGGTAGAAATTGTGGCCCGCGTGAAATAATCGTAGGGCGGTGGGCTATAGCCTTTGGTTCGCGTGGGTTGGGAGGGCGTTAGTGAGCTCACAGTGCGTCGAAATGGGTATAGTCTTTTGGAGGTCCTCGTGTGCCCGGTGGGAGGCTGATTCAGAAGCACTGCCACAAAATGTGAAATGCCTAACAGCAGTGAAATAGTCACCAGGCCGGTGGGCTGTAACTGGTCCCATGAGGGGTTGGGGAGGGTTCGGGGCTCTTGGCGTCGGAAATGGGTACATTCTTTTGAGGTCCTCGTGTCCCAGTGGGAGGATTAAATTCTGATCGAAGCCTACTAAAATGGCAAGAAATGCCTGGTAGCAATGGCAATGAACTAATCAGCGAGGCAGGTGGGCTGTGCTTTAGTGCAGGGGGTTGGGGAGGTTATTCGAGGGCTCACAGGCGCATGAAATGGGTACAGTCTTTTGAGGGTACTCGTGTGCCCAGTGGGAGGCTGGGTCAGGAGGCACATACTAAAAGGGTAAGAAATTCCAGTGGCCTTATTGCGTGAAATAATCAGGGCAGTGGTGGGCTATAGCCTTTGGTTGATGGGTTGGGGAGGGCGTTAAGTGGGCTCTGAGTGGGTAGAAATGGGTATAGTCTTTTGGAGGGTCTCGTGTGTACTTGATTGGGAGGCTACGGTCGAAGCACTGCTACAAAATGGCAAATGCCTACTTGGCGTGTGAAATGATCACTTAGGCGGTGGGCTATAGCCTTTGGTCATGAGGGGTTGGGGAGGGGTTCGAGGCTCTTGGCGTCGGAGTGGGTACATTCTTTTCGAGGGTCCTCGTGTCCCAGGTGGGAGGTTACGGTCAGAAGCACACCTAAAATGTAGAAATGCCAGCCAGTATGTGTGAACTAGTCGCCATAGGGCGGTGGGCTATAACTGCTTGAGCAGGGGGTTGAGGAGACGGTTGTTCGGGGGCTCACAGGCGTCGGAAATGGGTACATCTTTTCGAGGGTACTCGTGTGCCCGATGGGAGGCTAAAGGTCGAGGCACTGCCCTAAAATAGTAAGAAATTCCCAATGGCGCGCGTGGAAATAGTCCAAGGGGCGGTGGGCTATGTGCTGATTCATGGGGGTTGGGGGAGGATCGGGGCTCAGGCGTCGAAAATGGGTAAATTCTTTTCGAGGGTCCTCGTCATCAGGGAGGCTACAGTCAGGAGCACTGCTAAAATGGTAAAGAAATCCACAGCGGCCTTGTGGCGTGAAATGTCAGCATGGGGCAGTGGGCTATAGCCTTTGGTTCGAGGGGTTGGGAGGAGGCGTTCGGGGCTCACAGTGCGTCGGAAATGGGTATAGTCTTTTGAGGTCCCTCGTGTGGCGATGGGAGATCTGATCCGGAAGCACATGCCTAAAATGGCAAAAATGCCCTAGCAGCCTTGGCCGTGAAATAGTCACCGGGCAGGTGGGCTATGCTGGTTGTGAGGGGTTGGAGGGCGTTCGGGGCTCACGGGCGTCGTATATGGGTACAGTCTTTTCGAGGGTACTCGTGTGCTCAGCTTTGGGAGGCTGAGGTCAGGCCTGCCCTAAAATGGCAAGAAATCCCAGTGGCGCATAGCGCGTGAAATAATCAGCCGAGGCCGGTGGGCTATAAGCGTTTAGTCATGATGGTTGATGAGGGGGTTAAGTGGAGCTCTGCGCTTGAAATTGCAGTCTTTTCAAGGGTACTCGTGTGCTTTCGATGGGAGGCTAGGGTCAGAGGCACTGCCTAAAATGGCAACAAATCCCAAGCGGTGCAGCAGCGTGAAATAATCAGCAGAGGCGGTGGGCTATAGCTAGTCATGAGGGTTGATGTGGGGGTTAAGGGGCTCTGGGTGTCAGAAATACAGTCTTTTCGGTTTCCTCGTGTCCCAGTGGGAGGTTCTGGTCAGAAGCCTGCCTAAAATGGCAAGAAATGCAAGCCAGCAACGTGAACTAGTCATGCAGCTGGTGGGCTATAACCTTTTGGTTCATGAGGGTTGGGGAGGTTGTTGGGGGAGCTCTGGGCGTGGAAATAGGCACAGTCTTTGAGGGTACTCATGTGCCCGGTGGGAGGCTAGGGTGGAAGGCCTGCCCTAAAATGGTAAAAATTCCAGCCAGTGGCAGCGTGAAATAATCATGGGGCGGTGGGCTATATGCCTTTGGCTCAGCGTGGGTTGGGGAGTGGCGTTAGTGGGCTCAGTCGTCGGAAATGGGTATAGTCTTTTGAGGGTCTCGTGTACTTGATGGGAGGCCTACGTCGACTTTAACTAAATGGTAGAAATCCCCAGCGGACATGGCAGCGTGGAAATAGTCATGCAAGGGCGGTGGGCTATAGCCTTTGGTTCGCGGGGTTGGGAGGGGCGTTGGGGCTCACAGTCGTGGAAATGGGTATAGTCTTTTCGAGGGTCCCTCGTGTGCTTGATGGGAGGCTGGTCAGAAGCCTGCCTAAAATGGCAAAAAATGCCTACTTAGCGCAGCAAGCGTGAAATTATGGGGTGGGCTATAGCCTTTGGTTCGTGGGTTGGGGAGGGCGTTCGGGGGCTCTGGCGTCGTGAAATGGTACAGTCTTTTGAGGTATTTTCGTGTACTCCTTTGGGAGGCTAGGGTCAGAGGCCTGCCCTAAAATGGCAGAAATGCTTAGCAGTACAGTGCGTGACATAGTCAGGGCGATGGGCTATAGCCTTTGGATCATGAGGGGTTGGGAGGGGGTCCAGGGGCCTCTTGGCATGAGGTGCAGTCTTTTCGAGGGGTCCTCGTGTGCCCGATGGGAGGCTCTGATCGAAGCCTGCTGTAAAATGCCATGTAATGCTGTCATGGCGCATGAAATAGTCATGAGGGCGGTGGGCTATGTGCTGGTTCAGCGGGGGTTGGTGAGGGTCGTTCACAGGGCTCTGGGCGTCGGAAGTGAGCAGATCTTTTCGGGGTACTCGTATACCGATGGGAGGCTACGGTCAAGCCTGCCTAAAATGGCAAGAAATGCCTAACAGCGCAGCGCGTGAAATAGTCACCAAGGGCGGTGGGCTGTAGCGTTTAGTCGGCGGGGGTTGGGAGGGAATGCAGGGCCTCTTAGCATGAAATGGGTACAGTCTTTCGAGGGGTACTCGTGTGCTCGATGGGAGGCTAGGGTGAGGCCTGCCCTAAAATGACAAGAAATCCCCAGGCAGCAGCGTGAAATAATCACCAGGCGGTGGGCTATAACCTTTGGTTGTGAGGTTGGGAGGGCGTTCGGGGCTCACAGTGCGTGGAGGTGGTATAGTCTTTTGAGGTCCTCGTATGCCCAGTGGGAGGTTACGTTCAGAGGCCTGCCCTAAAATGCAAGAAATGCCCAGCGGCGAAGCGTGCGAAATAGTCGCCAAGGCCGGTGGGCTATAGCCTTTGGTTCGCGGGGGTTGGGGAGGGGCGTTCGGGGACTCTGCTCGTCGGAAATAGGTCTGAGTCTTTTCGAGGGGTACTCGTGTGCTCCTTTGGGAGGCTAGGGTGAGGCCTGCCCTAAAATGGCAAAATCCCAGTGGCGCAGTAGCGTGAAATAGTCATGAGGCAGTGGGCTATAGCGTTTAGTCAGTGGTCGATGAGGGGTTCGGGGGCTCTGGGCGTCAGAAATGGGTCTGATCTTTTGAGGTCCTCATGTCCCAGTGGGAGGCTACGGTGAAGCTGCCCTAAAATGGCGAGAAATGCCCGTGATGCAGTCGTGATATAGTCACAAGGGCGGTGGGCTATAGCCTTTGGTCATGAGGGTTGGGAGGGTTCGGGGGCTCTTGGCATCGGAAATGGGTACAGTCTTTTCGAGGGTCCTCGTGTGCCCAGTGGGAGGCTATGGTCAGAAGCCTGCCCTAAAATGGCAAGAAATACCCAGCGGCGCAGCGCGTGAAATAGTCACCGAGGCCGGTGGGCTATAGCCTTTGGTCCGCGGGGGTTGGGGAGGGGGGTCCGGGGCCTCTTGGCATCAGAAATGGGTACAGTCTTTTTGAGGGTCCTCGTGTGCCCAGTGGGAGGCTGCGGTCAGAAGCCTGCCCTAAAATGGCAAGATAAGCCCAGTGGCGCAGCGCGTGAAATAATCAGCCAGGCAGTGGGCTATGTAGCCTGGTTGGGGTTGGGAGGGGCGTTCAGTGGCTCTGCGTGGAAATGGTTCTGATCTTTTCGAGGGTACTCGTGTGCTCGATGGGAGGCTAGGGTCAGAAGCCTGCCCTAAAATGACAAGAAATCCCAGCGTGGCGCGTGAAATAATCATGAGGCGGTGGGCTATAGCCTTTGGTTCGCGGGGGTTGGGAAGGGGCGTTGGGGGCTCAGTCGTCGAAATGGGTATAGTCTTTCGAGGTCCTCGTGTGCCCGATGGGAGGCTACGGTCAGCCTGCCCTAAAATAACAGAAATGCCTAGCGCAGCGCGTGAAATAATCACAAGGCCGGTGGGCTTTGTGCCTGGTCCAGAGGGGTTGTAGAGGGGTTCGGGGGCTCACAGGCGTGGAAATGGGTACATTCTTTTGAGGGTCCTCGTCTGCTTGATGGGAGGCTACGGTCAGAAGCCTGCCTAAAATAGTAAGAAATGCCCAGTGGGCAGTGGCGTGAAATAATCATGAGGCGGTGGGCTATAGCCTTGTCGCGGGGGTTGGGAGGGGCGTTAAGTGGGCTCTGTAGCGTCAGGAAATGGATGCAGTCTTTTCGAGGGTACTCGTGTGCTCAGTGGGAGGCTACGGTCAGTGGCCTGCCCTAAAATGGCAAGAAATCTAGCAGTAGCGCGTGAAATAATCCAAGGCCGGTGGGCTATAGGCTTTAGTCCGCGGGGGTTGATGTGGGGTTCGGGGTTCGGGGTTCGGGGCTCTGGGCGTCAGAAATGGGTGAGTCTTTGAGGATCCTCGTGTGCCCGGTGGGAGGCTACGGTCAAGCCTGCCCTAAAATGGCAAAAAATGCAATGGCAGCGTGAAATAGTCTCCGAGGCCGGTGGGCTATAGCCTTTGGTCCGCGGGGGTTGGGGGGGGGGGTTGGGGGGGTTCTTGGCATCGGAAATGGGTACAGTCATTTCGAGGGTGTTCGTGTGCCTAGTGGGCGGCTACGGTCAGAAGCCTGCCGTAAAATGCCAAGTAATGCGTGTAGCGCATGAAATAGTCGCCGAGGCGGTGGGCTATAAGCGTTTAGTCACAGTGGTTGATGAGGGGGTTCGGGGCTCTGGGCGTCGAAATGGGTACAAGTCTTTTGAGGTCCTCGTGTCCCAGTGGGAGGATTACAGTCAAGCCTGCCCTAAAATGGCAAAAATGCCATGGCCGCAGCGAAATAATCAGCAAGGCCGGTGGGCTATAGCTTTGGTTGTGAGGTTGGGAGGGGCGTTCGGGGCTCAGGGACTCGGAAATGGGTCTGATCTTTTCGAGGTACTCGTGTGCCCAGTGGGAGGCTAAGTCAGGAGCCTGCCTAAAATAGCAAGTAATCCCCAGCGTGGCAGCGTGAAATAATCAGCCAGGCGGTGGGCTATAGCCTTTGGTCCATGAGGGTTGGGAGGGGGTTCGGGGGATCAGGACCGCGGAAATGGGTACACTCTATTCGAGGTCCTTGTGCGCCTAGTGGGAGGCTACTGGTCAAGCCTGCCTAAAATAGCAAAATATGCACATGGCGCGTGAAATAATCAGCAAGGCGGTGGGCTATAACTTTGGTTCGTGGGGGGTTGGGGAGGGCGTTAGGGGCTCTGGGCGTGGGAAATGGGTCTGAGTCTTTTCAAAGGGTACTCGTGTGCTCCTTTGGGAGGCTGGGGTCATGGGCCTGCTAAAATGGCAAGAAATCCCATTAGCGCAGTAGCGTGAAATAGTCATGCCAGGGCGGTGGGCTATAGCGTTTAGTCCACGGTGGTTGATGAGGGGTTCGGGGCTCACAGGCGTCGAGAAATGGGTCTGATCTTTTGAGGGGTCCTCATGTCCCCGATTGGGAGGCTACAGTCAGGCTGCCTAAAATGTGAAATGCCAGAGTGATGCAGCGTGACATAGTCATGAGGCGGTCAGGGCCTCTTGGCATGCATCGGAAATGGGTCTGAGTCTTTTCGAGGTCCTCGTGTGCCTGAGTGGGAGGCTACGGTCAGAAGCCTGCCGTAAAATGGCAAATAATGCCAGCGTGGCGCATGAAATAGTCATGGGGCGGTGGGCTATAACTGGTTCAGCGAGGGGTTGGGAGGGTCGTTGCAGGGGCTCTGGGCGTCGAGAAATGGGTATAGTCTTTTAGGGGTACTCGTGTATGTCCAGTGGGAGGCTACGGTCAGAAGCTGCCCTAAAATGGCAAGAAATGCCCAGCCAGACGCTCGTGAAATAGTCACCAGGCGGTGGGCTATAACTGGTCAGGGGGTTGGGAGGAGGGTCAGGGCCTCTTGGCATTGGAAATGGGTCCCATTTTTTCGAGGGGTCTCGTGTGCCCATTGGGAGGCTCTGTCAGAGCCGTAAAATGGCAAGTAATGCCCAGTCATAGCGCATGAAATAGTCAGAGGCAGTGGGCTATAACCTGGTTCGGGGGTTGGGGAGGCGTTCGGGGGCTCTGGGAGTCGAAATGGGTCAGTCTTTTCGAGGGTCCTCGTGTGCCCGATGGGAGGCTACGGTCAAGCACTGCGTAAAATAACAAGTAATGCCAGTGTCATGGCGCATGAAATAGTCGCGAGGCGGTGGGCTATAGCCTGGTTGGGGGGTTGGGAGGGTCGTTCAGGGCTCAGGCGTGGAAATGGGTACAGTCTTTTCGAGGTACATCGTGTGCCGGGTGGGAGGCTAGGGTCAAGCCTACCTAAAATGGTAAGAAATCCCTGCCAGCGTGAAATAGTCATAGGGCGGTGGGCTGTAGCCTTTGGTTGCAGGGGTTGGGAGGGTTCAGGGGCCTCTTGGCATTGGAAATGGGGTACAGTCTTTTCGAGGTCCTCGTGTGCCCGGTGGGAGGCTACAGTCAGAAGCCTGCCAGTAAAATGTGAGTAATGTGCCAAGGCGTCATAGCGCATGAGAGTGTCAGAGGCGGTGGGCTATAGCCTTTGGTTCCCGGGGGTTGGGGAGGGGCGTTCGGGGGCTCTGGGAGTCGGAAATGGGTACAGTCTTTTCGAGGGTACTCGTGTGCCCAGTGGGAGGCAAGGGTCAGAGGCCTGCTCTAAAATGGCAAGCAATCCCCAGCGGCGTAGCACGTGAAATAATCGCCGAGACCGGTGGGCTATAGCCTTTGGTCTGCGGGGGTTGGGAGTGGGGTTCGGGGGATCTGGGCGTCGGAAATGGGTACAGTCTTTTCGAAGGTCCTCGTCTACCCAGTGGGAGGGTACGGTTAGAAGCCTGCCCTAAAATGGCCAGAAATGCCAATGGCGCATGGCGTGAAATAATCAAGGCGGTGGGCTATAGCCTTTGGTTCGGGTGGGTTGGGGGGGGTCGTTCGGGGGCTCTGGGCGTCGGAAATGGGTACAGTCTTTTCGAGGGTACTAGTGTGCTTGATGGGAGGCTCTGGTCGAAGCCTGCCCTAAAATGGCAGAAATGCCCAGCAGCAGTAGCGTGAAATAGTCACCAAGGGCTCGTGGGCTCTGACAGCCTTTGGTCATGAGGGGTTGGGAGGGTTTGGGGCTCACAGTGGTCGGAAATGGGTCAGTCTTTTCGAGGTCCTCGTGTGGATGGGAGGCTACGGTGAAAGCCTGCCGTAAAATGGCAAGTAATGCCCAGCGTCATAGCGCATGAAATAATCATGAGGGCGGTGGGCTATGTGCTGGTTAGCGGGGGTTGGGGGGTCGTTCGGGGCTCAGGCGTCGGAAATGGGTACAGTCTTTTCGAGGGTACTCGTGTGCCCAGTGGGAGGCTACGGTCAGAAGCCTGCCTAAAATGGCAAATGCCAGGCCGTGAAATAATCCATAGGGCGGTGGGCAATATGGTCATGGCGGGTTGGGGAGGGTCAGGGGCCTCTTGCCATCGGAAATGGAGTACAGTCTTTTCGAGGGTCCTCGTGTGATGGGAGGCTCGGTGAAGCCTGCCGTAAAATGGCAAGAAATGCCGTGCATGGCGCATGAAATAGTCAGCAAGGCCGGTGGGCTATAGCCTGGTTCATGAGGTTGGGGGTCGTTCGGGGCTCTGGGCGTCAGATGGGTACAGTCTTTTCGAGGTGCTCGTGTGCCCAATGGGAGGCTACGGTCAGGCACTGCCTAAATAATGGCAAGAAATGCTTGGCCAATAGGCGCGTGGAAATAATCAAGGCGGTGGGCGATAATATGGGTCCATGAGGGTTGGGAGGGGTTTGGGGCTCACGGTCGTCGGAAATGGGTACAGTCATTTCGAGGTCCTCGTGTGCCGGTCGGGAGGCTACGGTCAGAGCCTGCCCTAAAATGGCAAAAATGCCCGGCCAGGAAATAGTCACCAAGGGCTCGTGGGCTACAGCCTTTGGTCCAGCGAGGGTTGGGAGGGGTTTCGGGGGCTCACGGTCATCGGAAATGGAGTCAGTCCTTTCGAGGGTCCTCGTGTGGCCAGTGGGAGGCTACGGTAAAGCACCTGCCGTAAAATAACAAGTAATGCCAAGCGTCAGCGCATGAAATAGTCATGGGGCCGGTGGGCTATAACCTTTGGTTCGCGAGGTTGGGGGGTCGTTCGGGGCTCTGGGCGTCGAGAAATGGGTACAGTCTTTTGGAGGGTACTCGTGTGCCCAGTGGTAGGGTACGGTCTGAGGCCTGCCCTAAATTGGCAAAAAATGCCCAGCGCGCGTGAAATAATCACGGGCGGTGGGCGATGTAAGTCCGAGGGGTTGGGAGGGTTCAGGGCTCTGGTCGTCGAAATGGGTACAGTCATTTGAGGGTCCTCGTGTGCCCAGTCGGAGGCTCTGATTCAGAAGCCTGCCTAAAATGGCAAGAAATGCCAGTAGCCGGCAGAAATAGTCATAGAGCTCGTGGGCTGACCTTTGGTCCATGAGGGGTTGGGAGGGTTTGGGGGCTCTGGTCGCCAGAAATGGGGACAGTCTTTTGGAGGTCCTCGTGTGGCCAGTGGGAGACTACGGTCAGAAGCCTGCCCTAAAATGTAATGTGTCATGGCGCATGAAATAGTCGAGGCAGGTGGGCTATGCCTAGTTCATGCAGAGGGTTGGGGGGTCGTTCGGGGGCTCTGGGCGTCGAGAAATGGAGTACAGTCTTTTTGAGGGGTACTCGTGTGCCCGGTGGGAGGCTACGGTCAGGCCTGCCCTAAAATGGCAAGAAATGCTTGGCCAGCGGCGCGTGAAATAGTTACCGGGCGGTGGGCGATAGCCTTAGGTCCCTTGAGGGTTGGGAGGGTTTGGGGGCTCACGGTCGTCAGAAATGGGTACAGTCTTTTAGGGGTCCTCGTGTGCCCATTGGGAGGCTCACGGTCAGAGCCTGCCCTAAAATGGCAAGAAATGTCAAGACGGTAGCGTGTGAAATAGTCATGAGGCAGTGGGCTATAGCCTTTCGTCATGAGGGTTGGGAGGCGTTCGGGGCTCTGGTCATCAGAAATGGGTACAGTCTTTTGGAGGATCCTCGTGTCCCCAGTGGGAGGCTACGGTCAGAAGCCTGCCCTAAAATGGCAAGAAATACCAAACGGCGCAGCGCGTCAAATAGTCGCTGAGGCCGGTGGGCTATAACTGGTCATGAGGGGTTGGGGGCGTCGAAATGGGTCTGATCTTTCGAGGTCCTCGTGTGCCCGTGGGAGGCTACGTTCAGAGGCCTGCCCTCAATTGACAAGAAATGCCAGCGCAGCGCGTGAAATAATCACTTGAGGCGGTGGGCTATAGCCTTTGGTCATGTGGGTTGGGAGGGTCCGGGTCTCTTGCCATCCAGAAATGGATACTGATCTTTTCGAGGGTCCTCGTGTGCCAGATGGGAGGCTCAGTGAAGCCTGCCGTAAAATGGCAAGTAATGCCAGCGTCGGTAGCATGAAATAGTCCAAGGGCAGGTGGGCTATAACTTTGGTTCATGAGGTTGGGGGGGGTCATTCGGGGCTCTGAGCGTCGGAAATGGTACAGTCGTTTCGAGGGTACTCGTGTGCCCAATGGGAGGCTCTGATCAGAGGCCTGCCCTAAAATAGCTAGAAATGCGGGCAGTGAAATAATCACCGAGGCCGGTGGGCGATATAGTCATGAGGGTTGGGAGGGTTTGGGGCTCACAGTCGTCGAGGAAATGGGTACAGTCGTTTCGAGGGTCCTCGTGTGCCTTGGGTCGGAGGCTACGGTCAGGCACTGCCTAAAATGGCAAGAAATGCCCAGTGACATGAAATAGTCATAGGCTCGTGGGCTCTGACCTTTGGTCCATGAGGTTGGGGAGGGTTTAGGGGCTCACAGTAGTGGAAATGGAGTGAGTCTTTTGAGGTCATCGTGTGCCCGGTGGGAGGCTACGGTCAAGCCTGCCTAAAATGGCAAAAATGCTGTAGCGGTCAGAAATAGTCATAGGGCCGGTGGGCTACAACTGGTCATGAGGGGTTGGGAGGGGTTTAGGGGCTCTGGTCATCGGAAATGGGTACAGTCTTTTCGATGGTCATCGTGTGCCTAGTGGGAGGCTACGGTCGAGGCACTGCCTAAAATGGCAAAAATGCCCAGGCGTGCGTGAAATAATCAGGCGGTGGGCTATACTGGTCATGGTGTTGGGGAGGGGTTTAGGGGCTCTGGTCGTCGAAAATGGGTGAGTCTTTTCGAGGTCTCGTGTGCCAGTGGGAGACTACGGTCAGGAGGCCTTCACAAAATGGCAAAAAATGCCAGTGACGCGTGGCGTGAAATAGTCAAGGGCGGTGGGCTATGCTGTGTTGGGGAGGCGGTTTAGGGGCTCTTGTCGTCGAAAATGGGTACAGTCTTTTCGAGGTACTCGTGTGCTTGATGGGAGGCTCTGGTCAGAAGCACATGCCCTAAAATGGCAAGAAATGCCAGCAGCGTGGCGCGTGAAATAGTCACCAGGGCCGGTGGGCAATAGAATTTGGTCCAGCGGGTTGGGGAGGGTCAGGGGCCTCTTGCCATCAGGAAATGGGTCAGTCTTTTCGAGGGTCTCGTGTGCGATGGGAGGCTCTGATGAAGCCTGCCGTAAAATAGCAAATAATGCCCAGCGTGTGGCCGCATGAAATAATCAGCCAAGGCGGTGGGCTATAGCCTTTGGTTCGCGAGGTTGGGGGTGGTTCGGGGCTCAGGAGTCGGGAAATGGGTACAGTCTTTTCGGGGGAGGTCGTGTGCCCAATGGGAGGCTCTGATCAGAGGCCTGCCTAAAATAAAAAGAAATGCTTAGCGGAGGCGCGTGAAATAGTCACCAAGGGCGGTGGGCGTGTATAGGTCCATGAGGGGTTGGGGAGGGGTTTGAGCTCTGGTCGGTGGAAATGGGTACAGTCGTTTCGAGGGTCCTCGTGTGCCCAGTCGGAGGTTACGGTCAGCCTGCCTAAAATAGAAATGCCAGTGACGCCATGAGGAAATAGTCCATAGGGCTCGTGGGCTACAGACCTTTGGTCATGGAGGTTGGGGAGGGGTTTGAGGCTGTGGTAGTCGAAATGGGTACAGACTTTGTGAGGGTCATCGTGGGCCCGGTGGGAGGCTAGGGTCAGAGGCCTGCCCTTAAATGGCAGAAATGTAGCGGTCTGAGGAAATAGTCACCAGGGCGGTGGGCTCTGACCTGATCCTTGAGGGGTTGGGGAGGGGTTTGAGGGCTCTGGTCGCCGAAATGGGTACAGTCTTTTGAGGGTCCTCGTGTGTGCCTAGTGGGAGGCTCTGGTCAGGCCTGCCCTAAAATGGCAAAAATACCCATGGCCTTGGCGTGAAATAGTCAGGGCGGTGGGCTATAACTGGTCCGGGTGTTGGGGAGGGTTTAGGGGGCTCAGTGCGTCGAAAATGGGTACAGTCTTTTCGAGGGGTCCTCGTGTGACCCGGTGGGAGACTACAGTCAGAGGCCTTCCTAAAATGGCAAAAATGCCAAGCTGGCAGCGCGTGAAATAGTCACCAAGGGCAGTGGGCTATAAGTCCCATGGTGTTGGGGAGGCGGTTCTGACTCTTGTCGTCGAAAATTGGTACAGTCTTTCGAGGATCTCGTGTGCCAGTGGAAGGCTCTGGTCAGAAGCCTGCCCTAAAATGGCAAGAAATGTCATGACGCAGCGTGTGAAATAGTCGCCGAGGCGGTGGGCTATAATACTAGTCCTTGAGGGTTGGGGAGACGGCGTTCGAGCTCTGGTCGTCAGAAATGGGTACAGTCTTTTCGAGGGTCCTCGTGTGCCCAGTGGGAGGCTCTGGTCAAGCCTGCCCTAAAATAAGAAATACCAAGCGGGCGCGCGTCAAATAGTCATGAGGCGGTGGGCTATAGCACTTTGGTCCATGAGGGTTGGGGAGGGCGTCGGAAATGGGTACAGTCTTTCGAGGTCGTCGTCTGCCCGTGGGAGGCTACTGATCAGAGGACTGCCCTCAAATGACAAGAAATGCCAGCGCAGCGCGTGAAATAGTCACAGGCGGTGGGCTATGCTGGTTCGCGAGGTTGGGGGGTCGTTCGGGGCTCTGGGCGTCGGAAATGGGTACAGTCTTTTCGAGGGTCTCGTGTGCCCGTGGGAGGCTCTGGTCAGAGGCCTGCCTAAAATGACAAGAAATGCCAGGCGCAGCGCGTGAAATAGTCACCGAGTCAGTGGGCTATAGCCTTTACTCTGCGGGGGTTGGGAGGGGTTTGGAGCTCAGTGCGTCGAGGAAATGGGTACAGTCTTTTCGAGGTCCTCGTGTGCTTGATGGGAGGCTACGGTCAGAGCCTGCCCTAAAATGGCAAGACATGTGACCATGGCAGTGAGAGTGTCATGAGGCGGTGGGCTATAGCCTTTGGTCCCAGAGGGGTTGGGAGAGGGTTTCAGAGTCTTGGTCTTGAAAATGGGTACAGTCTTCTGAGGGTCCTCGTCGCCCAGTGGAAGGCTACAGTCGAAAGCACTGCCTAAAATGTGCAAAAATGCCAGCGGCATGGCACGTCAAATAATCGCCGAGGCCGGTGGGCTAAAGCCTTTGGTCCGCGGGGGTTGGGGAGGGGCGTCGGAAATGGGTCACAGTCTTTTCGAGGGTCCTCGTGTGCCCGGTGGAAGGCTACGGTCGGGAGGCCTGCCCTAAAATAAGAAATGCCAGTGGCGCGCGCGTGAAATAATCACAAGGCCGGTGGGCTATAATACTGGTCCCACAGGGGTTGGGGAGGGGTTTGAGGGCTGCAGTGCGTCGGAAATGGGTGATCTTTGGAGGGTCCTCGTGTGCCCAGTGGGAGGCTACGGTGAGGCCTGCCTAAATGGCAAAAATGCCCTTGTGCGTGAAATAATAATCACTGAGGGCGGTGGGCTATAGCTGGTCATGAGGGTTGGGAAGAGGCGTTCGGGGCTGGCTGTCAGAAATGAAATACAGTCTTTTTGAGGGTCTCGCGTGCCTAGTGGGAGGCTCTGATCAGGGCCTGCCTAAAATGGCAAGAAACTAAGCATGGCGTGCGTCAAATAGTCGCCGAGGCCGGTGGGCTACAGCCTTTGGTCTGCGGGGGTATGGAGGGGCGTCGGAAATGGGTACAGTCTTTTCGAGGGTCCTCGTGTGCCCCGTGGGAGGCTACGGTCAGAGGCCTGCCCTAAAATGACAAGAAATGCCCAGCGGCGCAGCGCGTGAAATAGTCACCGAGTCCGGTGGGCTATAGCCTTTGCTCTGCGGGGGTTGGGGAGGGGGTTTCGGGGGCTCTGGTCGTCAGAAATGGGTACAGTCTTTTCGAGGGTCCTCGTGTGCCCAGTGGGAGGCTACGGTCAGAAGCCTGCCCTAAAATGGCAAGAAATGCCAAGCGGCGCAGCGCGTCAAATAATCGCCGAGGCCGGTGGACTCTGACATTTGGTCCGGGGTGGGGAAGGTGTTTGAGGGCTCGGTGGTCGGAAATGGGTACTGAGTCTTTTCGAGGCCCTCGTGTGTTGATGGCGAGGCTACGGTCGAGAGCCACAAATAACAAGACATGCCAATGGCGCAGCGTGAAATAGTCACCGTGGCGGTGGGTTAGAACCTTTGGTTCATGAGGGTTGGGAGGGGCGTTCGGGGTCTCTGGGCGTCGAAATGGTCTGATCTTTTCGAGGGTCCTCGTGTACCCAGTGGGAGGCTCTGATCGAGGCCTGCCACAAATGGCAAGAAATGCCAGCGCCAGCGGAAATAATCACAGGCCGGTGGGCTATGTGCTTTGCCCCAGTGAGGTTGGGGAGGGGTTTCAGGACTCACAGTCGTCGGAAATGGGTACAGATCATTTCGAGGTCCTTGTGTGTCGATGGGAGGCTACGGTCGAGGCCTGCCCAAAATGGCAGAAATGCCAGTAGCGCCATGCGGAAATAATCCTTTGAGGCCGATGGGCTGTGCTTTGGTCCATGAGGGTTGGGGAGGCGGTTTGAGGCACTGGTCTTGAAATAGATGCAGTCTTCTGAGGGTCCTCGTGTGCCCAGTGGAAGGCTCGGTCAGGAGCCTGCCCTAAAATGGCAAGAAATGTGCGGCTGGCCAGCGTCGAATAGTCATAAGGCGGGGGGCTACAGCCTTTGGTCGGGGGTTGGGGAGGCGTCAGAAATGGGTGCAGTCTTTTGAGGGTCCTCGTGTGCCCGGTGGGAGGCTACGGTCAGAGGCACTGCCTAAAATAGCAAGAAATGCCCAGTGAGCGCGGCGCGTGAAATAGTCACCGAGGCGGTGGGCTATACTAGTCCACAGGGGTTGGGGAGGGGTTTGGGGGCTCAGTCGTCGGAAATGGGTACAGTCTTTTGGAGGGTCGCGTGTGCCCAGTGGGGAGGCTACGGTCAGGACTGCCCTAAATGGCAAAAATGCCCAGCCGCATGGCGCGTGAAATAGTCATAGGGCGGTGGGCTATAACCTGGTCCAGGGGGTTGGGGAGGCGTTAAGTGGGCTCTGGCGTCGGAAATGGGTGATCTTTTAGGGGTCTCGTGTGCCCGATGGGAGCTGATCAGAGCTGCCCTAAAATGGCAAGAAATGCCCAGTAGCGCCAGCAGGCAATGTCCGAGGCGGTGGGCTATACTGGTCATGAGGGGTTGGGAGAGGAAGTTCTACAGGGCTCTCGGCGTGGAAATGGGTAAGAATCTTTCGAGGGTCCTCGTGTGCCCGAGTGGGAGGCTCAGTCAAGCCTGCCTAAAATGGCAAAAATGCAAAGCCAGGCATAGCGCGTCAAATAATCGCCGAGGCCGGTGGGCTCTGACCTTTGTTCCGTGGGGGTTGGGGAGGCGTCGTCAGGAATGGGTACAGTCTTTTGAGGTCCTCGTGTGCGGTGGAAGGCTCTGATCAAGGCCTGCCTAAAATGGCAAGAAATGCTGTGGCGCAACCCGTGAAATAATCGCCGAGGCAGGTGGGCTATAGCCTTTGGTCCCATGAGGGGTTGGGAGGGAAGTTCAGGGCTCTTGGCGTCGAAATGGTACAGTCTTTCGAGGTCTCGTGTGTGCCCAGTGGGAGGCTCTGATCAGGCCTGCCTAAAATGGCAAGACATGCAATGGCGCATGGCGTGAGTGTCAGCAAGGCGGTGGGCTATGCTGGTCCCGGGGGTTGAGGAGGCGTTCGGGGCTGGGCGTCGGAAATGGGTAAAAGTCATTTGAGGTCCTTGTGTGCCCAATGGGAGGCTACGGTCAGGCACGCCACTAAAATGGCAAGAAATGCCAAGTGAGGAAATAGTCACTTGAGCCGGTGGGCTATATAGCCTTTGGTCCCATGAGGGGTTGGGGAGGGGTTCGAGAGGCTGGTCTTGAAAATGGGTGCAGTCTTCTGAGGGTCCTCGTGTGCCCGGTGGAAGGCTACGGTCAGGCACATGCCCTAAAATAACAAGACATGCTTGCCAGCGTAGCAGTGGCGTGAAATAATCATGAGTCCGGTGGGCTATAGCCTTTGCTGCTCTGAGGTTGGGGAGGGGTTTAGGGGCTATGGTCGTCGGAAATGGGTCTGATCTTTCGAGGTCCTCGTGTGCCCAGTGGGAGGCTCTGATCGAGCACTGCCCTAAAATAGCAAGAAATGCCCAGCGCGTGGCAGAAATAATCACTGGTGGGCTATAGCCTTTGGTCCTTGAGGGTTGGGGAGGGGTTTGAGGCACTGGTCTTGAAAATGGGTACAGTCTTTATGAGGGTCCTCGTGTGCCCAGTGGAAGGCTACGGTCAGCCTGCCTAAAATGGCAAAAATGTCCGTAGCATGGCAGCGTGAAATAGTCGCCGAATCCGGTGGGCTATAGCCTTTGGTCCGCGGGGGTTGGGGAATGGGCGTTCGGGGGCTCTGGCTGTCAAAAATGGGTACAGTCTTTTCGACGGTCCTCGCGTGCCTAGTGGGAGGCTACGGTCAGGACCTGCCCTAAAATGGCAAGAAATACCCAGCGGCGCAGCGCGTGAAATAATCATGCCAGGCGGTGGGCTATAGCCTTTGGTCATGAGGGGTTGGGAGGGTCGTCGGAAATGGGTGGGAGTCTTTTAGGGTCCTCGTGTGCCCGAGTGGGAAGCTACTGGTCAGAGGCCTGCCTAAAATGACAAAAATGCCAGTGGCCTTGGCCGTGAAATAGTCACAGGTCCGGTGGGCTATAGCCCTTTTCTGCGGGGGTTGGGGAGGGGTTTGGGGCTCAGTGCGTCAGAAATGGTACTGAGTCTTTTCGAGGTCCTCGTGTGCAGGTGGGAGGCTCTGATCAGAGGCACCGCCCTAAAATGGCAAGAAATGCCAATGGCCTGTGAGGAAATAATCACAAGGGCAGTGGGCTATAAGCCTGGTCATGAGGGTTGGGGAGGGTTTCGGGGACTCAGTCGTCGGAAATGGGTACAGTCATTCGAGGTCCTTGTGTGTCGATGGGAGGCTACGGTGAGGCCTGCCTAAAATGGCAAGAAATGCCAGCCAGGCCTTGAGCGAAATAAGTCACTTGAGGCAGTGGGCTATAGCCTTTGGTCCATGAGGGTTGGGGAGGGGTTTCGGGGCCTTTGGTCTTGAAAATGGGTACAGTCTTCTGAGGGTCCTCGTGTGCCCAGTGGAAGGCTACAGTCAAGCCTGCCCTAAAATGGCAAGAAATGCCAAGCGGTAGCAAATAATCATGAGGCAGTGGACTCTGACATTTGGTCCATGAGGGGTTGGGGAAAGGTGTTTGGGGCTCAGTGGGTCGGAAATGGGTCTGATCTTTCGAGGGTCCTCGTGTGCCCAGATGGGAGGCTACGGTCAGAGGCACTGCCCTAAAATGGCAAGACATGCCAGTGGAAGAAATAGTCGCCGTGGCGGTGGGCTATAGCCTTTGGTTGTGGGGGTTGGGAGGGGCGTTGGGGGTCTGGGCGTCAAAGTGGTACAGTCTTTTCGAGGGTCCTCGTGTGTGCAGTGGGAGGCTCGGTCAGGCCTGCCTAAAATGGCAAGAAATGCCAGCGTAGCGTGGGAAATAATCACAAGGCGGTGGGCTGTGCTGGTCCGTGGGGGGTTGGGGAGGGTTTGGGGACTACAGTGCGTAGTCTTTTGGAGGGTCCTCATGTGCCAGTGGGAGGAGCTACTGATCAGGCACACCTAAAATGGCAAGAAATGTCAATGGCCATGGCGCAGTGAATTAGTCAGCAGGCGGTGGGCTATAGCATTTAGTCCATGAGGGGTTGGGGAGGGGTTTCGAGAACTGGTCTTGAAATGGAGTGCAGTCTTTAAGAGGTCCTCGTGTGCCCGGTGGAGCTCTGATCGAGCCTGCACTAAATGGCAAAAAAATGCCAATGTGCGTCAAATAGTCATGAGGCCGGTGGGCTACAGCCTTTGGTCCGGGGGTTGTGGAGGGCGTCGGGAAATGGGTATAGTCTTTTCGAGGTCTCGTGTGCCCAATGGGAGGCTGATCAGAGGCACTGCCCTAAAAATGGCAAAATGCCAGTGGCGCGGCGTGAAATAATCAGCAGGGCGGTGGGCTATAGCCTGGTCACGGGGTTTGGGAGGGGTTTAGGGGCTCTGAGTCGTCGGAAATGGGTACAGTCTTTTGGAGGGTCCTCGTGTGCCCGGTGGGAGGCTACGGTCAGGCACTAAATGGCAAAAATACCCATGTGCAGTGCGTGAAATAATCCACCAAAGGCCGGTGGGCTATAACCTTTGGTCCGCAGGGGGTTGGGAAGGGGTTTAGGGGCTCTGGTCGTCGGAAATGGGTGCAGATCTTTTCGAGGTCCTCGTGTGCCCAGTGGGAGGCTACTGGGTCAGAAGCACTGCCTAAAATGTAAGAAATGCCAAGCGGTAGCGTCAAATAATCGCCATGAGGCGGTGGGCTACAGCCTTTGGTCCTTGAGGGGGAATTGAGGCGTCGGGAAATGGGTGCAGTCTTTCGAGGTCCTCGTGTGCTTGATGGAGGCTACAGTCAGAGGCCCTGCCCTAAAATGGCAAAAATGCCAATGGCCAGTGCGTGGGAAATAATCGCCGAGGCAGTGGGCTATAGCCTGGTCAGGGGTTGGTGAGGGAAGTTCACAGGGCTCTGGCGTCGAGAAATGGGTACAGACTTTTCGAGGGGTCTCGTGTGTGATGGGAGGCCTACGGTCAGAAGCACATACAAAAAGAAATGTAGCCAATGGTAATAGCGAGATATGTCATGGGCGTGGGCTACAGCCTTTTTGTTCCGAGGGTTGAGGGCGTCGGAATGGGTACAGTCTTTTCGAGGTCCTCGTGTGCCTGATGGAAAGGCTCTGGTCAGAGCACTGCCTAAAATGGCAAGAAATGCCAATGGCGCAGCGTGAAATAATCGCCGAGGCCGGTGGGCTATACTGCTGGTCCTTGAGGGTTGGGGAGGGAAGTTCACAGGGCTCTTGGCGTCAGGAAATGGGTACAGTCTTCGAGGTCTCGTGTGCCCAGTGGGAGGCTACGGTCAGGCAGCCTGCCACTAAAATGGCAAGACATGCCAGGTGCGCAGGCGTGAAAGTGTCGCCGTGGCCGGTGGGCTATAGCCTGGTCATGAGGGTTGGGGAGGGGTGTTGGGGGCTCAGGCGTCGGAAATGGGTACAGTCATTTCGAGGGTCCTTTGTGTGCCATGGGAGGCTACGGTCAGTCCGACCCACAAAATGGCAAAAAGAAATGCCAGTGGCATGCAGCGGAAATAGTCAACGAGGCAGTGGGCTATAGCCTTTGGTCCCATGAGGGGTTGGGAGGGTTTTGAGGGGCGGTCTTGAAAATGGGTCTGGTCTTCTGAGGTCCTCGTGTGCCCAGTGGAGAAGCTCTGATCGAGCACTGCCTAAAATGGCAAGAAATGTCAAGCATGGCCGTGAAATAATCGCCAAGCCGGTGGGCTATAAGCCTTTTAGTCCTTGAGGGGTTGGGGAAGGCGTTCGGGGCTCAGGCTATCGAAATGGGTACTCTTTTCGAGGATCTCGCGTGCCTAGTGGGAGGCTACGGTCAGGGCACATGCCACTAAAATGGCAAGAAATAACCAGCAGGCGTGGCCGCGTGTGAAATAAGCAGCCGAGGGCGGTGGGCTATGGCTTTGGTCCAGCGGGGGTTGGGAGGGTCGTCGGGAAATGGGTAGAGTCTTTTGAGGTCCTCGTGTGCCACGTGGGAGGCTACGATCAGGAGGCCTACAAAATGACAAGAAATGCCCAGTGGCAGTCGTGAAATAGTCCACCAGAGTCAGGTGGGCTATAGCCTTTACTCTGCGGGGGTTGGGAGGGGTTTGGGGCTCACAGTAGGTCGGGAAATGGGTGCTTGTGTTCTCGAGGTCCTCGTGTGTGCCCAGGTGGGAGGCTACGGTCAGAAGCACTGCCTAAAATGGCAAGAAATGTGGCCAGTAGCGTCGAATAATCGCATGAAGAGTGGACTCTGACATTTTGGTCATGGGGTTGGGAAGGTGTTTGGGGCTCTGAGTGGGTCGGAAATGGGTGCAGTCTTTTCAGGGCCCTCGTGTTGCCATCGGAGGCCTGCCCTAAAATTGCAAGAAATGCCCAGTAGCGCAGTGCGTGAAATAGTCTTCGAGGCGGTGGGCTATGGCACTAGTCATGAGGGTTGGGAGGGGTTCAGGGGCTCACAGGTCGTCGGAAATGGGTCTGATCTTTATGAGGGTCTCGTGTGCTTGGGAGAGCTCTGGTCTGAGTGCTGCCTAAAATGGCAAGAAATGTCAGGCGGCAGTGGCGTGGAAATAGTCAGCCGGTGGGCTATAGCTGGTCCCATGGGGTTGGGGAGGGGTTCAGGGGCTCTGGTGAGAAATAAATTGAGTCTTTCGAGGTCATCGTGTGCCCGATTGGGAGACCTGATCGGAAACCCTCTAAAATGGCAATGACTTATGCCAATACGCAGCTCTAGGTGAAATAATCGCATGGAGGGTGGTGGGCCTATAACCTTTGGTCCGCGGGGGTTAGGGAGGGACGTTCGGGATCTCTGGGCGTCCAAAATGGGTCTGATCTTTTGAGGAGTTCCTCGTGTACCCGATGGGAGGCTGGATCGAGGCCTGCCCTAAAATGGCAAGAAATGCCAGCCAGGCGCAGCCATGAAATAGTCACCGAGGCCGGTGGGCTATAGCCTTTGGCCCTTGGGGGCTGGGGAGGGGGGTTCGGGGGATCTGGTCATCGGAAATGGGTACGAGTCTTTGGAGGGTCTCGTGTGCCAGTGGGAGGCTACGATCAGGCCTGCCCTAAAATGGCAAAAATGCCCAGCATAGCGCGTGAAATAATCCAAAGGCCGGTGGGCTATATGCTGGTCCCATGAGGGTTGGGAGGGTTTAGGGGCTCTGAGTCGTCGGGAAATGGGTACAGATCTTTCGAGGGTCCTCGTGTACCGATGGGAGGCTCTGTCAGGAGGCCTGCCCTAAAATGGCAAGAAATACTGGCAGCGCAACACGTGAAACAATCATGAGGCGGTGGGCTATGGCCTTTGGTCCAGGGGTTGGGAGGAGTTCTGGGGCTCGGCGTCGGAAATGGGTGAAGTCTTTTCGAGGGGCCTCGTGTGCCTAGTGGGAGGCTACGGTCAGGAAGCACGCCTACTAAAATGGCAAGACATGCCTTAGCGCAGCAGATAGAGTGTCATGCCGTAGGCGGTGGGCTATGTGCTGGTCCCGGGGTTGGGGAGGGGCGTTTGGGAGACTCTGGTCGTCGGGAAATGGTCTGGATCTTTTGAGGGTCTCGTGTGCCTTGGGGAGGCTACGGTCAGAGCCTGCCCTAAAATGGCAGAAATGCCAATGTCATCGTGAAATAATCGTCGAGGCCGGTGGGCTATAGCCTGGTCATGAGGGTTGGGGAGGGTTTGAGGGGCTCTGAGTCGGAAATGGGTACAGTCTTTCGAGGTCCTCGTGTGCCGATGGGAGGCTCGGTCAGAAGCCTGCTAAAATAGCAAGAAATGCCAAGCCAATAGCGTCAAATAATCGCCAGCGGTGGGCTACCGCCTTTGGTCCCATGAGGGGGTTGGGGAGGGCGTGGAAATGGGTGAGGTCTTTTCAGGGTCTCTCGTGTGCCCGTCATGGGAGGCTACGGTCAGAGGCACTGCCCTAAAATGGCAAGAAATGCAAGCGGTAGCGTCAAATAGTCATGAGGCAGTGGGCTATAGCCTTTGGTCATGAGGTTGGGGAAGGTGTTTAAGGGCTCATCGTGATCGAAATGGGTGCAGTCTTCAGCGAGGGTCCTCGTGTGCCCGGATGGGAGGCTCACAGTCGAAGCCTGCACTAAAATGGCAAGACACTTGTGACCCAGTAGCGTGAAATAGTCACAGGCGGTGGGCTGTATACTGGTCCTTGAGGGTTGGGGATTGGCGATTCGGGGGCTCTGGGTGTCAAAATGGGTACAGTCTTTTGAGGATCTCGTGTACCCAGTGGGAGGCTCTGATCCAGAGGCACTGCCCTAAAATGGCAAAAATGCCCAACGCCGCAGCCGTGAAATAATCACCAGGCAGTGGGCTATAACTTTGGTCCTTGGGGGTTGGGGAGGAGGTTTGAGGGGCTCACGGTGCGTGGGAAATGGGTACAGTCTTTTCGAGGTTCCTCATGTGCCTTGGGAGGCTATGGTGGGAGGCCTGCCTAAAATGGCAAGAAATGCTTGTGGCGCAGTCGTGAAATAGTCATCGTAGGTGGGCTATGTGCTGGTCCATGGGGGTTGGGTAGGGGTTTGAGGGTTACGGTCGTCAGGAAATGGAGTGAGTCTTTATGAGGGTCCTCGTGTGCCCAGTGGGAGGCTCTGATCTGAGTGCTGCCTAAAATGGCAAGAAATGTCGAGGTAGCATGGCAGCGTGAAATAGTCGGCGAGGCCGGGTGGGCTATAGCCTTTGGTCATGAGGGTTGGGGGTTTCAGGGGCTCTGGTAGTCGAGAAATGGAGTCTGAGTCTTTTCGAGGTCATCGTGTGCCCAGTGGGAGACTACGGTCAGAGCCTGCCACTAAATAGCAAGACATGCCAGTGGCGCAGCTCGTGAAATAATCATGGGGGCGGTGGGCTATAACCTTTGGTCATGAGGTTAGGAGGGACGTTCGGGATCTCTGGGCGTCCAAAATGGGTACAGTCTTTTCGAGGTTCCTCGTGTACCCAGTGGGAGGCTACGGTCAGGCCTGCTAAAATGGCAAAAATGCCAATGGCGCAGCGCGGGAAATAGTCAAGGCAGTGGGCTATGTGCTGGTCCACAGGGGTTGGGGAGGGTTTGGGGGCTCAGTCATGAAATGGGTGCAGTCTTTGGAGGGTCTCGTGTGCCCGATGGGAGGCTCTGATCAGAGGCCTGCCCTAAAATGGCAAAATGCCAGCATACGCCGTGAAATAGTCACTTGAGGCGGTGGGCTATAGCCTTTGAGTCCATGAGGGTTGGGAGGGGTTTAGGGGCTCACAGTCGTGGAAATGGGTGATCTTTTCGAGGTCCTCGTGTACCAGTGGGAGGCTACTGAGTCAGAGGCCTGCCTAAAATGGCAAAAATACCATGGCGCAACACGTGAAACAATCGCCCGAGGCAGTGGGCTATAGCCTTTGGTCCGGGGGGGTTAGAGGGAAGTTACAGGGCTCTCGGCGTCGGAAATGGGTAAAGTCTTTTCGAGGTCCTCGTGTGCCCGATGGGACCCTCTGGTCAAGCCTGCCTAAAATGGCAAAGACATGCCAGCAGGCAGCAGATAGAGTGTCATGAGGCGGTGGGCTATAGCCTGGTCCCAGGGGTTAGGGGAGGCGTTTGGGGCTCTGAGTCGGAAATGGGTACAGTCTTTTCGAGGTCCTCGTGTACTTGCTGGAGGCTACAGTCAGAGGCCTGCCCTAAACTGGCAAGAAATGCCAATGGCGCAATCGTGAAATACTCGTCGAGGCGGTGGGCTATGTGCTAGTCATGCGGGGGTTGGGGAGGGGTTTGAGAGCTCACGGTCGTCGGAAATGGGTGCAGTCTTTTCGAGGGTCCTCGTGTGTGCTTGATGGGAGGCTACGGTCAAGCCTGCCTAAAATGGCAAAAATGCCAAGCGGTAGCCAGCGTCAAATAATCATGAAGCCGGTGGGCTACATGCTGGTCCATGAGGGGTTGGGAGGGGCGTCGGAAAGTGGGTACAGTCTTTGAGGGTCCTCGTGTGCCAAGTGGAGGCTACAGTCAGAGGCCTGCCTAAAATGGCAAGAAATGCCAAGCGGCGCATGGCGTCAAATAATCCGGGCAGTGGGCTATGGCCTTTGGTCATGAGGGTTGGGGAAGGTGTTTGAGGCTCTGGTCGTGAGAGATGAGTCTGATCTTTGCGAGGTCTCGTGTGCCCGGTGGGAGGCTACGGTCAAGCCTGCCCTAAAATGGCAAGACATGCCAGACCCAGCGTGGAAATAGTCACCAGGGCGGTGGGCTATGCTGGTCCCATGGGGGTTGGGGATTGGCGTTCGGGGGCTCTGGTGGTCCAAAATGGGTACAGTCTTTTCGAGGATCCTCGTGTACCCACTGGGAGGCTAAGGTCAGAGGCACCTGCCTAAAATGGCAAAAATGCCCTTGCCAGCGTGGAAATAGTCACAGGGCGGTGGGCTATAATGCTAGTCATGAGGGTTGGGGAGGGGTTTAGGGGGCTCCGGTCGTCGGAAATGGGTACAGTCTTTTTGAGGAGTTCCTCATGTGCCTTGCCCAGGGAGGCTATGGTCAGAGGCACATACTAAAATGGCAAGAAATGCCATGTAGCAGTCGTGAAATAGTCATCGAGGCGGTGGGCTATAGCCTTTGGTCCATGAGGGTTGGGTAGGGGTTTCAGAGGGGTTTGGTCGTCGGAAATGGGTCTGATCTTTATGAGGGTCCTCGTGTGCCCGGTGGGAGGCTACTGATCGAGGGCTGCCCTAAAATGGCATGAAATGCCAATGTGCCAACAGAAATAATCGCGCCCAGGCCGGTGGGCTATAGCCCTTAGTCTCGGGGTTGGGGAGGGTTTCAGGGCTCTGGTCATGGAAATGGGTACAGTCTTTTAGAGACCATCGTGTGCCGATGGAGGCCTCTGGTCAAAAGCACGCCCTAAAATGGCAAGACATGCCTGCAGTAGCAATGGCGTGAAATAGTCATGGGGCGTGAACTAACTGCTGGTCCAGCGGGGTTGGGGAGGGTGTTCGGGGCTCTGGGCGTCGGAAATGGGTACTGATCTTCGAGGTCCTCGTGTGCCCGATGGAGAGCTACTGATTCGAGCCTGCCTAAAATGTGAAATGCCAGTGGCCTTGATCTGAGGAAATAGTCACTTGAGGCGGTGGGCTATGTGCTAGTCCGTGGGGGTTGGGAGGGTTTCGGGGACTCTGGTAAGTGGAAATGGCTACTGTCTTTATGAGGGTCCTCGTGTGCAGGTGGGAGGCTCTGGTCAGAGGGCTGCCCTAAAATGGCAAGAAATGTCATGCGGTGGCAGTAGCGTGAAATACTCGGCCCAGGGCGTGGGCTAGCCTTTGGTCCGCGGGGTTGGGGTGGGGTTTTGGGGGGCTCTGGTAGTCAGAAATGGGTACAGTCTTTTCGGGGTCATACGTGTGCCAGGGGAGGCTACTGGTCAGAAGCACACTAAAATGGAAAATGCCAGTGGCAGCGGAATTAGTCACCAAGGCGGTGGGCTCAGCTGGTCATGAGGGGTTGGGAGGGTTTAAGGGGCTCAGTCGTCGAAAATGGGTCAGTCTTTCGAGGGTCTCGTGTGATGGGAGGCTCTGATTAGAAGCACTGCCACTAAAATGGCAAGAAATGTCTAAGCGGTGGCAAGCGTGAAATAGTCAGCCAAGGGCAGTGGGCTACAGCCTTTGGTCCCATGAGGGTTGGGGAGGCGTCGGAAATGGGTACTGATCTTTTCAGGGTCTCGTGTGTGCCCGTGGGAGAGCTCTGATCAGGCCTGCCACAAAATGGCAAGAAATGCCAAGCGTATGGCGTCAAATAAGTCGCCAAGGCCGGTGGGCTATATTGGTCTGAGGGTTGGGAAGGTGTTTGGGGACTCTGGTGAGAAATGGGTGCAGTCTTCTTGAGGTCCTCGTGTGCCCGGTGGGAGGCTACGGTCGAGAGCCTGCCCTAAAATGTGAACATGCTGTAGCAGCGTGAAATAATCGCCGAGGCGGGGGCTATAGCACTTTGGTCTGCGGGGGTTGGGAGGCGGCGTCAGGAAATGGTGCAGTCTTTTGAGGGTCCTCGTGTGCCCGTTGGAGGCTCTGATCAGGTCAGAGCCTGCCCTGAAATGACAAGAAATGCCAGTAGCAGCACGTGAAATAGTCACCAGGGCGGTGGGCTATACGCTTTGGTCATGAGGGGTTGGGGGGTGTTGGGACTCAGTGAGTCAGAAATGGAGTCTGATCTTCGAGGTCATCGTGTGCCCGGTGGGAGGCTCTGGTCAGAAGCTGCCCTAAAATGAAGAAATGCTTAGCCATGTGAGAAATAGTCACAGGCCCAGTGGGCTACGATAACTAGTCCTTGAGGGTTGGGAGAGGGGTTTCAGAGGCTCTCAGTGCGTCGGGAAATGGAGTCTGATCTTTTGAGGGTTCTCGTGTACTAGTGGGAGACTACGGTCAGGCACCGCAAATGGCAAAAATACCAATGGCCTTGGCGCGTGAAATAGTCACCGTGCGGTGGGCTATAGCTGGTCCGCCCGGTGTTGGGAGGGGTTTAGGGGAGCTCAGTGGTCGAAAATGGAGTCTGATCTTTCGAGGTCCTCGTGTGCTTGATGGGAGGCTATTGAGCACATACACTAAAATGGCAAGAAATACAATGTCAGCGCAGTCGTCGAAATAGTCCACCAAGGCGGTGGGCTATAATTTGGTCCCATGAGGTTGGGGCGAGCGTCGAGTGGAGTACAGTCTTTTTCGAGGGTCCTCGTGTGCCCGTGGGAGGAATGCGGTCAGGGCACTACAAATGACAAGAAATGCTTAGCGGCGCATTGCGTGAAATAGTCACCAAGGGCCGGTGGGCTATAGTGCCCACTTTGGTCATGCGGGGAGTTGGGGAGGGGTTCCAGAGGTTGGTAGTCGAGAAATGGAGTGCAGTCTTCGAGGTCATCGTGTGCCCAGGGAGGCTCTGATCAGAAGCCTGCTAAAATGTGAAATACCCAATGTGTAGCAGGGAAAATAGTCACGAGGCGGTGGGCTCTGACCTTTGGTCCTTGAGGGGTTGGGGAGGGTTTGAGGGGCTCTGGTGCGTCGGAAATGGGTCTGATGTTTCGAGGTCTCGTGTGCCCATTGGGAGTCTCTGGTGAGGCACATACAAAATGGCAAAAATGCCAATGGCCTTGCGTGAAATAATCACGAGGGGCAGTGGGCTATGTGCTAGTCCAGCGGGTGTTGGGAGGGCCCGTCGGAAATGGGGTCACAGTCTTTTCGAGGTACTCATGTGCCCGATGGAGGATCTGATCAGAGGCCTGCCACTGAAATGACAAGAAATGCCTTGGCCGTGCCACGTGGGAAATAGTCACAAGGCGGTGGGCTATAGCCTTTGTCCATGAGGGGTTGGGGAGGGGTTCGGGGCTCTGGTGAGTGAGAAATGGGTACAGTTCTTTCGAGGTCATCGTGTGCCCAGTGGGAGGCTCTGATCGAGCCTGCCTAAAATGGCAAAAATGCCAATGGCTGTGGCGGGAAATAGTCAAAGGCGGTGGGCTACATGCCTTTGGTCATGGGGGTTGGGAGGGGTTCGGGGCTCTGGTCGTGAAATGGGTACAGTCTTTTCGAGGGGGTCCTCGTGTGCCTGAGTGGGAGGCTACGGTCAGGCCTGCCCTAAAATGGCAAAAATACCAGCCAGTGGCGTGGAAGGTGTCACCGAGGCCGGTGGGCTATAGCCTTTGGTCTGCGGGTGTTGGGGAGGCGGTTTAGGGGGCTCTGGTCGTCGAAAATGGGTACAGTCTTTTCGAGGGTCCTCATGTGGCCAGTGGGAGGCTACGGTCAGAGGCCTGCCCGAAAATGGGAAGAAATGCCAATGACCCAGTAGCGTGAAATCTCACAGTAGGTGGGCTATAGCACTGGTCCATGAGGGGTTGGGAGGGGTTTGCAGGGGCTCTGGTGCGTTGAAAATGGAGTACAGTCTTTTGAGGGTCCTCGTGTGCCCGATGGGAGGCTCTGGTCAAGCACTGCCCTAAAATGGCGAGAAATGCCAAGCAGACAGCGCGTCACTAGTCAGCAAAGGCAGTGGGCTCTGAGCCTTTGGTCATGAGGGTTGGGAGGGTTTCGGCTCAGTGGTGAGAAATGGGTACAGTCTTTTCGAGGGTCATCGTGTGCCCAGTGGGAGGCTACTGGTGAAGCCTGCCCTAAAATGTAAGTAAGAAATAACCAGCGGCACAGGAAATAGTCACATGAGGCTGTGGGCTGCAGCCTTTGGTCATGAGGGTTGGGGAGGGTTTGGGGGCTACTGGTCGTGAAATGGGTACAGTCTTTTGAGGTCCTCGTGTGCCTCGTGGGAGGCTACTGGTCAGAGCCTGCCCTAAAATGGCAAAAAAATACTGTGGCCGGCGCGGAAATAATGTAGAGCGGTGGGCTGTGACCTTTGGTCCATGAGGTTGGGGAGGGGTTTAAGAGGCTCTGTGGTGAGATAGGATACAGTCTTTTCGAGGTTCTCGTGTACCTAGTGGGAGACTACGGTCAGGCACCTAAAATGGCAAAAATACCCAATGGCCAGCGCGTGAAATAGTCAACAGGCCGGTGGGCTATAGCCTTTGGTCATGCGGGGTTGGGGAGGGGGTTTGAGGGCTCAGTGTGGAAATGGGTACAATCTTTTCGAGGGTCTCGTGTGCCTCGTGGGAGGCTCGGTCAGGAGCCTGCCACAAAATGACAAAAAATACCAAGCGTGGCGCCATAGCGTGAAATAGATCATGAGGCAGTGGGCTATAGCCTTCTACTCTGCGGGGGTTGGGAGGAGTTTAGAGGCTACGAGTGGTGAAATGGGAGCTCTGGCCATGAGAATGGGTTACAGTCTTTTCGAGGTCCTCGTGTGCCCGATGGGAGGGCTGATGTCGAAGCCTGCCTCTAAAATGAATAGCAAGAAATGCCAGTGGCTCGTGAGAAATAGTCACCAGGGGTCCAGGTGGGCTATGTGCTGATCATGAGGGGTTGATGGGGGGGTTGGGGAGTTACAGGTGTCGAAATGGGTCTGCAGTCTTTTCGGTCCTCGTGTGCCTTTATGTGAGCTACGGTCAGGAGCCTGCCCTAAAATGGCCGGGAAATGCCAAAGCCAGGCAGTCACGAGGAAATAGTCAAAATGGCGGTGGGCTATGGCGTCTGTTCAGGGGGTTCGGGAGGGTTTGGGGACTCGGCCATCGAAAATGGGTCTAGTCTTTGAACCATAGCCTCGCGTGCTCGGTGGGAGCCCTACGGTCCACGAGGCCTAGCATGCCCTAAAAAGGCAAGAAATGTCCCACGGCGCAGCGCGCGAAAGAGTCTCCGAGCCCGGTGTGCTATAGCCTGTGGTCCGCGGGGGTTGGGTAGGAGGTTCGGGGGCTCTGGCCATCGGAAATGGGTACAGTCTTTTCGAGGGTCCTCGTGTGCCCAGTGGCAGGCTACGGTGAGCTTCTGCCGTAAAATAACAAGTAATGCCAGTCGCCAGCGTGAAATAGTGGCCCGGTAGGGGGCTATCCTTTAGTCGGTGAGGGTTGATGAGGGGATTAGGGGTTGGGCGTCGGAAATGGGTCTAGTATTTTTTAGGGTCCTCGTGTGCCCATTGGGAGGCTACGGTCAGGCACTGCCCATATGGCAAGAAATGCCAATGGCCTTGTGCGTGAAATATTCGCCGTGGCAGGTGGGCTATAGCCTTTGGTCCATGAGGGGTTAGGGAGGGTTGTGGTTGAGTCGTCGTAAATGGAGTACAGTCTTTTCGAGGGTCTCGTGTGCCCGGTGGGAGGCTCGTTCAGAAGCCTACCCTAAAATGGCAGAAATGCCAGTGCTTGTGCGTGAAATAGTGGTGGCAGTGGGCTTTGCTTTAGTCCATGAGGTTGATGAGGGGTTCAGGGGTCTGGCGTCGCAAATGGTTCAGTCTTTGCGAGGGTCCTCGTGTGCCCAGTGGGAGGCTACGGTCGGATGCACCACTAAAATGGCCAAAAATACCAGTGGCCAGTGCGTGAAATAGTCAAGGGCGGTGGGCCCATATGCTGATCTGCGGGGGTTGGGAGGGGTTGGGGCTCTGTTAGTCGGAAATGGGTACAGTCTTTTCGAGGGTCCTCGTCTTGATGGGGCCTTCTGGTCAGAAAACCATAAAATGGCAAGAAATGCCAATGGCGCAGCCCGGTGAAATAATAGTCAGCAAGGCAGGTGGGCTATAGCCTGAGTGCATGGGGTTGGTGAGGGGGGTTCGGGGGCTCTGGGCATCGAAAATGGGTACAGTATTTTCGAGGGTCCTCGTGTGCCCAGTGGGAGGCTACGGTCAGAAGCCTGGCCTAAAATGGCAAGAAATGCCAAGCGGCCTTGATGCAGGAAATAGTCAAGGCGGGTGGGCTCTGACGTCATTCCACGGGGGTGCGGGTGGGGGGTTTGGGGACTCTGCCATCGAAAATGGGTCTAGTCTTTTTGAATAGCCTCGCGTGCTCAGTGGGAGCCTACGTGCAGGCACTGCCCTAAAGGCAAGAAATGTCCTGTTGGCAGTGTGAAGAATCTCAGGCAGTGTGCTATAGCACATGGTCCTTGAGGGGTTGGGTAGGAGGTTCGGGGCTCACGGCCGCCGGAAATGCAGTCTTTTCGAGGGTCTCGTGTGCCCGATGTGAGGCTACGGTCGAGCACTGCCGTAAAATAACAAGTAATGCCTTGTCGCGGTAGCCGAAATAGTGGTAGGGCGGGGGCTATAGCCTTTAGTCAGTGGGGGTTGATGAGGGGGATTCGGGGGTTCTGGGCGTCGGAAATGGGTACAGTATTTTCGAGGGTCCTCGTGTGCCAGATGGGAGGCTCTGATCGAGCCTGCCCAATATGGCAAGAAATGCTCATGGCCAGCGTGAAATAATCCCAGCGTGGCGGTGGGCTATAATGCTGGTCATGAGGGTTGGGGAGGGGGGTTTGGGGGCTCTGGGCATCGGAAATGGGTCAAGTCTTTTCGAGGGTCTCGTGTGCTCAGTGGAATTCTACGGTCAGGCGCCTACCCTAAAAAGGCAAGAAATGCCCCGCGGCGCAGCGCGCGAAATAGTCGCCGGGGCCGGTGGGCTATAGCTTTGGTCCGCGGGGGTTGGGGAGGGAGTTCGGGGACTCTGGGCGCCGGACATGGGTCCAGTCTTTTTGAGGGGCCTCGCGTGCTCGGTGGTAGCCTACGGTCAGAGGCCTGCCCGAAAAAGGCAGGAAATTCACTTCGGCGCAGCGCGTATAATAGTCGCCGAGGCCGGTGGGCTATAGCCTTTGGCCCGCGGGGGTTTGGGTGAGGGGTTCGGGGACTCTTGGCATCGGAAATGGGTCCAGTCTTTTTGAGGGGCCTCATGTACCCAGTGGGAGGCTGCGGTCAGAGGCCCGTCCTACAATGGTAAGAAATACCCAGCGGCGCAGCGCGTGAAATAGTCGCCGAGGCCGGTGGGCTATAGCTTTTGGTCCGCGGGGGTTGGGTAGGGAGTTCGGGGACTCTGGGCGTCGGACATGGGTCCAGTCTTTTTGAGGGGCCTCATGTCCTCAGTGGGAGACTACGGTCAGAGGCCTGCCCTAAAAAGCCAAGAATTGCCCCGCGGCACAGCGCGCGAAATAGTCTTCGAGCCCGGTGCGTTATCGCCTTTGGTCCGCGGGGGTTGGGGAGGGGGTTCGGGGGCTCTGGATGTCGGAAATGGGTCTTTTCGAGGGTCCTTGTGTGCCCAGTGGGAAGTTCTGATCGAGACCTGCAAATGGCAAAAGTAGAAATGCCAATGGCGCATTACTGAGAAATAGTCACCGGGGCCGGTGGGCTATAGCGTCTGTTCCACGGGGGTTGGGGAGGGGTTTCGGGGACTCTAGGCATCCGAAATGGGTCTACTCTTTTTTAGGGGCCTCATGTGCTCAGTGGGAGCCCTCTCGAGCCTGCCCAGGCATGAAATACCCAGTAGCGTGAAATAGTCCTTGAGGCAGTGGGCTATTGCCTTTGGTCCGCGGGGATTGGGGAGCGGGGTTCGGGGGCTCTGGGCGTCGGAAATGGGTACTGTCTTTTCGAGGGTCCTCGTGTACTTGATGGGAAGATTACGGTCAGGCACATACTAAAGGGCAAAAATGCCAATGGCTTGATGCCTGCAGAAATAGTCGCCGGGGCCGGTGGGCTATGGCATCTGTTCCACGGGGGTTGGGGAGGGGGCTTCAGGGACTCTCGGCATCAGAAATGGGCCGACTATTTTTTAGGGGCCTCATGTGCTCAGTGGGAGCCTACGGTCAGAGGCCTGCCCCAAAAAGGCATGAAATACCCCGCGGCGCAGCGTGAGAAATAGTCACTGAGGCCGGTGGGCTATAGCCTTTGGTCCGCGGGGATTGGGGAGCGGGGTTCGGGGGCTCTGGGTGTCGGAAATGGGTACAGTCGTTTAGAGGGTCCTCGTGTGCCCAGTGGGAGATTCTGATCAGAGGCACATACTAAAGGGCAAGAAATATGTAGCATGCAGAAATATTCGCCGGGGCCGGTGGGCTATAGCGTCTGTTCCACGGGGGTTGGGGAGGGGGCTTCGGGGACTCTCGGCATCAGAAATGGGTCTACTCTTTTTTAGGGGCCTCATGTGATCAGTGGGAGCCTACGGTCAGAGGCACCTGCCCAAGGAAGAAATACCCAGCAGTGTGTGAAATAATAGTCAGGGCAGTGGGCTATAGCCTGGTCCACAGGGATTGGGGAGGGGTTGAGGGCTCTAAGCGTCGGAAATGGGTACAGTCTTTTAGAGGGTCCTCGTGTGCCCAGTGGGAGATTCTGATTGAGGCCTACCTAAATAACAAGAAATGCCAGTGATGCAAGAAATAGTCGCCGGGGCCCGGTGGGCCATAGTGTCTGTTCCACGGGGGTTCGGGAGGGGGCTTCGGCGACTCTAGGCATCGGAAATGGGTCTACTCTTTTTTAGGGGCTTCATGTACTCAGTGGGAGCCCTCTGTCGAGGCCTGCCCAGGCAGAAATACCCCGGTATGAGCGAAATAGTCAAGGCCGGTGGGCTATAATGGTCCTTGAGGATTAGGGAGGGTTCGGGGGCTCTGGGCATCAATGGGTGAGTCTTTTCGAGGTCCTCGTGTGCCAGTGGGAGGATCTGGTCAAGCCTGCCACAAATGGCAAGAAATACCCAGCGGCGCAGCGCTTGAAATACTCACCGAGGCCGGTGGGCTATAGCCTATGGTCCGCGGGGTTTAGGGTGGGGGGTTCGGGGGCTCTTGGCGTCACAAATGGGTCTACTCTTTTTTAGGGGCTTCATGTACTCAGTGGGAGCCTACGGTCAGAGGACTGCCCCAAAAAGGCAAAAAATACCCCGTGGCGCGTGTGCCTTGAAATAATCACCGGCAGCAGTGGGCTATGCCTTTGGTCATGAGAGATTGGGGAGGGGTTCGGGGCTCTGGGCGTGGAAATGGGTCTGAGTATTTTCGAGGGTCCTCGTGTGCCCAGTGGGAGGATCTGTCAAGCCTGCCTAAAATGGCAAGAAATACCAATGACGCGCCGGAAACACTCACCGAGGCCGGTGGTCTATAGCCTATGGTCATGAGGGGTTGGGAATGGGGGTTCGGGGCTCTGGGCGTCACAAATGGGTGAGTCTTTTGAGGGGCCTTGTGTGCCCGATCTGAGGCTGGTCAGGCACTAAAATGGCAAGCAATGCCAGTGACGCGATGCAAGAAATAATCATGGGGGTGGGCTATAAGCGTCACATTCCACGGGGGTTCGGGGACTCTGGGCATCGGAAATGGGTCTAGTCTTTTTGAGGGGCCTCATGTTCTCAGTGGGAGCCTACGGTCTTTTCGAGGGTCCTCGTGTGCCCAGGGGAAGGCTACGGTCGGACGCCTGCCCTAAAATGACAAGAAATACCCAGCGGCGCAGCGCGCGAAATAGTCACCGAGGCGGGTGGGCTATAGCCTTTCGTCCACGGGGGTTGGGGAGGGGGGTTCGGGGGCTCTGGGCGTCAGAAATGGGTACAGTCTTTTAGAGGGTCCTCGTGTGCCCAGTGGGAAGTTACGGTCAGAGGCCTACCCTAAAATGGGAAGAAATGCCCAGCGGCGCAGTGCACGAAATAGTCGCCGGGGCCCGGTGGGCCATAGCGTCTGTTCCACGGGGGTTCGGGAGGGGGTTTCGGGGACTCTAGGCATTGGAAATGGGTCTATTCTTTTTTAGGGGCTTCATGTACTCAGTGGGAGCCTACGGTCAGAGGCCTACCCCAAAAAGGCGAGAAATACCCAGTGTGCAGCCTTGAAATAGTCACCAAAGGCCGGTGGGCTATAGCCTGGTCCCATGAGGGATTGGGGAGGGTTGGGGGGTTCTGGGCGTCGGAAATGGGTACAGTCTTTTAGAGGGTCCTCGTGTGCCCAGTGGGAAGTTACGGTCAGAGGCCTACCACAAATGGGAAGAAATGCCAATGGCGCAGTGCAGAAATAATCGGGGGCCGGTGGGCCATAAGCGTCTGTTCCACAGGGGATTGGGAGGGGTTTCAGGGGACTCTGAGCATTGGAAATGGGTCTATTCTTTTTAGGGGCTTCATGTACTCGGTGGGAGCCCTACGGTGAGCCTACCCAAAAAGGCAAAAATACCCATGGTGCCAGCAGAGAAATAGTCAGGGCGGTGGGCTATAGCCTTTGGTCCCAGCAGGGATTGGGAGGGGTTCGGGGTTACAGGCGTGAGAAATGGGTACAGTCTTTTCGAGGGTCCTCGTGTGCCCAGTGGGAGGATAAGGTCAGAAGCTTGCCCTAAAATGGCAAGAAATACCCAGCGGCCCAGCGCTTGAAATACTCACCGAGGCCGGTGGGCTATAGCCTATGGTCCGCGGGGGTTGGGGTGGGGGGTTCGGGGGCTCTGGGCGTCACAAATGGGTACAGTCTTTTTGAGGGGCCTTATGTGCCCAGTACGAGGCTACAGTCAGAGGCCTGCCCTAAAAGGGCAAGAAATGCCAAGCGATGCAGCGCGTGAAATAGTCGCCGAGGCCGGTGGGCTATAGCCTTTGGTCCGCGGGGGTTGGGGAGGGGGGTTCGGTGGCTCTAGGCGTCGGAAATGGGTACAGTCTTTTCGAGGGTCGTAGTGTGCCCAGTGGGAGGCTACGTCAAAAGCGTGCCCTAAAATGGCAAGAAATACCCAGCGGCGCAGCGCGTTAAATAGTCGCCGAGGCCGGTGGACTATAGCCTTTGGTCGGCGGGGGTTGGGAAGGGGGGTTCGGGGGCTCTGGGCGTCGGAAATGGGTACAGCCTTTTTGAGTGGCGTCGCGTGCCCAGTGCGAGGCTACGGATCGAGAGCCTGCCACTAAAAAGGGCAAGAAATGCGCGATGTGATGCAGCATAAAAATAATCGCCGAGGCAGTGGACTATAGCCTTTGGTCATGAGGGGTTCGGGAGGGTTAGGGCTCTGGGCATCGAAAATGGGTACAGCCTTTTCGAGGGTCCTCGTGTGCCCAGTGGGAGGATATGGTCAAGCACTGCCTAAAATGGCAAGAAATACCAATGCGCAATCGTGAAATACTCACGAGGCGGTGGGCTATAGCCCCTATGGTCCATGAGGTTGGGGTGGGGGTTCGGGGCTCTGGGCGTCCTAAATGGGTCAGTCTTTTGTGGGGCCTCGTGTGCCAGATCTGGCCTTCTGATCAGGCCTGCCTAAAGGGCAAGAAATGCCAAGCAGCCAGCCTGTGAAATAAGTCCAGGCCGGTGGGCTACTGTGTGTCATGAGGATTGGGAGGGTTCGGGGCTACAGGCATGAAAATGGGTCTGATCTTTTGAGGTCCTCGTGTGCCAGTGGGAGGATCTGATCAGGCACATACAAATGGCAAGAAATACCAGTGAGCAGCGCTTAGAAATACTCACAGGGCCGGTGGGCTATAGCCTATGGTCCGGGGGGTTTCGGGTGGGGGGTTCGGGGGCTCTTGGCGTCACAAATGGGTCTACTCTTTTTTAGGGGCTTCATGTACTCAGTGGGAGCCCTCTGGTCAGGAGGACTGCCCAAAAGGCAAAAAAAATACCCGTGGGCGCGGTGGCGAAATAGTCACAAAGGGCGGTGGGCTATGTGCTTGGTCCATGAGGATTGGGAGGGGTTGAGGGCTCAGGCGTCGGAAATGGGTACAGTATTTTCGGGGGTCCTCGTGTGGCCAGGGGGAGGATCTGATTGAAGCACATACACAAAATGGCAAGAAATACCCATGTGGCAGCGCCAGGAAATACTCACAGGGGCGGTGGGCTATAGCTATGGTCAGCGGGGGTGGGGGGGGGGGTTTGGGGGGCTCTGGGCGTCACAAATGGGTACAGTCTTTTTGAGGGGCCTTGTGTGCCAGTCTGAGGCTCTGATCAGGAGGCACTGCCACTAAAATGGCAAAAGCAATGGATGCACAGAAATAATCGGGGCAGTGGGCTATAGCGTCACATTCCACAGAGGTTCGAGGACTACTGGGCATGAAATGGGTCTAGTCTTTTGAGGGCCTCATGTTCTTAGTGAAGACCCTACGGTGAGAGGCCAGCACTAAAAAGGTAGGAAATACCCATGACGCCTGGATAATCTATGAGCAGTGGGCTATATAGCCTTTGGTCCGCGGGGTTTGGGGTGGGGGTTCGGGGCTCAGTGAAGTCAGTAATGGGTACAAGTCTTTTTAGGGCCTCGTGTGCCCGGTCTGAGGCTACGTCGAGCCTGCCCTAAAGGGCAAGAAATGCCAAGCGATGCGGTAGCGTGAAATAGTCGCCGAGGCCGGTGGGCTATAGCCTTTGGTCATGAGGTTGGGAGGGGTTCTGTGGCTTTGGTCGTGGAAATGGGTACAGTCTTTTTAGGGTCGTCGTGTACTTGATGGGAGGCTACGTCAAGCGTGCCCTAAAATGGCAAGAAATACCAGTGCGCAGTCACGTTAAATAATCATGGGGCAGTGAACTATAGCCTTTGGTCGGCGGGGGTTGGGAAGGGGGGTTCGGGGGCTCTGGGCGTCGGAAATGGGTACAGCCTTTTTGAGTGGCGTCGCGTGCCCAGTGCGAGGCTACGGTCAGAGGCCTGCCCTAAAAGGGCAAGAAATGCGCAGCGACGCAGCGCGCAAAATAGTCGCCGACGCCGGTGGACTATAGCCTTTGGTCCGCGGGGGTTCGGGAGGGGGGTTCTGAGGCTCTGGGCATCGAAAATGGGTACAGTCTTTTCGAGGGTCCTCGTGTGCCCAGTGGGAGGATATGGTCAGAAGCCTGCCCTAAAATCGCAAGAAATACCCAGCGGCGCAATGCGTGAAATACTCACCGAGGCCGGTGGGCTATAGCCTATGGTCCGCGGGGGTTGGGGTGGGGGGTTCGGGGGCTCTGGGCGTCACAAATGGGTACAGTCTTTTTGTGGGGCCTCGTGTGCCCGATCTGGCCTTCTGATCCGGCCCCTAAAGGGCAAGAAATGCCAATGCGCCAGCGCAGAAATAATCCACCAAGGCGGTGGGCTATAGCCAGTCCAGCATGAGGATTGGGAGGGTTCGGGGCTCTGGTCGTCACAAATGGGTACAGTCTTTTTGAGGGGCCTTGTGTGCCCAGTGAGAGGCTCTGATCAGGAGGCACACCCTAAAATGGCAAACAATGCCCAATGCTGTGTGATGCAGAAATAATCATGGGGCGGTGGGCTATAGCGTCTGTTCCACGGGGGTTCGGGGACTCTGGGCATCGAAAATGGGTCTAGTCTTTTTGAGGGGCCTCATGTAATCAGTGGGAGCCTACGGTCAGAGGCCGGCCCTAAAAAGGCAGGAAATGCCCTTGGTATGTATGAAATAGTCTGCGAGCCCGGTGGGTTATAGCCTTTGGTCCCGGGGGGTTGGGGTGGGGGTTCGGGGGGCTCTGGTCGTCGGAAATGGGTACAGTCTTTTCTAAGGTCCTCGTGTGCCCAGTACGAGGCTACAGTCAGGACACCTGTAAAGGGCAAGAAATGCCCAGCAATCTGTGTAGCAGAAATAGTCGCCGAGGCCGGTGGGTTATAGGCTTTGGTCCGCAGGGGTCGGGGAGGGGGTTCTGAGGCTCTGGGCATCGGAAAAGGGTACAGTCTTTTCGAGCATCATAGTGTGCCCAGTGGGAGGCTACGGTCAGAAGCCTGCCCTAAAATGACAAGAAATACCAGTATGGTGCGTGAAATAATCATGGGGCCAGTGGGCTATAGCCTTTGGTCCCATGGGGGTTGGGAGGGTTCGGGGGCTCAGGCGTGGGAAATGGAGTCAGTCTTTTCAAAGTCCTTGTGTTCCCAGTGGGAGGCTACGATGAGAGGCACATACTAAAGGGCAAGAAATGCTGATGATGCAGCCATGAAATAGTCGCCGAGGCCGATGGGCTATAGCCTTTGGTCCATGAGGGGGTTGGGGGGTTACAGGGCTCACAGGCGTCGGAAATGGGTACAGTCATTTGAGGGGTCTCGTGTGCCCGGTGGGAGGCTCTGATCGAAGCACGCCTAAATGGCAAGAAATGCCAAGGGGCGCAGCGCGTGAAATACTCTTCGAGCGCGGTGGGTTATAGCCTTTGGTCCGCGGGGTTTGGGGAGGGGGGTTCGGGGGTTCTGGGCGTCGCAAATGGGTACAGTCTTTTTGAGGGGCCTCGTGTGACCAGTGGAAGGCTAGGGTCAAAGGCCTGCCCTAAAGACAGAAATCCCAATGATGCAGCGAAATAGTGGCCGAGGCAGTGGGCTATAACCTTTGGTCCTTGAGGGGTTGGGAGGGGTTAAGGGCTCAGGGATTGAAAATGGGTACAGTCTTTTCGAGGGTCCTCGTGTATGCAGTGGGAGGCTACGGTCAGAAAGATGCCCTAAAATAGCAAGAAATACCCAATGACAGTAGCGTGAAATAATCGCCAGGCGGTGAGCTATAGCCATTGGTCATGAGGGTTGGTGAGGTGGGTTCGGGGCTCTGCGTGAGGAAATGGGTACAATCTTTTGAGGGTCCTCGTGTGCCCAGTGGGAGATTCTGTCAAGGGCTGCACAAAATGGCAAGAATTACCATGGGCGCAGCTCGCGAAATAGTCTCCGGGGCCGGTGGGCTTTAGCGTCTCATTCCACAGGGGGTTCGGGAGAAGTCAGGGACTGGGCATCGAAATGGGTCTACTCTTTTAGGGGCTCATGTGCTCGGTGGGAACCTCTGATTGAGGCACTGCCTAAAAGGCACAAAATGCCTGTGGCAGCGCCACGAAATACTTCGAGCCAGTGGGTTATAGCCTTTGGTCCGCGGGGGTTGGGGAGGGGGGTTCGGGGGTTCTTGGCATCGGAAATGGGTAAATTCATTTTAAGGGTCCTCGTGAGCCCAGTGGTAGGCTACGGTCAGAAGTCTGCCCTAAAATGGCAAGAAATGCCCAGCGGCGCAGCGCGTGAAATACTCGCCGAGGCCGGTGGGCTATAGCCTTTGGTCCGTGGGGGTTGGGGTAGGGAGTTCGGGGGCTCTGGGCATCTTTTCGAGGGGCCTCGTGTGACCAGTGGGAGGCTACGGTCAAATCCCTGCCCTAAAAGGGCAAGAAATGGGTACAGTCTTTTCGAGGGTCCTCGTGTGCCCAGTGGGAGGCTACGGTCAGAAAGCTGCCCTAAAATAGGAAGAAGTACCCAGCGACGCAGCGCAAGAAATAGTCGCCGAGGCCGGTAGGCTATAGCCATTGGTCCGCGTGGGTTGGGGAGGTGGGTTCGGGGGCTCTGGGCATCGGAAATGGGTACAGTCTTTTCTAGGGTCCTCTTGTGCCCAGTGGGAGGCTACGGTCCGCGGGGGTTGGGTTGGGGATTCTGCGGATCTGGGCGTCGAAAATGGGTACAGTCCTTTCGACTGTCCTCGTGTGCCCATTGGGAGGCTACGGTCAGAAGGCTACCCTAAAATAGCAAGAAATGCCCAGCGGCGCAGCGCGTGAAATAATCGCCGAGGCCGGTGGGCTCTGACCTTTGGTCAGCGGGGTTGGGAGGGTAGTTCAGGGGCTCACAGGCGTCGAAAGTCTGATCTTTTGAGGGCCTCGTGTGCCCAGTCTGGCCTTCTGGGTTAGAGCCTGCCTAAAGGGTAATAAATGCTTAGCGATACAACGTCTGAAATAGTCACGAGGGCCGGTGGGCTATAGCCCAGTCCATGAGGGTTGAGGAGGAGTTACAGGGGCTCACAGGCATCGGAAATAGAGTGCAGTCTTTTCGAGGGTCCTCGTGTGCCCAGTGGGAGGCTCTGGTCAGAAAACACCCTAAAATACCAAGAAATGCTGTGATGCACAGCGAAATAGTGGCCGAGGCCGGTGGGCTATAGCCTTTGGTCCGCGGGGGTTACGGAGGGGGGTTCGGGGGCTCTGGTCGTCGAAAATGGGTACAGTCATTTCTAGGGTCCTCTTGTGCCCAGTGGGAGGCTACGGTCAGAACCCCACCCTAAAATGACAAGAAATGACCAGCGTCGCAGCGCGTGAAATAGTCGCCAAGGCCGGTGGGCTATATCCTTTAGTCCGCGGAGGTTGGGGAGGGGAGTTCGGGGGCTCTGGGCGTCGGAAAAGGGTACAATCTTTTCAAAGGGCCTCGTGTGCCCAGTGGGAGGCTACGGCAGAGGCCTGCCCTAAAAGGGAAAGAAATGCTCATGATGCAATGTGCGAAATAATCGCATGGCAGTGGGCTATAGCCTTTGGTCCGCGGGGGTTGGGTAGGGGATTCTGCAGATCTGGGCGTCGGAAATGGGTACAGTCCTTTCGATGGTCCTCGTGTGCCCATTGGGAGGCTCTGATCAAGCCTACCTAAAATAACAAAATACCAAGGGTAGTAGCGTGAAATAATCAGCCAGCGTGGGCTCTGACCTTTGGTTCGCGGGGGTTGGGGAGGGTGGTTGGGCTGGGCGTGGAAATGGGTCTGATCTTTTTGAGGGCCTCGTGTGACCGGTCTGAGGTTCTGATCAGAGGCCTGCCTAAAGGGTAGAAATGCCGATGCAGCGTGTCGAACAGTCAGCAGGGCGGTGGGCTATAGCCTTTGGTTCGCAGGGGTTGGGAGGGTTACGGGGCTCACAGGCAAGCAGAAATGGGTACAGTCTTTGCGAGGGGCCTCGTGTGCCCAGTGGGAGGCGACGGTCGAGCTGCCTAAAATAGCAAAAATGCCAATGATGCAGTGAAATAGCATGGCAGTGGGCGATAACCTTTAGTCCCATGAGGGGTTGGGAGGGGGTCCGGGGGCTCTGGGCGTCGAAAATGGGTACAGTCATTTCTAGGGTCCTCTTGTGCCCAGTGGGAGGCTACGGTCAAAACCCCACCCTAAAATGGCAAGAAATGACCAGCGGCGCAGCGCGTGAAATAGTCGCCGAGGCCGGTGGGCTATAGCCTATAGTCCGAGGAGGTTGGGGAGGGGAGTTCGGGGGCTCTGGGCGTCGAAAAAGGGTACAATCTTTTCAAGGGGCCTCGTGTGCCCAGTGGGAGGCTCTGGGAGGCCTACCTAAAGGAAGAAATGCTCAGCGATCTGTAGCAGGAAATAATCGCAAGGGCGGTGGGCTATAACTGGTCATGGGGGTTGGGGAGGGGAGTTCAGTGGCTCTGGGAGTCGGAAAAGGGTACAATCTTTTCAAGGGGCCTCGTGTTCCCAGTGGGAGGCTACGTTGAGCCTACCTAATAGAAATGCCAGTGACCTTGTGCGTGAAATAATGGCGAAGCCGGTGGGCTACTGACCTTTGGTTCGAGGGTTGGGAGGGTGGTTCGGGGCTCTGGGCTTGAAGTAGGGTGCAGTCTTTTGAGGGGCCTCGTGTGCAGTCTGAGGCTCTGATCGAGGCACTGCCTAAAGGGTAAATACCCAATGATGCAGCGTCTGAAATAGTCGCCAGGTGGGCTATAGCCTTTGGTCCCTTGAGGTTGGGAGGGGTTACAGGGCTCTGGGCATGAAATGGGTACAGTCATTTCGAGGTCCTCGTGTGCTTGATGGGAGGCTCTGATCGAGCTGCCTAAAATAGCAAGAAATACCCAGCGACGCAGCGCAAGAAATAGTCGCCGAGCCCGGTGGGCTATAGCGTCTGGGCATCGAAAATGGGTCTACTCTTTTTTAGGGGCTCATGTGCTCAGTGGGAACCTACGGTCAGGGGCCTGCCCTAAAAAGGCAAGAAATGTACCGCGGCGCTTGGTAGCGTGAAATAATCATGAGGCGGTGGGATATAGGCTTTGGTCAGCGGGGTTGGGAGGGGGTTCGGGGCTCTGTGCGTCGGAAATGGGTACAATCTTTTTGAGGGGCCTCGTCGCCCAGGAGGCGAGCCCTCTGATCAGAGCCTGCCTAAAAAGGGCAAGAAAAGCCAGCGATGCAGTAGCAGAAATAGTCATGGGGCCGGTGGGCTATAGCCTTTGGTCCCATGAGGGGTTACGGAGGGGTGTTCGGGGTCTCTTGGCGTCGAAAATGGGTACAGTCTTTTCTGGGTCCTCTTGTGCCCAGTGGGAGGCTACGGTCAGAACCCCACCCTAAAATAGCAATAAATGACCAGCGGCCTTGGCGTGAAATAATCAGGGGCCGTTGGGCTATAGCCTTTAGTCCGCGGGGGTTGGGTAGGGGAGTTTGGGGCTCTGGCCGTCGGGAAAGGGTACAATATTTTCAAGGGGCCTCGTGTGCCCAGTGGGAGGCTACGGTCAGAGGCCTGCCCTAAAAGGCAAAGAAATGCTCAGCGATGAAGCCTGTGGAAATAGTCGAAGAGGCCGGTGGGCTATAGCCTTTGGTCCGCGGGGGTTGGGGGGGGGGGTCGGGGGGTTCTGGGCATCGGAAATGGGTACAGTCTTTTCGAGGGTCCTCGTGTGCCCAGTGGGAGGCTACGGTCAGAACCCTGCCCTAAAATAGCAAGAAATACCATTGGATGCAGCCTTGAAATAGTGGCCAGGCAGGTGGGCTACTATAAGCTTTGGTCCATGAGGGGTTGCGGAGGGGTTAAAGGGGCTCACAGGCTTGAAAATGGGTACAGTCATTTCTAGGGTCCTCTTGTGCCCAATGGGAGGCTCTGGTCAGAACACCACCTAAAATGGCAAGAAATGACCAGCGTGTGCGTGAAATAATCAGCAGGGCAGGTGGGCTATAGCTGGTCCTGAGGGGTTGGGAGGGAGTTCGGGGCTCTGGGGTCGGAAAAGGGTGCAATCTTTTCAAGAGCCTCGTGTGCCTTGGTGGGAGGCTCTGAGGCACATCTAAAAGGAAGAAAATGCTCAGTGATGCGGTGAGAAATAGTCATGGGCAGGTGGGCTATAGCCTTTGGTCCATGAGGGGTTGGGTTGGGGATTACGGATGCAGGCGTTGGAAATGGGTACAGTCCTTTCGATGGTCTCGTGTGCCCATTGGGAGGTACGGTCAGAAGCCTCGCTAAAATAGCAAGAAATGCCAGTGTGCGTGACATAATCGCCTGGGCGGTGGGCTCTGACCTTTGGTCCCATGAGGTTGGGAGGGTAGTTGGGGCTCTGGGCGTCAGAAATGGAGTACAGTCTTTTGAGGGGCATCGTGTGGCGGTCACGAGGTCTGATTCTGAGCCTGCCCTAAAGGGTAGAAATACCAATGATGCAGCGTCAAAATAGTCGCCGAGGCGGTGGGCTATAGACTTTGGTCCCTTGAGGGTTGGGGAGGGTTGGGGCTCTGGACATGGAAATGGGTACAGTCTTTTGAGGTCCTCGTGTACTTGATGGGAGGCTCTGATCAGAAAGCTGCCCTAAAATAGGAAGAAATACCCAGTGACCTTGGCGCAGAAATAGTCTCAGAGCTATAGCCATTGGTCCATGAGGGGTTGGGGAGGGGTTACGGGGCTCTGGACGCCGGAAATGGGTACAGTCTTTTGGAGGGTCCTCGTGTGCCCGGTGGGAGGCTCTGGTCAGAAAGATGCCCTAAAATAGGAAGAAATACCCAATGACAGCGCAGAAATAAGTCTCCAGGGCCCGGTGGGATATAGACTGTGGTGCGCGGGGGTTGTGGAGGTGGGTTCGGGGGCTCTGGGCATGGGAAATGGGTACAAGTCTTTTCTAGGGTCCTCTTGTGAGTGGGAGGCTCTGAGGTCAGAACACCTAAAATGCCAAGAAATGACCAGCGGCGTGAAATTGTCATGGGGCAGTGGGCTATAGCCTTTAGTCCATGAGGGGTTGGGAGGGGGTTCGGGGCTCTGGGCGTTGGAAAAGGTACAATCTTTTCAAGGGCCTCGTGTGCCCAGTGGGAGGCTCTGGCGAGCCTGCCTAAAGGGAAAGAAATGCTCGATGATGGCGAAATAGTATGAGGCGGGTGGGCTATGAACTTTGTCCATGAGGGTTGGGTTGGGGATTACTGCGGATGCAGGCGTTGGAAATGGGTACAGTCCAATCGATGGTCCTCGTGTGCCCATAGGGAGAATGCAGTCGAAGCCTACCCTAAAATAGCAAGAAATACCAATGGCCTTGTGCGTGAAATAATCAGGGCCCGGTGGGCTCTGACCTTTGGTCCATGCGGGGGTTGGGAGGGTGGTTCGGGGCTCAGGCGTGGGAAATGGGTCTGATCTTTTGAGGGGCCTCGTGTGCCCGGTGAGGCTACAGTTAGAGGCACATACTAAAAGGGTAAATACCCAGCGATCTGACGTGTGAAATAGTCAAGGCGGTGGGCTATGTGCTGGTCCGAGGGTTGGGAGGGGGTTGGGGCTCTGGGCATGAGAAATGGGTGCAGTCATTTCGGGGGTCCTCGTGTGCCAGTGGGAGGCTCTGATTCAGGCAAAATAGCAAGAAATACCCAGCGACGCAGCGCAAGAAATAGTCGCCGAGGCCGGTGGGCTATAGCGTCTGGGCATCGAAAATGGGTCTACTCTTTTTTATGGGCTCATGTGCTCAGTGGGAACCTACGGTCAGGGGCCTGCCCTAAAAAGGCAAGAAATGTACCGCGGCGCAGCGCGTGAAATAGTCGCTGAGGCCGGTGGGATATAGGCTTTGGTCCGCGGGGGTTGGGGAGGGGGGTTCGGGGGCTCTGTGCGTCGTAAATGGGTGATCTTTTGAGGGGCCTCGTCGCCCAGGCGAGCCTGATCAGAGCCTGCCACTAAAGGGCAAGAAAAAGCCAGCCCGATGTAGCGAAATAGTGGCCGAGGCCGGTGGGCTATAGCCTTTGGTCCGCGGGGGTTGCGGAGGGGTGTTCGGGGGCTCTGGGCGTCGAAAATGGGTACAGTCTTTTCTAGGGTCCTCTTGTGCCTAGTGGGAGGCTACGGTCAGAACCCCACCCGAAAATGGCAAGAAATGACCAGCGGCGCAGCGCGTGAAATAGTCGCCGAGGCCGTTGGGCTATAGCCTTTAGTCCGCGGGGGTTGGGTACGGGAGTTTGGGGCTCTGGCCGTCGGAAAAGGGTACAATCTTTTCAAGGGGCCTCGTGTGCCCAGTGGGAGGCTACGGTCAGAGGCCTGCCCTAAAAGGCAAAGAAATGCTCAGCGATGAAGCGCGCGAAATACTCGACGAGGCCGGTGGGCTATAGCCTTTGGTCCGCGGGGGTTGGGTAGGGGTTTCTGCGGATGCAGGAGTCGAGAAATGGATCACGATCTTTTCAGACCTCGTGTGCCCAGGGGGTGGTTACGGTCAGATGCCGGCCATACACGGGAAAGAATTACCTTGCGTTGCAGCGCGCGAAATAGTCACCGAGGCCGTTGGGCTATAGCCTTTGGGCGGGGGGGTGGGGGATGGGGTTCGGGGGCTCTGGGCATCAGAAATGGGTACAACATTTTCGAGGGTCTCGGGTGATGGGAGGCTACTGATCAAAGGCACTGCACTAAAGTACAAGAAATGCCCAATGATGCAGCCTTGAAAATAGTGGCGAGCCGATGGGCTACTGTGCTTTGGTCCACAGGGGTTTAGGGGCTCTGGGCGTCGGAATGGGTCTGATCTTTTAGAGGGTCCTCGTGTGCCAGTGGGAGATTCTGAGGCAGAGGCCTACAAAATGGCAGAAATGCCAGTGCTTGATGCATGAAATAGTTGCAGGCGGTGGGCTATAAACACATTCCCGCGGGGGTTCGGGGACTCTGGGCATCGGAAATGGGTCTACTCTTTTGTAGGGGCCTCATGTTCTCAGTGGGAGCCTCTGATTCGAGGCCCTAAAGGCAAAATGCCCTTGTGTGATGGCGAAATAGTCTCCGAGCCCGGTGGGTTATAGCGTTTGGTCCGCGGGGGTTGGGGAGGGGTGTTCGGGGGTTCTGGGCGTCGGAAATGGGTACAGTCATTTTGAGGGTCCTCGTGTACCCAGTGGGAGGAAACGGTCAGAAGCCTGCCCTAAAATGGCAAGAAATGCCTAGCGGCGCAGCGCGTGAAATAGTCGCGGAGGCCGGTTGGCTATAGCCTTTGGTCCGCGGGGGTTGGGGAGGGGGGTTCGGGGTTACAGGCGTCGGAAATGGGTCGTCCTTTTACCGGGGCCCTCGTGTGCTGTGGGAGGCAGCGATCAGAGGCCTGCTATAAAATGCAGAAATACCAGTGTGTGTAGAAATAGCCTTGGGGCGGTGGAAGCTTAAGCACTGGTCCAGAGGTTGGGGATGGGGTTCGGGGGTTCTGGGCATCAGAAATGGGTACAGTCTTTTCGAGGGTCCTCGGGTGCCCATTGGGAGGCTACGGTCAAAGGCCCGCCCTAAAAGGACAAGAAATGCCCAGAGATGCAGCGCGCGAAATAGTGGCCGAGGCCGGTGGGCTATAGCCGTTGGTCCGCGGGGGTTTCGGGGGCTCTGTGCGTCAAAAATGGGTACATTCTTTTCGAGGGTCCTCATGTTCTCATTGGGACCTACTGTCAGCCTGCCTAAAGGCAAAATGCCCTTGTGAGCGCCCAGCGAAATGGTCTCAGGAGCCGGTGGGTTATAGCCTTTGGTCCATGGGGGTTGGGAGGGGTTCTAGGGCTTTGGGCATGGAATGGGTACAGTCTTTCGAGGGTCCTCGTGTGCCCGATGGGAGGCTCACTGATCGAGCTGCCTAAAATAGCAAGAAATACCATTGGATGCAGCCAGCGAAATAAGTGGGTGAGCCGGTGGGCTATAGCCTGGTCCATGAGGGGTTCTGGAGGGTTCGGGGGCTCTGGGCTTCGATAATGGGTACAGTCATTTCTAGGGTCCTCTTGTGCCCAATGGGAGGCTACTGATCAAGCAGCCACCTAAAATTGCAAGAAATGACCAGCGCGTAGCAGCGTGAAATAATCGCCAAAGGCGGTGGGCTATAGCCTTTAGTCATGAGGGGTTGGGGAGGAGTTCGGGGCTCACAGGAGTGGAAAAGGGTGCAATCTTTCAGAAGCCTCGTGTGCAGTGGGAGGCTCTGGCAGGCCTGCCACTAAAGGAAGAAAATGCTCAGTGATGCAGCCTTGAAATAGTCAGCCAGGCAGCCGGTGGGCTATAGCCTTTGGTCCGCGGGGGTTGGGTTGGGGATTCTGCGGATCAGGCGTCGGAAATGGGTACAGTCCTTTCGATGGTCCTCGTGTGCCCATTGGGAGGGTACTGTCAGAATCCTACCCTAAAATAGCAAGAAATGCCAGTGGCCTTGTGAGAAATAGTCACCAAGGCGGTGGGCTATAACCTTTGGTCATGAGGGGTTGGGAGGGCGTTACAGGGCTCACAGGCATGGAAATAGTCTGATCTTTTCAAGGGTCCTCGTGTGCCAGTGGGAGATTCTGATCAGGCACTGCCTAAAATGGCTGGAAATGCCAATGTGCTTGATGCACGAAATAGTCAGCCAAAAGGCGGTTGGCTATAAGCGTCATTCCAGGGGTTCGGGGACCCTGGGCATCGGAAATGGGTCTACTCTTTGTAGGGGCCTCATGTTCTCGGTGGGACCTCTGATTGAGCCTGCCTAAAAAGCAAAAATGCCCTTGTGGCGCAGCAGAAATAGTCTTCTATCCAGGTGTGTTATAGCCTTTGGTCCGCGGGGGTTGGGGAAGGTGTTTCTGGGGCTCTGGTCCTCGAAAATGGGTACAGACTTTTCGGGGGACCTTGACATCCCAGTAGGAGGCTACGGTCAGAAACCTGCCCTAAAAGGGCAAGNAATACCAGTAGCGTGCGTGAAATAATCAGCCAAGGCGGTGGGCTATAGCCTTTGGTCCGCGTGGGTTGGGGAGGGTGGTTCGGGGGCTCTGGGCGTCGGAAATGGGTACAGTCTTTTTGAGGGGCCTCGTGTGCCCGATCTGAGGCTCTACGGTTAGAGGCACATACTAAAAGGTAAGACATGCCCGATCAGCGTCTGAAATAGTCATGAGGCAGTGGGCTATGAACTTTCAGTCCTTGAGGGGTTGGGGAGGGGGTTACAGGGCTCTGGACGCCGGAAATGGGTACAGTCTTTTCGAGGGTCCTCGTGTGCCCAGTGGGAGACTACGGTCAAGCTGCCTAAAATAGGAAGAAATACCCAGTGACAGCGCAGAAATAGTCTCAAGGCGGTGGGCTATAGCCATTGGTCCATGAGGGTTGGGGAGGGTTACAGGGCTCTGGACATGGGAAATGGAGTCAGTCTTTTAGGGTCCTCCATGCCTTGATGGGAGACTACGGTCAGAAAGCTGCCCTAAAATAGGAAGAAATACCCAGCGACGCAGCGCAAGAAATAGTCTCCGAGGCCGGTGGGCTATAGCCATTGGTCCGCGTGGGTTGGGGAGGTGGGTTCGGGGGCTTTGGGCGTTGGAAAAGGGTACAATCTTTTCAAGGGGCCTCGTGTGCCCAGTGGGAGGCTACGGTCAGAACCCCACCCTAAAATGCCAAGAAATGAACAGCGGCGCAGCGCGTGAAGTGTCATGAGGCAGTGGGCTATAGCCTTTAGTCCGCGGGGGTTGGGGAGGGGAGTTCGGGGGCTCTGGGCGTTGGAAAAGGGTACAATCTTTTCAAGGGGCCTCGTGTGCCCAGTGGGAGGCTACGGCAGAGGCCTGCCCTAAAAGGGAAAGAAATGCTCAGTGATGCAGCGCGCGAAATAGTGGCAGAGGCAGGTGGGCTATAGCCTTTGGTCCGCGGGGGTTGGGTTGGGGATTCTGCGGATCTGGGCGTTGGAAATGGGTACAGTCCTTTCGATGGACCTCGTGTGCCCATTGGGAGGTGCAGTCAAGCCTACCTAAAATAGCAAGAAATGCCAGTGGTAGCGTGAAATAATCATGGGGAGGTGGGCTCTGACCTGGTCCATGAGGGGTTGGGGAGGTAGTTCGGGGCTCTGGGCGTAGGAAATGGAGTACAGTCTTTTGAGGGCCTCGTGTGCCCGATTACAAGGCTCTGAGTTAGAGGCCTGCCTAAAGGTAAGAAATACCCAGCGATCTGGCGTGTGAAATAGTCACCAAGGCGGTGGGCTATAGCCTTTAGTCCTTGAGGGGTTGGGAGGGGGTTACAGGGCTCTGGGCAGCGGAAATGGGTCAGTCTTTTCGAGGGTCCTCGTGTGCCCAGTGGGAGGCTACAGTCAAGCTGCCTAAAATAGGAAGAAATACCCAATGACATAGCGCAGAAATAGTCTCCAGGGCAGGCGGGCTATAGCCTATGGTCCGCGGGGGTTGGGGAGGTGGGTTCGGGGGCACTGGGCATCGGAAGTGGGCCCAGTCTTTTCGAGGGGCCTCGTGTGCCCAATGGGAGGCTACGGTCAGAACCCCACCTAAAATGGCAGAAATGCCCGTGACGCAGTAGCGTGAGTGTCCCAGGCGGTGGGCTATAGCCTATAGTCAGGGGGGTTGGGAGGAGGCGTTACAGGGCTCTGGGCGTCGGAAATGGGTACAGTCCTTCGATGGTCTCGTGTGCCCATTGGGAGGCTACGGTCAGAAGCCTACCTAAAATAACAAGAAATGCCAGTGGCAGCGTGTGAAATAATCGCAAGGCGGTGGGCTCTGACCTTTGGTCCTTGAGGGTTGGGAGGGGAGTTCTGGGGCTCTGGGCGTCGGAAATGGGTACAGTCTTTTGAGGGCCTCACATGCCCAGTCTGAGGATTCTGATCAGAGGTCTGTCCTAAAATAGTAAGAAATACCCAGTATGGCGCAGCCTTGAAATAATCTTCGAGGCAGTGGGCTTTAGCCTTTGTCATGAGGGGTTGGGGAGGGGGATTCGGGGGCTCTGGGCGTCGGAAATGGATACAGTCTTTTCTAGGGTCCTCGTTTGCTCAGTGGGAGACTACGGTCGGAGGCCTGCCCTAAAATGGCAAGAAATGCCCAGCGGCGCAGCCCGCGAAATAGTAGCCGAGGCCGGTGGGCTATAGCCTTTGGTCCGCGGGTTGGGAAGGGGGGTTCGGGGGCTCTGGGCGTCGGAAATGGGTACAGTCTTTTCGAGGGTCCTCGTGTGCCCAGTGGGAGGCTACGGTAAGAGGCCTACCCAAAAAGGGCACGAAATACCCAAGCCAGTGTGATCACGAATTGTCACCGAGGCCGGTGGGCTATAGCCTTGGTCCGCGGGGGTTGGGGAGGAAGGTTCAGGGGCTCTGGGCATTGGAAATGGGTCCAGTCTTTTCGAGGGTCCTCGTGTGCCCAGTGGGAGACTACGGTCAGAGGCCTGCTCTAAAATGGTAAGATATACCCAGCGGGAATGCGCGCGAAATAGTCGCCGACGCCGGTGGACTATAGCCTTTGGTCTGCGGGGATTGGGCAGGGGGGTTCGGGGGCTCTGGCCGTAGGAAATGGGTACAGTCTTTTCGAGGGTCCTCGTATGCCCAGCGGGAGACTACGGTCAGAGGCCTGTCCTAAAATAGTAAGAAATACCCAGCGGCGCAGCGCACGAAATAGTCGTCGAGGCCGGTGGGCTTTAGCCTTTTGTCCGCGGGGGTTAGGGAGGGGGGTTCGGGGGCTCTGGGCGTCGGAAATGGGTACAATCTTTTTCAGGGTCCTCGTGTGCCCAGTGGGAGACTACGGTCAGAGGCCTGCCCTAAAATGGGAAGAAATGCCCAGCGGTGCAGCCCGCGAAATAGTCGCCGAGGCCGGTGGGATGTAGCCTTTGTTCCGTAGGGGTTGGTGAGGGGCGTTCGGGGGCTCTGGGCGTCGGAAATGGGTACAGTCTTTTAGAGGGTCCTCGTGTGCCCAGTGGGAGGCTACGGTAAGAGGCCTACCCCAAAATAGCAAGAAATCATGGCCAGACAGAAATATAGTCGTCGAGGCCGGTGGGCTGTAGCCTTTGGTCCGCGGGGGTTAGGGAGGGGGTTTCGAGGGCTCTGGGCGTCGGAAATGGGTACAGTCTTTTCTAGGGTCCTCATGTGCCCAGTGGGACATTACGGTCAGAGGCCTGCCCAAAAATGGCAATAAATGCCCAGCGGCGCAGCGCGCGAAAAAGTCGCCGAAGCCGGTGGGCTATGGCCTTTGGTCCGCGGGGGTTAGGGAGGGGGGTTCGGGGGCTCTGGGTGTCGGAAATGGGTACAGTGTTTTTCAGGGTCCTCGTGTGCCCAGTGGGAGGCTACGGTCAAAGGGCTACCCTAAAATGGCAAGAAATACTCAGCGGCGCAGCGCGCGAAATAGTCCCCGAGGCCGGTGGTCTATAGCCTTTGGTCCGCGGGCGTTGGGGAGGGGGTTTCGGGGGTTCTGGGTGTCGGAAATGGGTACAGTCTTTTCGAGGTCCCTTGTGTGCCTAGTGGGAGGCTAAGCTCAGAGGCCTGCCCTAAAAATGGCAAGAAATGCCCAGCGGTGCAGCGCGTGAAATAGTCGCCGACGCCGGTTGGCTATAGCCTTTGGTCCGCGGGGGTTGGAGAGGGGGGTTCAGGGGTTCTGGGTGTCGAAAATGGGTACAGTCTATTTGAGCGGCCTCGTGTGCCCAGTGGGAGGCTACGGTTAGAGGCCTGCCCTAAAAGCACAAGAAATACCAGTGATCTGTAGCGCATAAAATAAGTCGTGAGGCGGTGGGGCTATAGCCTTTAGTCCATGAGGTTGGGGACGGGCGTTCGGGGGCTCTTGGTGTCGGAAATGGTTACAGTCTTTTCGAGGGTCCTCATGTGCCCAGTGGGAGGCTACGGTCAGAGGCCTACCCTAAAATGGCAAGAAATGCCCAGCGGCACAGCCGTGAAATAGTCACTGAGGCCGGTGGGCTATAGCCTTTGGTCCCCGGGGGTTGGGGAGGGGTTTGAGACTCAGTGGTCGGAAATGGGTACAATCTTCTGAGGTCTCGTGTCCCCAGTGGTAGGCTACGGTCAAGCCTGCCTAAAATAACAACAAATGTCAGCGCGCGAAATAGTCGCCGAGGCCAATTGGCTATAGCCTTTGGTCCGCGGGGGTTGGGGAGGGGGGTTCGGAGCCTCTGGGTGTCAGAAATGGGTACAGTCTTTTCGATGGTCCTCGTGTGCCCAGTGGGAGGCTACGGTCAGAGGCCTGTCCTAAAATGGCAAGAAATGCCTAGCGACGCAGTGCGTGAAATAGTTGCCGAGGCCGGTGGGCTATAGCCTTTAGTCCGCGGGGGTTGGGGAGGGGGGTTCGGGGGATCTGGGTGTCGGAAATGGGTACCGTCTTTTCGAGGCTCCTCGTGTGCCCAGTGGGAGGCTACGGTCAGAGGCCTGCCCTAAAATGGCAAGAAATGCCCGGCGGCGCAGCGCGCGAAATAGTCACCGAGGCCGGTGGGCTATACTGGTCCCATGAGGGGTTGGGCGCGTCGGAAATGGGTACAGTCTTTTCGAGGTCCTCGTGTGCCCGTGGGAGGCTACGGTCAAGCCTGCCCTAAAATGGCAAAAGAAATGCTTGAGCAGCGTGAAATAGTCACCGAGGCCGATGGGCTATAGCCTTTGGTCATGGGGGTTGGGAAGTGGTTTGAGGGGCTGGTCATGAAATGGGTCTGAGTCTTTTGAGGTCCTAGTGTGCCCAGTGGGAGGCTACGGTCAAGACCATGCCAAAAAATGGCATGTAATGTATGGCCAGCGTTAAATAATCGCCAAGGCGGTGGGCTATAGCCTTTGGTCATGCGGGGGTTGGGAGGGTTTGGGGGCCTGGTCATCGAAATGGAGTCACAGTCTTTTCGAGGGTCCTCGTGTGCCCAGTGGGAGGCTACGGTCGGAAGCCTGCCCTAAAATGGCAAGAAATGCCCAGCGGCGCAGCGCGTGAAATAGACACCAGGTTGGTGGGCTATAGCTGGTCCCACAGGGGTTGGGGAGGGGTTTAGGGGGCTCAGTGGTGAAATGACAGAGTCTTTTGAGGTCCTCGTGTGCCCAGTGGGAGGCTACGGTCAGATGCCTGCCCTAAAATGGCAAGACATGCCCAGCGGCGCAGCACGTGAAATAGTCGCCGAGGCCGGTGGGCTATAGCCTTTTGTCCGCAGGGGTTGGGAAGGGGCGTTCGGGGGTTCTGGGCGTCGGAAATGGGTACAGTCTTTTCGAGGGTCCTCGTGTGCCCAGTGGGAGGTTACGGTCAGAAGCATGCCGTCAAATGGAAAAGTAATTCCCAGCGGCGCAGCGCATGAAATAGACGCCGAGGCCGGTGGGCTATAGACTTTGGTCCGTGGGGGTTGGGGAGGGGGTTTCGGGGGCTCTGGTCGTCGGAAATGGGTACAGTCTTTTCGAGGGTCCTCGTGTGCCCCGTGGGAGGCTACGGTCAGAAGCCTGCCCTAAAATGTCAAGAAATGCCCAGCAGCGCAGCGCGTGAAATAGTCACCGAGGCCGATGGGCTATAGCCTTTGGTCCGCGGGGGGTTGGGGAAGTGGTTTCGGGGGCTCTGGTCATCAGAAATGGGTACAGTCTTTTCGAGGGTCCTCGTGTGCCCAGTGGGAGGCTACGGTCAGAAGCATGCCATAAAATGGCATGTAATGCCCAACGGCGCAGCGCGTTAAATAGTCGCCGAGGCCGGTGGGCTATAGCCTTTGGTCCGCGGGGGTTGGGGAGGGGGTTTCGGGGGCCCTGGTCATCAGAAATGGGTACAGTCTTTTCGAGGGTCCTCGTGTGCCCAGTGGGAGGCTACGGTCGGAAGCCTGCCCTAAAATGGCAAGAAATGCCCAGCGGCGCAGAGCGTGAAATAGTCACCAAGGTTGGTGGGCTATAGCCTTTGGTCCACGGGGGTTGGGGAGGGGGTTTAGGGGGCTCTGGTCGTCGGAAATGGGTACAGTCTTTTCGAGGGTCCTCGTGTGCCCAGTGGGAGGCTACGGTCAGATGCCTGCCCTAAAATGGCAAGACATGCCCAGCGGCGCAGCACGTGAAATAGTCACCGAGGCCGGTGGGCTATAGCCTTTGGTCCGCGGGGGTTGGGCAGGGGCGTCGGAAATGGGTACAGTCTTTTCGAGGGTCCTCGTGTGCCCCGTGGGAGGCTACGGTCAGAAGCCTGCCCTAAAATGGCAAGAAATGCCCAGCGGCGCAACGCGTGAAATAGTCACCGAGGCCGATGGGCTATAGCCTTTGGTCCGCGGGGGGTTGGGGAAGTGGTTTCGGGGGCTCTGGTCATCAGAAATGGGTACAGTCTTTTCGAGGGTCCTCGTGTGCCCAGTGGGAGGCTACGGTCAGAAGCATGCCATAAAATGGCATGTAATGTATGGCTAGCGTTAAATAATCGCCGAGGCGGTGGGCTATAGTGCTGGTCAGCGGGGTTGGGGAGGGTTTGGGGTTGGTCATAAATTGGAGTGCAGTCTTTTCGAGGGTCTCGTGTGCCCAGTGGGAGGCTACTGGTCAAGCCTGCCCTAAAATGGCAAGACATGCCCGTGGCGCATGGCGTGAAATAGTCACCAAGGCCGGTGGGCTATAGCCTTTGGTCCCCGGGGGTTGGGGAGGGGTTTAGGGGCTCACAGTGCGTCGAAAATGGGTACAGATCTTTGAGGGTACTCGTGTGCCAGGTGGGAGGCTACTGGTCAGAAGCACTGCCCTAAAATAAGAACATGCCAATGGCCAGCGTCGTGAAATAGTCGGCTGAGGCGGTGGGCTATAACCTGGTCTCGGGGGTTGGGAGGGGGCGTTCGGGGCTCAGGCGTCGGAAATGGGTACAGTCTTTTCGAGGTCCTCGTGTGTGATGGAAAACTACAGTCAGGCTGACTTAAAATGGCAAGAAATGCCAGCGGGAAATAGTCATTGGCCAGTGGGCTATAGCCTTTGGTCCTTGAGGGTTGGGAGGGGTTTCAGGGCTCTGGTGCGTCGAGAAATGGGTACAGTCTTCTGAGGGTCCTCGTGTGCCCAGTGGGAGGCTACGGTCAGAGGCCTGCCCTAAAATGGCAAGAAATGCCAAGAGGCGCATAGCGTGAAGAAGTCATGCCAGGCGGTGGGCTATGCCTTTGGTCATGAGGTTGGGAGAAGCGTTCGTGGGCTCACAGGTGTGGAAATGGGTACAGTCTTTTCGAGGCTTCTCGTGTGCCCAGTGGGAGGCTACGGTCAGAAGCCTGCCCTAAAATGGCAAGAAATGTCCAGCGGCGCAGCGCGTGAAATAGTCGCCGAGGCCGGTGGGCTATAGGCTTTGGTCCGCGGGGGTTGGCGAGGGGCGTTCGGGGGCTCTGGGTGTCGGAAATGGGTACAGTCTTTTCGAGGGTCCTCGTGTTCCCAGTGGGAGGCTACGGTCAGAGGCCTGCCCTAAAATGGCAAGAAATGTCCAGCGGCGCAGCGCGTGAAATAGTCGCCGAGGCCGGTGGGCTATAGCCTTTGGTCCGCGGGGGTTGGGAAGGGTTTGAGGGCTCACGGTGGTGAAATGGGTCAGTCTATTCGAGGGTCCTCGTGTGTGCCCGGTGGGAGGCTCGGTCAAGCACTGCCTAAAATGGCAAGACATGCTCAGCCAGCGCGTGAAATAGTCGCCCGAGGCGGTGGGCTATAGCCTTTGGTCCTCGGGGGTTGGGAAGGCGTTCGGGGCTCACAGGCGTGGGAAATGGGTACAGTCTTTTCGAGGGTCCTCGTGTGCCCAGGAGGAAGGCTACTGAGTCGAGGCCTGACTTAAAATGGCAAGAAATACCAGTGTGAGGCGGGAAATAGTCATTGGCCTTGATGGGCTATAGCCTTTGGTCCAGGTTGGGAGGGGTTTAGGGGCTCAGTCGTGAGAAATGGAGTACAGTCTTCTGAGGGTCCTCGTGTGCCCAGTGGGAGGCTACGGTCAGAGGCCTGCCTAGTGGCAGGCTCCTAAATGGCAAGAAATGCCTAGAGGCGCAGCGCGTGAAATAGTCGCCGAGGCCGGTGGGCTATAGCCTTTGGTCCGCGGGGGTTGGGGAGGGGGTTTCGGGGGCCCTGGTCATCAGAAATGGGTACAGTCTTTTCGAGGGTCCTCGTGTGCCCAGTGGGAGGTTACGGTCAGAAGCATGCCGTCAAATGGCAAGTAATGCCCAGCGGCAAAGCGCGTGAAATAGACGCCGAGGCCGGTGGGCTATAGACTTTGGTCCAAGAGGGTTGGCGAGGGGGTTTCGGGGGCTCTGGTCGTCGGAAATGGGTACAGTCTTTTCGAGGGTCCTCGTGTGCCCAGTGGGAGGCTACGGTCAGAAGCCTGCCCTAAAATGGCATGACATGCCCAATGGCGCAGCGCGTGAAATAGTCACCGAGGCCGGTGGGCTATAGCATTTGGTGTCTGAGGGGTTGGGCGGGGGTTTAGGGGCTCAGTGGCGTGAAATGGGTACAGTCTTTTCGAGGGTCCTCGGATGCCCAGTGCGAGGCTACGGTCAGAAGCCTGCCCTACCATCGCAAGACATGCCCAGTATGGCGCAGCAGCGTGAAATAGTCATGGGGCGGTGGGCTATAGCCTTTGTCCATGAGGGTTGGGAGGGGCGTTCGAGGGTTACAGGCGTCGGAAATGGGTACAGTCTTTTCGAGGGTCTCGTGTGCCAGTGGGAGGCTCGGTCAGGCTGCCCTAAAATAACAAGAAATGTCCATCAGCAGCGTGAAATAGTCGCCGAGGCGGTGGGCTATAGCCTTTGGTCCATGAGGGTTTGGGAGGCGGGTTTCGTGAGCCACTGGTCATCGAATGTGGGTACAGTCTTTTCGAGGGTCCTCGTGTGCCCGGTGGGAGGATTACTGATCGAAGCATGCCGTCAAATGGCAAGTAATGCTTGACAGCCAGCGTGAAATAAAGCAGGCCGGTGGGCTATAGACTTTGGTCCGTGAGGGTTGGGGAGGGGGTTTCGGGGGCTCTGGTCGTCGGAAATGGGTACAGTCTTTTCGAGGGTCCTCGTGTGCCCAGTGGGAGGCTACGGTCAGAAGCCTGCCCTAAAATGGCAAGACATGCCCAGTGGCGCAGCGCGTGAAATAGTCACCGAGGCCGGTGGGCTATAGCCTTTGGTGTGCGGGGGTTGGGCAGGGGGTTTAGGGGGCTCTGGTCGTCGGAAATGGGTACAGTCTTTTCGAGGGTCCTCGGATGCCCAGTGGGAAGCCACGGTCAGAAGCCTGCAATAAATTGGAAAGACATGCCAGTAGCGCGCGTGAAATAATCATGGGGCGGTGGGCTATAGCCTTTGTCCTTGAGGGGTTGGGAGGGGCGTTCGAGGTTACAGGCGTCGGAAATGGGTACAGTCTTTTGAGGTCTCGTGTGCAGTGGGAGGCTACTGAGTCAGAGGCCTGCCCTAAAATAGCAAGAAATGCCAGCCAGTCGCAGGGAAATAGTCACTTGAGGCCGGTGGGCTATAGCCTGGTCATGCGGGGGTTGGGGAGGGGTTTGAGGCTCTGGTCGTCGGAAATGGGTCTGAGTCTTCTGAGGGTCCTCGTGTGCCCAGTGGGAGGCTACGGTCAGAAGCACTGCCCTAAAATAAGAAATGTCCAGCGGCAGCGCGTGAAATAGTCGCCGGCGGTGGGCTATAGCCTTTGGTCCGCGTGGGTTGGGAGGGGTTTGGGGCCACTGGTCATGAGAAATGGGTACAGTCTTTTCGAGGGTCTCGTGTACCCGTGGGAGGCTACGGTCGAGCCTGCCTAAAATGGCAAGAAATGTCAGCGGCGCAGGCGTGAAATAGTCACCAGGCTGGTGGGCTATAGCCTTTGGTCCATGAGGGGTTGGGGAGGGTTTAGGGGCTCTGGTCGTCGGAAATGGGTACAGTCTTTTCGAGAGTCCTCGTGTGCCCGATGGGAGGTTACGGTCAAGCATGCAAATCAAATGGCAAGTAATGCTTGACAGCAGCGTGAAATAGGCAGCCGAGGCCGGTGGGCTATAGACTTTGGTCCGTGAGGGTTGGGGAGGGGGTTTGGGGCTCACGGTGGTGAGAATCGTAAAAGTCTTTTCGAGGGTCTCGTGTGCCAGTGGGAGGATTCTGGTCAAGCATGCCGTCAAATTGAAAAGTAATACTGCCCATGCATAGCGCGCATGAAATAAACCAAGGCCGGTGGGCTGTAGACTTTGGTCCGTGGGGGTTGGGGAGGGGGTTTCGGGGGCTCTGGTCGTCGGAAATGGGTACAGTCTTTTCGAGGGTCCTCGTGTGCCCAGTGGGAGGTTACGGTCAGAAGCATGCCGTCAAATGGAAAAGTAATGCCCAGCGGCGCAACGCATGAAACAGACGCCGAGGCCGGTGGGCTATAGACTTTGGTCCGTGGGGGTTGGGGAGGGGGTTTCGGGGGCTCTGGTCGTCGGAAATGGGTACAGTCTTTTCGAGGGTCCTCGTGTGCCCAGTGGGAGGTTACGGTCAGAAGCATGCCGTCAAATGGAAAAGTAATTCCCAGCGGCGCAGCGCATGAAATAGACGCCGAGGCCGGTGGGCTATAGACTTTGGTCCGTGGGGGTTGGGGAGGGGGTTTCGGGGGCTCTGGTCGTCGGAAATGGGTACAGTCTTTTCGAGGGTCCTCGTTTGCCCAGTGGGAGGCTACGGTCAGATGCCTGCCCTAAAATGGCAAGACATGCCCAGCGGCGCAGCACGTGAAATAGTCGCCGAGGCCGGTGGGCTATAGCCTTTTGTCCGCAGGGGTTGGGAAGGGGCGTTCGGGGGTTCTGGGCGTCGGAAATGGGTACAGTCTTTTCGAGGGTCCTCGTGTGCCCAGTGGGAGGCTACGGTCAGAGGCCTGCCCTAAAATGGCAAGAAATGCCCAGCGGCGCAGAGCGTGAAATAGTCACCAAGGGCGGTGGGCTATAATAACTGGTCTGTGAGGGGTTGGGGAGGGTTTGGGGCCTGGTCAACAGAAATGGGTACAGTCTTTTCGAGGGTCCTCGTGTGCCCAGTGGGGAGGCTACGGTGGAAGCCTGCCCTAAAATGGCAAAAGAAATGCCAGTGCAGGCGTGAAATAGTCCAAGGTTGGTGGGCTATAGCCTTTGGTCCACAGGGGGTTGGGGAGGGTTTAGGGGCTCAGTGGGTCGGAAATGGAGTACAGTCTTTTCGAGGTCCTCGTGTGCCGATGGGAGGCTACGGTCAGATGCACTGCCCTAAAATGGCAAGACATGCCAGCGCAACACGTGAAATAGTCGCCCGAGGCGGTGGGCTATAGCCTTTGTCCGCGGGGTTGGGAAGGGGCGTTCGGGGTTACAGGCGTGGAAATGGGTCTGATCTTTTCGAGGGTCCTCGTGTGAGTGGGAGGTTCTGTCAGAAGCATGCCGTCAAATGGAAAAGTAATTCCCAATGACGCAGCGCATGAAATAGACGCCGAGGCCGGTGGGCTATAGACTTTGGTCCGGGGGGGTTGGGGAGGGGGTTTCGGGGGCTCTGGTCGTCGGAAATGGGTACAGTCTTATTGAGGTCCTCGTTTACTTGATGGGAGGCTACGGTCAGATGCCTGCCTAAAATAGCAAGACATGCCAGTGGCGCAACACGTGAAATAATCATGAGGCGGTGGGCTATAGCCTTTGTCCATGAGGGGTTGGGAAGGGACGTTCGGGGTTACAGGCGTCGGAAAGGGGTAAAATCTTTTCTAGGGTCCTCTTGTGCCCAGTGGGAGGCTACGGTCAGAGCCTGCCCTAAAAAAGCAAGAAATGCCAGTGAGGCGTAAAATAGTCAGGCGGTGGGCTATAGCCTTTGGTCTTGTGAGGGGTTGGGAGGGTTTGAGGGGCCTGGTCATCAGAAATGGGTACAGTCTTTTCGAGGTCTCGTGTGCCCCTTGGGAGTCTACGGTCAGCGGCCTTGCCTAAAATGGCAAGAAATGCCAGCATGAGCGTGAAATAGTCACCAAGGTTGGTGGGCTATAGCCTTTGGTCCATGAGGGGTTGGGGAGGGTTTAGGGGCTCAGTGTCGGAAATGGGTACAGTCTTTTCGAGGGTCCTCGTGTGCCCAGTGGGAGGCTACGGTCAGATGCCTGCCCTAAAATGGCAAGACATGCCAAGCGGCGCAGCGCGTGAAATAGTCACCAAGGCAGTGGGCTATAGCCTTTGTCCATGAGGGTTGGGAAGGTGCGTTCGTGGGCTCTGGGCGTCGGAAATGGGTACATTCTTTTGAGGGTCCTCGTGTGCCGAGTGGGAGGCTACGGTCAGAGGCCTGCCCTAAAATGCCAAGAAATGCCGAGCGTCCCAGTGCGCGAAATAGTCGCCGAGGCCGGTGGGCTATAACTGTCTGGTCATGGGAGTTGGGAGGGGTTTGAGGGGCTCAGTGAAGTGAATGGTAGTGCAGTCTTCTGAGGGTCCTCGTGTGCCCAGTGGGAGGCTACGGTCAGAAGCCTGGCCTAAAATGTGCAAGAAATGTCAGCGGTAGCGCGTGGAAATAATCGGCGAGGCGGTGGGCTATAGCTGGTCCAGTCCCATGAGGGGTTGGGGGGGGGTTTCGGGGCCACTGGTCATCAGAAATTGGTACAGTCATTTCGAGGGTTCTCGTGTGCCCAGTGGGAGGCTCTGGTGGGCACTGCCCTAAAATGGTAAGAAATACCAGTGAGGCGTGAAATAGTCACCAAGGTTGGTGGGCTATAGCCTTTGGTCAGAGGGTTGGGGAGGGTTTAAGGAGCTCTGGTGAGGAAATGGGTACAGTCATTTGAGGTCCTCGTGTGCCCGGTGGGAGGTTCTGGTCAAGCATGCCGTCAAATGGCAAATATTACTGAGCGCGTGAAATAGGCAGTTGGGTCGGTGGGCTATAGACTTTGGTCCGTGGGGGTTGGGGAGGTGGTTTCGGGGGCTCTGGTCATCGGAAATGGGTACCGTCTTTTCGAGGGTCCTCGTGTGCCCAGTGGGAGGCTACGGTCAGAAGCCTGCCCTAAAATGGCAAGACATGCCCAGCGGCGCAACGCGTGAAATAGTCCCCGAGGCCGGAGGGCTATACACTGGTCATGAGGGTTGGGGAGGGGTTTAGGGGGCTCACAGTGGTCGGAAATGGGTCAGTCTTTTCGAGGTCCTCGGATGCCCGATGGGAAGCTACTGATCAGAGCTGCCTAAAATGGCAAGACATGCCAGCCAGGCCGCGTGAAATAATCAGCAGGCAGTGGGCTATAGCCTTTGTCCTTGAGGGTTGGGAGAAGGGCGTTCGGGGTTAGGCGCGGAAATGGGTACTGATCTTTTCGAGGGTCCTCGTGTGCCCAGTGGGAGGCTACGGTCAGAGGCCTGCCCTAAAATGGCAAGAAATGCCAGCAGCGCAGTCTGGGAAATAGTCCTTGAGGCGGTGGGCTATGCTGGTCCCAGGGGTTGGGGAGGGGTTTGGGGGCTCACAGTGGGTGGAAATGGGTACAGTCTTTACGGAGGTCCTCGTGTGCCCAGTGGGAGGCTACGGTCAGAAGCCTGCCCTAAAATGGCAAGAAATGTCCAGCGGCGCAGCGCGTGAAATAGTCGTCGAGGCCGGTGGGCTATAGCCTTTGGTCCGCGGGGGTTGGGGAGGGGGTTTCGGGGGCTCTGGTCATCAGAAATGAGTACAGTCTTTTCGAGGGTCCTCGCGTGCCCAGTGGGAGGCTACGGTCAGAGGCCTGCCCTAAAATGGCAAGAAATGCCCATGGCGCTTGTGGTAGAAATGGTCAGTAGGCAGTGGGCTATGTGCTAGTCTTCGGCGGTTGGGGAGGCGCGTTCGGGGGCTATGGGAGTTGGAAATGGGTACAACTTTCCGAGGGTCCTCGTGTGCCTAGTGGGAGGCTACGGTCAGAAGCCTGCCCTAAAATGGCAAGACATGCCCAGCGGCGCAGCACGTGAAATAGTCGCCGAGGTCGGTGGGCTATAGCCTTTGGTCCGCGGGGGTTGGGCAGGGGCGTCGGAAATGGGTTCAGTCTTTTCGAGGGTCCTCGTGTACCCCGTGGGAGGCTACGGTCAGAGGTCTGCCCTAAAATGACAAGAAATGCCCAGCGGCGCAGCGCGTGAAATAGTCACCGAAGTCGGTAGGCTATATCCTTTGGTCCGCGGGGGTTGGGGAGGGGGTTTCGGGGGCTCTGGTCGTCAGAAATGGGTACAGTCTTTTCGAGGGTGCTCGTGTGCCCAGTGGGAGGCTACGGTCTGAAGCCTGTCCTAAAATGGCAAGAAATGAATGGCCAGCTGTAGCGTCAAATAATCGCCAGGCCGGTGGGCTATAGCCTGGTCCGTGGGGGTTGGGGAAGGTGTTTGAGGCTCAGTGGTGAAATGGGTACAGTCTTTTCGAGGTCCTCGTGTGCCCAGTTTGAGGCTCTGGTCAGAACCGTGCCCTAAAATAACAAGACATACCATGTGGCGTAGCGTGAAATAATCGCCCAGGGCAGTGGGCTATAGCCTTTGGTCCGCGGGGGTTGGGGAGGGGCGTTCGGGGGCTCTGGGTGTCAGAAATGGGTACAGTCTTTTCGAGGGGCCTCGTGTGCCCAGTGGGAGGCTACGGTCAGAGGCCTGCCCTAAAATGGCAAGAAATACCCAGCGGCACAGCCGTGAAATAGTCGCCGAGGCCGGTGCGCTATAGCCTTTGGTCCGCGGGGGTTAGGGAGGGGGTTTCGGGGGCTCTTGTCGTCAGAAATGGGTACAGTCTTTTCAAGGGTCCTAGCGTGCTTGTGGGAGGCTCTGATCGAGGCCTGCCCTAAAATGGCAAGAAATGCAAAAGCGCCAGCGCGTGAAATGGTCGCCAGGCAGGTGGGCTATATAGCCTTTGGTCCCTTGGCGGTTGGGAAGAGGGTATAGGGGCTCAGTGCGTCGGAAATGGGTACAGTCTTTTCGAGGGTCCTCGTGTGCTTGATGGGAAGCTATGGTGAGCCTGCCCTAAAATGGCAAGACATGCCAATGGCAGCGTGAAATAATCATGGGCCGGTGGGCTATAGCCTTTTGTCCGCGGGGGTTGGGGAGGGGCGTTCGGGGGCTCTGGGCGTCGGAAATGGGTACAACTTTCCGAGGGTCCTCGTGTGCCCAGTGGGAGGCTACGGTCAGAGGCCTGCCCTAAAATGGCAAGAAATGCCCAGCGGCGCAGTGCGGGAAATAGTCACTGAGGCCGGTGGGCTATAATACTGGTCATGAGGGGTTGGGAGGGGTTTCGAGGGGCTCTGAGTCGTCGGAAATGGGTACAGTCTTTTCGAGGGTCCTCGTGTACTTGATGGGAAGCTACTGATTGAGCCTGCCCTAAAATGGCAAGACATGCCAATGGCAATAGCGTGAAATAATCATGCCGAGGCGGTGGGCTATAGCCTTTGTCCATGAGGGGTTGGGGTGGGGCGTTGGGGCTCAGGCGTTGGAAATGGTACAAATTTCGAGGTCCTCGTGTGCCAGTGGGAGGCTACGGTCAGAGGCCTGCCACTAAAATGGCAAGAAATGCCAGTGATGGCGCAGTCTGGAAATAATGGCGAGGCGGTGGGCTATAGCCTTTGGTCCATGAGGTTGGGAGGGGTTTGAGGGGCTCTGGTCGTCGGAAATGGAGTCTGATCTTCTGAGGTCCTCGTGTGCCCAGTGGGAGGCTACGGTCAGTAGCCTGCCTAAAAATAAAAGAAATGTCCAGTGGCGTGCGTGAAATAATCATGGGGCGGTGGGCTATAGCCTTTGGTCCGCGGGGGTTGGGGAGAGGCGTTCGGGGGCTCTGGGTGTCGGAAATGGGTACAGTCTTTTCGAGGATCCTCATGTGCCCCGTGGGATGCTACAGGTCAGAGGCCTGCCCTAAAATGGCAAGACATGCCCAGCGGCGCAGCACGTGAAATAGTCGCCGAGGCCGGTGGGCTATAGCCTTTTGTCCGCAGGGGTTGGGAAGGGACGTTCGGGGGTTCTGGGCGTCGGAAATGGGTACAGTCTTTTCGAGGGTCCTCGTGTGATGGGAGGCTCTGGTCAGAGCCTGCCCTAAAATGGCAAGAAATGCCAGTGGCGAGCGTAAAAATAGTCACCAAGGGCGGTGGGCTATAGCCTTTAGTGCTGTGAGGGTTGGGAGGGGTTTCAGGGCCACAGGTCATCAGAAATGGGTCAGTCTTTTGAGGGTCCTCGTGTGCCCAGTGGGAGGCTACGGTCGGAAGCCTGCGCTAAAATGGCAAGAAAATGCTGGCGAGCGTGAAATAGTCACCAAGGTTGGTGGGCTATAGCCTTTAGTCCTTGAGGGGTTGGGGAGGGGTTTAGGGGGCTCTGGTGCGTCGGAAATGGGTGCAGTCTTTTCGAGGTCCTCGTGTGCCCGATGGGAGGCTCTGGTCAGATGCACCCTAAAATGGCAAGACATGCCAATGTGCGCAACACGTGAAATAATCAGGGGCGGTGGGCTATAGCCTTTGTCCATGAGGGGTTGGGAAGGTGCGTTAAGGGGTTACAGGCGTCGGAAATGAGTACAGTCTTTTGAGGGTCTCGTGTGCCAGTGGGAGGCTCTGGTCAGAGGCCTGCCTAAAATGCCAAGAAATGCCAGCGCAGTCAGAAATAGTCAGGCAGGTGGGCTATAGCCTTTGGTCATGGGAGTTGGGAGGGGTTTGAGGGCTCACAGTCGTCGGGAAATGGAGTGCAGTCTTCTGAGGGTCCTCGTGTGAGTGGGAGGCTCTGTCGAAGCCTGCCCTAAAATGGCAAGAAATGTCCAGCAGCGTGCGTGAAATAGTCGGCCCTGAGGCAGTGGGCTATATTGCTTTGGTCATGAGGGTTGGGGAGGGGGTTTCGGGGGCCCTGGTCATCAGAAATGGGTACAGTCTTTTCGAGGGTCCTCGTGTGCCCAGTGGGAGGCTACGGTCGGAAGCCTGCCCTAAAATGGTAAGAAATACCCAGCGGCGCAGAGCGTGAAATAGTCACCAAGGTTGGTGGGCTATAGCCTTTGGTCCGCGGGGGTTGGGGAGGGGGTTTAGGGGGCTCTGGTCGTCGGAAATGGGTACAGTCATTTCGAGGGTCCTCGTGTGCCCAGTGGGAGGTTACGGTCAGAAGCATGCCGTCAAATGGCAAGTAATACCCAGCGGCAAAGCGCGTGAAATAGACGCCGAGGTCGGTGGGCTATAGACTTTGGTCCGTGGGGGTTGGGGAGGTGGTTTCGGGGGCTCTGGTCATCGGAAATGGGTACCGTCTTTTCGAGGGTCCTCGTGTGCCCAGTGGGAGGCTACGGTCAGAAGCCTGCCCTAAAATGGCAAGACATGCCCAGTGGCGCAACGCGTGAAATAGTCACCGAGGCCGGTGGGCTATACCTTTGGTCATGAGGGTTGGGGAGGGGTTTAGGGGCTCAGTCGTCGGAAATGGAGTGCAGTCTTTCCGAGGGTCCTCGGATGCCCAGTGGGAAGCTACTGATCAAGCCTGCCCTAAAATGGCAAGACATGCCAATGAGCGCGTGAAATAATCAGCAGGCAGGTGGGCTATAGCCTTTTGTCATGAGGTTGGGGAGGGGCGTTCGGGGGTTACAGGCGCGAGGAAATGGGTACAGTCTTTTCGAGGTCCTCGTGTGCCCAGGTGGGAGGCTACGGTCAGAGGCCTGCCCTAAAATGGCAAGAAATGCCAGCGCAGTCTGAGAAATAGTCACTGAGGCGGTGGGCTATTTGGTCCCGGGGTTGGGGAGGGGTTTGAGGGGCTCTGGTCGTCGGAAATGGAGTGCAGTCTTCTGAGGGTCCTCGTGTGCCCAGTGGGAGGCTCTACGGTCAGCCTGCCCTAAAATGGCAAGAAATGTCCATGGCCTTGGCCGTGAAAATAATCGTCGAGGCCGGTGGGCTATAGCCTTTGGTCCGCGGGGTTGGGGAGGGGTCGGGGGCTCTGGTCATCAGAAATGAGTACAGTCTTTTCGAGGGTCCTCGCGTGCCCAGGTGGGAGGCTACGGTCGGAGGCCTGCCTAAAATGTGAGAAATGCCCATGGCGCAGCCAGGTGAAATAGTCATGGGGCGGTGGGCTATAGCCTTTGGTCCGCGGCGGTTGGGGAGGCGCGTTCGGGGGCTATGGGAGTTGGAAATGGGTACAACTTTCCGAGGGTCCTCGTGTGCCTAGTGGGAGGCTACGGTCAGAAGCCTGCCCTAAAATGGCAAGACATGCCAGTGGCGCAACACGTGAAATAGTCATGGGGTCGGTGGGCTATAGCCTTTGGTCCGCGGGGGTTGGGCAGGGGCGTCGGAAATGGGTTCAGTCTTTTCGAGGGTCCTCGTGTACCCCGTGGGAGGCTACGGTCAGAGGTCTGCCCTAAAATGACAAGAAATGCCAGCCGTGGCGCGTGAAATAGTCACAAAGTCGGTGGGCTATATCCTTTGGTCAGGGGTTGGGAGGGGTTTGGGGCTCAGTGGTCGAGAAATGGGTACAGTCTTTTCGAGGGTGCTCGTGTGCCCAGTGGGAGGCTACGGTCTGAAGCCTGTCCTAAAATGGCAAGAAATATTCAGCTGTGCGTCAAATAGTCGCCGAGGCCGGTGGGCTATAGCCTTTGGTCCGTGGGGGTTGGGGAAGGTGTTTCGGGGGCTCTGGTCGTCGGAAATGGGTACAGTCTTTTCGAGGGTCCTCGTGTGCCCAGTTTGAGGCTACGGTCAGAACCGTGCCCTAAAATGGCAAGACATGCCAGCCAGCGTAGCGTGAAATAATCAGCCAGGTGGGCTATAACTGGTCCATGAGGGGTTGGGAGGGGCGTTCGGGGCTCACAGGTGTCAGAAATGGGTACAGTCTTTTCGAGGGGCCTCGTGTGCCCAGTGGGAGGCTACGGTCAGAGGCCTGCCCTAAAATGGCAAGAAATACCCAGCGGCACAGCCGTGAAATAGTCGCCGAGGCCGGTGCGCTATGGCCTTTGGTCCGCGGGGGTTGGGGAGGGGGTTTCGGGGTCTCTTGTCGTCAGAAATGGGTACAGTCTTTTCAAGGGTCCTAGCGTGCCCAGTGGGAGGCTACGGTCAGAGGCCTGCCCTAAAATGGCAAGAAATGCAAAGGGGCGCAGCGCGTGAAATGGTCATGCCAGGCAGTGGGCTATAGCCTTTAGTCCATGGCGGTTGGGAGGGGTATAGGGGCTCAGTGGTCGGAAATGGGTCTGAGTCTTTTCGAGGTCCTCGTGTGCCTGATGGGAAGCTATGGTCGAAGCCTGCCCTAAAATGGCAAGACATGCCCAATGGTAGCGCGCGTGAAATAGTCATGGGGCGGTGGGCTATGTGCCTTTGTCAGCGGGGTTGGGGAGGGGCGTTCGGGGCTCACAGGCGTCAGAAATGGGTACAACTTTCCGACGTTCCTCGTGTGCCCAGTGGGAGGCTACAGTCAGAGGCCTGCCACTAAAATGGCAAAAATGCCAGTGACGCAGTCACGGGAAATAGTCATGAGGCGGTGGGCTGTCTGGTCATGAGGGTTGGGAGGGGTTTCGGGGGCTCACAGTGGTCGTGAAATGGGTACAGTCTTTTCGAGGGTCCTCGTGTGATGGGAAGCTCAGGTCAAGCCTGCCCTAAAATGGCAAGACATGCCAGTAGCGCAGTGAAATAATCATGAGGCCGGTGGGCTATAGCCTTTTGTCCGCGGGGGTTGGGGTGGGGCGTTCGGGGGCTCTGGGCGTTGGAAATGGGTACAAATTTCCGAGGGTCCTCGTGTGCCCAGTGGGAGGCTACGGTCAGAGGCCTGCCCTAAAATGGCAAGAAATGCCCAGTGGCAGTCTGAAATAATGCTTGAGGGCGGTGGGCTATAGCCTTTGGTCCCATGAGGTTGGGGAGGGGTTTGGGGCTCGGTGGGTCGAAATGGGTACAGTCTTCTGAGGGTCCTCGTGTGCCAGGATGGGAGGCTACAGTCGGTAGCCTGCCCTAAAATAACAAGAAATGTCAGCAGGCGCCGCGTGAAATAATCATGCCAGGCGGTGGGCTATAGCCTTTGGTCCGCGGGGGTTGGGGAGAGGCGTTCGGGGGCTCTGGGTGTCGGAAATGGGTACAGTCTTTTCGAGGATCCTCATGTGCCCCGTGGGATGCTACAGGTCAGAGGCCTGCCCTAAAATGGCAAGACATGCCCAGCGGCGCAGCGCGTGAAATAGTCGCCGAGGCCGGTGGGCTATAGCCTTTTGTCCGCGTGGGTTGGGGAGGGGCGTTCGGGGGCTCTGGGCGTCAGAAATGGGTACAACTTTCCGAGGGTCCTCGTGTGCCCAGTGGGAGGCTACGGTCAGAGGCCTGCCCTAAAATGGCAAGAAATGCCCAGCGCGGTCTGAAATAGTCACTTGGGCGGTGGGCTGTACTGGTCCGCGGGGGTTGGGGAGGGGCGTTCGGGGGCTCTGGGTGCCGGAAATGGGTACAGTCTTTTCAAGGGTCCTCGTGTGCCCAGTGGGAGGCTACGGTCAGAAGCGTGCCCTAAAATGGCAAGAAATGTCCAGCGGCGCAGCGCGTGAAATAGTCGCCGAGGCCGGTGGGCTATAGCCTTTGCTCCGCGGGGGTTGGGGAGGGGCGTTCGGGGGCTCTGGGTGCCGGAAATGGGTACAGTCTTTTCGAGGGTCCTCGTGTGCCCAGTGGGAGGCTACGGTCAGAGGCCTGCCCTGAAATGGCAAGAAATGCCCAGCGGCGCAGTGCGGGAAATAGTCACTGAGGCCGGTGGGCTATAACTGGTCCATGAGGAGTTGGGGAGGGTTTGAGGGGCTCAGTGTCGAGAAATGGAGTGATCTTCTGAGGTCCTCGTGTGCCCAGTGGGAGGCTACGGTCAGAAGCGTGCCCTAAAATGGCAAGAAATGTCCAGCGGCGTAGCGCGTGAAATATTCGCCGAGGCCGGTGGGCTATAGCCTTTGCTCCGCGGGGGTTGGGAAGGGGCGTTCGGGGGCTCTGGGTGCCGAAAATGGGTACAGTCTTTTCAAGGGTCCTCGTGTACTTGATTGGGAGGCTCTGGTCGAGGCACTGCCGAAATGTAGCAAGAAATGCCATGTGATGCGAGGAAATAGTCACTTAAGGCGGTGGGCTATAGCCTTTGGTCCGCGAGGGTTTGTTAGTGGGTTTCGGGGGCTCTGGTCGTCAGAAATGGGTACAGGCTTTTCGAGGGTCCTCGTGTGCCCAGTGGGAGGCTACGGTCAGAGGCCTGCCCTAAAATGGCAAAATACCCAATGGGACAACCGTGAAATAATCATGGGCAGTGCGCTATAGCCTGTTAGTCCCTTGAGGAGTTAGGGAGGGGTTTCAGGGCTCTTGTCGTCAGAAATGGGTACAGTCTTTTCAAGGGTCCTAGCGTGCCCAGGTGGGAGGCTCTGATCAGAGCCTGCCCTAAAATGGCAAGAAATGCAAAGGCGCATGGCGTGAAATAGTCATGGGGCAGTGGGCTATAACCTTTGGTCCATGGCCCGGTTGGGAAGAGGTATAGGGGCTCACTGGTCGTCGGAAGCAGGTCTGATCTTTTCAGCCCGGTCTCGTGTGCCAGTGGGAAGCTATGGTCAGAAGCACTGCCCTAAAATGGCAAGACATGCCAGTGGCCGCGTGAAATAATCGCCAAGCCGGTGGGCTATAGCCTTTTGTCCATGAGGGTTGGGGGCGGCGTTCGGGGCTCTGGGCGTCAGAAATGGGTACAACACCGAGGGTCTCGTGTGCCCAGTGGGAGGCTCTGGTCAGAGCCTGCCCTAAAATGGCAAGAAATGCCAGCCAGTGGTCTGAGGAAATAGTCACTGAGGCCGGTGGGCTATAGCCTTTGGTCCGCGGGGGTTGGGGAGGGGCGTTCGGGGGCTCTGGGTGCCGGAAATGGGTACAGTCTTTTCAAGGGTCCTCGTGTGCCCAGTGGGAGGCTACGGTCAGAAGCGTGCCCTAAAATGGCAAGAAATGTCCAGCGGCGCAGCGCGTGAAATAGTCGCCGAGGCCGTTGGGCTATAGCCTTTGCTCCATGAGGTTGGGGAGGGTGTGCGGGGGCTCTGGGTGCCGGAAATGGGTCTGAGTCTTTTCGAGGGTCCTCGTGTGCTTGATGGGAGGCTACAGTCGAGGCCTGCCCTGAAATGGCAAGAAATGCCAAGCAGTCTTGAGAAATAGTCACTTGAGGCCGGTGGGCTATAACCAGTCATGAGGGTTGGGGAGGGGTTTGGGGGCTCTGGTGGTCGGAAATGGGTACAGTCTTCTGAGGGTCCTCGTGTGAGTGGGAGGCTACAGGTCAGAAGCGTGCCCTAAAATGGCAAGAAATGTCAGTATGGCGCGCGTGAAATAATCGCCAGGCCGGTGGGCTATAGCCTTTACTCCATGAGGTTGGGAGGGGCGTTCGGGGCTCAGGTGCGGAAATGGGTACAGTCTTTTCAAGGGTCCTCGTGTGCCCAGTGGGAGGCTCTGATCAGAGCCTGCCACTGAAATGGCAAGAAAATGCCAATGACGCAACCGTGAAATATTCCTTGAGGCAGTGCGCTATAGCCTTTGGTCCGCGGGGGTTAGGGAGGGGGTTTCGGGGGCTCTTGTCGTCAGAAATGGGTACAGTCTTTTCAAGGGTCCTAGCGTGCCCAGTGGGAGGCTACGGTCAGAGGCCTGCCCTAAAATGGCAAGAAATGCAAAGGGGCGCAGCGCGTGAAATGGTCGCCGAGGCCGGTGGGCTATAGCCTTTGGTCCGCGGCGGTTGGGGAGGGGGTATAGGGGGCTCTGGTCGTCGGAAATGGGTACAGTCTTTTCGAGGGTCCTCGTGTGCCCAGTGGGAAGCTATGGTCAGAAGCCTGCCCTAAAATGGCAAGACATGCCAGTTTCATGGGCCGGTGGGCTATAGCCTTTTGTCCGCGGGGGTTGGGGAGGGGCGGTCGGGGGCTCTGGGCGTCGGAAATGGGTACAACTTTCCGAGGGTCTTCGTGTGCCCAGTGGGAGGCTACGGTCAGAGGCCTGCCCTAAAATGGCAAAAATACTTGTGGCCTTGATCACAGGAAATAGTCACTTGAGGCCGGTGGGCTATGCTGGTCATGAGGGTTGGGGAGGGTTTGGTGCTCTGGTCGTTGGAAATGGTAGTCAGTCTTTTCGAGGGTCTCGTGTGCCCGATTGGGAAGCTTCTGGATCGAAGCACTACTAAAATGGCAAGACATGCCCAGTATTGATGAAATAGTCGCCGAGGCCGGTGGGCTATAGCCTTTTGTCCGCGGGGGTTGGGGAGGGGCGTTCGGGGGCTCTGGGCGTTGGAAATGGGTACAACTTTCCGAGGGTCCTCGTGTGCCCAGTGGGAGGCTACGGTCAGAGGCCTGCCCTAAAATGGCAAGAAATGCCCAGTGGCGCAGTCTGAAATAGTCGAGGCGGTGGGCTATAGCCTTTGGTCCCATGAGGTTGGGAGGGGGTTTGAGGGCTCACAGTCGTCGGAAATGGGTACAGTCTTCTGAGGTCCTCGTGTGCCCAGTGAGTGGCTACTGGTCAAGCGTGCCTAAAATGGCAAGAAATATCCATGGCGCAGCGCGTGAAATAATCAGAGGCAGTGGGCTATAGCCTTTAGTCCATGAGGGGTTGGGAGGGGCGTTCAGAGGGGCTACAGGTGCAGGAAATGGGTACAGTCTTTTCAAGGGTCCTCGTGTGCCCGGTGGGAGGCTCTGGTCAGGCCTGCCACGAAATGGCAAGAAATGCCAGTATGATCACGGAAATAGTCACTTGGGCGGTGGGCTATAGCCTTTGGTCGTGAGGGGTTGGGAGGGGTTTGAGGCTCTGGTCGTCAGAAATGGATCTGATCTTTTCGAGGGTCTCGTATGCCCGTGGGAGGCTGATTCAGGCACTGCCACAGAATGAGCAAGAAATGCCCCAGTGAGCAGGCGGGAAATAGTCATGAGGGTGGTGGGCTATAGCCTTTGGTCCCATGAGGGTTGGGAGGGGTTTGAGCTCACAGTGGGTCGTGGAAATGGAGTGCAGTCTTCTGAGGTCCTCGTGTGCCCAGTGGGAGGCTAAGGTTAGAAGCGTGCCCTAAAATGGCAAGAAATGTCCACTCGCGCAGCGCGTGAAATGGTCGCCGAGGCCGGTGGGCTATAGACTTTGCTCCGCGGGGGTTGGGGAGGGCGTTCGGGGGATCTGGTTGTCGGAAATGGGTACAGACTTTTCGAGGGTCCTCGTGTGCCCAGTGGGAGGCTGATTCAGGAGGCCTGCCTAAATGGCAAGAAATGCCAAGTGATGCAACACGTGAAATAGTCAGCGGTGGGTGGGCTATAGACTTTATTCCATGGGGTTGGGCGGGCGTCGAAATGGTCTGATCTTTTCGAGGGTCCTCGTGTGCCCATGGGAGGCTCTGATCAGAACCACACTGCCCTAAAATGCCAAGACATGCCCAGGTTGGCCGCGTGAAATAGTCGTCGAGGCAGTGGGCTATGTGCTGGTCAGCGGGGTTGGGGAGGGGCGTTCGGGGCTCTGAGGTCGTGAAAAAAACAGTCTTTTCGAGGTCCTTGTGTGCCCAGTGGGAGGCCTACGGTCAGAAGCCTGCCACAAATGACAAGAAATAGCCATGTGCAGCCGCGTCAAATAGTCTCAAAGGCGGTGGGCTATAGCCTTTAGTCCCATGAGGGTTCACGGAAGGTGTTTAAGGGGCTCACAGTGCGTCGGAAATGGGTATAGTCTTCCGAGGGTCCTCGTGTACTTGATTGGGCTACAGTCAGAACCACTGCTAAAATGGCAAGACATGCCAGCTGGCCTTGGTAGCGTGAAATAGTCGCTGAGGCGAGTGGGCTATAGCCTTTGGTCTGCGGGGGTTGGAAAGGGGGGTTCGGGGGATCTGGGTGTCGGAAATGGGTACCGTCTTTTGAGGGCTCCTCGTGTGTGATGGGAGTCTGATCAGAGGGCTGCCTAAAATGGACAGAAATACCCAGCGCGCTGGCGTGAAATAATCGCCAGGCAGGTGGGCTATAGCCTTTGGTCCGCGGGGGGTTGGGGAGGGTGGTTCGGGGGATCTGGGTGTCGGAAATGGGTACTGTCTTTTCGAGGCTCCTCGTGTGCCCAGTGGGAGGCTACGGTCAGAGGCCTGCCGTAAAATGGCAAGAAATACCCGGCGGCGCAGTGCTTGAAATAGTCGCCGAGGCCGGTGGGCTATAGTTTTTGGTCCGCGGGGGTTGGGGAGGGGAGTTCGGGGGCTCTGGGTGTCGGAAATGGGTATAGTCTTTTCGATGGCCCTGGTGTGCCCAGGGGGAGGCTACGGTCAGAGGCCTGCCCTAAAATGGCAAGAAATACCAGCGCTCTTGGCGTGAAATAGTCACGGTGGCCGGTGGGCTATAGCCTTTGGTCCGCGGGGGTTGGGGAGGGGCGTTCGGGGGCTCTGGGTGTCGGAAATGGGTACAGTCTTTTCGAGGGTCCTCGTGTGCCCAGTGGGAGGCTACGGTCAGAGGGCTGCCCTAGAATGGCAATAAATACCCAGCGGTGCAGCGCGTGAAATAGTCGCCGAGGCCGGTGGGCTATAGCCTTTGGTCCGCGGGGGTTGGGCAGGGACGTTCGCGGCTCTGGTCGTCGGAAATGGGTACAGTCTTTTCGAGGGTCCTCGTGTGCCAAGTGGGAGGCTACGGTCAGAGGCCTGCCCTAAAATGGCAAGAAATGTGCAGCGGCGCAGCGCGGGAAATAGTCACCGAGGCCGATGGGCTATACCCTTTGGTCATGAGGTTGGGGAGGGTTTCTGGCGCTCACAGGTGTAGGAAATGGGTACAGTCTTTTCGAGTCCTTGTGTTTCCCAGTGGGAGGCTACTGGTCGAGGCCTGCCCTAAAATGGAAAAAAATGCCAATGGCACGTGAAATACTCACGAGACGGTGGGCTATAATAGTCCGTGGGGGGTTTAGGCGGGGTTTAGAAGACTCACAGTGGTCGAAAATGGGTACAGTCTTTTCGAGGGTCCTTGTGTGATGGGAGGCTACGGTCAGAAGGCTGCTAAAATGGCAAGAAATGCTTAGCGCAGCGCGTGAAATAATCCTTAGGCGGTGGGCTATAGCCTTTGTCCCATGAGGGGTTGGGGAATGTGTTTGAGGCTCTGGGTGGTGGAAATGGGTACAGTCTTTTCAAGGGTCTCGTGTGCCCAGTGGGAGGCTACAGATCAGAGCCTGCCCTAAAATGTGAAATGACCAGCGCATGGGAAATAATCACAAGGCAGGTGGGCTATACTGGTCCCTTGAGGGTTGGGGAGGGGTTCTACAGGGCTCTGGTCGCCGGAAATGGGTACAGATCTTTTTGAGGTCCTCGTGTAACCAGTGGGAGGCTGCAGTCAGAGCCTGCCTAAAATGGCAAGAAATGCCAGTGACGGGCGGGGAAATAGTCAGCAGGCAGGTGGGCTATAGCACTTTGGTCATGAGGTTTGGCGGGGGTTTAGAAGGCTCACAGTGGTGAAAATGGGTACAGTCTTTTGACAGTCCTCGTGTACTTGATGGGAGGCTACAGTCAGAAGCATACCGTAAAATGGCAAGTAATGCTTAGTGGCGTGAAATAATCACAAGGCGGTGGGCTATACTTTGGTCATGAGGGGTTGGGAAGGTGTTGGGGGCTCACAGTGGTGAAATGGAGTCTGATCTTTTCGAGGGTCTCGCGTGCCCAGTGGGAGGCTACGGTCAGAAAGCATGCCGTGGAAAATGGCAAGTAATGCCCATCGGCGCAGTGGCGTGAAATAGTCGCCAGGGCGGTGGGCCTATAGCCTTTGGTCATGAGGTTAGGGAGGCGTTCGGGGGCTCTGGGTGTCGGAAATGGGTACAGTCTTTTCGAGGTCCTCGTGTGCCCAGTGGGAGGCTACGATAAGAGGCCTGCGTTAAAATGGCAAGAAATGCTTAAGCGTGGCAAGTGAAATAATCATGAAGGCGGTGGGCTATAACTGGTCCAGCGGGGTTGGGAGGCGTTGAGGCTCTGGTCGTCGGAAATGGTAACAGTCTATTTGAGGGTCCTCCTGTACCCGGTGGGGGGCTAAGGTCATAGGCCGGCCCTAAAATGGCAAGAAATGCCCAGCGGCGCAGCGCGCGAAATAGTCGTCGAGGCCGGTGGGCTATAGCCTTTGGCCCGTGGGGGTTTGGCGGGGCTTTAGAAGGCTCTGGTCTTTGAAAATGGGTACAGTCTATTCGAGGGTCCTCGTGTGCCCAGTGGGAGGCTACGGTGAGAAGGCTGCCCTAAAATGGCAAGAAATGCCCAGCGGCGCAGCGCGTGAAATAGTCGCCGAGGCCGGTGGGCTATAGCCTTTTGTCCGCGGGGGTTGGGGAAGGTGTTTCGGGGGCTCTGGTCGTCAGAAATGGGTACAGTCTTTTCGAGGGTCCTCGTGTGCCCAGTGGGAGGCTACGGTCAGAAGCATGCCGTAAAATAGCAAGTAATACTTAGCGTAGCAGCGTGAAATAATCATGAGGCGGTGGGCTATAGGCTTTGGTCATGGGGTTGGGAGGTGGTTTGGGGGCTCAGTGGTCGGGAGTGGGTACAGTCTTTTCGAGAGTCTCGTGTGCTTGATGGGAGGCTCTGACCAGAGGCCTGCCTAAAATGGCAAGAAATGCCCAGCCCAGCGGGAAATAATCATGAGGCGGTGGGCTATAGCCTTTGGTCATGAGGGGTTAGGGAAGGTGTTTGAGGGGCTCTGGTCATCGAAATGGGTACAGTCTTTCGAGGTCCTCGTGTAACCAGTGGGAGGCTGTGGTCAGAGGCCTGCCCTAAAATGGCAAGAAATGCCAAGTGTGCGCAGAGAAATAGTCAGCAGAGGCGGTGGGCTATGTGCTTTGGTCCATGAGGGGTTTGGCGGGGTTTAGAAGGCTCAGTGGGTAAAATGGGTCTGAGTCTTTTCGAGGGGTCCTCGTGTGCCCATTGGGAGGCTACGGTCAGGCACTGCCTAAAATGGCAAGAAATGCCCTGTGGCAGCGCGTGAAATAATCGAGGCGGTGGGCTATGTGCTTTGGTCCATGAGGGTTAGGGAGGCGTTCGGGGCTCTGGGTGTGGAAATGGGTACAGTCTTTTCGAGGTCCTCGTGTGCCTAGTGGGAGGCTCTGACGGTCAGGCCTGCCTAAAATGGCAAAATGCCAATGACCCAGTAGCGTGAAATAGTTCTTAGGCAGTGGGCTAGAGCACTTTGGTCATGAGGTTGGGGAGGGTGTTCGGGGCTCTGGGTGTCGGAAATGGGTACAGTCTTTTGAGGTCCTCGTGTGCCATGGGAGGCTACGGTCAGGCCGGCCTAAAATGAAGAAAATGCCCAGCATGGCGTGAAATAGTCATGAGTCAGTGGGCTATAGGCTTTGGTTCGCGGGGGTTGGGGAGGGGGTTTCGGGGGCTGCTCGTCGGAAATGGGTACAGTCTTTTCGGGGGTCCTCGTGTGCCCAGTGGGAGGATACGGTCAGAAGCCTGCCTGAAAATGGCAAGTAATGCCCATCGGCGCAGCGCGTGAAATAGTTTACGAGGCCGGTGGGCTATAGCCTTTGGTCCGCGGGGGTTGCGGAAGGTGTTTCGGGGGCTATGGTCGTCAGAAATGGGTACAGTCTTTTCGAGGGTCCTCGCGTGCCCAGTGGGAGGCTACGGTCAGAAGGATGCCGTAAAATGGCAAGTAATGCCCATCGGCGCAGCGCGTGAAATAGTCGCCGAGTCTGGTGGGCTATAGGCTTTGGTTCGCGGGGGTTGGGGAGGGGGTTTCGGGGGCTGCTCGTCGGAAATGGGTACAGTCTTTTCGGGGGACCTCGTGTGCCCAGTGGGAGGATACGGTCAGAAGCCTGCCTTAAAATGGCAAGTAATGCCCATCGGCGCAGCGCGTGAAATAGTCGCCGAGGCCGGTGGGCTATAGCCTTTGGTCCGCGGGGGTTAGGGAGGGGCGTTCGGGGCTCACAGGTGTCGGAAAAAGGGTACAGTCTTTTCGAGGGTCTCGTGTGCTTGATGGGAGGCTCTGAGTCAGAGGCCTGCCCTAAAATGGCAAAAATGCTTAGCATGGCGCCAGCGTGAAATAATCAGCCGAGGCAGGTGGGCTATATACTGGTCCTTGGGGGTTAGGGAGGGCGTTCGGGGGCTCAGGTGTCGGGAATGGGTACAATCTTTTGAGGGTCTCGTGTGAGTGGGAGGCTACGGTCAGAGCCTAAAATGGCAAGAAATGCCATGGCAGCGTGAAATAGTTCTGAGGCAGTGGGCTATAGCTGGTCATGCGGGGTTGGGGAAAGGTGTTTGAGGGGCTCTGAGGTAAGTAAATGGGTACAGTCTTTTCGAGGGTCCTCGCGTGCCCGATGGGAGGCTACGATCCAGAAACATGCAGTAAAATGGCAAATAATGCCATGCCAGTGGCGCAAATAATTAGGCTTTGGTTCGGGGTTGGGGAGGGGTTTGAGGCTGTTAAAGGTGGAAATGGTACAGTCTTTTCGGGGGACCTCGTGTGCCAGGTGGGAGGATACTGATTGAAGCCTGCCATAAAATGGCAAGTAATGCCAATGTGCAGCGCGTCAAATAGTCAGCAGGGCGGTGGGCTATGTGCTTTGGTCCCATGAGGGTTGGGGAGGGCGTTCGAGGGCTCTGGTCGTGAAATGGGTACAGTCTTTCGAGGGTCTCGTATGCCCGATGGGAGGCTACGGTCGAGAGGCCTGCCCTAAAATGGCAAGAAATGCCCAGCGCATGCGTGAAATAGTTCTGAGGCGGTGGGCTATAGCCTTTGATCATGAGGTTGGGGAAAGGTGTTTGAGGGGCTGCAGTGGTCGTAGAAATGGTACAGATCCTTCGAGGTCCTCGTGTGCCCAGTGGGAACTACGGTCAGAAGCATGCTGTAAAATGGCAAGTAATGCTTGGCCTTGTGCGTGGGGAAATTATCAGCAGGCGGTGGGCTATAGCCTTTGTTCAGCGGGGTTGGGGAGGGGGGTTCGGGGCTCAGGTGTCGGAAATGGGTAAAGTCATTTGAGGTCCTCGTGTGCCCGGTGGGAGGCTACGGTCAGGCAGCCTGCCTAAAATGGCAAGAAATGCCAGCAGTGAAATAGATCACCAAGGCCGGTGGGCTAGCCTTGCTGGTCATGAGGGGTTGGGGAGGGGTTTGGGCTCACAGTGGGTCGAAATAAGTACAGTCTTTTGAGGGTCCTCGTGTGCCCAGGGGGAGGCTACGGTCGAGGCCTACACAAATGGCAAAAAAGGCCCAGCAGCAGCGTCAAATAGTGACCGAGGCGGTGGGCTATACTTTGGTCCCATGAGGAGGTTGAGGGAGGGGTTGGGGGCTCTGATCGTGGGAAATGGGTACAGTCTTTTAGGGTCCTCGTGTGCCCGTGGGAGGCTCTGATCAGGCCTGCCTGAAATGGCAGAAATGCCCAGGCGGCAGCGTCAAATAGTCACTTAGGCGGTGGGCTATAACCAGTCCTTGGCCGGTTGAGGAGGGGTTTCAGGGGCTCTGAGTGTGGAAATGGGTACAGTCTTTTCAAGGGTCTCGTGTGCCCGGTCTGAGGCTACGGTCGAGCCTGCTAAAATGACTAAAAATACCAGTGCCTGCGCGCGTGAAATAAATCATAGGGCGGTGGGCTATAATGCTGGTCATGAGGGTTGGGGAAGGTGTTTCGGGGGCTCTGGTCGTCGAAAATGGGTACAGTCTTTTCGAGGGTCCTCGTGTGCCCAGTGGGAGGCTACGGTCAGAAGCATGCCGTAAAATGGCAAGTAATGCCCAGCGGCGCAGCGTGTGAAATAGTCACCGAGGCCGGTGGGCTATAGCCTTTGGTCCACAGGGGTTGGGGAGGGGTTTCGGGCTCACAGTGGTGAGGAAATGGGTACAGTCTTTTCAAGGGTCTCGTGTGCCCGGTGGGAGGCTACTGGTGAGCCTGCCCTAAAATGGGAAGAAATGCCAGCGCCAGGCGTGAAATAGTCGCAGAGGCCGGTTGGCTATAGCCTTTGTTCCGGCGGGGCTGGGGAGGGGAGTTCGGGGGCTCTGGGCATCAGAAATGGGTCCAGTCTTTTCGAGGGCCTCTTGTGCCTAGTGGGAGGCTACGGTCAGAGGCCTGCCCTAAAATGGTAAGAAATGCACAGCGGTGCAGCGGGCGAAATAGTCAGCGAGGCCGGTGGGCTATAGCCACTGGTCATGGGGTTGGGGAAGGTGTTTGAGGCTCACTGGTCTCGGAAATGGGTACAGTCTTTTCAGCGGTCTCGTGTACTTGATGGGAGGCTCTGATCGAGCATGCCGTGTAAAATGGCAAGTAATGCCAGCGGTAGCGCGTGAAATAGTCCAAGGCGGTGGGCTATAGCCTATGGTCCTTGAGGGGTTGGGGAGGTGTTCGGGGCTCTGGGTGCCGAATGGGTACAGTCTTTTCGAGGGTCCTCGTGTGCCCATGGGAGGCTACTGAGTCAGAGCCTGCCCTAAAATGGCAAGAAATGCCCAGCCAGGCAGCGTGAAATAGTTCTGAGGCGGTGGGCTATAGCCTTTGGTCCATGGGGTTGGGGAATGTGTTTGAGGGGCTCGGTGGGTGAGGAAATGGGTACAGATCTTTTGAGGGTCTCGTGTGCAGTGATGGGAGGCTACGGTCAGGAAGCATGCTGTAAAATGGCAAGAAATGCCAGTAGCGTGAAATAGTCACCGAGGGCGGTGGGCTATAGCCTTTGGTCCATGAGGGGTTGGGAAGGTGTTTGAGGCTCTGGTGCGTCGAAGTGGTACAGTCTTTTCGAGGGTCCTCGCGTGCCCACTGGGAGGCTCCGGTCAGAAGCATACCGTAAAATGGCAAAAATACTTGGCGCAGTAGCGTGAAATAGTCAAGGGCGGTGGGCTATGTGCTGGTCATGAGGGGTTAGGGAGGGGCGTTCGGGGCTCAGGTGTCGGGAAATGGGTACAGTCTTTTCGAGGGTCCTCGTGTACCCAGTGGGAGGCTCTGAGGTCAGAGCCTGCCCTAAAATGGCAAAGAAATGCCCAAGCGCCCATGTGCGTGAAATAGTCATAGGGCGGTGGGCTATAGCTAGTCATGAGGTTGGGGAGGGGTTTGGGGGCTCTGGTCGTGGAAATGGGTACATCTTTCAAGGGTCCTCGTGTGCCCGGTGGGAGGCTGATGGAGGCCTGCCTTACTAAAATGGCAAGAAATACCCAGTAGGCGCAGCGCGTGAAATAATCATGGGGCAGTGGGCTATAGCTGGTCATGAGGGGGTTGGGAGAAGCGTTGAGGCTCATGGGTACAGTCATTTCGAGGTCCTCGTGTGCCCAGTGGGAGGCTACTGGTCAGGCCTGCCCTAAAATGTGAAATGCCAGTGGCCTTGTCGCGTGAGAGTGTCATGAGGCGGTGGGCTATAATTGGTCCTTGAGGGTTGGGGAAGGTGTTTGGGGGCTCACGGTCTCGGGAAATGGGTGCAGTCTTTTCGGCCAGTCCTCGTGTGCCCAGTGGGAGGCTACGGTCAAAGCATGCCGTAAAATGGCAAGTAATGCCCAGCGGGCGCAGCGTGAAATAATCCACCGAGGGCCGGTGGGCTATATGGTCCCATGAGGGGTTGGGGAGGTGTTCGGGGGCTCGGGTGTCGGGAAATGGGTACAGTCTTTTGAAGGTCCTCGTGTGCCCAGGTGGGAGAATCGGTCAGAGGCCTACCACAAATAGCAAGAAATTCCCAATGACAGGCGCCGCGTGAAATAATCACAGGGCGGTGGGCTATAACTTTGGTCAGCGGGGTTGGGGAAGAGTGTTTGAGGCTCAGTCGTCAGAAATGGGAACAGGCTTTTGTAGGGTCCTGGGGTGCCCAGTGGGAGGCTACAGTCAGGAAGCATGCCCTAAATGGCAAGTAATGCCCAGCGCAATGAAATAATCATGAGTCACAGTGGGCTATAGGCTTTAGTTGGGGGTTGGGAGGGGTTTGAGGGCTGCTCGTGGGAAATGGGTACAGTCTTTTGAGGTCCTCGTGTGCAGTGGGAAGCCTACGGTCAGAAAGCACCTGCCTTAAAATGGCAAGTAATGCCCAGTATGAGCGTGAAATAATCGCAAAGGCCGGTGCGCTGTGCCTTTGGTCATGAGGGGTTAGGGAGGGCGTTCCGGGGCTCTCAGGTGTCGGGAAATGGGTACAGTCTTTTCGAGGGTCCTCTGTGCCCAGTGGGAGGCTACAGTCAGAAGCCTGCCCTAAAATGGCTAGAAATGTCCAGCGGCGAAGCGCGTGAAATAGTTCTGAGGCGGTGGGCTATAGCCTGGTCATGAGGGTTGGGTAGGGGGCATTGAGGGGCTCACAGGTGTCGAGAAATGGGTACAGTCGTTTGAGGGTCTCGTGTGCCAGTGGGAGGCTACGGTCAGAGGCCTGCCCTAAAATGGCAAGAAATGCCAGCCAGCTTGAGCAGCGCGTGAAATAGTCATGGGGCGGTGGGCTATAACTAGTCATGAGGGGTTGGGGAAGGTGTTTGAGGCTCTGGTCTGAAATGGGTACAGTCTTTTTCGGTCTCGTGTGCCCAGTGGGAGGCTACGGTCAGGAAGCATACCGTAAAATGGCAAGTAATGCCAATGAGCCATGCGCGTGAAATAATCACGAGGCCGGTGGGCTATAGCTATGGTCCTTGAGGGGTTGGGAGAGGTGTTCGGGGGCTGGGTGTCGGAAATGGAGTGCAGTCTTTTGAGGGTCTCGTGTGCCCAGTGGGAGGCTCTGGTCAGGAGCACTGCCCTAAAAATGGCAAAAATGCCAGGCGCCAGCGTGAAATAAGTTCTACAGGCGGTGGGCTATAGCCTTTGTTCCATGAGGTTGGGAATGTGTTTGGGGGCTCAGTGCGTGGAAATGGTACAGTCTTTTCGAGGGTCCTCGTGTGCCCAGTGGGAGGCTACGGTCAGAGCATGCTGTAAAATGGCAAAATGCCCAGTAGCGTGAAATAGTCACACGAGGCAGTGGGCTATATAGCTAGTCATGAGGGTTGGGGAAGGTGTTTGGGGCTCTGGTGTCGAGAATTGGTACAGTCTTTCGAGGGTCCTCGCGTGCTTGATGGGAGGCTACGGTCAGAAGCATACCGTAAAATGGCAAAAGAAATACCAGCGCCAGGCTGGCAGCGTGAAATAGTCAGGTGGGCTATAGCCTTTGGTCCATGAGGGGTTAGGGAGGGGCGTTCCCGGGGCTCTGGTGTATGGAAATGGGTACAGTCTTTTCAGGGTTCGTGTGAGTGGGAGGCTACAGTCAGAGGCACACCTAAAATGGCAAAAATGCCAGCGCCAGCAGCGTGAAATAGTCCTTAGGGCGGTGGGCTATGTGCTGGTCCATGAGGGGTTGGGGAGGGGTTTAGGGGCTCACGGTGTCGGAGAATGGGTACAGTCTTTTCAAGGGTCCTCGTGTGTGCCCGGTGGGAGGCTGACGGTCAGGAGGCCTGCCTAAAATATGGCAAGAAATACCCAGTGAGCATGGCGTGAAATAATCATGGGGCGGTGGGCTATAGCCTTTGGTCCCTTGAGGGGTTAGGGAGGGGCGTTCGAGGGGCTCTGGTGTCAGAAATGGGTACAGTCATTTCGGGGTCTCATGGTGCCACTGTGGGGCTACGGTCAGAGCCTGCCTAAAATGGCAAGAAATGCCCAAGTGAGCGCGTGAAATAAGTCGCAAGGCCGGTGGGCTATAGCTGGTCCTTGAGGGGTTGGGGAAGGTGTTTAAGAGGCTCTGGTCTCGGAAATGGGTACAGTCTTTTCAGCGGTCTCGTGTACCCGTGATGGAGGCTCAGTCAAGCATTAAAATGGCAAAATGTGTGGCGCGTGAAATAGTCACGGGCAGTGGGCTATAACTGGTCATGAGGGGTTGGGAGGGTGTTCGGAGGCTCTGGGTGTCGGAAATGGGTACAGTCTGTTCGAGGTCTCGTGTGCCAGTGGGAGGCTACAGTGGAGGCCTACCCTAAAATGGCAAAATTCCCAGCGGGCGCAGCGTGAAATAGTCACCAAAGGCCGGTGGGCTATGCCCCTTTAGTCCATGAGGGTTGGGAAGAGTGTTTGGGGCTCTGATCGTCAGACATGGGTACAGTCTTTTTGAGGGTCCTCGGGTGCCCAGTGGGAGGCTACGGTCAGAAGCCTGCCCTAAAATGGCAAGTAATGCAACAGCAGCGCGCGTGAAATAATCGCATGAGTCAGTGGGCTATAGGCTTTGGTTCCTTGAGGGGTTGGGGAGGGGTTTGAGGGCTGCTCGTAGGAAATAGTGATCTTTGAGTCTCGTGTGCCCAGTGGGAAGCTACGGTCAAGCCTGCCTTAAAATGGCAAGTAATGCCCATCAGTGGCCAGTGAAATAGTCGCCCAGGCAGTGGGCTATAGCTTTGGTCCAGCGAGGGTTAGGGAGGCGTTCGGGGGCTCACAGGTGTCGGAAATGAGGTACAGTCTTTTTGAGGGTCTCGTGTGCCCGTGGGAGGCTACGGTCAGAGGCCTGCCTACAAAATGGCAAAAATGCAATGGCCTTGTAGCGTGAAATAGTCATAGGGGTGGGCTATAACTGATCCATGAGGGGTTGGGGAGGGGTTTGAGGGGCTCACAGTGGTCGGAAATGGGTGCAGTCTTTTCAAGGGTCCTCGTGTGCCGAGTGGGAGGCTACGGTCAGAGGCACATACAAAATGGCAAGAAATACCAGTGGCCTTGGCGCGTGAAATAATCCTTGAGGCGGTGGGCTATAGCCTTTGGTCATGAGGTTGGGGAGGCGTTCGGGGGCTCAGGTGTCAGGAAATGGGTACAGTCATTTGAGGGTCCTCGTGTGCCGATGGCGGGGCTACGGTCAGGAGGCACTGCCCTAAAATAACAAGAAATGCCAATGACGCCTTGTGCGTGAAATAATCAGCTTGAGGGCGGTGGGCTATGTGCTGGTCATGAGGGTTGGGAAGGTGTTTGAGAGCTCACGGTCTCGGAAATGGGTGATCTTTTCGGCCAGGTCCTCGTGTGCCAGTGGGAGGCTACGGATCGGAAGCATGCCGTAAAATGGCAAGTAATGCCGCCAGCATGACGTGAAATAGTCATAGGGCGTGGGCTATTGCTAGGGTCCCATGAGGGGTTGGGGAGGGTGTTGGGGGCTCTGCAGGTGTCGGGAAATGGGTGCAGTCTTTGAGGGTCCTCGTGTGCTTGATGGGGAAGCTACGGTCAGAGGCCTACCCTAAAATAGCAAGAAATTCCCAAGCGCTTGGCCGCGTGAAATAGTCACCAGGCAGTGGGCTATAATGGCCTTGGTCCATGAGGGTTGGGAAGAGGTGTTTGGGGGCTCTGATCGTCAGAAATGGGTACAGTCTTTTCGAGGGTCCTCGGGTGCCAGTGGGAGCTCTGATCAAGCATCGTAAAATGGCAATGTAATACTTGACAGCGCCTTATGGCGATGAAATAATCGCCGATGCAGTGGGCTATAAACTTTGGTTCATGAGGTTGGGAGGGGTTTAGGGCTGCTCGTCGGAAATAGGTACAGTCTTTTGGGGTCCTCGTGTGCCCGATGGGAAGCCTCAGAAGCATGCCTTAAAATGGCAAGTAATACCCATCAGCGTATGTGTGATGGAAATAGTCACACCAAAGGCAGTGGGCTATAATGCTAGTCCTTGAGGGTTAGGGAGGGGCATTGAGGCTCAGTGGTAGTGAAATGGGAAATGGTACAGTCTTTCGAGGTCTCGTGTGCCCGGTGGGAGGCTGATCAGGTCACTGCCTAAAATAGCAAGAAATGCCAGCGGCATCGTGAAATAGTCCAGTGAGGCCGGTGGGCACTATAGCCTTTGGTCATGGGGGATGGGGCGGGCGTTAGGCTCTGTCGTGGAAAGTGCAGTCTTTTTGAGGTCTCGTGTGCCGGTGGGAGGCTACTGATCAGAGGCCTGCCCTAAAATAGCAAAAATGCTGTGGGCGTGAAATAATCATGGGGCCGGTGGGCTATAACTTTGGTCCATGAGGGGTTGGGAAGGGCGTTGAGCTCTGGTCATGGAAATGGGTACAGTCTTCGAGGGTCCTCGTATACTTGATGGGAGGCTCGGTCAGAGGCCTGCCCTAAAATGGCAAGAAATGCTTAATGGCGTGAAATGGCGTAAATAGTCGGCAGGCGGTGGGCTATAGCCTTTGGTCATGCGGGGGATGGGGAAGGTGTTTGGGGGCTCACAGTGCGTGAAATGGGTACAGTCTTTGAAGGTCTCGTGCCCGGTGGGAAACTCTGGTCAAGCATGCTGTAAAATGACAGTAATGCCAGTGCGCGGCGCGTGAAATAGTCATCCGAGCGGTGGGCTATAATGCTGGTCATGAGGGGTTGGGAGGAGGCGTTGAAGGAGACTCTGGGTGTCGAGTAAATGGGTGCAGTCATTTCGAGGGTCCCTCGTGTGCTTGATGGGAGAGCTACGGTCAGAGGCCTGCCCTAAAATGGCAAAGAAATACTAGTAGCAGTCACGTGAAATAGTTCACAAGGGCGGTGGGCTATAGCCTTTGAGTCATGAGGTTGGGGAGGAGGTTTGAGGCTCACAGTAAGTAGGAAATAGTACAGTCTTTTGAGGGTCCTCGTGTGCCCAGTGGGAGCTTCTGATTGAGGCCTGGAATTGCAAAAGGCCATGGCTGACGCGTCAAATAGTGGCCAAGGCGGTGGGCTGTAACTGGTCATGAGGGGTTGAGGAGGGGTTGAGAGCTCGATCGTCGGGAAATGGATCAGTCTTTGGGGTGCTCGTGTGCCCGGTGGGAGGCTACGGTCGGAGGCACTGCCCTGAAATAACAGAAATGCTTAGCCAGCAAAGCCGCGTCAAATGATCACCAAGGCAGTGGGCTGTGAGCTTTGGTCCCATGAGGGTTGGGAAGGGTTTGGAGGGGCTCACAGTGGGTTGAAATGATTCTGATCTTTCAGCGGTCTCGTGTGCCAGTGGTGGCTCTGATCCAGGCCTGCCACACGAAATGAAATGCCGTAATGAGTCAAATAGTCACCAGGCGGTGGGCTATGTGCCCCAGGTCATGGCCGGTTGAGGACAGAGTTTAGGGGCTCACGGTGGTCGGAAATGGGTGCCAGACTTTTCAAGCGTCTCGTGTGCCCGATTAGGAGAAAGCTACAGTCAGAGGCACACTTAAAATGACAAAAAATACCCAGTGACGCGGCGCCGTGGGAAATAATCCTGAAGGGCGGTGGGCTATAGCCTTTGGTCCATGAGGGGTTGGGAAGGTGTTTGAGGGCTCACAGGTGTTCGTCAGAAATGGTACAGTCTTTTCAGTGCTCGGCGTTCCCGATGGGAGGCTCGGTCAGAAGCATGCGTAAAATGGCAAGTAATGCTTGTGTGTGACGTTAAATAATCAGCAAAATGCAGTGGGCTATAGGCTTTGGTCCAGGGGTTGGGGAGGGGTTTAAGGGGGCTCAGTGCGTGGAAATGGGTCGATCTTTCAAGGGTCCTCGTGTGCCCAGTGGGAGGCTCTGATCGGTCGAGGCACTGCTTGGCAAGAAATGCCCATGACTTGGCGTGAAATAAAGCAAGGCCAGTGGGCTATGTGCTGAGTCCATGAGGGTTGGGGAGGGGCGTTCGGGGCTCTGGGTGTGAAATGGGTACAGTCGTTTGAGGTCTCGTGTACTTGATGGGAGGATACAGGTCAGAGGCCTGCCCTAAATGGTAAGAAATGCCAGTGGAAGACAGCCGCGTGAAATACTCACAAGGCCGGTGGGATATGGCAGTCATGAGGGGTTGTGGAGGTGGTTTGAGAACTCGGTGCGTCGAGAAATAGGTCTGATCTTCAGGGTCTCGTGTACACAGATGGGAGGCTGACGGTCAGAAGCATGCCGTGGAAATGGCATGTATTGCTTAAGCAATGGCAGTGAAATAATCGCGGGCAGTGGGCTATAACTTTAGTCCATGAGGTTGGGAGGGGTTTGGGGCTCACAGTGCGTCGAAATGGGTAGAATCTTTTCGGCGGTCCTCGTGTGATGGGAGGCTACGGTCAGGCCTGCCCTGAAATGGTGACAGGCAGTGGGCTATAGCCTTTGGTCCATGAGGGTTGAGGAGGGTTGAGGGGCTCTGGTCGTCGGAAATGGGTGCAGTCTTTTGAGGTCTCGTGTGCCGTGATGGGAGTCTGATCAGAAGCATGCCGTAAAATGGCAAGTAATGCCCAGCGGCGCAGCGCGTGAAATAGTTGCCAAGCCCGATGGGCTATAAGCTTTGGTCCGCGGGGGTTGGGGAGGGGGTTTCGGGGGCTCTGGTCGTCCGAAATGGGTACAGTCTTTTCGAGGGTCCTCGTGTGCCCAGCGGGAGGCTACGGTCAGAGGCCTGCCCTAAAATGGCAAGAAATACCCAGCGATACAGCGCGCGAAATAGTCGTCGAGGCCGGTGGACTATAGCATTTGGTCCGCGCGGGTTGGGGAGGCGCGTTCGGGGGCTCTTGGTGTCGGAAATGGGTACAGTCTTTTCGAGGGTCTTCGTGTGCCCCGTGGGAGATCTGGTGAGCCTGCCACTAAAAATGGTAAGAAATGCCAGCAGCAGCGTGAAATACTCACAGGGCCGGTGGGATATAGCTTTACAGTCATGGGGGTTGTGGAGGTGGTTTGGGGCTCACAGGTCAGGAAATGGAGTCTGAGTCTTTTGAGGGTCCTCGTGTGCCAGTGGGAGGCTACGGTCGAGCCTGCCCTAAAAGCAAGACATGCCACATGGCCAGCGTGAAATAGTCGGCCGGCAGTGGGCTATAGCCTTTGGTCCAGGGGTTGGGAGGGCGTTCGGGGCTCTGAGGCGTCGGAAATGGGTACAGTCTTTTCGAGGGTCTCGTGTGCCAGTGGGAGGCTACGGTCAGGAGCCTGCCTAAAATGTCAAGAAATGCCAGTAGTCACGGAAATAGTCCTTGGCCGGTGGGCTATAGCCTTTGGTCCCGGGGGGTTGGGGTGGGGTTTTCGGGGGCTCTGGTTGTCGGAAATGGTGCAGTCTTCTGAGGTCCTCGTGTACCCGATGGGAGGCCTCTGGTCGAAACTGCGCTAAAATGAGACATGCCCAGTGGCGCTGTGCGTGAAATAGTCATAGAGGCGGTGGGCTATGTGCTGGTCAGGGGGGTTGGGAGGCGGGTTTAGGAGCTCTGAGTCGTCGGGAAATGGGTACAGTCTTTTGAGGGTCCTCGTGTGCCAGTGGGAGGCTACAGTCAGAAGCACATACTAAAAATGGCAAGAAAGAAATGTCCAGTGCACAGTAGCAAATAGTCACTTGGTGGGTGGGCTATAAGCCTTTGGTCATGAGGTTGGGGAGGGTTTGGGGGCTCACGTGGAAATGGGTACACTCTTTGAGGGTCCTCGTGTGTACCCATTGGGAGGCTACTGATCAAGCCCTAAAATGGCAAGAAATGTCCATGTGCGTGAAATAATCGCCGAGGCAGTGGGCTATAGCCTTTGGTCATGAGGGTTGGCGAGGCGTTCGGGGGCTCACAGGTGTCGGAAATGGGTACAGTCTTTTGAGGTCCTCGTGTTCCCGATTGGGAGGCTACTGATCGAGCCTGCCTAAAATGGCAAGAAATGTCCAGCAGCGCGTGAAATAATCGCCCGGCCGGTGGGCTATAGCACTTTGGTCCCAGGTTGGGAGGGGTTTGAGACTCACTGGTCGTGAAATGGTACAATCTATTCGAGGGTCCTCGTGTGGCGGTGGGAGGCTACGGTCAGAAGCCTGCCCTAAAATGGCAAGACATGCCAGTGGCCTGTGCGTGAAATAATCGAGGCAGTGGGCTATAGCCTTTGGTGTCTTGAGGTTGGGAGGGGCGTTCGGGGCTCGGTCGTCGGAAATGGGTACAGTCTTTTCGAGGGTCCTCGGATGCCCAGTGGGCTCAGTCAGAAAGCCTAAAATGGCAAGACATGCCAATGACATGGCGTGAAATAATCCCATGGGGCGGTGGGCTATAATCCATGAGGGTTTGGGCGGGGGTTTAGGGGCTCTGGTCGTCGGAAATGGGTACTGAGTCTTTTCGAGGGTCTCGGATGCCAGTGGGAAGCTACTGGTGAAGCACATACTAAAATGGCAAGACATGTAGCCAGCGCGCGTGAAATAATCATGAGGCGGTGGGCTATAACCTTTGTCCATGAGGGGTTGGGAGGGCGTTCGAGGGTTCAGGCGTCGGGAAATGGGTACAGTCCTTTCGAGGGTCCTCGTGTGCTTGATGGGAGGCTACGGTCAGAGCCTACTAAAAATGGCAAGAAATGCCAGCGCAGTCAGAAATATCACTTGAGGCAGGTGGGCTATAGCCTTTGGAGGGGTTTGGGGGCTCTGGTCATGGAAATGGGTACAGTCTTCTGAGGGTCTCGTGTGCCCAGTGGGAGGCTATGGTCAAGCCTGCCCTAAAATGGCAAGAAATGTCCAGGTAGTAGCGTGGAAATAGTCATGAGGCGGTGGGCTATAGCCTTTTGTCGGCGGGGGTTGGGTCGGGGGTTTCGGGGGCTCTGGTCATCAGAAATGGGTATAGTCTTTTCGAGGTTCCTCGTGTGCCCAGTGGGAGGCTCGGTGAGCACGCCTAAAATGGCAAGAAATGCCAGTAGTATGAGGCGTTAAATAGTCACCAAGGCTGGTGGGCTATAACCTTTGGTCCCTTGAGGGGTTAAGGGAGGGGTTTAGGGGCTCGGTGCGTCGGAAATGGAGTGCAGTCTTTTGAGGGTCCTCGTGTGCCCGGTGGGAGGTTCTGATCGAGCATGCCGTCAAATGGCAGAATATGCCCAATGACAAGCGTTAAATAGATGCCAAGGCCGGTGGGCTATAGACTTTGGTCCGTGAGGGTTGGGGAGGGGGTTTCGGGGGCTTTGGTCGTCGGAAATGGGTAAAGTCTTTTCGAGGGTCCTCGTGTGCCCAGTGGGAGGTTACGGTCAGAAGCATGCCGTCAAATGGAAAAGTAATTCCAGTGCGCATGAAATAGGCCATAGGGCGGTGGGCTATAGACTTTGGTCCGTGGGGGTTGGGGAGGGTTCGGGGCTCAGTGGTGAAATGGGTCTGATCTTTTCGAGAGTCCTCGTGTGCCCAGTGGGAGAGCTCTGATCAGATGCCTGCCCTAAAATGGCAAGACATGCCCAGCGGCAACCACGTGAAATAATCATGGGGCGGTGGGCTATATTTGTCCGCATGGGTTGGGAAGGGCGTTCGGGGTTACAGTGGTAAATGGAAATAGGTCACAGTCTTTTGAGGTCCTCGTGTGTGATGGGAGGCTACGGTCAAAGCCTGCCTAAACTAACAAGAAATGTCCAGCCAGCTGGCCATGCGTGAAATAATCAGCCAAGGCGGTGGGCTATAGCCTTTGGTCATGAGGGGTTGGGAGGGGTTTCGGGGGCCACAGTCGGTCATCGAAATGGAGTGATCTTTTCGAGGGTCCTCGTGTGCAGTGGGGAGGTTATGGTCAGAAGCATGCCGTCAAATGGCAAAGTAATACCAGTGCGCGTGAAATAGCAGCAAGGGCAGTGGGCTATAGACTTTAGTCCGTGAGGAGGTTGGGGAGGGGTTTGGGGGCTCACAGTGCGTTGGAAATGGGTCTGAGGTCTTTTGAGGGTCTCGTGTGCCCAGGTGGGAGGCTCTGATCGAGCCTGCCTAAAATGGCATGAACATGCCCAATGGCGCAGCCATGAAATAGTCATGGCAGGTGGGCTATAGCATTTGGTGTCCGGGGGTTGGGAGGGGTTTAGGAGGCTCTGAGTCGTCGGGAAATGGAGTGCAGTCTTTTCGAGGTCCTCAGTTCAGTGGGAAACTCGGTCAAGCCTGCCCTAAAATGGCAAGACATGCTTGAGTAGCGTGAAATAATCATGAGGCGGTGGGCTATAGCCTTTGTCATGAGGGTTGGGAGGCGTTCGAGGGTTACAGGCGTCGGGAAATGGAGTCTGATCTTTTGAGGGTCCTCGTGTGCCCGATGGGAGGCTACTGATCAGAGCCTGCCTAAAATGGCAGAAATGCCAGTGACGCAGTCAGGAAATAGTCAAGGCGGTGGGCTATAGCCTGGTCAGCGGGGGTTGGGAGGGTTTGGGGCTCAGTCGTCGGAAATGGAGTCTGATCTTCTGAGGTCCTCGTGTGCCCAGTGGGAGGCTACGGTCAAGCCTGCCCTAAAATGGCAAGAAATGTCAGCATGGCGCAGCTCGTGAAATAGTCAAGGCGGTGGGCTATAAGCCTTTGGTCCGGGTGGGTTGGGGTGGGGGTTTGGGGGGCCCTGTTCATCAGAAATGGGTACAGTCTTTTCGAGGGTCTCGTGTGCCCGATGTGAGGCTGACGGTCAGAAGCCTGCCTAAAATGAAAATGCCAGCGGCGTGAAATAGTCACGAGGCTGGTGGGCTATAGCCTTTGGTCCATGGGGTTGGGGAGGGGTTTAGGGGCTCACAGTCGTAGGAAATGGGTGAGTCTTTTGAGGGTCCTCGTGTGCCAGATGGGAGGTTCTGGTCAAACATGCCGTCAAAAGGCAAGTATGTGACAATGGCGTGAAATAGGCAGCAGGCGGTGGGCTATAAACTGGTGTGAGGTTGGGGAGGGTTTGGGGCTCAGTGGGTGAGGAAATGGGTAAAGTCTTTTGAGGTCCTCGTGTGCCCAGATGGGAGGTTCTGGTCAAGCATGCCGTCAAATGGAAAGTAATGCCAGTGGCCAGCGCATGGCGCATGAAATAAATAAACCTTGAGGCGGTGGGCTATAGACTTTGGTCCTTGGGGGTTGGGAGGGGTTTGAGGGGCTCTGGTCGTCGGAAATGGGTGCAGTCTTCTGAGGTCCTCGTGTGCTTGATGGGAGGCTCTGAGTCAAGCCTGCCCTAAAATGGCAAGAAATGTCAGCGTGGCGCGTGAAATAGTCAAGGCGGTGGGCTATAATATGGTCCATGAGGGTTGGGGAGGGTTTGAGGGGCCTGGTCATCAGAAATGGGTCAGATCTTTTCGGTGTAGCAAAAAAAAAATTTCCTTATGGTGTTTGGGCTTTCACTAGGATTATGGGCCTTTAGAAAGGGTGAAAAGGTGTAGTTATTAATGAGGTTATTTATAAGTTAGTTTTTACAAAAGGGCTATTTCTCCAAAATCCCATTCCCTATAAATTCATCTTTTATCTCCCTTTTTCATAACCCTAAAAACTTATGATATTCTTGTTTCCTCTCTTATCAATTGTTCATAATTTTTCTTCACTCAAACCATAGGATTCAATTCTTGTTTAGGAGAGAATCAAAGCAATCGGTATGTATACCATCTTCAATCCCTTCAAGATTTGTTTTAAATTATTCTATGTAAGGTTTATGTTGACATGATTTGAGATTTGTTTTAGATCTTGATGCATGATATAGGATGTGTTTGGGTTTTGTTTGGGGTTTGGATTAATTAGGAGATTGGTTAATCAACCTTTGGCATAATAAGCATGTAGGATGATTTCTGGACAGCATGATATCTTGATTTTTTTGACTGATACTTTGTGAACGAATTTTTCTTAGAAATTTATATTCTGGAAAATAGACATATATAACCTCCTTAATAAATTTTATTTCATCAAATTTGATTTCGTTTTCAATTTAATATGTATTTTCGAATTAGAAACCACTGCACTGGAAAACTGTAATTCCAACAGTCCAATTGGGTTTACAGAATTATTTTCACTATCAAATGAACTCAGAAAATTATGAAATTTTATACAGATGTTAATATACGTGTTTAGTATCTCCAGTTTTAATTTCATAATTTTATGATAAGTATTTCATTTTATAAAATTCTCAGAACCTGTTCTATTCGGTTAAGGTTATGAGAAAACAGTTTTGGAATTGTTGGGAAATAAATAGTTTTAAAAATGTTTTTGATCTCTGATCCTCTTCAAACTTTTATATGAGATACTCATGGATGTCCAGAATAGTTTTGTAGAATATTATGTCATTCCGAGGTTTAGATTAAGAGTTACAAATTCTAAGATCAGACCTGTGCGGGAATGAATTAGAAAGACAAATTCTTAGAGTGAGTTATTAATAGTTATGTTTTGATTTGTTAAGGTGTTGAAGGCTCTTAGGGATTTAGAAGTGTGTAGTTCAAGATCTTCTTATCAAGGTAAGTAACTTCATTCCTAGTATCTGGATATATATAAGTATTTTGATATTATTATTATAAGTATAAATGTCTTTATACTATTTAGAAAATTAAAGTTTTCATACCAAATCAGGTTTATGAAAAGCGTTTTCAAATCTGAATTCTTTTAACAAAATATTTTATAAATGCTTTTCAATATGTAAAATATTTAATGACATTACTACCTTTATGATTTTATCTGTAAAATTGTGTGCAAGCCTAAATTGTTGTTATGGACTTTATGAATTTGATCTGAATGTTTTATACCCATATGTGATTTAAATTGTTTATGATTGTATGGGGCCACCTCTTGAGACTATATGGGGCCACCTCTTGAAACCAAGCGTCATGAAGTGCCATATAGTGCAAAGTGCGCATTATAAATCATTATGTTTTGGCTCGTTGTAGTTATTGATTCTTATTCTAATGTACTATCTGATATATCTGTACGGACGATCTTGGGTATAAGTTCTGAATGTGCACAATATTCTGATTACATGCAGGGCCGGGTCACGGACTATAGGTGACACTATGTGACATGAGCTTCGTTATGTTTTCTATGAGCGTGATATATGATTTGCTTTTGGAGTAACTATGCTTTTGATATTCTAAATTACATGAATTTATGTTACTTTATCACGAGATATCGTTTTATGAAATTACGGATTATGATATATATGTTTTAAATAAAATGAGGCTTGCAATATATTTTGGTGTATCGATAGGCCTAGTGTGTTGGGAATGGTTTTACTTACCGAGTTGGCTGACTCACCCTCGTCATTACTTTTTGCAGATTAAGTTCCTTTGAGAGGTATGCCTAGCCACGGTGTTAGGGATTTTCGTTTACATTAGCCATTCGAATAAGAAGAAGAATAGACTCATGTTTCTTTTAGTTTATTCGATCTTGAACTTGTAATTTGGGTTTGAGATTTCCTTGTTTTATTTTATATTTACGGAGGTTTATATTTTTTTAGTGTTGGATGTATGAACTTGTGGATTATTCTTATAAGAACTTGAGGTATACCAGGTTTGGTATTTGTGAGTAGAGATTGCGATTCGTGAGTAACCTCCTTCTTTCATGTGCTCTGCGTGTTAGATTTGGGGGTGTTATCATGGGGTCTCGTGTGCCAGGTGGGAGGCTGATTCGGGAAGCCTGCCTAAAATGGCAAGAAATGCCCAGTGGTGAGGCGTGAAATAGTCACCAAGGTTGGTGGGCTATGGCTGAGTCCTTGAGGTTGGGGAGGGGTTTAGGGGCTCGGGTCGTGAGGAAATGGGTGAGTCTTTCGAGGTCTCGTGTGATGGGAGGTTCTGATCAGAAGCATCGTCAAATGGCAAAATAATGCCAGTGACCAGCAGCGTGACATAGGCAGGGCTGGTGGGCTATAGACTTTGTCAGTCCCGTGGGGTTGGGAGGGGTTTGGGGGCTCTGGTCGGGAAATGGGTACAGTCTTTTCGAGGTCCTCGTGTGTGCCCGGTGGGCGGCTACGGTCAGACGCCTGCCTGAAATGGTAGAAATACCCAGTGCGTGAAATAGTCAGAGGCGGTGGGCTATAGCCTTTGGTCCATGAGGTTGGGGAGGGGTTTGGGGGGCTGGTGTCGGGAAATGGTAGTGAGTCTTCTGAGGTCCTCGTGTGATGGGAGGCTACTGGTCAGAGCGTCCCTAAAATGGCAAGAAATGTCCAGTGCAGCTGCAGAAATGGTCATGAGGCCGGTGGGCTATAGCCTTTACTCCATGAGGTTGGGAGGCGTTCGGGGGAGTTACAGGTGTCGGAAATGGAGTGCAGTCTTTTTCGAGAGGCCTCGTGTGCCCGATGGGAGGCTGTCAGGAGCTGCCCTAAAATGGCAAGAAATACCAGTAGGCAAGTGAAATAATCAGCATGGGGCAGTGGGCTATGTGCTGGTCCATGAGGGGTTGGGGAGGGTTTGAGGCTCAGTCGTCAGAAATGATTCTGATCTTTTCGAGGTCCTAAGCGTGCCCAGGTGGGAGGCTGACGGTCGAGGCACCTAAAATGGCAAAGAAATGCAAAAGGCATAGCCAGCGTGGAAATAGTCATGGCGGTGGGCTATAGCCTTTGGTCATGAGGGTTGGGAGAGGGTTTGACTCACTGGTGTCGAAATGGAGTGAGTCTATTCGAGGGTCCTCGTGTGCCCGATGGGAGGCTACGGTCAGGCTGCCTAAAATGGCAAGACATGTCAGCCTTGTGCGTGAAATAATCAGCAGGCCGGTGGGTTATAGCCTTTGGTCAGCGGGGGTTGGGAGGCGTTCGAGGGGCTCACAGGTGCGAAGATGGGTACAGTCTTTTCGAGTGTCCTCGTGTGCAGTGGGAGGGGCTGATCAGAGGCACTACTAAAATGGCAAGAAATGCCAGGCGCATGGCGTGAAATAATCATAGGCCCGGTGGGCTATAGCCTTTGGTCCCTTGAGGGGTTTGGGCGGGGTTTGAGGGGCTCAGTGGTCGAAAATGGGTCTGATCTTTTAGGGACCTCGTGTGCTTGATGGGAGGCTACGGTCAAGCACTGCCCTAAAATGAAATACAAAGGCGCAGCGTGAAATGGTCATGAGGCACGTGGGCTATAGCCTGGTCCCATGAGGGTTGGGTGGGGTTTGGGGGCTCACGGTCGATGGATGGGTACAGTCTATTCGGGGTCCTCGTGTGCCCAGTGGGAGGCTGATCGAAGCACTGCCCTAAAATGGCAACATGCCTTATGATGGCGTGAAATAATCAGCAGGGCGGTGGGATATAAGCCTTTGGTCCTCGGGGTTGGGAGAGGCGTTCGGGGCTCAGGCGTCGAAATGGGTACAGTCTTTTCGAGGGTCCTCGTGTGCAGTGGGAGGCTACGGTCGTAGGCCTGACTTAAAATGGCAAGAAATGCCAGGCGCAGTAGCGGGGAAATAGTCATTAGCCTTGAGGTGGCTATAGCCTTTGGTCCTTGAGGTTGGGAGGGTTTGGGCGCTCGGTCGTCGAAATGGGTCTGAGTCTTCTGAGGGTCCTCGTGTGCCCGATGGGAGGCTACGGTCGAGGCCTGCCCTAAAATGGCAAGAAATGCCAGGCGCAGTAGCGTGAAATAATCCAGGGCCGGTGGGCTATGCTTTGGTCCATGAGGGGTTGGGAGGGCGTTCGGGGCTCTGGGTGCGGAGATGGGTACAATCTTCTGAGGGTCCTCGTGTGCCCAGTGGGAGGCTACGGTCAGGCACTGCCTAAAATGGCAAGAAATGCCCAGGCGCATGGCGCGTGAAATAATCATGGAGGCAGTGGGTTATAACTTTGGTCCAGCGGGGTTGGGAGGGCGTTGGGGGCTACTGGGTGCGGAGATGGAGTCAGTCTTTTGAGTGTCCTCGTGTGCCCAGTGGGAGGCTACGGTCGAGGCACTGCCTAAAATGGCAAGAAATGCCAGGCCTTGGCCGTGAAATAGTCAGAGGCAGGTGGGCTATAGCCTTTGGTCATGAGGGTTTGAGGCGAGGGTTTAGGGGGCTCAGTGCGTCAGAAAATGGGTCTGATCTTTTGAGGGACCTCGTGTGCCCGGTGGGAGGCTACTGGTCAGGCCTGCTAAAATGGCAAGAAATACAAAGGCGCAGCGTGAAATAGTCGCCGAGGCGGTGGGCTATGGCTTTTGGTCATGGGGGGTTGGGTGGGGGGTTTGGGGGGCTGCAGGTCAGAAATGGAGTGATCTATTCGAGGGTCCCTCGTGTGCCCAGATGGGAGGCTACGGTCAGAAGCACATACTAAAATGTAAGACATGCCAGTAGCAGTAGCGTGAAATAATCGCAAGGGCAGTGGGATATAACCTTTGGTCCTCGGGGGTTGGGGAGGCGTTGAGGGCTCTGGGCGTCGAAATGGGTCAGATCTTTTGAGGTCCTCGTGTACTTGATGGGAGGCTACGGTCAGAGGCTGACTTAAATGGCAAGAAATGCCAGCAGGCGAGCGAAATGGTCATTGGCCTTGATGGGCTATAATACTGGTCCTTGAGGTTGGGAGGGGTTCGGGCGCTCACAGGTGTCGGAAATGAGTGCAGTCTTCTGAGGTCTCGTGTGCCAGATCGAGGCTACGGTCAGGAGGCCTGCCTAAAATGGCAAGAAATGCCAGTGTGCAGTGAAATAGTCACCAAGGGCGGTGGGCTATAGCCTTTGGTCCGTGGGGGTTGGGAGAGGGGCGTTCGGGGGGCTCAGGTCTGGGAGATGGGTACAATCTTCTGAGGGTCCTCGTGTGCCCGGTGGGAGGCTACGGTCAGGCACAACCTGCCCTAAAATGGCAGAAATGCCAGGCGCATGTAGCAGTGAAATAGTCGCCGAGGCGGTGGGTTATAGCCTTTGGTCCGAGGGGTTGGGAGGGGCGTTCGGGGGCTCACAGGTGCGGAGATGGGTACAGTCTTTTCGAGGTGTCCTCGTGTGCCGAGTGGGAGGCTGATCGAGCCTGCCTAAAATAGCAAGAAATGCCAGTGTGCGTGAAATAGTCATAGGGCAGGTGGGCTATAACTTTGGTCATGAGGGGTTTGGGAGGGCGGGGTTGAGGAGACTCAGGTCGTCGAAAATGGAGTACAGTCTTTTAGGGACCTCGTGTGCCCGGATGGGAGGCTACGGTCAGAGCACTGCCCTAAAATAAAAGAAATACAAAGGCGCAGTGAGCGTGAAATAGTCATGAGGCGGTGGGCTATATGCCTTTGGTCCCGCGGGGGTTGGGTAGGGGTTTGAGGGCTCACAGTGTCGGAAATGGGTACAGTCTTTCGAGGGTCCTCGTGTGCCGGTGGGAGGCTCTGTCGAGGCACTAAAATATGGCAAGAACATGCCAGTAGCGCATGGCGCGCGAAATAGTCGCATAGGCCGGTGGGATATAGCCTTTGGTCCGCGGGGGTTGGGTAGGGGGTTCTGGGGATCTGGGCGTCGGAATTGGGGACAGTCTTTTCGAAGGTCCTCGAGTGCCAGTGGAGAGGCTCTACAGTCGAGGCCTGACTTAAAATGAAGAAATGCCAGTAGCGTGAGGCGGAAATAGTCATTGGCCTTGGTGGGCTATCGCCTTTGGTCCCCGGGGGTTGGGAGGGGTTTGGGGCTCTCTGGTGAAATGGAATTAAATCTTCTTCTGAGGGTCCTCGTGTGCCCAGTGGGAGGCTAGTCAGAGGCCTGCCTAAAATGGCAAGAAATGCCCAGGCGCTGGCGTGAAATAGTCATGAGGCGGTGGGCTATAGCCTTTGGTCCCATGAGGGGTTTGGGGGGGTTAAAGGGCTCTGGGTCGAAAATGGAGTCTGATCTTTTAGGGTCCTCGTGTGATGGGAGGCTACAGTCAAGCACTGCCTAAAATAACAAGAAATGCCAGTAGGCGCGTGAAATAATCCAGGCCGGTGGGCTATAACCTTTGGTCCTTGAGTGTTGGGAGGCGTTTAGGGGCTCTGGTACGGGAAATGGGTACAGTCTTTTCGAGGTCCTCGTGTGCCAGTGGGAGGTTCTGATCAAGCATGCCATAAATGGAAAAGTAATGCCCAGCGGCGCAGTGCGTGAAATAGACGCCGAGGCCGGTGGGCTATAGACTTTGGTCCGTGGGGGTTGGGGAGGGGGTTTCGGGGGCTCTGGTCGTCGGAAATGGGTACAGTCTTTTCGAGGGTCCTCGTGTGCCGGTGGGAGGTTACTGAGTCAGAAGCATGCCGTCAAATGGAAAAAAATGCCGAGCCAGTAGCAGGCGTGAAATGATCACTTCAGGGCAGTGGCTATAGCCTTTGGTCCGTGGGGGTTGGGAGGGGTTTGAGGCTTTGGTCGTCGGAAATGGAGTGCAGTCTTTTCGAGGGTCTCGTGTGCTTGATGGGAGGCTACGGTCGAAGCCTGCCCTAAAATGGCAAGACATGCCCAGTAGCGCGAGATGAAATAATCGCCAGGCAGTGGGCTATAGCCTTTTGTCCATGAGGGGTTGGGAGGGGCGTTCGGGGTTACTGGGCGTCGAAAATGGGTACAAGTCTTTTGAGGTCCTCATGTGCTTGATGGGAGGCTACGGTCGAGGCCTACCACAAAATGGCAAGAAATACCCAGCGGCGCTTGGCGTGAAATAATCAGAGGCAGTGGGCTATAGCCTTTGGTCCTTGAGGGTTGGGAGGTCGTTCGGGGGCTCTGGGTGCCGGAGATGGGTACAATCTTCTGAGGGTCCTCGTGTGCCCAGTGGGAGGCTACAGTCGAGGCACCTAAAATAGCAAGAAATGCCCAGGCGCGTGAAATAGTCATGAGGCGGTGGGTTATAGCCTTTGGTCATGAGGGGTTGGGAGGGGCGTTCGAGGGGCTCAGGTGCGGAGATGGAGTCTGAGTCTTTTGAGTGTCTCGTGTGCCCAGTGGGAGGCTCTGGTCGAGGCCTACCTAAAATGGCAAGAAATGCCAGGCGCAAGCAGTGAAATAGTCATGGGGCGGTGGGCTATAGCCTTTGGTCACATGAGGGTTTGGGCGAGGTTTAGGGGCTCAGTGGTCGAAAATGGAGTCACAGTCTTTTCGAGGACCTCGTGTGCCCGATGGGAGGCTACGGTCAGGAAGCCGCCCTAAAATGGCAAGAAATACAAAGGCGCGGTAGCGTGAAATGGTCGCCGGGCGGTGGGCTATAACCTTTGGTCCTTGAGGGGTTGGGTAAAGAGGTTTGGGAGCTCTGGTGCGTGAGAATGGGTACAGTCTATTGAGGGTCCTCGTGTACTTGATGGGAGGCTCTGATCAAGCCTGCCCTAAAATGGCAAGAAATGCCCTTGTGCGTAGCGTGAAATAATCATAGAGGCGGTGGGTTATAGCCTTTGGTCCATGGGGGTTGGGGAGGGCGTTCGGGGCTCACAGGTGCAGGAGATGGGTCTGCAGTCTTTTCGACGGTCCTCGTGTGCCCAGTGGGGGGCTACGGTCAAAGGCCTGCCCTAAAATGGCAAGAAATACCCAGTGGCGAAGCGCGCGAAATAGTCGCTTACGCCGGTGGGCTATAACCTTTGGTCCGCGGGGGTTGGGGAGGGGGGTTAAGGGGCTCAGGTGTCGGTAATGGAGTACAGTCTTTTGAGGGTCCTCGTGTGCCCAGTGGGACTACGGTCAGGAGGCACTGCCTGAAATAATGGCAAGAAATGCCCAGTGGCCTTGATCGGGAAATAGTCATGAGGCGGTGGGCTATAGCTAGTCATGCGGGGTTGGGGAGGGGTTTGAGGGCTCTGTCATGGAAATGGGTACAGTCTTCTGAGGTCCTCGTGTGTGCCAGTGGGAGGCTCTGGTCAAAAGCCTGCCTAAAATGGCAAGAAATGTCAGTAGCGCAGCTGCGTGAAATAATCATGGAGGCGGTGGGCTACTATAACACTTTGGTCCCGCGTGGGTTGGGGAGGGTTTGGGGCCACAGGTCATGAAATGGCTACAGCCTTTTCGAGGGTCCTCGTGTGCCCGATTAGGATGCTACGGTCAGAAGCACTTGCCGTAAAATGGCAAAAAATACCAGTGTAGTGAGCGTGAAATAGTCACCAAGGTGGTGGGCTATAATGCCTATATCCATGAGGTTGGGAGGGTTTATGGGCTCAGTGGTCATCGGAAATGGGTACAGTCTTTTGAGGGTCCTCGTGTACCAGGTGGGAGATTCTGATCGAGCAGCATGCCGTCGAATGGCAAGTAATGCCAGCATGGCGTGAAATAGCCAGCAGGGGCCGGTGGGCTATACTGTCATGAGGGGTTGGGGAGGGGCGTTCGGGGCTCTGGGCGTTGGAAATGGGTACAACTTTCGAGGTCCTCGTGTGATGGGAGGCTCAGTCAGGCACTGCCTAAAATGGCAAAATACCAGTGACGCTTGATGCGGGAAATAGTCACTTGGTAGGTGGGCTATATTGCTGGTCAGCGGGGGTTGGGGAGGGTTTGGGGCTCACAGTGCCGGAAATGGGTGCAGTCTTTTGAGGTCCTCGTGTGCCCGGTGGGAGGCTCTGATCGAGCCTGCCATAAATAGCAAGAAATACCCTTGATGAAATAGTCACTTGAGGCAGTGGACTATAGCACTGATGAGGGGTTGGGGAGGGGTTTAGGGGCTCTGGTCGCCATGGGTACAGTCTTTTCGAGGTCCTCGTGTGCAGATGGAAGGTTCTGATCAGAGCATGCAAATCAAATGGCAAGTAATGCTTATGCGCGAGCGTGAAATAGACGCCGAGGCCAGTGGGCTATAGACTTTGGTCCGTGGGGGTTGGGGAGGGGGTTTCGGGGGCTCTGGTCATCGGAAATGGGTACCGTCTTTTCGAGGGTCCTCGTGTGCCCAGTGGGAGGCTACGGTCAGAAGCCTGCCCTAAAATGGCAAGACATGCCCAGTGGCGCAGCGCGTGAAATAGTCACCGAGGCCGGTGGGCTATAGCCTTTGGTGTGCGGGGGTTGGGGAGGGGGTTTAGGGGGCTCTGGTCGTCGGAAATGGGTACAGTCTTTTCGAGGGTCCTCGGATGCCCAGTGGGAAGCTACGGTCAGAAGCCTGCCCTAAAATGGCAAGACATGCCCAGCGGCGCAGCGCGTGAAATAGTCGCCGAGGCCGGTGGGCTATAGCCTTTTGTCCGCGGGGGTTGGGGAGGGGCGTTCGAGGGTTCTGGGCGTCGGAAATGGGTACAGTCTTTTCGAGGGTCCTCGTGTGCCCAGTGGGAGGCTACGGTCAGAGGCCTGCCCTAAAATGGCAAGAAATGTCCAAGTGACGCGTGAAATAATCAGAGGCAGGTGGGCTATAACTGGTCCTTGAGGGTTGGGGAGGGTTGGGGCTCTGGTCATCAGAAATGAGTACAGTCTTTTCGAGGGTCCTCGCGTGCCCAGTGGGAGGCTACAGTCAGAGGCCTGCCCTAAAAGGGCAAATGCTTGGCGTGGTGAAATAGTCATGAGGCGGTGGGCTATAGCTGGTCTTGGCCCGGTTGGGGAGGCGCGTTCGGGGGCTATGGGAGTTGGAAATGGGTACAACTTTCCGAGGGTCCTCGTGTGCCTAGTGGGAGGCTACGGTCAGAAGCCTGCCCTAAAATAGAACATGCCAATGAGCACGTGAAATAATCGCTTAGGGTCGGGTGGGCTATAGCCTTTGGTCCCAGAGGGGTTGGGCGGGGGCGTCGGAAATGGGTTCAAGTCTTTTCGAGGGGTCCTCATGTGCCCGTGGGAGGCTCTGGTCAGAGGCCTGCCCTAAAATGACAAGAAATGCCCATGGCGCAGCGCGTGAAATAGTCCTTAGAATTGGTGGGCTATAGCCTTTGGTCCATGAGGATTGGGGTGGGGTTCGAGGGCTCAGTCGTCGAGGAAATGGGTACAGTCTTTTTCGAGGTGCTCGTGTGCCCGATGGGAGGCTACCGTCTGAAGCACTGCCCTAAAATGGCAAGAAATGGCCAGCGTGGCGCGTCAAATAGTCATGAAGGGCGATTGGGCTATAGCCTTTAGTCATGAGGGTTGGGGAAGGTGTTTCGGGGGCTCTGGTCGTCGGAAATGGGTACAGTCTTTTCGAGGGTCCTCGTGTGCCCAGTTTGAGGCTACGGTCAGAACCGTGCCCTAAAATGGCAAGACATGCCAGCGGCGCAGCGCGTGAAATAGTCGCCGAGGCCGGTGGGCTATAGCCTTTGGTCCGCGGGGGTTGGGGAGGGGCGTTCGGGGGCTCTGGGTGTCGGAAATGGGTACAGTCTTTTCGAGGGGCCTCGTGTGCCCAGTGGGAGGCTACGGTCAGAGGCCTGCCCTAAAATGGCAAGAAATACCCAGTCGCACAGCCCTGAAATAGTCGCCGAGGCCGGTGCGCTATAGCCTTTGGTCCGCGGGGGTTGGGGAGGGGTTTTCGGGGGCTCTGGTCGTCAGAAATGGGTACAATCTTTTCAAGGGTACTAGCGTGCCCAGTGGGAGGCTACGGTCAGAGGCCTGCCCTAAAATGGCAAGAAATACAAAGGGGCGCAGCGCGTGAAATGGTCGCCGAGGCCGGTGGGCTATAATGTTTGGTCATGGCGGTTGGGGAGGGGTATAGGGGCTCAGTGGTGGAATGGGTACAGTCTTTTCGAGGGTCCTCGTGTGCCAGTGGGAAGCTATGGTCAGAAGCCATACTAAAATGTAAGACATGCCCAGCGCAGTAGCGTGGAAATCATGGGGCAGTGGGCTATAGCCTTTGTCCATGAGGGGTTGGGGAGGGGCGTTCGGGGCTCTGGGCGTCGAAATGGGTACAACTTTCAGAGGTCCTCGTGTGATGGGAGGCTCTGATCAGAGGCCTGCCCTAAAATGGCAAGAAATTCCCAAGTAGCGCAGTCACGGAAATAGTCATGAGTCGGTGGGCTATGGCCTTTGGTCCGCGGGGTTGGGAGGGTTTCGGGGCTCTGGTCGTCGGAAATGGGTACAGTCTTTTCGAGGTCCTCGTGTGCCCAGTGGGAAGCTACGGTGAAGCACTGCCCTAAAATGGCAAGACATGCCCAATGAGCCGCAGCGTGGAAAATAAACCATAGGGGCCGGTGGGCTACTGTACTTTGTCCATGAGGGTTGGGGAGGGGCGTTAAGGGGCTCACTGGGCGTTGGAAATGGGTACAACTTTCGAGGGTCCTCGTGTGCCGGATGGGAGGCTCGGTCAGAGCACTGCCACTAAAATGGCAAGAAATGCTCAGTGGCGCAGTCAGAAATAGTCAGGAGGCCGGTGGGCTATAGCCTTTGGTCCAGCGGGGGTTGGGAGGGGTTTGAGGGCTCTTGTCGTCGGAAATGGAGTCTGATCTTCTGAGGTCCTCGTGTGCCCGGTGGGAGGCCTACGGTCAGAAGCACACTAAAATGGCAAAAATGTCAATGACTAAGCGCGTGAAATAGTCGTCAAGGCGGTGGGCTATAACTGATCCCATGAGGGTTGGGAGGCGTTGAGGGGCTCAGGTGTCGGAAATGGGTACAGTCTTTTCGAGGGGTCCTCGTGTGTTGAGTGGGAGGCTACGGTCAGGCCTGCCTAAAATGGCAAGAAATGCCAATGGCGCGCAGCACGTGAAATAATCATGGGGTCGGTGGGCTATATGCTTTGTCCATGAGGGGTTGGGCGGGCGTCGGAAATGGGTACAGTCTTTTGAGGTCCTCATGTGCCCGTGGGATGCTACAGGTCAGAGCCTGCCTAAAATGACATGAAATGCCCGGCCCGCGTGTAGCGTGAAGAAAAGTCACAGTCGCTAGGCTATAGCCTTTGGTCCGCGGGGGTTGGGGAGGGGCGTTCGGGGGCTCTGGGTGTCGGAAATGGGTACAGTCTTTTCGAGGGGCCTCGTGTGCCCAGTGGGAGGCTACGGTCAGAGGCCTGCCCTAAAATGGCAAGAAATACCCAGCGGCACAGCCGTGAAATAGACGTCGAGGCCGGTGGGCTATAGCCTTTGGTCCGCGGGGGTTGGGGAGGGGGTTTCGGGGGCTCTGGTCATCAGAAATGGGTACAGTCTTTTCAAGGGTCCTAGCGTGCCCAGTGGGAGGCTACGGTCAGAGGCCTGCCCTAAAATGGCAAGAAATGCCAGTGTGATCTGGAAATAGTCAGGCCGGTGGGCTGCTGCTGGTCCCATGAGGTTGGGGAGGGGGTGTCGGGGCTCTGACAGTCGTCAGGAAATGGGTACAATCTTCTGACGGTCCTTGTGTGCCAGTGGGAGGCTACAGGTCAGGCGTGCCTAAAATGGCAAGAAATGTCAAGCGGTAGTAGCGTGAAATAGTCATGGGGCCGGTGGGCTATAGCCTTTGCTCACGTGGGGGTTGGGAGGGGTTTGAGGGCTCTGGTCATCGGAAATGGGTACAGTCTTTTCAAGGGTCCTAAGCGTGCTTGATGGGAGGCTCAGTCAGGCACGCCTAAAATGGCAAAAATGCCAGTGTGATCACGGGGAAATAGTCACTTGAGGCCGGTGGGCTATGTAGTCATGAGGGTTTGGGGGGTTTCGGGGACTCACAGTGCGTCGGGAAATAAGTCTGATCTTTAAAGGTCCTCATGTACTTTGGGAAGCTCTGACAGTCAGAAGCCTGCCCTAGAATGGCAAGACATGCCAGTGGCCAGCGCGTGAAATAATCATGGGGCGGTGGGCTATAGCCTTTGTCAGCGTGGGTTGGGGAGGGGCGTTAAGGGGGCTCTGGGCGTCGAAATGGGTGCAACTTTCCGAGGGGTCTCGTGTGCCCGGTGGGAGGCTCGGTCAGAGGCCTGCCCTAAAATCAAGAAATGCCAGTGGCGCGATGCGGGAAATAGTCCAGGCAGTGGGCTATAGCCTTTGGTCCGCGGGGGTTGGGGAGGGGCGTTCGGGAGCTCTGGTCGACGGAAATGGGAACAGTCTTTTCAAGGGTCCTCGTGTGCCCAGTGGGAGGCTCCGGTCAGAAGCCTGCCCTAAAATCGCAAGAAATGTCAAGTAGTACGCGTGAAATAATCAGCAAGGCCGTTGGGCTATAGCCTTGCTCCTTGAGGGTTGGGGAGGGGGGTTCGGGGGCTCTGGGTGCAGGAAATGGGTACAGTCTTTTCGAGGTCCTCGTGTGCCCAGTGGGAGGCTCTGATGAGGCCTGCCCTAAAATGGCAAAAGAAATGCCGGTGACGCAGATCAGGAAATAGTCATGGCGGTGGGCTATGGCCTTTAGTCCAGCGGGGTTTGGGGGGTTTGGGGACTACGGTGCGTGGAAATGGAGTCTGATCTTTGAGGTCCTCATGTGCCTTTGGGAAGGCTTCTGATCAGGCTTTGCCCTAGAATGGCAAGACATGCCAGTGACATGGTGGCAGTGAAATAATCATGAGGCCGGTGGGCTCTAGCCTTTTGTCAGCGTGGGTTGGGGCGTTCGGGAGACTCTGGGCGTCAGTGGGTACAACTTTCGAGGGTCCTCGTGTGCCAGTGGGAGGCTACGGTCAGGCACCTTACAAATAATGGCAAGAAATGCTTAGCCAGCGCAGTCACGGGAAATAGTCATGAGGCGTGGGCTACATACTAGTCCCAGCGGGGTTGGGAGGGGCGTTCGGGGGCTCTGGGTCTTGGAAATGGGTCTGATCTTTTAAGGGTCCTCGTGTGATGGGAGGCTCTCAGCGTGCCCTAAAATGGCAAGAAATGTCCAAGCGGTAGCAGCGCGTGAAATAGTCATGTACCGTTGGGCTATAACCTTTGCTCCAGGGGGTTGGGGAGGCGTTCGGGGCTCTGGGTGCGGAAATGGGTACAGTCTTTTGAGGTCCTCGTGTGATGGGAGGCTACGGTCAGGAGGCCTGCCTGAAATGGCAAGAAATGCCCAGCCTTGATCAGGAAATAGTCAACTTGGCAGTGGGCTATAGCCTGGTCACTTGAGGGGTTGGGAGGGGTGTCGGGGCTGTGGTCAGGAAATGGGTACAATCTTCTGACAGTCCTCGTGTCAGTGGGAGGCTACGGTCATAAGCGTGCCTAAAATGGCAAGAAATGTCAGCGGTATGCAGCCGCGTGAAATAATCATAGGGCGGTGGGCTATAGCCTTTGCTCCATGAGGGTTGGGAGGGGCGTTGAGGGGCTCTGGGTGCGAAATGGAGTCTGATCTTTTTCAAGGGTCTCGTGTGCCCGGTGGGAGGCTCACTGATCAGAGGCCTGCCCTGAAATGGCAAAAATGCCCAATGTGTGATCACGGAAATAATCATGGCGGTGGGCTATAGCCTTTGGTCATGAGGGGTTGGGGAGGGGTTTAAGGGGCTCAGTCGTCAGAAATGGGTACAGTCTTTTCAAGGATCCTCGTGTGCCCAGTGGGAGGCTCTGATCAAGCACTGCCTGAAATGACAAGAAATAATAGCAGTGCGCAGTCGTCAAATAGTCACAAGGGCGGTGGGCTGTCCTTTAGTCCATGAGGGTTGGGAAGGTGTTGAGGGCTCTGGTCGCCGGAAATGGATCTGATCTTTCGAGGTCCTCGTGTACTTGATGGGAGCCTCTGATCAGAAGCATGCCGTAAAATGGCAAGTAATGTCCAGCGGCGCAGCGCGTGAAATAGTCGCCGAGGCCGGTGGGCTATAGCCTTTGCTCCGCGGGGGTTGGGGAGGGGCGTTCGGGGGTTCTGGGTGTCGGAAATGGGTACAGTCTTTTCAAGGGTCCTCGTGTGCCCAGTGGGAGGCTACGGTCAGAGGCCTGCCCTAAAATGGCATGAAATGTCCAGCGGCGCAGCGCGTGAAATAATCATGGGGCGGTGGGCTACTGTGCCTTTGGTCCATGAGGGGTTGGGAGAGGCGTTGGGGGCTCACAGGTGTCGGAAATGGGTACAGTCTTTTCGGTCCTCGTGTGCTTGATGGTGCGGCTCAGTCAGGAGGCCACTGAAATGGCAAGAAATGCCTGCTTGTGAGGCGGGAAATAGTCACTGAGGCAGTGGGCTATAGCCTTTGGTCATGAGGGTTGGGGGAGGGGTTTGGGGCTCACAGTGCGTCGGAAATGGGTACAGTCTTTACGAGGGTCCTCGTGTGCCCAGTGGGAGGCTAAGGTTAGAAGCGTGCCCTAAAATGGCAAGAAATGTCCACTGGCGCAGCGCGTGAAATGGTCGCCGAGGCCGGTGGGCTATAGACTTTGCTCCGCGGGGATTGGGGAGGACGTTCGGGGGATTTGGTTGTCGGAAATGGGTACAGACTTTTCGAGGGTCCTCGTGTGCCCAGTGGGAGGCTACGGTCAGAGGCCTGCCCTAAAATGGCAAGAAATGCCATGGTTGCAGCACGTGAAATAATCATAGAGGCCGGTGGGCTATAGCCTTTGGTCTGCGGAGGGTTAGGCGGGCGTCGGAAATGGGTCTGATCTTTCGAGGGTCCTCGTGTGCCAGATTAGAGCTACTGATCAGAACCACCCTAAAATGTGCAAGACATGCCCAGTAGTGGCGTAGCGTGAAATAATCGCCCAGGCGGTGGGCTATAGCCTTTGGTCAGCTTGGGGGTTGGGGAGGGCGTTCAGGGGCTCACAGGTGTCGGAAATGGGTAGTCTTTTCGAGGCTCCTCGTGTGCCCAGTGGAAAGCTCTGAGCCTACTAAAATGGCAAGAAATACCCATGGCGCTCTGGCGTGAAATAGTCATGGGGCGGTGGGCTATACTGGTCCTTTGGGTTGGGAGGGGCGTTCGGGGGCTCACAGGTGTCGGAAATGTGTACAGACTTTTCTAGGGTCCTCGTGTGCCAGGTGGGCGGCTACAGTCAGAGGCCTGCCTGAAATGTGCAAGAAATGCCAAGCCAGTGAGGCGGGAAATAGTCACTGAGGCCGGTGGGCTATAGCCTTTGGTCCGCGAGGGTTGGGGAGGGGCTTTCGGGGGCTCTGGTCGTCGGAAATGGGTACAGTCTTTACGAGGGTCCTCGTGTGCCCAGTGGGAGGCTACGGTCAGAAGCGTGCCCAAAAAATGCATGAAATGTCCAGCGGCGCAGCGCGTGAAATGGTCGCCGAGGCCGGTGGGCTATAGCCTTTGCTCCGCGGGGGTTGGGGAGGGCGTTCGGGGGCTCTGGGTGTCGGAAATGGGTACAGTCTTTTCGAGGGTCCTCGTGTGCCCAGTGGGAGGCTACGGTCAGAGGCCTGCCCTAAAATGGCAAGAAATGCCCAGCGGCGCAGCACGTGAAATAGTCGCCGAGGCCGGTGGGCTATAGCCTTTGGTCCGCGGGGGTTGGGCAGAGGCGTCGGAAATGGGTACAGTCTTTTCGAGGGTCCTCGTGTGACCCATGGGAGGCTACGGTCAGAGGCCTGCCCTAAAATGACAAGAAATGCCAGGCCTTGTGCGTGAAATAGTCACCGGCCGGTGGGCAATAACCTTTGGTCATGCGGAGGTTGGGAGGGTTTGAGGGCTCTCGTCGTCAGAAATGGGTACAGTCTTTTCGAGGGTCCTCGTGTGCCCGGTGGGAGGCTCTGACCAGGCGTGCAGTCAAAATGGCAGAAATGTCCAGCGCAGCGCGTGAAATAATCATGAGGCCGTTGGGCTATAACTTTGCTCCATGAGGTTGGGAGGAGGCGTTCAGGGGCTACAGGTGCAGGAAATGGGTACAGTCTTTTCGAGGTCCTCGTGTGTGAGTGGGAGGCTACTGATCGAGCCTGCTGAAATGGCAAGAAAAGAAATGCCAGTAGCAGTCTTGGGAAATAGTCAGGGCAGTGGGCTATAGCCTTTGGTCCTTGAGGAGTTGGGGAGGGGTGTCAGGGGGCTCAGTGGTGGGAAATGGGTACAATCTTCTGACGGTCCTTGTGGCCGATGGGAGGCTACGGTCAAGCGTGCCCTAAAATGGCAAGAAATGTCAAGCGGTATGGCATGCGCGTGAAATAATCATGCGGGCGGTGGGCTATAACGCTGCACTGCTCCGTGGGGGTTGGGAGGGTTTGGGGCTCACGGTCATCAGAAATGGGTGCAGTCTTTTCAAGGGTCCTAAGCGTGCCCGGTGGGAGGCTCTGATCAGGCCTGCCCTAAAATGGCAAATGAGAAATACCCAGGCGCAGTCAGGAAATAGTCACTGAGGCAGTGGGCTATAACTACTGGTCCATGAGGTTTGGGGGGTTTCGGGGACTCAGTGAAATGGAAATGGAGTCTGATCTTTTCGAGGTCCTCATGTGCCTTGTGGGAAGCTCTGGATTGAAGCCTGCCCTAGAATGGCAAGACATGCCAGTGTGTGCGTGGAAATAATAGTCATGGGGCCGGTGGGCTATAGCCTTTTGTCCCGCGTGGGTTGGGGAGGGGCGTTCGGGGCTCTGGGCGTCGGAAATGGGTACAACTTTCCGAGGGTCCCTCGTGTGTGCCCGATGGGAGGCTACTGATCAGAGGCCTGCCACTAAAATGGCAGAAATGCCAATGGCGCAGTCACGGGAAATAGTCAGGCGAGGGTGGGCTATAACCTAGTCCTTGAGGGGTTGGGGAGGGCGTTCGGGGGGCTCTGGGTGCAGGAAATGGGTACAGTCTTTTCAAAGGGTCTCGTGTGCCCGGTGGGAGGCTCTGATCAGAGCGTGCCCTAAAATGGCAAGAAATGTCAGCCAGCGCAGTAGCGTGAGAATAATCGCCTTGGGGCCGTTGGGCTATAGCCTTTACTCCATGAGGTTGGGAGGGGCGTTGGGGAGCTCTGGGTGCGGAATGTAGGTACAGTCTTTTCGAGGTCCTCGTGTACTTGATGGGAGAGCTCGGTCAGAGCCTGCCCTGAAATGGCAAGAAATGCCAGTGGCTGAGGAAATAGTCAACGAGGCAGTGGGCTATAGCCTTTAGTCATGAGGTTGGGGAGGGGGTGTCGGGGGCTGTGGTGGTCGGAAATGGGTACAATCTTCTGACGGTCTCGTGTGCCAGTGGGAGGCCTCTGTCATAGCGTGCCCTAAAATGGCGAAATGTCCAGCGGCGCAGCGCGTGAAATAGTCCAAGGCGGTGGGCTATAGCCTTTGCTCCATGTGAGGTTGGGAGGGAGGCGTTCGGGGGGCTCACAGGTGCAGGAAATGGTACAGTCTTTCAAGGGTCCTCGTGTGCCCAGTGGGAGGCTCTGATCAGAGGCCTGCCCTGAAATGAAAATGCCAATGGCGCAGTCACGGGGAAATAGTCACTTGAGGGGCAGTGGGCTATGGCCTTCTGGTCATGAGGGTTGGGGAGGGGTTGAGGGCTCTGAGTGCGTCAGGAAATGGGTACAGTCTTTTCGAGGGTCTCGTGTGCCCGAGGTGGGAGGCTCTGATCAAGCACATGCCACTGAAATGACAAAAAATGGCCGCAGTCGTCAGAAATAGTCACCAAGGGCGGTGGGCTATAGCCTTTGGTCAGCGAGAGGTTGGGGAAAAGGTGTTTCGGGGCTCACGGTCATGAGAAATGGGTACAGTCTTTTCGATGGTCTCGTGTGGCCAGTGGGAGGCTACGGTCAGAAGCATGCCGTAAAATGGAAGTAATGTCCAGCGGTGATGCGCGTGAAATAATCGCCAGGCCGGTGGGCTAGCCTTTGCTCCCAGCAGGGGTTGGGAGGGGCGTTCGGGGGCTCACAGGTGTGGGAAATGGGTACAGTCTTTCAAGGGTCCTCGTGTGCCCGGTGGGAGGCTCTGATCAGAGGCACTGCCTAAAATGGCATGAAATGTCAGCAGTGCGCAGCGTGAAATAATCAGCCCGAGGCCGGTGGGCTATGCCTTTAGTCCATGAGGTTGGGAGGAGGCGTTCGGGGCTCACAGGTGTGAAATGGGTACAGTCTTTTGAGGGTCCTCGTGTGCCAGGTGGGCGGCTACTGATCGAGGCTGCCCTGAAATGGCAAAAAGAAATGCCTCTTGTGAGGCGGGGAAATAGTCATGAGGCCGGTGGGCTATAGCCTTTAGTCCCGAGGAGTTGGGAGGGGTTTGGGGGCTCTGAGGTGTAGGAAATAGGTACAGTCTTCTGAGGTCTCGTGTGATGGGAGGCTAAGGTTAGGCGTGCCCTAAAATGGCAAGAAATGTCCCTTGGCATAGTAGCGTGAAATAGTCGTGGGGCAGTGGGCTATAGACTTTGCTCCAGCGGGGATTGGGAGGGACGTTCGAGATTTGGTTGTGGGAAATGGGTACAGACTTTTCGAGGGTCCTCGTGTGCAGTGGGAGGCTCACAGTCGAGGCCTGCCTAAAATGGCAAGAAATGCCAGTAGCGCAACACGTGAAATAGTCATGCAAGGCGGTGGGCTATAAGCCTTTAGTCTGCGGAGGGTTAGGCGGAGGCGTCGGAAATGGAGTCTGTCTTTTGAGGTCCTCGTGTGCCCAGTTGGAGGCTCTGGTCAGAACCACCTTACAAAAATGGCAAAGACATGCCCTGGTGTGCGTGAAATAATCAGCCGAGGCGGTGGGCTATAACTGGTCCTTGAGGGGTTGGGAGGGCGTTCGGGGCTCTGGGTGTCGGGAAATGGGTACAGTCTTTTCGAGGCTCTCGTGTGCTTGATGGGAGGCTACAGTCAGGCCTACCCTAAAAATGGCAAAAATACCAGCCAGCGCTTCGTGAAATAGTCGCCGAGGCAGTGGGCTATAGCTGGTCACTTTGGGTTGGGAGGCGTTCGGGAGCTCTGGGTGTCAGGAAATGGGTACAGTCTTTTCGGGGTCCTCGTGTGCTTGGTGGGCGGCTCTGTCAGAGGCACATACAAATGGCAAGAAATGTATGTGAGGCGGGGAAATAGTCAGAGGCGGTGGGCTATGGCCTTTAGTCCCATGAGGGTTGGGGAGGGGCTTTCGGGGCTCACAGTGGGTAGGAAATGGAGTACAGTCTTCTGAGGGTCTCGTGTGAGTGGGAGGCTACGGTCAGAGCGTGCCAAAAAATGCATAAAATCATCAGCGCAGCGCGTGGAAAATGGTCATGGGGCGGTGGGCTATAGCCTTTGCTCAGCAGAGGTTGGGGAGGGGCGTTCGGGGGCTGGGTGTCGGGAAATGGGTGATCTTTTCGAGGGTCCTCGTGTGCCCGATGGGAGGCTCTGATCAGGGAGGCCTGCCTAAGTGGCAAGAAATGCCCAGTGCGCAACACGTGAAATAAGTCATGAGGCCGGTGGGCTTTTGCCTTTGTTCCGCGTGGGTGGGGGAGTGGCGTCGGAAATGGGTACAGTCTTTTCGAGGGTCCTCGTGTGCCCCGTGGAGGCTACGGTCAGAGGCCTGCCCTAAAATGACAAGAAATGCCCAGCGGCGCAGCGCGTGAAATAGTCACCGAGGCCGGTGGGCTATAGCCTTTGGTCCGCGGGGGTTGGGGAGGGGGTTTCGGGGGCTCTCGTCGTCAGAAATGGGTACAGTCTTTTCGAGGGTCCTCGTGTGCCCAGTGGGAGGCTACGGTCAGAAGCCTGCCTAAAATGACAAGAAATAGCCAATGGACGCGTCAAATAGTCTCAGGGCGGTGGGCTATAGCCTTTGGTCCTTGAGGTTCGGAAGGTGTTTAAGGGGCTCAGTGCGTCGGAAATGGGTACAGTCTTTTAGGGGTCTCGTGTGCCCAGTTGAGGCTACGGTCAGAACCCTGCCTAAAATGCCAAGACATGCCCATGACCTTGGCCCAGCGTGAAATAATCGCCAAGGGCGGTGGGCTATAATAACTAGTCAGTCAGCGGTTGGGGAGGGGCATTCGGGGGCTCTGGGTGTCGGAAATGGGTACAGTCTTTTCGAGGCTCCTCGTGTGCCCAGTGGGAGTCTACGGTCAGAGGGCTGCCCTAAAATGGACAGAAATACCCAGCGCTTCTTGGCGTGAAATAATCGCTTGAGGCGGTGGGCTATAGCTTTTGGTCCTGGGGGGTTGGGGAGGGGCGTTCGGGGCTCAGGTGTGGGAAATCAGTATGCAGTCTTTTGAGGGTCTCGTGTGCCCAGTGGGAGGCTACGGGAGAGCCCTGCCCGAAAATGGAAAGAAATGTCCAGCGCAGCGTGAAATAATCATGAGGCAGTGGGCTATACTGGTGGCGGGGGTTGGGAGAGGGCGTTCGGGGCTCAGGTGTCGGAAATGGGTATAGTCTTTTCGAGGTCCTCGTGTGCCCAGTGGGAGGCTTCTGATCAGAGGCCTGCCACAAAATGGTAAAAAATACCCAGTGACGCTCGCGTGAAATAGTCTCAAGGCAGTGGGTGGGCTAGCCTTTGGTCCATGAGGGGTTGGGTAGTGGCGTTCGGGGGATCTGGGTGTGGGTAATGGGTACAGTCTTTTCGAGGGTCCTCGTGTGCCCAATGAGAGGATACGGTCAGAAGCCTGCCCTAGAATGGCAATAAATACAGCCATGGCGTAAAATAATCCGAGGCCGGTGGGCTATAGCCTTTGGTCATGAGGGGTTGGGGAGGGCGTTGGGGCTCTGGTCTTGGAAATGGGTACAGTCTTTTCGAGGTCCTCGTGTGCCAGTGGGAGGCTACGGTCAGGCCTGCCTAAAACTGGCAAGAAATCACTTGTGGCTGCCTTGTGTGAAATAGTCACCGAGGCCGATGGGCTATAGCCTTTGGTCCGCGGGGGTTGGGGAGGGGGTTTCTGGCGCTCTGGTCGTCGGAAATGGGTAAAGTCTTTTCGAGAGTCCTTGTGTTCCCAGTGGGAGGCTACGGTCAGAGGCCTGCCCTAAAATGGAAAAAAATGCCCAGCGGCGCAGCGCGTGAAATACTCACCGAGGCCGGTGGGCTATAGCCTTTGGTCCGTGGGGGTTTGGGCGGGGGTTTAGAAGGCTCAAGTCGTCGAAAATGGGTACAGTCTTTTCGATGGTCCTTGTGTGCCCAGTGGGAGGCTACGGTCAGAAGGCTGCCCTAAAATGGAAAGAAATGCTTAGCGGCGCAGCGCGTGAAATAGTCGCCGAGGCCGGTGGGCTATAGCCTTTTGTCCGCGGGGGTTGGGGAAGGTGTTTCGGGGGCTCTGGTCGTCGGAAATGGGTACAGTCTTTTCAAGGGTCCTCGTGTGCCCAGTGGGAGGCTATGGTCAGAAGCATGCCGTAAAATGACAAGAAATACCAATGACATGCGCGTGAAATAATCATGAGGCAGTGGGCTATCGCCTTTGGCCCGGGGGGGTTGGGGTGGGTTTTTCGGGGGCTCTGGTCGTCGAAAATGGGTACAGTCTTTTCGAGGGTCCTCGTGTGCCCAGTGGGAGGCTACGGTCAGAGGCCTGCCCTAAAATGGCAAGAAATGCCCAGTGGCCTTGCAGGGAAATAATCATGAGGCAGTGGGCTATAGCCTTTGGTCATGAGGTTGGGAAAGGTGTTTGAGGGCTCTGGTCATCGAAAATGGGTCTGAGTCTTTTCGAGGGGTCCTCGTGTTGCCCAGTGGGAGGCTCTGGTCAGAAGCATGCCGTGGTAAAATGGCAAGTAATACCAAGCGGTGGCAGCGTGTGAAATAGTCACGAGGCGGTGGGCTATGCTTGCTCCATGAGGTTGGGGAGGGTGTTCGGGGGCTCTGGGTGTCAGGAAATGGGTACAGTCTTTGAGGTCCTCGTGTGCCCGGTGGGATGCTCTGATCAGAAGCACTGCCTAAAATGGCAAGAAATGACCAATGGCGCATAGCGCGGAAATAGTCACTCACCAAGGCGGTGGGCTCTGACTGGTCCATGAGGGTTGGGAGGGGTTCACAGGGGCTCTGGTCATGAGTAGGTACAGTCTTTTGAGAGTCCTCGTGTAACCGGTGGGAGGCTGCGGTCAGGCACTGCCTAAAATGGCAAGAAATGCCAAAGCGCGGCCTTGAGATATAGTCACTTGAGGCTGGTGGGCTATGTGCTGGTCCATGAGGGGTTTAGGCGGGGGTTTAGAAGGCTTTGGTCAGTGAAAATGGGTGCAGTCTTTTCGAGGTCCTTGTGTGCTGAGTGGGAGGCTCTACGGTCGAGGCACTGCCCTAAAATGGCAAGAAATCTTGTGGCCATGTGAGGAAATAGTCAGGCCGATGGGCTATAGCCTTTGGTCCCATGAGGGGTTGGGAGGGTTTACAGCGCTCTAGTGGGTGGAAATGGGTAAATCTTTTCGAGAGTCCTTGTGTTCCCGGTGGGAGGCTCTGATCGAGGCCTGCCTTAAATGGAAAAAAAATGCCAATGGCCAGTGCGTGAAATACTCACAAGGAGCGGTGGGCTATAGCCTTTGGTCCGTGGGGGTTTGGGCGGGGGTTTAGAAGGCTCAGGTCGTCGAAAATGGGTACAGTCTTTTCGATGGTCCTTGTGTGCCCAGTGGGAGGCTACGGTCAGAAGGCTGCCCTAAAATGGCAAGAAATGCTTAGCGGCGCAGCGCGTGAAATAGTCGCCGAGGCCGGTGGGCTATAGCCTTTTGTCCGCGGGGGTTGGGGAAGGAATTTCGGGGGCTCTAGTCGTCGGAAATGGGTACAGTCTTTTCAAGGGTCCTCGTGTGCCCAGTGGGAGGCTATGGTCAGAAGCATGCCGTAAAATGACAAGAAATACCAGTAGCGCGTGCGCGTGAAATAATCATGGGGCGGTGGGCTATAGCCTTTGGTCCATGAGGGTTGGGGAGGGGTTTGGGGCTCACGTGCATCGAAATGGGTACATCTTTTCGAGAGTCTCGTGTGTGCCCAGTGGGAGGCTGATCAGAGGCCTGCCCTAAAATGGCAAGAAATGCCAAGTAGCAGCGGAAATAATCAGCAGACCCGGTGGGCTATAGCACATGGTCCCAGCGGGGTTGGGGAAGGTGTTTGGGGGTTACAGTAGGTCGAAATGGGTGCAGTATTTTCGAGGGTCCTCGTGTGTGATGGGAGAGCTACGGTCAGAAGCATGCCGTAAAATGGCAATAATGTATTGTGGCGCAGCGTGTGAAATAGTCACGAGGGCCGGTGGGCTATAATACTCTCCCATGAGGGTTGGGAGGGTGTTGGGGCTCTGGGTGTCGAGAAATGGGTACAGTCTTCGAGGGTCCTCGTGTTCCCAGTGGGAGCTACGGTCAGGCCTGCCCTAAAATAGCAAGAAATGACCCAAGTGACAGTATGAGAACTAGTCACCAAAGGCGGGTGGGCTCTGACCTGGTCCTTGAGGGTTGGGGAGGGGGTTTCTGGGGCTCTGGTCATCGGAAATGGGTACAGTCTTTTCGAGAGTCCTCGTGTAACCAGTGGGAGGCTGCGGTCAGAGGCCTGCCCTAAAATGGCAAGAAATGCCCAGCGGCGCAGCGCGGGATATAGTCACTGAGGCTGGTGGGCTATAGCCTTTGGTCCGCGGGGGTTTGGCGGGGGTTTAGAAGGCTCTGGTCGTCGAAAATGGGTACAGTCTTTTCGAGGGTCCTTGTGTTGATGGGAGGCTCTGATCAGGAGGCACCCTAAAATGGCAAGAAATGCCATGTGTAGCCTTGAGAATAATCATGCGGTGGGCTATAGCCTTTGGTCATGAGGGGTTGGGGAAGATGTTTGGGGCTCTGGTGCGTCAGAAATGGGTACATTCTTTTCGAGGGTCTCAGTGCCCAGGTGGGAGGCTCTGATCGGAAGCATGCGTAAAATGGCAGTAATGGCCAGTGTGTGGCCAGCGTGAAATAATCGCCAGTCACAGTGGGCTATAGGTTTTGGTTCGCGGGGGTTGGAGAGGGGGTTTCGGGGGCTGCTCGTCGGAAATGGGTACAGTCTTTTCGGGGGTCCTCGTGTGCCCAGTGGGAGGCTACGGTCAGAGGCCTGCCCTAAAATGGCAAGAAATGCGCAGCGGCGCAGCGCGGGAAATAGTCACCGAGGCCGATGGGCTATAGCCTTTGGTCCGCGGGGGTTGGGGAGGGGGTTTCTGGCGCTCTGGTCGTCGGAAATGGGTAAAGTCTTTTCGAGAGTCCTTGTGTTCCCAGTGGGAGGCTACGGTCAGAGGCCACAAATGGAAAAAAAATGACCCATGATGTCACGTGAAATACTCTGAGGCCGGTGGGCTATAGCTGCTTGGTCCAGTGGGGGTTTGGCGGGGTTTAGAAGGCTCAGTCGTCGAAAATGGGTACAGTCTTTTCGATGGTCCTGTGTGTGATTAGGGAGGCTACGGTCGAGGCTGCCACAAAATGGCAAGAAATGCTTAGCGCGCTGTGGCGTGAAATAATCATGCAGTGGGCTATAGCCTTTTGTCCCATGAGGTTGGGAAGGGAATTTGGAGACTCTGGTGTCGGAAATGGGTACAGTCTTTTCAAGGGTCCTCGTGTGTGCCAGTGGGAGGCTATGGTCAGAGCATGCCGTAAAATGACAAAAATACCAATGGCATGGCGTGAAATAATCATGAGGCGGTGGGCTATAGCCTTTAGTCCATGAGGGGTTGGGAGGGGTTTGGGGGCTCTGAGTCGTGAAAATGGGTACAATCTTTTCGAGAGTCCTCGTGTGCTTGATGGGAGGCTACTGATGAGGCTGCCTAAGCGGCAAGAAATGCTTGTGGTAGCAGCGGGGAAATAGGGTGGGCTATAGCCTTTGGTCCCAGCGGGGTTGGGGAAGGTGTTTGAGGGCCTCAGTGCGTGAAAATGGGTCTGATCTTTTCGAGGGTCCTCGTGTGCCCGATGGGAGGCCTACGGTCAGGAAGCATGCGTAAAATGGCAAGTAATGCAGCGGTGCAGCGTGTGAAATGAGTCACTTGGGGCGGTGGGCTATAACTAACTCCATGCGAGGGTTGGGGAGGGTGTTAAGGGGGCTCACTGGGTGTCAGGAAATGGGTGCAGTCTTTTGAGGGTCTCGTGTGCCCAGTGGGAGGAGCTCTGAGTCAGAGGCCTGCCCTAAATGTAGAAATGACCAGTAGCTGTGCAGGAAATAGTCACTCAGGCCGGTGGGCTCTGACCTTTTAACTGGTCCCATGAGTGTTGGGAGGGTTTCTGAGGGCTCTGGTCATGCGGAAATGGGTCAGTCTTTCGAGAGTCCTCGTGTAACCGTGGGAGGCTCTGATCAGAGGCTGCCCTAAAATGGCAAAATGCCAGTGCCAGTGCGAGATATAATCCAAATTTGAGGCTGAGTGGGCTATAGCCTTTGGTCACAGGGGGTTGGGGAAGATGTTTGGGGCTCTGGTTGTCGAGGAAATGGGTACATTCTTTTCGAGTCTCTGCGTGCCCGATGGGAGGCTACGGTCAAGCATGCAAGTAAAATGGCAAGTAATGGCCATTGTGCAATGAAATAATCGTAGAGTCAGTGGGCTATAGGCTTTGGTTAGCGGGGTTGGGGAGGGGTTTGAGGGGCTGCTAAATCGTGAGAAATGGGTCTGAGTCTTTTCGGGGTCCTCGTGTGCTTGATGGGAGGCCTACGGTGAGGCCTGCTCTAAAATGGCAAGAAATCTGTGGGTATTGTGGAAATAGTCCTGAGGCCCGATGGGCTATAGCCTTTAGTCCATGAGGGTTGGGAGAAGTTTCTGGCGCTACAGTGGTGAAATGGGTAAGAGTCTATTCGAGAGTCCTTGTGTTTCCCGTGGGAGGCTACGGTCGAGAGCCTGCCTAAAATGGAAAAAATGCCAGTGGCGAGTCGTGAAATACTCAAAGGGGTGGGCTATAGCCTTTGTTCCGTGGGGGTTTGGGCGGGGGTTTAGAAAGGCTGGTCGTCGAAAAATGGTGTACAGTCTTTTCGAGGTCTCGTGTGCCAGTGGGAGGCTACGGAGGCCTACCTAAAATGGCAAGAAATGACCAGTGACACAGTAGCGAGAACTAGTCCATAGAAATAGGTGGGCTCTGACCTTTGGTCCAGCAGAGTTGGGGAGGGTTTCTCGGGCTCTGGTCATGAAATGGAGTACGAGTCTTTTCGAGAGTCCTCGTGTAACGGTGGGAGGCTGCAGTCGGAGGCCTGCCTAAAATGGCAAGAAATGCCCAATGGCCTTGTGTGCGGGATATAGTCCTTGAGGTGAGGTGGGCTATAGCCTTTGGTCCATGAGGGTTTAGGCGGGGGTTTAGAAGGCTCTGGTCGTCGAAAATGGGTACAGTCTTTTCGAGGGTCATATTGCTTGATGGGAGGCTACATTCAGAGGCACACTAAAATGGCAGAAATGCCAGTATTAGCATGCAGGAAATAATCGCCGGGCAGGTGGGCTATGTTGCTGGTCCATGGGGGTTAGGGGAGAAGATGTTTGGGGCTCACAGTCGTCAGAAATGGGTACATTCTTTTCGAGGTCTCGCGTGCCCGATGGGAGGCTCTGATCAGAGCATCTTAGTAAAATGGCAAATGTAATGTGTGTGGCAATGGCGTGAAATAATCGTATAGAAGTCACAGTGGGCTATAGGTTTTGGTTCGCGGGGGTTGGAGAGGGGTTTGAAGGGCTGCTTTCGTCAAATGGAAATGAGTCTTTTCGGGGGTCCTCGTGTGCCCGTGGGAGGCTACGGTCAGAGGCACTGCCTAAAATGGCAAGAAATCTTGGCCTGTGCGCAGCCTTGAAATAATAGTCAAGGGCCGATGGGCTATAGCTGGTCCCATGAGGGGGTTGGGGAGGGTTTCTGGCGCTGCAGTCGTGGAAATGGGTAAAGTCTTTCGAGAGTCCTTGTGTTCGGTGGGAGACTACGGTCGAGGCACACTAAAATGGAAAAAAATGCCCAGCGGCGCAGCGCGTGAAATACTCACCGAGGCCGGTGGGCTATAGCCTTTGGTCCGTGGGGGTTTGGGCGGGGGTTTAGAAGGCTCAGGTCGTCGAAAATGGGTACAGTCTTTTCGATGGTCCTTGTGTGCTTGATGGGAGAGCTCTACGGTCAGAAGGCTGCCCTAAAATGTGAGAAATGCTTAAGCGGCATGGCAAGCGTGGAAATAATCGCCGAGGCGGTGGGCTATAGCCTTTTGTCATGAGGGGTTGGGAAGGAATTTGGGGGCTCTAGTCGTCGGAATGGGTCTGGATCTTTTCAAGGTCTCGTGTGCTTGATTGGGAGGCTATGGTCAGAAGCATGCCGTAAAATGACAAGAAAATACAGTGGTAGCCAGCGTGTGAAATAATCATGGGGCAGGTGGGCTATAGCCTTTAGTCATGAGGGTTGGGGAGGGTTTGGGGCTCACAGTCGTGAAAATGGGTCAGTCTTTTCGAGAGTCCTCGTGTACCCGGTGGGAGGCTACGGTCAGAGGCCTGCCTAAGCGCAGCAAGAAATGCTTAGCCAGTAGCAGAGGAAATAATCGAGGCAGTGGGCTATGGCCTTGGTCATGAGGGGTTGGGAAGGTGTTTCGGGGCCTCTGGTCGTCGAAAATGGGTACAGTCTTTTCGAGTGTCCTCGTGTGCCCAGTGGGAGGCTACGGTCAGAAGCATGCCCTAAAATGGCAAGTAATGTGTAGTGGCGTGTGGAAATAGTCACGGAGCGGTGGGCTGTACTCATGAGGGTTGGGGAGGGTGTTGGGGGCTCTGGGTGTCGAAATGGGTACAGTCTTTTCGAGGGTCCTCGTGTGTGCCCGATGGGAGGCTACAGTCGAGGCCTGCCTAAAATGGCAAGAAATGACCAGAGGCGCAGCGCGGAAATAGTCTGGCGGTGAAATTTCTGACCGATTATTGGAGTCAGCGGGTGTTGGGAGGGGTTTCAGGGCTCTGGTCGCCGGAAATGGGTACGATCTTTCGAGAGTCCTCGTGTAACCAGGTGGGGAGGCTGCAGTCGGAGGCACTGCCCTAAAAGAAATGCCAGTGACAGTGGCTGAGATATAGTCTTGAGGCTGGTGGGCTATGTAGCACAGTCCCATGAGGGGTTGGGGAAGAGATGTTTGAGGGCTCTGGTTGTGAAATGGTACATTCTTTTCAGGTCCTCGCGTGCCCAGTGGGAGGCCCTACGGTCGAGCATGCCCGTAAAATGGCAAGTAATGTGTGCCAGTGGCGCAATGCGCGTGAAATAATCATGGAGTCACGAGGTGGGCTATGGAAACTTTGGTTGTGAGGGTTGGGGAGGGGTTTGAGGGGCTGCTCTCGTCAGATGGGTACAGTCTTTCGGGGTCCTCGTGTGCTTGATTGGGAGGCTACGGTCAGGCACACTCTAAAATGGCAAGAAATCTTGTATTGGCCCTGGTGAAATAGTCACCAAGGCCGATAGGCTATAGCCTTTGGTCCGCGGGGGTTGGGGAGGGGGTTTCTGGCGCTCTGGTCGTCGGAAATGGGTAAAGTCTATTCGAGAGTCCTTGTGTTCCCAGTGGGAGGCTACGGTCAGAGGCCTGCCCTAAAATGGAAAAAAATGCCCAGCGGCGCAGTGCGTGAAATACTCACCGAGGCCGGTGGGCTATAGCCTTTGGTCCGTGGGGGTTTGGGCGGGGGTTTAGAAGGCTCAGGTCGTCGAAAATGGGTACAGTCTTTTCGAGGGTCCTCGTGTGCCCAGTGGGAGGCTACGGTCAGAGGCCTGCCCTAAAATGGCAAGAAATGACCAGCGGTGGCCAGAAATAGTCAGCAAGGCAGGTGGGCTCTGACCTTTGGTCCGCGGGGGTTGGGGAGGGGGTTTCTAGGGCTCTGGTCATCGGAAATGGGTACAGTCTTTTCGAGAGTCCTCGTGTAACCAGTGGGAGTCTGCGGTCAGAGGCTGACCACAAATGGAAGAAATGCCAAGTGACGCGGATATAATGTCAAAATTTTTTGGTGGTATAGCCTTTGGTCCTTGAGGGTTTGGCGGGGTTTAGAAGGCTCAGTGCGTGAAAATGGGTCAGTCTTTTGAGGGTCCTTGTGTGCCAGTGGGAGGCTACGGTCGAGGCACACCTTAATAGGCAAGAAATGCCAGTGACACAGTAGTGAGAAATAATCATGGGGCAGTGGGCTATAGCCTTTGGTCCGCGGGGGTTGGGGAAGATGTTTCGGGGGCTCTGGTCGTCAGAAATGGGTACATTCTTTTCGAGGGTCCTCGCGTGCCCAGTGGGAGGCTACGGTCAGAAGCATGCCGTAAAATGGCAAGTAATGGCCAGCGGCGCAGCGCGTGAAATAGTCGCCGAGTCTGGTGGGCTATAGGCTTTGGTTCGCGGGGGTTGACGAGGGGGTTTCGGGGGCTGCTCGTCGGAAATGGGTACAGTCTTTTTGGGGGTCCTCGTGTGCCCAGTGGGAGGATACGGTCAGAAGCCTGCCTGAAAATGGCAAGTAATGCCCATCGGCGCAGCGCGTGAAATAGTCGTCGAGGCCGGTGGGCTATAGCCTTTGGTCATGAGGTTGGGAAGGCGTTGGGGCTCACAGTGTCGTCGGAAATGGAGTACTGAGTCTTTTCGGCCGGTCTCTCGTATGATGGGAGGCTCGGTCAGAGGCCTGCCCTAAAATGGCAAGAAATGCCATGGCGCAGCGTGGGAAATAGTCCACAGGCGGTGGGCTATGGCCTTTAGTCATGAGGGATGGGAAGGTGTTTGAGGCTCGATCGTCGAAAATCGTGCAGTCTTTTGAAGGTCCTCGTGTGCCCAGTGGGAGGCTACAGTCAGAAGCATGCACGTAAAATGGCAAGTAATGCCAGTGGCGCGTGAAATAATCATGAGTCTGGTGGGCTATAGGCTTTGGTCCATGAGGGTTGGGGAGGGTTTGAGGGCTCAGTCGTGAGGAAATGGGTACAGTCTTTTCAAGGGTCTCGTGTGCCCGGTGGGAGGCTCTTGTCAGAGGCCTGCCTAAAATGGCAAGAAATGCCCAGTAGCGCAGCGTGAAATAGCAGCAGGCGGTGGGCTATAGCCTTTGGTCCGCGGGGGTTGGGGAGGGGCGTTCGGGGGCTCTGGGTGTCGGAAATGGGTACAGTCGTTTCGAGGGTCCTCGTGTGCCCAGTGGGAGGCTACGGTCAGAGGCCTGCCCTAAAATGGCAAGAAATCCCCAGCGGCGCAGCGCGTGAAATAGTCACCGATGCCGGTGGGCTATAGCCTTTGGTCCGCGGGGGTTGGGGATGGGGTTTCGGGGGCTCTGGTCGTCAGAAATGGGTAATGTCTTTTCGAGGGTCCTCGTGTGCCCAGTGGGAGGCTACGGTCAGAGGCCTGCCCTGAAATGGCAAAAAAGGCCCAACGGCGAAGCGCGTCAAATAGTGACCGAGGCCGGTGGGCTATAGCCTTTGGTCCGCGGGGGTTGAGGAGGGGGGTTCGGGGGCTCTGATCGTCGGAAATGGGTACAGTCTTTTCGAGGGTCCTCGTGTGCCCAGTGGGAGTCTACGGTCAGAAGCATGCCGTAAAATGGCAAGTAATGCCAATGGCGTGAAATAGTTCTTAGGGCGGTGGGCTATAAGCTTTGGTCCATGAGGGGTTGGGGAGGGGTTTGAGGGCTCTGGTCGTCAGAAATGGGTACAGGCTTTTTGAGGGTCCTCGTGTGCCCAGGAGGAGCCTACGGTCAGAGGCCTGCCCCAAAAATGGCAAGAAATGCCAGTGAGCCGTCAAATAGTCAAGGGCGGTGGGCTATGTGCCCCTGGTCCCATGAGGTTGGGGAGGAGGTTTGAACTCTGGGCGTCAGAAATAAGCCTGATCTTTTAAAGCGGTCCTCGTGTGATGGGAGGCTACAGTTAGAGGCCTGCCCTAAAATGGCAAGAAATACCAGTGATCTGCCTTGAAATAATCGTCGAGGCGGTGGGCTATAGCCTTTGGTCAGGCGTTGGGAAGGGTTACAGGGCTCAGGGGCATCGAAAATGGGTACAGTCTTTTCAAGGGTCCTCGTGTGCCCAGGTGGGATGCTACTGATCAGAAGCATGCCGTAAAGAACAAGAAATGCCCCGCGGCGCATCGCGTGAAATAGTCGCCGAGGATGGTGGGCTATAGCCTTTGGTCCGCGGGGGTTGGGGAGGGGGGTTCGGGGACTATGATCTACGGAAATGGGTATAGTCTTTTCGAGGGTCCTCGTGTGCCCAGTGGGAGGCTACAGGCGAGCCTGCACCTAAAATAGCAGAAATAACCTCTGCAGGGAGCGTGAAATAGTCATGAAAGGCGGTGGGCTATAACCTTTGGTCCCTTGAGGGGTTGGGAGGGGCGTTCGGGGGTTACAGGTGTGAAATGGGTACAGTCTTTTCGAGGGTCCTCGTGAACCCAGGTGAGCGAGCTGATCAGGCCTGCCTAAAATGGCAAAAAATGCCAGTGACGTGGCAGCGTGAAATAATCATGGGGCAGTGGGCTATAGCCTTTGGTCTGCAGCGGTTGAGGAGGGGTTCAGGGGCTCAGTGCGTGAGAAATGGGTGCAGTCTTTTCAAGGGTCTCGTGTGCCCGGTGGAAGGCTACAGTCGAGGCACTACTAAAATGGCAAGAAATGCCAGTGGCCAGCGCGTGAAATAGTCATGGGGCAGTGGGCTATAGCCTTTGGTCCATGAGGGTTGGGAGGCGTTTGGGGCTCAGTCGTCAGAAATGGGTCTGAGTCTTTTCGGGTCCTCGTGTGCCCGATTGGAGGCTACTGGTGAGGCACATACAGAAATGGCAAGAAATGCCCAGCGGCGAAGCGCGTCAAATAGTCACCGAGGCCGGTGGGCTATAGCCTTTGGTCCGCGGCGGTTGAGGAGGGGGTTTCAGGGGCTCTGGTCGTCGGAAATGGGTACAGACTTTTCAAGGGTCCTCGTGTGCCCAGTGGGAGGCTACGGTCAGAGGCCTGCCCTAAAATGACAAAAAATACCAGTGGCGTGCGTGAAATAATCATAGGGCGGTGGGCTATAATAACTGGTCCATGGGGTTGGGGAAGGTGTTTGGGGGCTCTGGTCGTCGAAAGTGGGTACAGTCTTTTCGAGGGTCGTCGCGTGCACCGTGGGAGGCTACGGTCAGGGCTTGCTGTATAATGGCAAGTAATGCCAATGAGCAGCGTGAAATAGTCAGCAGTCACGGTGGGCTATGGGCTGGTCATGCGGGGTTGGGGAGGGGTTTTGGGGGGCTCTGGTCGTCAGAAATGGGTACAGTCTTTTCAAGGGTCCTCGTGTGCCTAGTGGGAGGCTACGGTCAGGCACATGCCTAAAATATGGCAAGAAATGCCAGTAGCCTTGGCGTGGAAATAATCGTAGGGCAGTGGGCTATATCCTTTGGTCATGAGGGGTTGGGAGGGCGTTCGGGGCTTTGGGTGTCGGAAATGGGTACAGTCGTTTGAGGTCCTCGTGTGCCTAGTGGGAGGCTGACGGTCAGAGGCACTGCTAAAATGGCAAGAAATGCCCAGTGTGTGCGTGAAATAGTCAAGTGGCGGTGGGCTATATCCTTTAGTCCATGAGGGGTTGGGAGGGGTTTAAGGGGCTCACAGTGCGTGAAATGGGTAAGAAGTCTTTTGAGGGTTCTCGTGTGCCAGTGGGGCCTTCTGAGTCGAGCCTGCCTGAAATGGCAAAAAGGCCAGTAGCGCGTCAAATAGTAATAGGCGGTGGGCTATACTGGTCCATGAGGGGTTGAGGAGGGGTTCGGGGGCTCACAGTCGGAAATGGAGTCTGAGTCTTTTCGCGGGTCCTCGTGTGCCCAGTAGGAGGCTACTGATCAAAGGCACTGCCCTGAAATGGCAAGAAATGCCCAGTGACGCGTCGAAATAGTCACAGGGCGGTGGGCTATAGCCTTTAGTCCCGAGGTTGGGGAGGGGTTTGGACTCTGGGCATCAAGAAATGAAACCTGATCTTTTGCCAGTCCTCGTGTGCCCGATGGGAGGATCTGATCAGGAGGCCTGCCTAAAATGGCAAGAAATACCCAACTGTGATACAAGGAAATAGTCGTCGAGGCGGTGGGCTATAGCCTTTGGTCCATGCGGGGTTGGGAAGGGGGTTAGGGCTCTGCAGGCATCGAAATGGGTGCAGTCTTTTCAAGGGTCTCGTGTGCCCGGTGGGAGCTACGGTCAAGCCTGCCCTAAAATGTGAAAATGCCTACTGACGCATCGCGTGAAATAGTCATGGGGATGGTGGGCTATAGCCTTTGGTCATGAGGGGTTGGGGAGGGTTCGGGGACTCACAGGCGTCGGAAATGGGTATAGTCTTTTCGGCGGTCTCGTGTGCTTGATGGGAGGCTCTGGCAGAGGCCTGCCCTAAAATGGCAAGAAATAACCTGCGGGGCAGCGTGTGAAATAGTCGCAGAGGCCGGTGGGCTATAGCCTTTGGTCCGCGGGGGTTGGGGAGGGACGTTTGGGGGTTCTGGGTGTCGGAAATAGGTACAGTCTTTTCGAGGGTCCTCGTGTGCCCAGGGGGAGGCTACGGTCAGAGGCCTGCCCTAAAATGGCAAGAAATGCCAGTGACGTAGCGCGTGAAATAATCGCCATGGGGCGGTGGGCTATATCCAATGGTCTGCGGCGGTTGAGGAGCGGGTTTCAGGGGCTCACAGGTCGTCGGCAATGGGTGCAGATCTTCAAGGGTCCTCGTGTGCCACAATGGGAGGCTCTGATCAGGCACACTAAAATGGCAAGAAATGCCTGCTTGCATCAGCGTGAAATAGTCATGGGGATGGTGGGCTATAGCTTTTGGTCCGCGGGGGTTGGGGAGGGGGGTTCGGGGACTCTGATCGTGGGAAATAGGTATAGTCTTTTCGACGGTCCTCGTGTGCCCAGTGGGAGGCTACGGGCAGAGGCACATACAAAATAGCAGAAAGAACCTGCAGGCAGCGTGAAATAATCCTTGAGGCGGTGGGCTATAGCCTTTGGTCATGAGGTTGGGGAGGGGACGTTTGGGGGTTACAGGTGTCGGAAATGGTCTGATCTTTTGAGGTCCTCGTGTGCCAGTGGGAGGCTACTGATCGAGGCCTGCCCTAAAATAGCAAGAAATGCCCAGTGGCGCAGTATGAAATAGTCAAGGGCAGTCGGCTATAGCCTTTGGTCCCTTGGCCGGTTGGGGAGGGTTCGGGGGCTCACAGTGTTGGAAATGGGTACATTCTTTTCGAGGGGCCTCGTGTGGCCAGTGGGAGGCTACGGTCAGAGGCCTACCCTAAAATGGCAAAAATGCCAATGGTAGCGTGAAATAGTCATGGGGCAGTGGGCTATAGCCTTTGGTGCAGCGGTTGAGGAGGGGTTTGGGGCTCTGGTGGTCGGAAATGGGTGATCTTTTCAAGGGTCCTCGTGTGCCCAGTGGGAGGCTGATCAGGAGGCACACAAATAATAAGAAATACCCAGCGATGCAGCGGCGAAATATTGGGCGAGGCCGGTGGGCTATAGCCTTTGGTCTGCGGCGGTTGAAGAGGGGGTTTCAGGGGCTCTGGTCGTCGGAAATGGGTACAGTCTTTTCAAGGGTCCTCGTGTGCCCAGTGGAAGGCTACGGTCAGAGGCACACTAAAATAATAGAAATACCAGTGGCGCACGTGAAATAATCATGCAAGGGCGGTGGGCTATAGCCTTTAGTCCCATGAGGTTGGGAGGGGTTTGGGCTCTGGGCGTCAAAATAAAGTCTTATCGGCCAGTCCTCGTGTGCCCAGTGGGAAGCTACGGTCGGGAGGCCTGCTAAAATGGCAAGAAATACCAGTGATCTGGTAGCCTTGAAATAGTCGTCGAGGCGGTGGGCTATAGCTGGTCATGAGGTTGGGAATTGGGGTTACAGGGGCTCAGGCGCCATGGAGTAGGTGGAGTCTTTTCAAGGGTCCTCGTGTGCCCAATGGGAGGCTACTGTCAGGGCCTTTGCCTAAAATAGCAAGAAATGCCCGCTCTTGTCAGCGTGAAATAAGTCATGGAGACGGTGGGCTATAAGCGTTTGGTCCATGAGGGTTGGGGAGGGGTTGGGGGCTCACGATCGTCGGAAATGGGTACAGTCTTTTCGAGGGTCCTCGTGTGCCAGTGGGAGGCTCTGATCGAGGCCTGCCTATAATGGCAAGAAATGCCAGGCCTTGTGATGAAATAATCATAGGGCAGTGGGCTATAGTGCTGGTCCATGGCCCGGTTAGGGGAGGGATTCGGGGGCTCTGGTTGTTGGAAATGGGTACATTCTTTTTGAGGGGGCCTCGTGTGCAGTCAGGAGGCTACTGGTCAGATGGCTGCCCTAAAGGGCAAGAAATACCAATGATCTGTGTGAGAAATATTGGCGAGGCTGGTGGGCTATAATAACTGATGTCTGCGGCGGTTGAGGAGGGGTTTGAGGGCTCAGTGCGTCGGGAAATGGGTCTGATCTTTCAAGGGTCCTCGTGTGCCCAGGTGGAAGGCTACAGTCGAGGCACCCTAAAATGGCAAAGAGATGTGTGTGCCAATGTGCGTGAAATAATCATAGAGGCAGGTGGGCTATTGCTTTGGTCCATGAGGGTTGAGGAGGGTTGAGACTGCAGGCATGAGAAATGGGTCACAGTCTTTCAAGGGTTCCTCGTGTGCCCGGTGGGAGCTCTGATTTGAAACTGCCTAAAATGCAAGAAATGCCCAGACACATCGCGTGAAATAATCGCCAGGGGCGGTGGGCTATATGTGCCTTTGGTCCTTGAGGGTTGGGGGCTGGGGTTCGGGGGCTCGATCGTCAGGAAATGGAGTACAGTCTTTTCGGCGGTCCTCGTGTGCCGATGGGAGGCTACGGTCAGAGGCACACCTAAAAATAGCAAGAAATACCTGCAGGCCAGCGTGAAATAATGTGAGGCCGGTGGGCTATAGCCATTGGTCCCTTGAGGGTTGGGAGGGGCGTTGGGGGCTCACGGGTGTGGGAAATGGGTACAGTCTTTTGAGGTCCTCGTGTGCCCAGTGGGAGGCTTCTACGGTCAGGGCCTGCCACATAATGTGAAATGCCAGTGACTTGCGTGGGAAATGGTCATGAGGCCGGTGGGCTATAGCCTTTGGTCCGCGGCGGTTGGGGAGGGGGATTCGGGGGCTCTGGTTGTTGGAAATGGGTACATTCTTTTCGAGGGGCCTCGTGTGCCCAGTGGGAGGCTACGGTCAGATGGCTGCCCTAAAAGGGCAAGAAATACCCAGCAATGCAGCGGCGAAATATTGGCGGGCAGTGGGCTATATTGCTGGTCTGCGGCGGTTGAGGAGGGGGTTTCAGGGGCTCTGGTCGTCGGAAATGGGTACAGACTTTTCAAGGGTCCTCGTGTGCCCAATGGGAGGCTACGGTCAGAGGCCTGCCCTAAAATGGCAAGAATTACCAGTGGCCTTGATCGTGAAATAGTCGGAGGCAGTGGGCTATAGCCTTTGGTCCATGAGGTTGGGAGGGGTTTCAGGCTATGGGCGTCGGAAATAGGCAGTCTTTTCGGTCCTCGTGTGCAGATGGGAGGCTCTGATCAGGAGGCCTACTAAAATGGCAAGAAATACCCTGCGATCTGTAGCGAAATAGTCGTCGAGGCGGTGGGCTATAGCCTTTAGTCCATGAGGGTTGGGAATAAGTCTTGGGGCTCTGGGCATGAAATGGGTCAGTCTTTTCAAGGGTCCTCGTGTGCCCAGTGGGAGGCTCTGATCAGAAGCTTCTAAAATGACAAGAAATGCCCATGACACATCGCGTGAAATAGTCATGGGGACGGTGGGCTATAGCCTTTGGTCATGAGGGTTGGGGAGGGTTGGGGCTCGATCGTCGGAAATGGGTACAGTCTTTTCGAGGGTCTCGTGTGCCACAATGGGAGGCTCTGGTCAGGCACTGCCTAAAATGGCAAGAAATGCCTCTGCGCATCAGCGTGAAATAGTCATGGGGATGGTGGGCTATAGCCTTTGGTCATGAGGGTTGGGGAGGGTTGGGGACTACGATCGTGGGAAATGGGTATAGTCTTTTCGACGGTCCTCGTGTACTTGATGGGAGGCTACAGGCAGAGGCACATAAAATGGCAAGAAATAACACTGCAGGGCAGCAGCGTGAAATAATCGCATGAGGCCGGTGGGCTATAAGCCTTTAGTGCAGGGGTTGGGAGGGGCGTTTGGGGTTACAGGTGTGGAAATAGGTACAGTCTTTTCGAGGGTCCTCGTGTGATGGGAGGCTACGGTCAGGCCTGCCCTAAAATGGCAAGAAATGCCAGTGACAGCGTGAAATAATCATGGGGCAGTCGGCTATAGCCTAGTCCTTGGTTGGGGAGGGGTTGAGGGCTCAGGTGTTGGAAATGGGTACATTCTTTTCGAGGGGCCTCGTGTGGCCAGTGGGAGGCTACGGTCAGAGCCTGCCTAAAATAATAAAAATGCCAGTGTGGCGTGAAATAAGTCATGGGGCGGTGGGCTATAGCCTTTGAGTCTGCGGTGGTTGAGGAGGGGTTTGAGGGCTCACAGTGGTCGGGAAATGGGTGCAGTCTTTTCAAGGGTCCTCGTGTGCCCGGTGGGAGGCTCTGGTCAGGAAGGCTGCCTAAAATGGAAGAACATACCAGTATGGCCAGCGTGAAATAATCATGGAGTCACAGTGGGCTATAGGCTTTGGTCATGAGGTTGGGGAGGGGTTTGAGGGGCTCTGGTCGGAAATGGGTACAGTCTTTTCAAGGGTCCTCGTGTGCCCGGTGGGAGGCTACTGATCGAGGCCTGCCTAAAATGGCAAGAAATGCCAGTGTGATCGTGAAATAGTCGCCTAGGGCAGTGGGCTATAGCCTTTTGGTCCATGAGGGTTGGAGAGGGCGTTGGGGATATGGGTGTCGGAAATGGGTACAGTCGTTTGAGGGTCCTCGTGTGCCCGGTGGGAGGCTCTGATCAGAGAGCCCGGCCCTAAAATGGCAAGAAATGCCAGTAGCCAGCGGCGTGAAATAGTCACCAAGTGGCTGGTGGGCTATAGCCTTTGGTCATGAGGGGTTGGGAGGGGTTTGAGGGCTCACGATCGTGGAAATGGGTACAGTCTTTTCAGCCGGTCCTCGTGTGCTTGATGGGAGGCTACGGTCAGGCACATACAGAATGGCAAAAAAGGCCCAGCGGCAAAGCGGGTCAAATAGTGACCGAGGCCGGTGGGCTATAGCCTTTGGTCCGCGGCGGTTGGGGAGGGGGATTCGGGGGCTCTGGTTGTTGGAAATGGGTACATTCTTTTCGAGGGGCCTCGTGTGCCCAGTGGGAGGCTCTGATCGATAGCTGCTAAAGGGCAAAATACCATGATCTGTGTGAAATATTGGCGAGGCGGTGGGCTATAATGCTGGTCTGCCCAGGTTGAGGGAGGGGTTTGAGGGGCTCACAGTGCGTCGGAAATGGGTACAGACTTTTCAAGGGTCCTCGTGTGTGCCCAATGGGAGGCTCTGATTCGAGGCATGCCCTAAATGAAAATACCAGTGGCAGTAGCGTGGAAATAATCAGCCGAGGCGGTGGGCTATAGCCTTTGGTCCATGAGGGTTGGGAGGGGTTTCAGGCTATGGGCGTCGGAAATAGGCCACAGTCTTTTCGGCCGGTCTCGTGTGCAGATGGGAGGCTCGATCGAGGCACCTAAAATGGCAAGAAATACCCTGCGATACAGCGCGCGAAATAGTCGTCGAGGCCGGTGGGCTATAGCCTTTGGTCCGCGGGGGTTGGGAATGGGGGTTCTGGGGCTCTGGGCATCGGAAATGGGTACAGTCTTTTCAAGGGTCCTCGTGTGCCCAGTGGGAGGCTACGGTCAGAAGCCTGCCCTAAAATGGCAAGAAATGCCCCGCGGCGCATCGCGTGAAATAGTCGCCGAGGACGGTGGGCTATAGCCTTTGGTCCGCGGGGGTTGGGGAGGGGTTCCAGGGCTCACGATCGTCGGGAAATGGGTGCAGTCTTTTCGGCGGTCCTCGTGTCTTGATGGGAGGCTCTGATCAGAGGCCCACAAATGGCAGAAATACCAATGGCCTTGCGTGAAATAATCGGCAGTGGGCTATAGCCTGGTCAGCGGGGTTGGGGAGGGTTTAGGGGCTCTCGTCGTCGGAAATGGGTACAGTCTTTTCGAGGTCCTCGTGTGCCAGTGGGAGGCTACTGGTCAGGAAGCACATGCCACAGAAATGTGAAATGCCAGTATGACGCCTCGAATAGTCACAGGCGGTGGGCTATAGCCTGGTCCAGCGGGGTTGAGGAGGGGGTCCAGGGGCTCTGGTCGTCGGAAATGGGTACAGTCTTTTCAAGGGTCCTCGTGTGCCCAGGTGGGAGGCTACTGGTCAGAGGCACTGCCTAAAATGGCAAGAAATACCCAGTAGTGGCCGCGTGAAATAGTCACCAAGGTCGGTGGGCTATAGCCTTTTGTCCGCGGGGGTTGGGGAGGGGCGATCGGCGGTTACAGGTGTCGGAAATGTCTTCGAGGGTCTCGTGTGCCAGTGGGAGGCTACAGTCAGAGGCCTGCCTAAAATGGCAAGAAATGCCTTGGCGCATCGCGTGAAATAGTCCCAAGGCAGGTGGGCTATGTGCTTTGGTCATGAGGGGTTGGGGAGGGTCAGGGGCTCAGTGGGTCGGAAATGGTGCAGTCTTTTCACGGGTCCTCGTGTGCCCAGTGGGAGGCTACGGTCAGAGGCCTGCCCTAAAATGGCAAGAAATACCAAGCGATAAAGCGTCGAAATAGTCGTCGAGGCCGGTGGGCTATAGCCTTTGGTCCGCGGGGGTTGGGGAGGGAGGTTCTGGGGCTCTGGGCATCGGAAATGAGTACAGTCTTTTCAAGGGTCCTCGTGTGCCCAGTGGGAGGCTACGGTCAGAAACCTGCCCTAAAATGGCAAGAAATGCCCCGCGGCGCATCGCGTGAAATAGTCATGGGGCGGTGGGCTACTATAGCCTTTGGTCCATGAGGTTGGGGAGGGGTTGAGGCTCTGATCCTCGGAAATGGGTACTGAGTCCTTTCGGGGTCCTCGTGTGCCAGTGGGAGGCTCAGTCAGAGCCTGCCCTAAAATGGCAAGAAATGCCAATGGCGCAGCCTTGAGAAATAGTCACAGGCAGTGGGCTATATGTGCTGGTCCCATGAGGGGTTGGGGAGGGGTTTAGGGGGCTCAGTGCGTCGGAAATGGGTACAGTCTTTTCGAGGGTCTCGTGTGCCCAGTGGGAGGCTGACGAGCTTGCTCTAAAATGGTAAGAAATGCCCAGCATGGCAGCGTGAAATAATCATGGGGGCGGTGGGCTATAGCCTTTGGTCAGCGGGGGTTGGGAGGGTTTGAGGGCTCAGTCGTCGAAATGGGTACAGTCTCTTGAGGGTCCTAGTGTGCCCGGTGGGAGGCTCAGTCAGAGGCCTGCCCTAAAATGGCAAGAAATACCAGTGGCGCGTAGCGTGAAATAATCGCCGAGGCGGTGGGCTATAGCCTTTGGTCCATGAGGGGTTGGGAGAAGGCGTTCGGGGGTTGGGTGTCGGAAATAAGTCTGAGTCTTTTCGAGGGTCTCGTGTGCCTTGATGGGAGGCTACAGTCAGAGGCCTGCCCTAAAATAGCAGAAATGCCCTTGGCGCATCGCGTGAAATAGTCCCGAGGCAGGTGGGCTATAGCCTTTAGTCATGAGGGTTGGGAGAGTCAGGGGCTCTGGTCGTCGGAAATGGGTACAGTCTTTTCAAGGGTCCTCGTGTGCCCAGTGGGAGGCTACGGTCAGAGGCCTGCCCTAAAATGGCAAGAAATACCAAGCGATAAAGCGTCGAAATAGTCGTCGAGGCCGGTGGGCTATAGCCTTTGGTCCGCGGGGGTTGGGGAGGGAGGTTCTGGGGCTCTGGGCATCGGAAATGAGTACAGTCTTTTCAAGGGTCCTCGTGTGCCCAGTGGGAGGCTACGGTCAGAAACCTGCCCTAAAATGGCAAGAAATGCCCCGCGGCGCATCGCGTGAAATAGTCGCCGAGGACGGTGGGCTATAGCCTTTGGTCCGCGGGGGTTGGGGAGGGGGGTTCGGGGGCTCTGATCCTCGGAAATGGGTACAGTCCTTTCGACGGTCCTCGTGTGCCCAGTGGGAGGCTACGGTCAGAGGCCTGCCCTAAAATGGCAAGAAATGCCAATGGCATGTGCCAGAGAAATAATCACCGAGGCGGTGGGCTACTGTGCTTTAGTCCCATGAGGGTTGGGGAGGGTTTAGGGGGCTCTGGTACGTCGGAAATGGAGTACAGTCTTTTTGAGGGTCCTACGTGTGCCCAGGTGGGAGGCTCTGACCGGCCAGAACTTGCTCTAAAATGGTAAAAATGCAGGTATGGTGCGTGAAATAGTCGCCGAGGCCGGTGGGCTATAGCCTTTGGTCAGAGGGGGTTGGGAGGGGTTTTGGGGGCTCACGAGTGCGTCGAGAAATGGGTACAGTCTCTTGAGGGTCCTGGTGTGCAGTGGGAGGCTACTGATTCAGGAGGCACTGCCCACAGAAATGGCAAGGAAATGGCCAGCTAATGGCTGTAGGCCGGTGGTCTATAGCCTTTGTTCCGCGGGGGTTGAGGAGGGGTTTCAGGGGCTCTGGTCGTCGGAAATGGGTACAGACTTTTCAAGGGTCCTCGTGTGCCCAGTGGGAGGCTACTGATCAGGCACACGCCTAAAATGACAAGAAATACACTGACATGGAAATAATCGCCAAGGCGGTGGGCTATAGCCTGCTGGTCAGTGGGGGTTGGGAGGGGTTACAGGGCTCACGATCGTTGTAAATGGGTACAGTCTTTTCGAGGGTCCTCGTGTGTCCAGTGGGAGGCTACGGTCAGATGCCTGCCCTAAAATTGCTAGAAATGCCCAGCGGCGCATCGCGTGGAATAGTCGCCGAGGACGGTGGGCTATAGCCTTTGGTCTGCGGGGGTTGGGGAGGGGGGTTCGGGGGCTCTGATCGTTGTGAATGGTTACAGTCTTTTCAAGGGTCCTCGTGTGCCCAGTGGGAGGCTACGGTCAGAAGCCTGCCCTAAAATGGCAAGAAATGCCCCGCGGCGCATCGCGTGAAATAGTCGCCGAGGCCGGTGGGCTATAGCCTTTGGTCCGCGGGGGTTGGGGATGGGGGTTCGGGGGCTCTGATTGTCGGAAATGGGTACAGTCTGTTCGACAGTCCTCGTGTGCCTAGTGGGAGGCTACGGTCAGAGGCCTGCCCTAAAATGGCAAGAAATGCCCTGCGGCGTAGCGCGTGAAATAGTCGCCGAGGCCGGTGGGGTATAGCCTTTGGTCCGCGGGGGTTGGGGAGGGGGGTTCGGGGGCTCTGGTCATTGAAAATGGGTACAATCTTTTCGAGGGTCCTCGTGTGACCAGTGGGAGGCTACGGTCAGAAGCCTGCCCTAAAATGACAAGAAATACCCCGCGCCGCATTGTATAAAATAGTCCCCGAGGCCGGTGGGCTATAGCTGGTCCCATGAGGGGTTGGGGGTTGAGGCTCTGATCGTCGGAAATGGGTACAGTCTTTTCGGCCGGTCCTCGTGTGCCAAGTGGGAGGCTACGGAAAGAGGCCTGCCACTAAAATGGCAGAAATGCCAATGGCCTTGGCGTGAAATAATCATTGAAGCCGGTGGGCTATAGCCTTTGGTCCATGAGGTTGGGGAGGGGTTGGGGCTCACAGTCATGAAAATGGGTCTGATCTTTTCGAGGTCCTCATGTGCCAGTGGGAGGCTCTGGTCGAAGCACTCTAAATGTAAGAAATGCCAATGGCGTCGCGTGAAATAGTCGCCGGCAGTGGGCTATAGCCTTTGGTCCCATGAGGGTTGGGAGGGGTTCGGGGCTCTGATCGTCGGAAATGGGTGCAGTCTTTTGGCCGGTCCTCGTGTGTAAGTGGGAGGCTACAGTCGAGGCACTGCCTAAAATGGCCAGAAATGCCCAATGGCCAGTAGCGTGAAATAATCATTGAAAGGCAGGTGGGCTATAGCCTGATCATGAGGGGTTGGGGAGGGGGGTTCGGGGGCTCTGGTCATCGAAAATGGGTACAGTCTTTTCGAGGGTCCTCGTGTGCCCAGTGGGAGGCTACGGTCAGAAGCCTGCCCTAAAATGGCAAGAAATGCCTAGCGGCGCGTCGCGTGAAATAGTCGCCGAGGCCGGTGGGCTATAGCCTTTGGTCCGCGGGGTTCGGGGGTTCTGGTCATCGAAAATGGGTACAGTCTTTTCGAGGGTCCTCGTGTGCCCAGTTGTAGGCTACGGTCAAAAGCCTGCCATAAAATGGCAAGAAATGGGAAGCGGCGCAGCGCATGAAATAGTCGTCGGGGCCGGTGGGCTATAGCCTTTGGTCCGCGAGGGTTGGGGGGGGGTTCGGGGGCTCTGGGCATCAGAAATTGGTACAGTCTTTTCGAGCGTCCTCGAGTGCCCAGTGGGAGGCTACGATCAGAAGCCTGCCATAAAATGGCAAGAGATGCCCAGCGGCGCAGCGCATGAAATAGTCGCCGAGGCCGATGGGCTATAGCCCTTGGTCCGCGGGGGTTGGGGAGGGGGGTTCAGGGGCTCTGGGTGTCAGACATGGGTACAGTCTTTTCGAGGGTTCTCGTGTGCCTAGTGGGAGGCTATGCTCAGAGGGCTGACCTAAAATGGCAAGAATTGCCCAGCGGCGCAACGCACGAAATAGTCGCCGGGGCCGGTGGGCTATAGCGTCTGTTCCACGGGGGTTCGGGAGGGGGGTTTGGGGACTCTGGCCATCAGAAATGGGTCTAGTCTTTTTGAGTAGCCTCACGTGCTCAGTGGGAGCCTACGGTCAGTGGCCTGCCCTAAAAAGACAAGAAATGTCCCACGGCGGAGCGCGCGAAATAGTCTCCAAGCCCGGTGGGCTATAGCCTTTGGTCCGCGGGGGTTGGGTAGGGGGTTCGGGGGCTCTGGCTGTCGGAAATGGGTGTAGCCTTTTTGAGGGTCCTCGTATGCCCAGTGGGAGGCTACTGATCAAGCCTACCTAAAATGGCAAGAAATGCAGCCAGTGCAGCGCGTGAAATAGTCATTAGGGCAGTGAGCTGTGCTGGTCATGAGGGGTTGGGGAGGGGGGATCGGGTGCTCTGGGCTTCGGAAATGGGTACAGTCTTCTCAAGGGTTCTCGTGTGCCTAGTGGGAGGCTATGGTCAGAGGGCTGACCTAAAATGGCAAGAATTGCCTTGGTATAGCCTTATACGAATAATCGCAGAAATTTGGTGGGCTATAGCGTCTGTTCCACAGGGAGTTGGGAGGGTTTGGGGACTCTAGCCATCGGAAATGAGTCTAGTCATTTGACTAGCCTCGCGTGCTCGATGGAAGCCTCTGATTCAGGGCCTGCCTAAAGGAAGAAATGTCCCACAGTGACCCATGAAATAGTCTCCAGGGCCGGTGGGCTATGTGCTGGTCCATGAGGGGTTGGGTAGCGGGTTCTGGGGCTCTGGTCGTCGGAAATGGGCACAATCTTTTCGAGGGTCCTCGTGTGCCCAGTAGGAGGCTACGGTCAGAAGTCTGCCCTAAAATGGCAAGAAATGCCAGCGTGAAATAATCGTGAGGCGGTGGGCTATAGCATATGGTCTGCGGGGTTGGGGAGGGGTTTAGGTATGCAGGCGTCGGAAATGGGTGCAGTCTTTTGAGGGTTCTCGTGTGCCAGTGGGAGGCTACTGGTCAAGCCTGCCCTAAAATAGCAAGAAAATGCCAGGCGCAGCGTGAAATAATCGCCGAGCAGTGGGCTGTATGCCTTTAGTCCCATGAGGGGTTGGGGTGGGGGTTCGGGGTTACAGGCGTCGGAAATGGTTCTGATCTTTTGAGGTCCTCGTGTGCCAGATGGGAGGCTCTGATTGTCAAGCCTGCCCTAAAATGGCAAAATGCCAAGTGGCAGCGTGAAATAATAATCATGGGGCTGGCGGGCTATAGCCTTTGGTCCGCGGGGGTTGGGGAGGGGCGTTCGGGGGCTCTGGGCGTAGGAAATGGGTACAGTCTTTTCGAGGGTCCTCGTGTGACCAGTGGGAGGCTACGGTCAGAAGCCTGCCCTAAAATGGCAAGAAATGCCCAGCGGCGCAGCGCGTGAAATAGTCACCGAGGCCGGCGGGCTATAGCCTTTGGTCCGCAGGGGTTGGGGTGGGGGGATCGGGGGCTCTGGGCGTGTGAAATGGGTACAGTCTTCTCAAGGGTTCTCGTGTGCCTAGTGGGAGGCTACGGTCAGAGGCCTGCCCTAAAATGGCATGAAATACCCAGCGGCGCAACGCACGATATAGTCGCCAGGGCCGGTGGGCTATAGCGTCTGTTCCACGGGGGTTCGGGAGGGGGGTTTGGTGACTCTGGCCATCGGAAATGGGTCTAGTCTTTTTGAGTAGCCTCGCGTGCTCAGTGGGAGCCTCTGATGCAGGCACTGCCCTAAAAAGGCAAGAAATGTCCACAGGCGTCTTGAAAATCTACTGAGCCAGTGGGCTATAGCCTTTGGTCATGAGGGTTGGGTATGGGGTTCGGGGCTCTGGCACGTTGGAAATGGAGTACAGTCTTTTGAAGGTCCTCGTTTTTCCAGTGGGAGGCTCGCGGTCGAGGCACAGCCTAAAATGGCAAGAAATGCCAGTGTGGCGCTTGAAATAATCGCCAAGGCGGTGGGCTATAGCACTGGTCCATGAGGGTTGGGGTGGGGCGTTCGGGGGCTCTGGTCGTCGGAAATGGGTACAGTGTTTTCGAGGGTCCTCGTCTGACCAGTGGGAGGCTACGGTCAGCGCTTGCCTAAAAATGTCAAGAAATGCCCATGGCCGCGTGAAATAATCGCCCGAGGCGGTGGGCTATAAGCCTTTGGTCAGCAGTGGTTGGGGTGGGGAGTTGGGGGTTACAGGTGTCGGAAATTGGTACAGTCTTTTCGAGGGTCCTCGTGTGCCCAGTGGGAGGCTACGGTCAGAATCCTGCCCTAAAATGGCACGAAATACCCAGTGGCGCAGTGCACGATATAGTCGCCGGGGCCGGTGGGCTATAGCGTCTGTTCCACGGGGGTTCGGGAGGGGGGTTCGGGGGCTCTGGGCGTCAGAAATATACACAGTCTTTTCGACGGTCCTCGTGTGCGCAATGGGAGGCTACGGTCTGAAGCCTGCCCTAAAATGGCAAGAAATGCCCAGCGGCGCATCGCGCGAAATAGTCGCCGAGGCCGGCGGGCTATAGCCTTTGGTCCGCGGGGGTTGGTGAGGGAGGTCGGGGGCTCTGGTCATCGGAAATGGGTACAGTCACTTCGAGGGTCCTCGTGTGCCCAGTGCGAGGCTACGGTCAGAAACCTGCCCTAAAATGGCAAGAAATGCCCAGCGGCGCAGTGCACGAAATAATCCATGGGGCGGTGGGCTATAAGCGTCTGTTCCGAGGGGTTGGGAGGGTTTGGGCACTCGGCCATCGGAATGGGTCTAGTCTTTTGAGTACCCTCAGCGTGCTCGGTGGGAACCTCTGATCTGAGGCACTGCCCTAAAGGCAAGAAATGTCCCAGTGAGGCAGAAGAGTCTCTGAGCCCGGTGGGCTAAAGCTTTTGGTCCGCGAGGGTTGGGTAGGGGGTTCGGGGGCTCTGGGCATCGGAAATGGGCACAGTATTTTCGAGGGTCCTCGTGTGCCCAATGGGAGGCTACGATCAGAAGCATTCCCTAAAATTGCGAGAAATGCCCAGCGGCGCATCGCGTGAAATAGTCGCCGAGGCTAGTGGGCTATAGCCTTTGGTCCGCGGGGGTTGGGGAGGGGTGTCGGGGGCTCTGGGCATCGGAAATGGGTACAGTCTTTTCGAGGGTCCTCGTGTGCCCAGTGGGAGGCTCTGAGGTCGAGCACGCCCTAAAATAACAAGAAATGCCAGCCAGCATCGCGTGAAATAGTCGCCGAGGCCGGTGGGCTATAGCCTTTGGTCCTCGGGGGTTGGGGAGGGGGGTTCAGGGGCTCTGGTCATCGGAAATGGGTACAGTCTTTTCGAGGGGCGTCATGTGCCCAGTGGGAGTCTACGGTCAGAAGCCTGCCCTAAAATGGCAAGAAATGCCCAGCGACGCAGTGCACGAAATAGTTGCCGGGGCTAGTCGGCTATAGCGTCTGTTCCACGGGGGTTCGGGAGGGGGGTTTGGGCACTCTGGCCATCGGAAATGGGTCTAGTCTTTTTGAGTACCCTCACGTGCTCAGTGGGAGCCTACAGTCTGTGGCCTGCCCTAAAAAGACAAGAAATGTCCCACGGCGGAGCGCGCGAAATAGTCTCGAAGCCCGGTGGGCTATAGCCTTTGGTCCGCGGGGGTTGGGTAGGGGGTTCGGGGGCTCTGGCCGTCGGAAATGGGTACAGTCTTTTCAAGGGTCCTCGTGTGCCCAGTGGGAGGCTATGGTCAGAAGCATGCCGTAAAATGACAAGAAATGCCTGGTAGCAGCGTGGAAATAGTCATGGGCCGGTGGGCTTTTGCCTTTGGTCGGGGGGGGTGGGGGTGGGGTTTTGGGGGCTCTGGTCGTCGGAAATGGGTACAGTCTTTTCGAGGGTCCTCGTGTGCCCAGTGGGAGGCTACGGTCAGAGGCCTGCCCTAAAATGGCAAGAAATACCTAGCCAGCCTTGTGGAAATAATCATGAGGCCGGTGGGCTATAGCCTTTGGTCCGCGGGGGTTGGGGAAGGTGTTTCGGGGCCTCTGGTCGTCGAAAATGGGTACAGTCTTTTCGAGGGTCCTCGTGTGCCCAGTGGGAGGCTACGGTCAGAAGCATGCCGTAAAATGGCAAGTAATGCCCAGCGGCGCAGCGTGTGAAATAGTCACCGAGGCCGGTGGGCTATAGCCTTTGCTCCGCGAGGGTTGGGGAGGGGTGTTCGGGGGCTCTGGGTGTCAGAAATGGGTACAGTCTTTTCGAGGGTCCTCGTGTGCCCAGTGGGAGGCTACGGTCAGAGGCCTGCCCTAAAATGGCAAGAAATGACCAGTGCTGAGGAAATAATCATAGGGCCGGTGGGCTCTGCTTTGGTCCCATGAGGGGTTGGGAGGGGGTTCACAGGGCTCTGGTCATCGGAAATGGGTACAGTCTTTTCGAGAGTCCTCGTGTAACCAGTGGAAGGCTGCGGTCAGAGGTCTGCCCTAAAATGGCAAGAAATGCCAATGGCGCAGCGCAGGATATAATCAATTTGAGGCAGTGGGCTATAGCCTTTGGTCCCATGAGGGGTTTGGCGGGGTTTAGAAGGCTCAGTCGTGAAAATGGGTACAGTCTTTTCGAGGTCCTTGTGTGCTTGATGGGAGGCCTACGGTCAGAGGCCTGCCCTAAAATGGCAAGAAATGCCAGTGGCCTTGAAATAATCATGAGGCAGTGGGCTATAGGCTTTAGTTCATGAGGTTGGGGAGGGGTTTGAGGCTGCTCGTCGGAAATGGGTACAGTCTTTTTGGGGGTCCTCGTGTGCCCAGTGGGAGGATACGGTCAGAAGCCTGCCTGAAAATGGCAAGTAATGCCCATCGGCGCAGCGCGTGAAATAGTCACCGAGGGCGGTGGGCTATAGCCTTTGGTCCGCGGGGGTTGGGGAAGGTGTTTCGGGGGCTCTGGTCTTCAGAAATGGGTACAGTCTTTTCGAGGGTCCTCGCGTGCCCAGTGGGAGGCTACGGTCAGAAGCATGCCGTAAAATGGCAAGTAATGCCCAGCGGCGCAGCGCGTGAAATAGTCGCCGAGTCTGGTGGGCTATAGGCTTTGGTTCGCGGGGGTTGGGGAGGGGGTTTCGGGGGCTGCTCGTCGGAAATGGGTACAGTCTTTTCGGGGGTCCTCGTGTGCCCAGTGGGAGGCTACGGTCAGAGGCCTGCCTTAAAATGGCAAGTAATGCCCATCGGCATAGTAGCGTGAAATAATCGCCGAGGCAGTGGGCTATACCTTTGGTCCGCGGGGGTTAGGGAGGGGCGTTGAGGCTCACGGGTGTCGAAAATGGGTCCAGTCTTTTCGAGGTCTCGTGTGCCAGGTGGGAGACTCTGGTCAGAGGCACTGCCCTAAAATGGCAAGAAATGCCAGTGGACAGTAGCGTGAAATAGTCGTCGAGGCGGTGGGCTATAGCCTTTGGTCCATCCCGGGGGATGGGGAGGGCGTTCGGGCAGCAGTGGTCGGAAATGGGTACAGTCTTTTGAGGGTCCTCGTGTGCCCAGATGGGAGGCTACGGTCGAGGCACTGCCTAAAATGGCAAGAAATGCCAGTGGCGCAGCGTGAAATAGTTCTGAGGCAGTGGGCTATAGCCTTTGGTCCATGAGGGGTTGGGAAGGTGTTTGGGGCTCACAGGTGAGGAAATGGTACAGTCTTTTCGAGGGTCCTCGTGTGCCCGTGGGAGGCTCTGGTCAGAAGCATGCTGTAAAATGGCGGGAAATGCCAGCTGTGGCAGCGTGAAATAGTCATGCCGAGGCCGTGGGCTATGTGCTTTGGTCATGAGGGTTTGGGGAGGGGCGTTCGGGGGCTCTGGGTGTCAGAAATGGGTACAGTCGTTTCAAGGGTCCTCGTGTGCCCAGTGGGAGGCTACGGTCAGAGGCCTGCCCTAAAATGACAAAAAATACCCAGCGGCGCAGCGCGTGAAATAGTCACCGAGGCCGGTGGGCTATAGCCTTTGGTCCGCGGGGGTTGGGGAAGGTGTTTCGGGGGCTCTGGTCGTCAGAAATGGGTACAGTCTTTTCGAGGGTCCTCGCGTGCCCAGTGGGAGGCTACGGTCAGAAGCATGCCGTAAAATGGCAAGTAATGCCCAGCGGCGCAGCGCGTGAAATAGTCACCGAGTCTGGTGGGCTATAGGCTTTGGTCCGCGGGGGTTGGGGAGGGGTTTCGGGGGCTCTGGTCGTCGGAAATGGGTACAGTCTTTTCAAGGGTCCTCGTGTGCCCAGTGGGAGGCTACGGTCAGAGGCCTGCCCTAAAATGGCAAGAAATGCCCAGCGGCGCAGCGCGTGAAATAGTCGCCGAGGCCGGTGGGCTATAGCCTTTGTTCCGCGGGGGTTGGGGAGGGGCGTTCGGGGGCTCTGGGTGTCAGAAATGGGTACAGTCATTTCGAGGGTCCTCGTGTGCCCAGTGGGAGGCTACGGTCAGAGGCCTGCCCTAAAATGGCAAGAAATGCCAGTATGGCCAGCGTGAAATAAGTCAGGGCCGGTGGGCTATAGCCTTTGGTCCGCGGGGGTTGGGGAAGGTGTTTCGGGGGCTCTGATCATCAGAAATGGGTACAGTCTTTTCGAGGGTCCTCACGTGCCCAGTGGGAGGCTACGGTCAGAAGCATGCCGTAAAATGGCAAGTAATGCCCAGCGGCGCAGCGCGTGAAATAGTCCATAGTGCAGTGGGCTATAGGCTTTGGTCCATGAGGGGTTGGGGAGGGTTTCGGGGCTCTGGTCATGGAAATGGGTACAGTCTTTCAAGGGTCCTCGTGTGCCCGGTGGGAGGCTGGTCAGAGGCACTACTAAAATGGCAAGAAATACCAGTGACCTTGTGCGTGAAATATTGAGGCCGGTGGGTATAACCTTTGGTCCATGAGGGTTGGGAGGGGCGTTCGGGGCTCTGGGTGTCAGAAATGGGTACAGTCATTTCGAGGGTCCTCGTGTGCCCAGTGGGAGGCTCTGATCAGAGGCTTGCCTAAAATGGCAAGTAATGCCATGGCCTGTGTGGCGTGAAATAGTCACCGAGGCCGGTGGGCTATAGCCTTTGGTCCGCGGGGGTTGGGGATGGGTGTTCGGGGGCTCTGGGTGTTGGAAATGGGTACAGTCTTTTCGAGGGTCCTCGTGTGCCCAGTGGGAGGCTACGGTCAGAGGCCTGCCCTAAAATGGCAAGAAATACCCAGCGGCGCAGCGCGTGAAATAGTCACCGAGGCCGGTGGGTTATAGCCTTTGGGCCGCGGGGGTTGGGGAAGGTGTTTCGGGGGCTCTGATCGTCAGAAATGGGTACAGTCTTTTCGAGGGTCCTCGCGTGCCCAGTGGGAGGCTACGGTCAGAAGCATGCCGTAAAATGGCAAGTAATGCCCAGCAGCGCAGCGCGTGAAATAGTCGCCGAGTCTGGTGGGCTATATGCTTTGGTTCGCGGGATGCTCGTCGGAAATGGGTACAGTCTTTTCGGGGGTCCTCGTGTGCCCAGTGGGAGGCTACGGTCAGAAGCCTGCCTTAAAATGGCAAGTAATGCCCATCGGCGCAGCGCGTGAAATAGTCGCCGAGGCCGGTGGGCTATAGCCTTTGGTCCGCGGGGGTTAGGGAGGGGCGTTCGGGGGCTCTGGGTGTCGGAAATGGGTACAGTCTTTTCGAGGGTCCTCGTGTGCCCAGTGGGAGGCTACGGTCAGAGGCCTGCCCTAAAATGGCAAGAAATGCCCAGCAGCGCAGCGCGTGAAATAGTCGCCGAGGCCGGTGGGCTATAGCCTTTGGTCCGCGGGGGATGGGGAGGGGCGTTCGGGGCTCTGGTAGTCGGAAATGGTTACAGTCTTTTCGAGGGTCCTCGTGTGCCCAGTGGGAGGCTACGGTCAGAGGCCTGCCCTAAAATGGCAAGAAATGCCCAGCAGCGCAGCGCGTGAAATAGTCGCCGAGGCCGGTGGGCTATAGCCTTTGGTCCGCGGGGGTTTGGAAGGGGCGTTCGGGGCTCTGGTCGTCGGAAATGGGTACAGTCTTTTCGAGGGTCCTCGTATGCCCAGTGGGAGGCTACGGTCAGAGGCCTGCCCTAAAATGGCAAGAAATGCCCAGCGGCGCAGCGCGTGAAATAGTCCACGAGGCCGGTGGGCTATAGCCTTTGGTCCGCGGGGGATGGGGAAGGTGTTTCGGGGGCTCTGATCGTCGGAAATGGGTACAGTCTTTTCGAAGGTCCTCGTGTGCCCAGTGGGAGGCTACGGTCAGAAGCATGCTGTAAAATGACAAGTAATGCCAGTAGCTGGCGCGTGAAATAGTTCTGAGGCAGTGGGCTATAGCCTTTGGTCCGCGGGGGTTGGGGAGGGGCGTTCGGGGGCTCTGGGTGTCGGAAATGGGTACAGTCATTTCGAGGGTCCTCGTGTGCCCAGTGGGAGGCTACGGTCTGAGGCCTACCCTAAAATGGCAAGAAATACCCAGCGGCGCAGCGCGTGAAATAGTCACCGAGGCCGGTGGGCTATATCCTTTGGTCATGAGGGTTGGGAGGAGGTTTGAGGCTCGGTGCGTGAAATGGGTACAGTCTTTTGAGGGTCCTCGTGTGCCCGGTGGGAGGCTACGGTCGAGGCCTGCCTAAAATGGCAAGAAATACCTGCTGGCAGCGCGTGAAATAGTCACAGGGCGGTGGGCTATATCCTTTGGTCATGAGGGGTTGGAGAGGAGGTTTGGGGCTCAGTGGTGGGAAATGGGTACAGTCTTTTGAGGGTCTCGTGTGCCCAGTGGGAGGCTACGGTCGAGGCCTGCCTGAATTACAAAAAGGCCAGTGACGCGTCAAATAGTGACCGAGGCCTTTGGGCTATAGCCTTTGGTCCGCGGGGGTTGAGGAGGGGGGTTCGGGGGCTCTGATCGTCAGAAATGGGTACAGTCTTTTTGAGGGTGCTCGTGTGCCCAGTGGGAGGCTACGGTCGAGGCACCCTGAAATGGCAAGAAATGCCAGCGTGAAACGTCAAATAATCACAGGGCAGTGGGCTATAGGCTTTGGTCCATGCGGGGTTGGGAGGGGTTGAGGGCTCAGGTCGTGAAATGGGTACAGTCTTTTCGAGGTCCTCGTGTGCCCAGTGGGAGGCTACGGTCGAGCCTGCCTAAAATGGCAAGAAATGCCAATGGCCAGCGTGAAATAGTCGTCGAGGCGGTGGGCTATAGCCTTTGGTCCATGAGGGGATGGGGAGGGGCGTTCGGGAGCCTTGGTGCGTCGGAAATGGGTACAGTATTTTTGAGGCTCCTCGTGTGCCCAGAGGAAGGCTATGATCAGAGGCCTGCCCTAAAATGGCATGAAATGCCCAGTGGCGCGCGTGAAATAGTTCTGAGGCCGGTGGGCTATGTGCTGGTCCTTGAGGGTTGGGAAGGTGTTTGAGGGGCTCACAGTGGGTGAAATGGGTACAGTCTTTTCGAGGGTCCTCGTGTGCCCAGTGGGAGGCTACGGTCAGAAGCATGCTGTAAAATGGCAGGAAATACCCAGCGGCGCAGCGCGTGAAATAGTCGCCGAGGCCCGTGGGCTATAGCCTTTGGTCCGCGGGGGTTGGGGAGGGGCGTTCGGGGGCTCTGGGTGTCAGAAATGGGTACAGTCGTTTCAAGGGTCCTCGTGTGCCCAGTGGGAGGCTACGGTCAGAGGCCTGCCCTAAAATGACAAGAAATACCCAGCGGCGCAGCGCGTGAAATAGTCACCGAGGCCGGTGGGCTATAGCCTTTGGTCCGCGGGGGTTGGGGAAGGTGTTTCGGGGGCTCTGGTCGTCAGAAATGGGTACAGTCTTTTCGAGGGTCCTCGCGTGCCCAGTGGGAGGCTACGGTCAGAAGCATGCCGTAAAATGGCAAGTAATGCCAGAGCAGCGCGTGAAATAGTCATAGAGTCAGTGGGCTATGAGCTTTGGTCATGAGGGTTGGGGAGGGTTTGGGGCTCTGGTCATCGGAAATGGGTCTGAGTCTTTTCAAGGGTCCTCGTGTGATTGGGAGGCTCTGATCAGAGCCTGCCTAAAATAAGAAATGCCAGCCAGTGCGTGAAATAATCGTCGAGGCAGTGGGCTATAGCCTTTGTTCAGCAGGGGGTTGGGAGGGGCGTTGAGGCGCTACAGGTGTCCGAAATGGGCACAGTCATTTCGAGGCTCCTCGTGTGCCCAGTGGGAGGCTGCGGTCAGAGGCCTGCCCTAAAATGGCAGAAATGCCAGTGGCGCAGCGTGAAATAATCATGGAGGCCGGTGGGCTATAAGCCTTTGGTCAGCGGGGGTTGGGAAGGTGTTTGAGGCTCACGATCATCAGAAATGGGTACAGTCTTTTCGAGGGTCCTCACGTGCCCGGTGGGAGGCTGATCAAGCATGCCGTAAAATGGCAAGTAATGCCAGTAGTGGCGTGAAATAGTCACCGAGTCTGGTGGGCTATAGGCTTTGGTCCGCAGGGGTTGGGGAGGGGTTTCGGGGGCTCTGGTCATCGGAAATGGGTACAGTCTTTTCAAGGGTCCTCGTGTGCCCAGTGGGAGGCTACGGTCAGAGGCCTGCCCTAAAATGGCAAGAAATACCCAGCGGCGCAGCGCGTGAAATATTCGCCGAGGCCGGTGGGGTATAGCCGTTGGTCCGCGGGGGTGGGGGCGGGGCGTTCGGGGGCTCTGGGTGTCAGAAATGGGTACAGTCATTTCGAGGGTCCTCGTGTGCCCAGTGGGAGGCTACGGTCAGAGGCTTGCCCTAAAATGGCAAGTAATGCCCAGCGGCGCAGCGCGTGAAATAGTCACCGAGGCCGGTGGGCTATAGCCTTTGGTCCGCGGGGGTTGGGGATGGGTGTTCGGGGGCTCTGGGTGTTGGAAATGGGTACAGTCTTTTCGAGGCTCCTCGTGTGCCCAGTGGGAGGCTACGGTCAGAGGCCTGCCCTAAAATGGTAAGAAATACCCAGTGGCACAGCGCGCGAAATAGTCGCCGAGGCCGGTGGGCTATAGCCTTTGGTCCGCGGGTGTTGGGGAGGGGAGTTCGGGGGCTCACGATCGTCAGAAATGGGTGATCTTTTCGAGGGTCCTCGCGTGCCCAGTGGGAGGCTACGGTCAGAAGCATGCCGTAAAATGGCAAGTAATGCCACAGCGCATGGCGTGAAATAAGTCATGAGTCAGTGGGCTATATGCTTTGGTTCAGCGGGATGCTCGTCGGGAAATGGGTCAGATCTTTTCGGGGTCTCGTGTGATGGGAGGCTCTGATCGAAGCCTGCCTTAAAATGGCAAATAATGCCCATCAGCGCCAATGGCGTGAAATAATCGCCGAGGCGGTGGGCTATAGCCTTTGGTCCATGAGGGTTAGGGAGGCGTTCGGGGCTCACTGGGTGTCGGAAATGGGTACAGTCATTTTGAGGGTCCTCGTGTGCCCAGTGGGAGGCTACGGTGCGAGGCCTGCCCTAAAATGTGCAAGAAATGCCCAACAGCGCGTAGCGTGAAATAATCGCCGAGGCGGTGGGCTATAGCCTTTGGTCCATGAGGGGATGGGGAGGCGTTCGGGGCTCACAGTAGTGAAATGGTTACAGTCTTTCGAGGGTCTCGTGTGCCAGTGGGAGGCTCTGGTCGAGGCCTGCCCTAAAATGGCAAGAAATGCCAGCCAGGCGTGAAATAATCGCCAGGCGGTGGGCTATAGCCTTTGGTCCAGAGGGGTTTGGAAGGCGTTCGGGGCTCAGTGGTCGGAAATGGGTACAGTCTTTTCGAGGGTCCTCTCGTATGCCAGTGGGAGGCTACTGGTCAGTGGCCTGCCCTAAAATAGCAAGAAATGCCAATGGCGCAGCGTGAAATAGTCCACAGGCGGTGGGCTATAGCCTTTAGTCCGGGGGATGGGAAGGTGTTTGAGCTCGATCGTGAAATGGGTCAGTCTTTTGAAGGTCCTCGTGTGCCCAGTGGGAGGCTACGGTCAGAAGCATGCTATAAAATGACAAGTAATGCCAATGGCAGCGCGTGAAATAGTTCTGAGCGGTGGGCTATAGCCTTTGGTCATGAGGTTGGGAGAGGCGTTGAGGGGCTCTGGGTGTCGGAAATGGGTACAGTCATTTGAGGGTCTCGTGTGATGGGAGGCTACGGATCTGAGGCCTACCCTAAAATGGCAAGAAATACCCAGTGTGGCCTTGTGGAAATAGTCACCGAGGCCGGTGGGCTATATCCTTTGGTCCGCGGGGGTTGGGGAGGAGGTTTCGGGGGCTCTGGTCGTCAGAAATGGGTACAGTCTTTTTGAGGGTCCTCGTGTGCCCAGTGGGAGGCTACGGTCAGAGGCCTGCCCTGAAATGGCAAGAAATACCTGCTAGACAGCGTGAAATAGTCACCGAGGCGGTGGGCTATATCCTTTAGTCCATGAGGGTTGGGAGGAGGTTTGAGGGGCTCTGGTCGTGAGAAATGGGTACAGTCTTTTCGAGGGTCCTCGTGTGCCCAGTGGGAGGCTACTGGTCAGGAGGCACATACAGATTGCAAAAAAGGCCCAGCGGCGAAGCGCGTCAAATAGTGACCGAGGCCGGTGGGCTATAGCCTTTGGTCCGCGGGGGTTGAGGAGGGGGGTTCGGGGGCTCTGATCGTCGGAAATGGGTACAGTCTTTTTGAGGGTGCTCGTGTGCCCAGTGGGAGGCTACGGTCAGAGGCCTGCCCTGAAATGGCAAGAAATGCCCAGCGGCGAAGCGCGTCAAATAGTCACCGAGGCCGGTGGGCTATAGGCTTTGGTCCGCGGGGGTTGGGGAGGGGGTTTCGGGGGCTCTGGTCGTCAGAAATGGAGTCAGTCTTCGAGGGTCTCGTGTGCCCAGTGGGAGGCTCTGATCAGGAGGCCTGCCTAAAATGGCAAGAAATACCCAGCGCAGCAGCGTGAAATAATCATGAGGCCGGTGGGCTATAGCCTTTGGTCCGCGGGGGTTGGGAAGGGGCGTTCGGGGCTCTGGTCGTCGGAAATGGGTACAGTCTTTTCGAGGGTCCTCGTATGCCCAGTGGGAGGCTTCTGATCGAGGCCTGCCTAAAATGGCGAAAATGCCAGTGCGCAGCGCGTGAAATTGTCGCCGAGGCCGGTGGGCTATAGCCTTTGGTCCGCGGGGGATGGGGAAGGTGTTTCGGGGGCTCTGATCGTCGGAAATGGGTACAGTCTTTTCGAAGGTCCTCGTGTGCCCAGTGGGAGGCTACGGTCAGAAGCATGTTATAAAATGACAAGTAATGCCCAGCGGCGCAGCGCGTGAAATAGTCACCGAGGCCGGTGGGCTATAGCCTAGTCATGCGGGGTTGGGGAGGGGCGTTCGGGGCTCACAGGTGTCGGAAATGGGTACAGTCATTTGAGGGTCCTCGATGTGATGGGAGGCTACGGTCTGAGGCCTACTAAAATGGCAAGAAATACCAGTAGGCGCAGCGCGTGGAAATAGTCAAGGCGGTGGGCTATAGCCTTTGGTCATGCGGGGTTGGGAGGAGGTTTGAGGCTCTGGTGGTCAGAAATGGGTACAGTCTTTTTGAGGGTCCTCGTGTGCCGTGTGGGAGGATTCGTTCAGAGGACTGCGCTGTTCTGCACAAAAGGCCCAGCGGCGAAGCGCGTCAAATAGTGCCCGAGGCCGGTGGGCTATAGCCTTTAGTCCTTGAGGTTGAGGAGGGGTTGAGGGCTCTGATCGTCGGAAATGGGTGATCTTTTGAGGGTGCTCGTGTGCCCAGTGGGAGGCTACAGAGGCCTGCCCTGAAATGGCAAAAATGCCCATGACAGCGTCAAATAATCACCAAGGGCCGGTGGGCTATAGGCTTTGGTCCATGAGGTTGGGGAGGGTTTGAGGCTCAGTCGTGAAATGGGTACAGTCTTTTCGAGGTCCTCGTGTGCCCAGTGGGAGGCTACGGTCGAGGCCTGCCCTAAAATGGCAAGAAATACCAGTGGCCTTGTGCGTGAAATAGTCGCCGAGGCCGGTGGCTATAGCCTTTGGTCCAGAGGGGTTGGGGAGGGGCGTTCGGGGGCTCTGGTCGTCGGAAATGGGTACAGTCTTTTCGAGAGTCCTCGTGTGCCCAGTGGGAGGGTACGGTCAGAGGCCTGCCCTAAAATGTGAAATGCCAGTGGCGCAGCCGTGAAAGTATCCACAGGCGGTGGGCTATAGCCTTTGGTCCGCGGGGGATGGGAAAGGTGTTTCGGGGGCTCTGATCGTCGGAAATGGGTACAGTCGTTTCGAAGGTCCTCGTGTGCTTGATGGGAGGCTACGGTCAAGCATGTTATAAAATGACAAGTAATGCCAATGACGCAGCGCGTGGAAATAATCAAGGCGGTGGGCTATACTGTCCATGAGGGGTGGGGAGGGGGGTTCGGGGGTCTGGGTGTCGGAAATGGGTACAGTCGTTTCGAGGGTCCTCGTGTGCCCAGTGGGAGGCTACGGTGGGCCTCCCTAAAATGGCAAGAAATACCAATGGCCTTGTGCGTGAAATAGTCACGAGGCCGGTGGGCTATAGCCTGGTCCCTTGAGGGGTTGGGGAGGAGGTTTCAGGGGCTCTGGTCGTCAGAAATGGGTACAGTCTTTTTGAGGGTCCTCGTGTGCCCAGTGGGAGGCTACGGTCAGTGCTACTGGTGCAAAAAGGCCCAGTGGACGCGTCAAATAGTGACCGAGGCGGTGGGCTATAGCCTTTGGTCCATGAGGGTTGAGGAGGAGGTTGAGGGCTCGATCGTCGGAAATGGGTCTGATCTTTTTGAGGTGCTCGTGTGCCCGGTGGAAGAGCTACGGTCGGGGCCTGCCCTAAAATGGCAAGAAATGCCAATGGCGTCAAATAATCACCGAGGCCGGTGGGCTATAGGCTTTAGTCCATGAGGGGTTGGGGAGGGTTTAGGGGCTCTGGTGTCGAGAAATGGAGTCTGATCTTTTCGGCCGGTCCTCGTGTGTACCCAGTGGGAGGCTACTGGTCAGGCACGCCCTAAAATGAAAAAAATACCAGTGGCGCGTGAAATAGTCACCAAGGGCGGTGGGCTATAGCCTGGTCCATGCGGGGGTTGGGGAAAGGTGTTTGGGGGGGCTCACAGTGGGTCGAGAAATGGGTACAGTCTTTTGAGGTCCTCGCGTTCCCAGTGGGGAGGCTACGGTCAGAAGCATGCCGTAAAATGGCAAGTAATGCCAGTGGCGCAGCGTGAAATAGTCATGGGAGTCTGGTGGGCTATGAAGGCTTTAGTCATGAGGGTTGGGAAGGCGTTCGGGGCTCTGAGTCGTCGGAAATGGTGCAGTCTTTTCGAGGTCTCGTATGCCCAGTGGGAGGCTCTGACAGTCGAGGCCTGCCCTAAAATGGCAGAAATGCCAGCCAGGCGCAGCGCGTGAAATAGTCCATGAGGCTGGTGGGCTGTGCTGGTCCATGAGGGGATGGGGAAAGTGTTTGAGGCTCGTCGGAAATGGGTACAGTCTTTTCGAAGGTCCTCGTGTGCCCAGTGGGAGGCTACGGTCAGAAGCATGCTGTAAAATGACAAGTAATGCCCAGCGGCGCAGCGCGTGAAATAGTCACCGAGGCCGGTGGGCTATAGCCTTTGGTCCGCGGGGGTTGGGGAGGGGCGTTCGGGGGCTCTGGGTGTCGGAAATGGGTACAGTCATTTCGAGGGTCCTCGTGTGCCCAGTGGGAGGCTACGGTCAGAGGCCTGCCCTAAAATGGCAAGAAATACCCAGCGGCGCAGCGCGTGAAATAGTCACCGAGGCCGGTGGGCTATAGCCTTTGGTCCGCGGGGGTTGGGGAGGAGGTTTCGGGGGCTCTGGTCGTCAGAAATGGGTACAGTCTTTTTGAGGGTCCTCGTGTGCCCAGTGGGAGGCTACGGTCAGAGGCCTGCCCTGAATTGCAAAAAAGGCCCAGCGGCGAAGCGCGTCAAATAGTGACCGAGGCCGGTGGGCTATAGCCTTTGGTCCGCGGGGGTTGAGGAGGAGGGTTCGGGGGCTCTGATCGTCGGAAATGGGTACAGTCTTTTTGAGGGTGCTCGTGTGCCCAGTGGGAGGCTACGGTCAGAGGCCTGCCACACAAATAACGAAATGCCAGTGACGTCAAATAGTCAAGACGCTTTGGGCTATAGCCTTTGGTCCTTGAGGGGTTGGGGAGGCGTTCGGGGCTCTGGGTGTGGGAAATGGGTGCAGTCATTTCGAGGGTCTCGTGTGCCAGTGGGAGGCTCTGATCAGAGGCCTGCCCTAAAATGGCAAGAAATACCAATGGCGCAATGTGAAATAATCACCGAGGCAGTGGGCTATAATAACTGGTCCTTGAGGGTTGGGAGAGGGTTTGAGAGCTCTGGTCGTCGAAATGTACAGTCTTCGAGGGTCCTCGTATGCCAGTGGGAGGCTACGGTCAGAGGACTGCCCTAAAATAGCAATAAATACCCAAGCGCATGCGTGAGAGTGTCAGCAAGGCCGGTGGGCTATGCCTTTGGTCCTTGAGGGGTTGGGAAGAGGCGTTGAGGGCTGCAGTCGTGGGAAATGGAGTGCAGTCTTTTCGAGGGCCTCGTATGACCCGGATGGGAGCTACTGGTCGAGGCCTGCCTAAAATGGCAAGAAATACCAGCAGCGCCATGCGTGAAATAGTCCACGAGGCCGGTGGGCTATAGCCTTTGGTCCGCGGGGGATGGGGAAGGTGTTTCGGGGGCTCTGATCGTCGGAAATGGGTACAGTCTTTTCGAAGGTCCTCGTGTGCCCAGTGGGAGGCTACGGTCAGAAGCATGTTGTAAAATGACAAGTAATGCCCAGCGGCGCAGCGCGTGAAATAGTCACCGAGGCCGGTGGGCTATAGCCTTTGGTCCGCGGGGGTTGGGGAGGGGCGTTCGGGGGCTCTGGGTGTCGGAAATGGGTACAGTCATTTCGAGGGTCCTCGTGTGCCCAGTGGGAGGCTACGGTCTGAGGCCTGCCCTAAAATGGCAAGAAATACCATGGCCTTGTGCGTGAAATAGTCACAAGGCAGTGGGCTATAGCCTTTGTCCATGAGGGTTGGGGAGGAGGTTTCGGGGGCTCTGGTCGTCAGAAATGGGTACAGTCTTTTTGAGGGTCCTCGTGTGCCCAGTGGGAGGCTACGGTCAGAGGCCTGCCCTGAAATGCAAAAAAGGCCCAGCGGCGAAGCGCGTCAAATAGTGACCGAGGCCGGTGGGCTATATGCTGGTCATGAGGGTTGAGGAGGGGTTGAGGGCTCACGATCGTCGGAAATGGGCAGTCTTTTGAGGGTGCTCGTGTGCCCGGTGGGGGGCTAGGGGCAGGAGGCCTGCCCACGATAATGGCAAGAAATGCTTGCCAGCGAGCGTCAAATAATCCAAGGGCCGGTGGGCTATGAGCTTTGGTCCTTGAGGGGGTTGGGGAGGGGTTTGGAGGCTCACAGTGCGTCAGAAATGGAGTCTGATCTTTTCGACGGTCCTCGTGTGCCCAGTGGGAGGCTACAGTCAGAGGCCTGCCCTAAAATGGCAAGAAATACCCTGCGATACAGCTTGCGAAATAGTCGTCGAGGCCGGTGGGCTATAGCCTTTGGTCATGAGCGTTGGGAAGAGGGTTACAGGGCTCTGGGCATCGAAATGGAGTCTGATCTTTCAAAGGGTCTCGTGTGCCAAGAGTGATGCTACGGTCAGAAGCATGCCGTAAAGGGCAAGAAATGCCCAGCTGGCGCATCAGCGTGAAATAGTCATGGGGATGGTGGGCTATAGCCTTTGGTCCTTGGGGTTGGGGGAGGGGTTGGGGACTCTGATCTTGAGAAATGGGTATAGTCTTTTTCGGCGGTCCTCGTGTGTGCCATTAGATACGGTCAGAGGCCTGCCCTAAACTGGCAAGAAATACCCAGTGACGCAGTGCGTGAAGTGTCATGCCCGGGCGGTGGGCTATAGCCTTTGGTCCCAGCGGGGGTTGGGAAGAGGCGTTCGGGGCTCTGCAGTGTCCGGAAATGGGTACAGTCTTTTGAGGGTCCTCGTATGCCAGTGGGAGGCTACGGTCAGAGGCTGCCCTAAAATGGCAAGAAATGCCAGTGGCGCCGCGTGGGAAATAGTCCACAGGCGGTGGGCTATGGCCTGGTCCTCGGGGATGGGAAGGTATTTGGGGCTCACGATCGTGGAAATGGGTACAATCTTTTCGAAGGTCCTCGTGTGCCCAGTGGGAGGCTCCGGTCAGAAGCATGTTGTAAAATGACAAGTAATGCCCAGCGGCGCAGCGCGTGAAATAGTCACCGAGGCCGGTGGGCTATAACTGGTCCCATGAGGGGTTGGGGAGGGCGTTCGGGGGCTCTGGGTGTCGGAAAGTACAGTCGTTTGAGGTCCTCGTGTGCCAGTGGGAGGCTACGGTCTGAGGCACATGCCCTAAAATGGCAAGAAATACCAGTGTGGTGGCGCGTGGAAATAGTCACAGGGCGGTGGGCTATAGCCTTTAGTCCCTTGAGGTTGGGAGGAGGTTTGGGGCTCTGCAGTGCGTCGAAATGAGTGAGTCTTTTGAGGGTCTCGTGTGCCCAGTGGGAGGCTCTGTCAGGAGGCACATACAGAAATGCAAAAAGGCCCAGTGTGGCGCGTCAAATAGTGACCGAGGCGGTGGGCTATAGCCTTTGCTGGTCATGAGGGGTTGAGGAGGGGTTCGGGGGCTCGATCGTCGGAAATGGGTCAGTCTTTTGAGGGGTGCTCGTGTGCCCGGTGGGAGGCTCGGTCGAGGCACTGCCTGAAATGGCAAGAAATGCCAGTGACGCGTCAAATAGTCACCATAGGGCGGTGGGCTATAGGCTTTGGTCATGAGGGTTGGGGAGGGGTTTTGGGGCTCTGGTGCGTCGAGAAATGGAGTCTGATCTTTTCGGCGGTCCTCGTGTGAGTGGGAGGCTCTGATCAGAGCCTGCCTAAAATGGCAAGAAATACCCAGATCTGTTGTGAAATAGTCGTCGAGGCCGGTGGGCTATAGCCTTTGGTCCGCGGGCGTTGGGAAGGGGGGTTCTGGGGCTCTGGGCATCGAAAATGGGTACAGTCTTTTCAAGGGTCCTCGTGTGCCCAGTGGGATGCTACGGTCAGAAGCATGCCGTAAAAGGGCAAGAAATGCCCCGCGGCGCATCGCGTGAAATAGTCGCCGAGGATGGTGGGCTATAGCCTTTGGTCCGCGGGGGTTGGGGAGCGGGGTTCGGGGACTCTGATCTTCGGAAATGGGTATAGTCTTTTCGACGGTCCTCGTGTGCCCAGTGGGAGCCTACGGTCAGAGGCCTGCCCTAAAATGGCAAGAAATAACCTGCAGAGACGTAGCGTGAAATAGTCATGGGGCCGGTGGGCTATAGCCTTTAGTCCATGAGGTTGGGAGGGGCGTTCGGGGAGTTACGGGTGTCGGAAATGGGTATAGTCTTTTCGAGGGTCCTCGTGTGAGTGGGAGGCTCGGTCAGAGGCCTGCCTAAAATGGCAAGAAATGCCCAGCGCGTGTGGCGTGAAATAATCATGAGGCGGTGGGCTATAGCCTTTAGTCTGCGGCGGTTGAGGAAGGGTTCAGGGGCTCAGTCGTGGAGAAATGGGTCTGAGTCTTTTCAAGGGTCTCGTGTGCCCAGTGGAAGGCTACGGTCAGGAGGCACTGCCCTAAAATGGCAAGAAATGCCGGCCAGTGGCGTGAAATAATCAGAGGCAGTGGGCTATAACCTTTGGTCCATGAGGGTTGAGGAGGAGGGGTTCAGGGGCTCACGATCGTCGGAAATAGATGCAGTCTTTTGAAGGTCCTCGTGTGCCCGGTGGGATGCTACTGATCGAAGCATGCCGTAAAAGGCAAATAATGCCAATGGCGCAGCGTGAAATAATCATCGCCGGTGGGCTATACTGGTCATGAGGTTGGGGAGGGGTTTGGGGGCTCTGGTCGTCAGGAAATGGAGTACAGTCTTTTCAGCGGTCCTCGTGTGCCAGTTGGACGCTTCTGATCGAGGCACTGCCCTGAAAATGGCAAGAAATGCCCGTGACGTCGAATAGTCACAAGGCGGTGGGCTATAAGCCTTTGGTCCTTGAGGGGTTGGGAAGGTGTTTGAGGGGCTCACAGTGCGTCGGAAATGGGTCTGATCTTTTCAAGGGTCCTCGTGTTCCCGGTGGGAGGCTACGGTCAGGAGGCACCCTAAAATAATGGCAAAATGCCCAAGTGACATGTGAAATAGTCGCCGAGGCCGGTGGGCTATAGCCTTTGGTCTGCGGCGGTTGAGGAGGGGGTTTCAGGGGCTCTGGTCGTCGGAAATGGGTACGGTCTTTTCAAGGGTCCTCGTGTGCCCAGTGGGAGGCTACGGTCAGAGGCCTGCCCTAAAATGGCAAGAAATACCCAGCGATGCAGTGGCGAAATATTGGCCGAGGCCGGTGGGCTATAGCCTTTGGTCTGCGGCGGTTGAGGAGGGGGTTTCAGGGGCTCTGGTCGTCGGAAATGGGTACAGTCTTTTCAAGGGTCCTCGTGTGCCCAATGGGAGGCTCTGATCAGGCACTGCCCTAAAATGAAAATACCATGGCAGTAGCGTGAAATAATCGCCCGGCGGTGGGCTATAGCCTTTGGTCCTTGAGGGTTGGGGAGGGGTTTGAGACTCTGGGCGTCAAAATAAAACCTGATCTTATCGGCAGTCCTCGTGTGATGGGAAGCTACGGTCGGAGGCCTGCCTAAAATGGCAAGAAATACCCAGTGATCTGGTGAAATAGTCGTCGAGGCGGTGGGCTATAGCCTTTGGTCCATGAGGTTGGGAATTGGGGTTACAGGGCTCTGGGCATGGAAATGGGTCTGAGTCTTTTCAAGGGTCTCGTTTGCCCAAAGGAGGCTACTGGTCAGGCCTGCCCTAAAATGGCAAGAAATGCTTCTTGTCGCGTGAAATAATCATGGGGGCGGTGGGCTATAGCCTTTGGTCATGGCGGTTGAGAAGGGTTCGGGGGCTCACAGTGGTCGGAAATGGGTGCAGTCTTTTCAAGGGTCTCGTGTGCCCAGTGGAAGGCTACTGATCAGGCACATGCCCTAAAATGGCAAGAAATGCCAGCGCGTGAAATGAAATAATCGCCGAGGCGGTGGGCTATAGCTTTGGTCATGAGGGGTTGAGGAGGGGTTCGGGGGCTCGATCGTGGGAAATGGGTACAGTCTTTTGAAGGTCCTCGTGTGCCCGTGGGATGCTCTGGTCAGAAGCATGCGTAAAGACAAATAATGGCCAGTGGCGTGAAATAATCGCCCGAGGCGGTGGGCTATAGGCTTTGGTCCATGAGGGTTGGGAGGGGTTTGGGGGCTCTGGTGCGTGAAATGGGTACAGTCTTTTCAGCGGTCCTCGTGTGCCAGTTGGGCCTTCTGATCAGAGGCACATGCCCTGAAATGGCAAGAAATGCCAGTGACGCGTCAAATAGTCACCGAGGCGGTGGGCTATAGCCTTTGGTCATGAGGGGTTGGGGAAAGGTGTTTGAGGGCTCACAGTGTCGTCGGAAATGGGTGAGTATTTTCAGGGGTCGTCGTGTTCCCAGTGGGAGGCTACGGTCCGGGGCCTGCCTAAAATGGCAAAAATGCCCAGCTGTGTGCGTGAAATAATCGCCAAGGCGGTGGGCTATAAGCCTTTGGTCTGGCGGTTGAGGAGGGGTTCGAGGGGCTCTGGTGCGTCGGAAATGGAGTGCAGTCTTTTCAAGGGTCCTCGTGTGCCCGGTGGGAGGCTACAGTCAGAGCCTGCACACTAAATAAAAGAAATACCATGATCTGATGGCGAAATATTGGCGAGGCAGTGGGCTATAGCCTTTGCTGTCTGGCGGTTGAGGAGGGGTTTGAGGGGGCTCACAGTGGTGGGAAATGGGTCTGAGTCTTTTCAAGGGTCCTCGTGTGCCCAATGGGAGGCTCTGATCAGGCCTGCCTAAAATAAAGAAATACCAGCAGTAGCGTGAAATAATCGCCGAGGCCGGTGGGCTATAGCCTTTGGTCCATGAGGGTTGGGGAGGGTTTGAACTCACAGGCGTCAAAATAGCCTGATCTTATCAGCCAGTCCTCGTGTGCCCAGTGGGAAGCTCTGGTCAGGCCTGCCTAAAATGGCAAGAAATACCCAATGATACATGTGAAATAATCGTCGAGGCCGGTGGGCTATAGCCTTTGGTCCATGAGGGTTGGGAGTGGGGTTACAGGGCTCAGGCATGGGAAATGGAGTGCAGTCTTTTCAAGGGTCTCGTTTGCCCAAAGGGAGGCTGGTCAGGCCTTTGCCCTAAAATGGCAAGAAATGCCCAGCTAGCATCAGCGTGAAATAGTCGCCGAGACGGTGGGCTATAGCCTTTGGTCCATGAGGGTTGGGGAGGGGTTGGGGGCTCACGATCGTTGGAAATGGGTGCAGTCTTTTGACGGTCCTCGTGTGATGGGAGGCTACGGTCAGAGGCCTGCCTAAAATGGCAGAAATAACACAGGCGTAGCGCGTGAAATAATCATGAGGCCGGTGGGCTATGTGCTGGTCGAGGGTTGGGAGGGGCGTTGGGGTTACAGGTGTCGAGAAATGGAGTCTGATCTTTTCGAGGTTCTCGTGTGCCCAGGTGGGAGGCTACAGTCAGTGCCCTAAAATGGCAAGAAATGCCTAAGCGGCAGCGTGAAATAATCATGAGGCAGTGGGCTATAGCCTTTGGTCCTTGGCGGTTGGGAGGGGTTTCAGACTCACAGGCGTCAAAATAAACCTGATCTTATCAGCGGTCCTCGTGTGACTTGATGGGAGGCTACAGGCAGAGGCACCACAAATGGCAAGAAATAACCTGCAGGGCAGCGCGTGAAATAATCATGAGGCGGTGGGCTATGCTGGTCCATGAGGGTTGGGGAGGGGCGTTTGGGGGTTACAGGTGTCGGAAATGCGTACAGTCTTTACGAGGTCCTCGTGTGCCCGATGGGAGGCTCTGATCAGAGAGCCTGCCCTAAAATGGCAAGAAATGCTTAGCCAGCGTCAGCGTGAAATAATCATGCCGAGGCGGTGGGCTATAGCCTTTGGTCTGCAGGTTGAGAAGAGGGTTCAGGGGCTCAGTCGTCGGAAATGGGTACAGTCTTTTCAAGGGTCTCGTGTGTGCCACAGCAGAGCTCTGAGGAGGCACCTAAAATGGCAAGAAATGCCAGTGTGCAGTAGTGAAAGAATCAGAGGGCAGTCGGCTATAGCCTTTGTCCATGGCAGTTAGGGAGGGTTGAGGGCTCTGAGTCGTCGGAAATGGGTCTGAGTCTTTTCAAGGGTCTCGTGTGCCCAATGGGAGGCTCTGGTCAGATGCACATACTAAAATGGCAAAAATGCCCGCTTGCATCGCGTGAAATAGTCGCCGAGGACGGTGGGCTATAGCCTTTGGTCCGCGGGGATTGGGGAGGGGGGTTCGGGGGCTCTGATCGTCGGAAATGGGTACAGGCTTTTCGACGGTCCTCGTGTGCCCAGTGGGAAGCTACGGTCGGAGGCACATACAAATGGCAGAAATAACTGCGGGGCAGCGCGTGAAATAATCGCGGAGGCGGTGGGCTATAGCTTTGGTCAAGGGGTTGGGGAGGGGCGTTCGGGGTTACAGGTGTCGAAATGGGTGCAGTCTTTTGAGGTCCTCGTGTGCCCAGTGGGAGGCTACGGTCAGGAGGCCTGCCCTAAAATGGCAAGAAATACCAATGGCGCGCAGCGTGAAATAGTCATGAGGGCGGTGGGCTATAGCCTTTGGTCCTTGAGGGTTGGGGAGGGTTTTGAACTCAGGCGTCAAAATAAACCTGATCTTATCAGCGGTCCTCGTGTGCCCAGCAGGAACTCTGATCGGAGGCCTGCCTAAAATGGCAAGAAATACCAGTGATACAGTTGTGAAATATTCGTCGAGGCGGTGGGCTATAGCCTGGTCCATGAGGGGTTGGGAATTAGGGGTTACAGGGCTGGGCATCGGAAATAGGTCTGATCTTTTTCAAGGGTCCTCGTGTGCCCAATAGGAGGCTACGGTCAGATGCACTGCCTAAAATGGCAAGAAATGCCCGCTGTCAGCGTGAAATAGTCATGGGGGCGGTGGGCTATAGCCTTTGGTCCTTGAGGGATTGGGGAGGGGGTTGAGGCTCGATCGTCGGAAATGGAGTGCAGGCTTTTCGGCCGGTCCTCGTGAGTGGGAAAGCTACGGTGGAGGCCTGCCCTAAAATGTGCAAAAATACCAATGATCTGTGTATGAAATAGTCGTCGAGGCCGGTGGGCTATAGCCTTTGGTCCGCGGGGGTTGGGGAGGGGGTTTCGGGGGCTCTGGTCCTCAGAAATGGGTACAGTCTTTTCGAGGGTCCTCGTGTGCCCAGTGGGAGGCTACGGTCAGAGGCCTGCCCTGAAATGGCAAAATATGCCCAGCGGTGAAGCGCGTCAAATAGAGACCGAGGCCGGTGGGCTATAGCCTTTGGTCTGCGGGGGTTGAGGAGGGGCGTTCAGGGGCTCTGATCGTCGGAAATGGGTACAGTCTTTTTGAAGGTCCTCGTGTGCCCAGTGGGATGCTACGGTCAGAAGCATGCCGTAAAAGGGCAAGTAATGCCCAGCGCTAGCGTGAAATAATCATGGAGGCAGGTGGAGCTCTGAGGCTTTAGTCATGAGGGGTTGGGGAGGGTTTGAGGGGCTACAGTCGGCCGAAATGGGTACAGTCAATTCGAGGGTCCTCGTGTGCCCAGTTGGAGGCTACAGTCGAGCCTGCCACAGAAATGGCAAGAAATGCCCAGTGACGCGTCGAAATAGTCACAGGCGGTGGGCTATAGCCTTTGGTCCGCGGGGTTAAGGAGGGTGTTTCAGGGGCTCTGGTCGTCGGAAATGGGTACATGCACCGGCCCAGTCCTCGTGTGCCAGTGGGAGGCTACGGTCGAGGCACGCCTAAAATGGGAAGAAATAACCTGCAGGCAGCGCGTGGAATAATCGCGGAGGGCGGTGGGCTATTGCTGGTCAGGGGTTGGGGAGGGCGTTCGGGGTTCGAGGTGTAGGAAATGGAGTACAGTCTTTTCGAGGGTCCTCGTGTGCCATGGGAGGCTACTGAGTCAGAGGTCTGCCCTAAAATGGCAAGAAATGCCTAAGCGCATGGCGCGTGAAATAATCATGGGGCAGTGGGCTATAGCCTTTGGTCCTTGGCCGGTTGGGAGGGGTCCGGGGGATCTGGGTGTTGGAAATGGGTACATTCTTTTGAGGCCTCGTGTGCCCGATGGGAGGCTGGTCAGGCACATACTAAAGACAGAAATACCCAATGATCATGTGTGAAATAGTGGCCGGGCGGTGGGCTATAACCTTTGGTGCTGCGGTTGAGGTGGGGTTCGGGGCTCAGTCGTGGGAAATAAGGGTCTCGTGTGCCCGGTGGGAGGCTACGGTCAGGAGGTGCCCTAAAATGGCAAGAAATACCAATGGCCTTGTAGCGTGAAATAATCATGAGGCCGGTGGGCTATAGCCTTTGGTCCCGCGAGGAGTTAGGGAGGGGTTTGGACTCTGGGCGTCGGACATAGAACCTGATCTTTTCGGCAGTCCTCGTGTGCCCAGTGGGAGGCTCTACGGTCGGAGGCCTGCCACAAATGGCAAGAAATACCACTGCAGTGACGCGTGAAATAATGTGCGAGGCGGTGGGCTATAGCCTTTGGTCCGCGGGGTTGGGAGGAGGTTTGAGGGGCTCTGGTCGTCGAAATGGGTGAGTCTTTTGAGGGTCCTCGTGTGATGGGAGGCTACGGTCAGTGCATACAGATTGCAAAAGGCCAGTGATGGCGCGTCAGAAATAGTGACCCGAGGCGGTGGGCTATAGCCTTTGGTCAAGGGGTTGGGGAGGAGCGTTCGGGGTTGAGGTGTCGGAAATGGGTCTGTCTTTTCGAGGGTCCTCGTGTGCCCAGTGGGAGGCTCTGATCAGAGGTCTGCACAAATGGCAAGAAATGCCTAGCAGCGCCTTGGCGTGAAATAGTCGCCAAGGCAGTGGGCTATAGCCTTTGGTCATGGCCAGTTGGGAAGGGGTTCGGGGGCTCTGGGTGTTGGAAATGGGTACATTCTTTCGAGGGCCTCGTGTGCCAGTGGGAGGCTCTGGTCAGGCTGCCACTAAAGGGCAGAAATACCAGTGATGCAGCGCAGAAATAGTGGCAGGCAGTGGGCTATAACACTGGGTGCGGCGGTTGGGGTGGGGTTGAGGCTGCAGTCGTCGGAAATGGAGTGGTCTTTCAGCGGTCCTCGTGTGCCCGATTGGGAGGCTACAGTCGAGGCACGCCCTAAAATAAAGAAATAGCTTGTGGCAAGCGTGAAATAGTCATGCGAGCAGCAATTGGGCTATAGCCTTTGGTCCCTTGCGGGGTTGGGGGAGGGTTGAGGGCTCACGATCGTCGGAAATGGAGTGCGATCTTTCGGCAGTCTCGTGTGCAGATGGGAGGCTGGTCGAGGCCTGCCCTAAAATGGCAAAATACCTGCTGTAGCGCGTGAAATAATGCTTGAGGCGGTGGGCTATAGCTGGTCAGCAGGGGTTGGGGAGGAGGTTTGAGAGACTCTGAGGTCGTCGAGAAATGGGTGCAGTCTTTTGAGGGTCCTCGTGTGCAGTGGGAGGCTACGGTGGGTGCCTGGATTGCAAAAAGGCCCATGGCGGCGCGTCAAATAGTGACGAGGCAGGGTGGGCTATAGCCTTTGGTCATGAGGGTTGAGGAGGAGGTTGAGGGCTCGATCGTGGGAATGGTACAGTCTTTTGAGGTGCTCGTGTGCCCGGTGGAAGGCTACGATCCGAGGCACACCTGAAATGGCAAGAAATACCCAGTGAGCCGCGTCAAATAGTCACAGGGCCAGTGGGCTATAAACTTTGGTCATGAGGGTTGGGGAGGGGTTCGAGGCTCTGGTCGTCGAGATGAGTACAGTCTTTTAGGTCCTCGTGTGCTTGATGGGAGGCTACAGTCAGGCACATACAGAAATGGCAAGAAATGCCAGTAGGCCAGCGTCGAAATAGTCACCAAGGCAGTGGGCTACAACTTTGGTCATGGCCAGTTGAGGAGGGTTTGGGGGCTCACGGTGGTGAGAATGATGCAGTCTTTTCAAGGGTTCTCGTGTGCCCAATGGGAGGCTACGGTCAGGCCTGCCCTAAAATGGCAAAAATACCAGCAGTAGCAGTGAAATAGTCATGAGGCGGTGGGCTATAGCCTTTGGTCCCATGAGGTTGGGAGGGTTTGAGACTCTGTCGTCAAAATAGGCACAGTCTTATAGACGGTCCTCGTGTGACCAGTGGGAAGCTACGGTCGGAGGCCTGCCCTAAAATGGCAAGAAATACCAGTCTGTGAAATAGTCGTCGAGGCGGTGGGCTATAGCACTTATGTCATGAGGGTTGGGAATTGGGGTTCTGGGGCTCTGGGCATCGGAAATGGGTACAGTCTTTTCAAGGGTCCTCGTGTGCCCAATGGGAGGCTACGGTCAGACGCCTGCCCTAAAATGGCAAGAAATGCCCCGCTGCGCATCGCGTGAAATAGTCGCCGAGGACGGTGGGCTATAGCCTTTGGTCCGCGGGGGTTGGGGAGGGGGGTTCGGGGGCTCTGATCGTCGGAAATGGGTACAGTCTTTTCGACGGTCCTCGTGTGCCCAGTGGGAGGCTACGGTCAGAGGCCTGCCCTAAAATGGCAAGAAATAACCTGCGGGGCAGCGCGTGAAATAGTCATGAGGCCGGTGGGCTATGTGCTGGTCAAGGGGTTGGGAGGCACGTTCGAGGGTTACAGGTGTCGAGAAATGGGTCTGAGTCTTTTGAGGTCTCGTGTGCCCAGTGGGAGGCTACGGTCAGAGGTCTGCCTAAAATGGCAAGAAATGCCCTAGCAGCGCGTGAAATAATCATGAGGCAGTGGGCTATAGCCTTGATCCTTGGCGGTTGGGAAGGGTTTGAACTCTGGGCGTCAAAATAGGCAGTCTTATCGGCGGTCCTCGTGTGCCCAGTGGGAGGCTCAGGCAGAGGCACTGCCTAAAATGGCAGAAATAACACTGAGGCAGGCGTGAAATAAGTCATGCCGAGGCAGTGGGCTATAAGCCTTTGGTCCGAGGTTGGGGAGGGCGTTTGGGAGTTACAGGTGTAGGAAATGGGTACAGTCTTTTGAGGGTCCTCGTGTGCCAGTGGGAGGCTACGGTCGAGGCACTGCTAAAATGGCAAGAAATACCTACTGGCTTGTGCGTGAAATAATGTGAGGCCGGTGGGCTATAGCCTTTAGTCCATGAGGGGTTGGGAGGAGGTTTAGGGGCTCTGGTCGTCGAGAAATAGGTCTGATCTTTTGAGGGTCCTCGTGTGCACCGTGGTAGGCTACGGTCAGTGCCTGGTGCAAAAGGCCCAGTGACGTGACGCGTCAAATAGTGACCGAGGCGGTGGGCTATAGCTTTGGTCCATGAGGGGTTGAGGAGGAGGTTGGGGGCTCGATCGTCGGAAATGGAGTGATCTTTTGAGGTGCTCGTGTGCCCGGTGGAAGGCTACGGTCAGGCCTGCCACTGAAATGGCAAGAAATGCCAGTGAGCGCGTCAAATAGTCACCAAGGCGGTGGGCTATAGGCTTTAGTCCGAGGTTGGGAGGGGTTTGAGGGGCTCAGTGCGTCAGAAATGGGTCAGTCTTTTCGAGGGTCCTCGTGTGCCCGGTGGGAGGCTACTGATCGAGCCTGCCACAAAATGGCAGAAATGCCAATGACAGCGTCAAATAGTCACCAAGGCAGTGGGCTATAGCCTTTGGTCATGGCCGGTTGAGGAGGGGTTTCAGGGGGCTCTGGTGCGTCGGAATCAGTCACAGTCTTTCAAGGGTTCTCGTGTGCCCAATGGGAGGCTACGGTCAGAGGCCTGCCTAAAATGTAAGAAATACCCAGTAGCAGTAGCGTGAAATAATCATGGGGCGGTGGGCTATAGCCTTTGGTCCATGAGGGTTGGGAGGGGTTTGGACTCTGTCGTCCAAAATAAGCCTGATCTTATCAGCCAGTCCTCGTGTGCCCGATTGGGAAGCTCTGATCGGAGGCCTGCCTAAAATGGCAAGAAATACCAATCTGGTGAAATAGTCGTCGAGGCCGGTGGGCTATAGCCTTTGGTCCGCGGGGGTTGGGAATTGGGGTTCTGGGGCTCTGGGCATCGGAAATGGGTACAGTCTTTTCAAGGGTCCTCGTTTGCCCAAAGGGAGGCTACGGTCAGACGCCTGCCCTAAAATGGCAAGAAATGCCCCGCTGCGCATCGCGTGAAATAGTCATGAGAGGCGGTGGGCTATAGCCTTTGGTCCATGAGGGTTGGGGAGGGGTTCGGGGGCTCTGATCGTCGGAAATGGGTACAGTCTTTTCGGCCGGTCCTCGTGTGATGGGAGGCTCAGTCAGAGGCCTGCCCTAAAATGGCAGAAATAACCTGAGGCAGCGTGAAATAATCGCGGAGGCCGGTGGGCTATGTGCTGGTCGAGGAGTTGGGGAGGCACGTTCGGGGTTGGGTGTCGAGAAATGGGTGCAGTCTTTTGAGGTCCTCGTGTGCCCACTGGGAGGCTACGGTCAGAGGTCTGCCCTAAAATGGCAAGAAATGCCTAGCAGGCGCGGGCGTGAAATAATCGCCGAGGCAGTGGGCTATAGCCTTGAGTCCATGGCCAGTTGAGGAAGGGTTTCAGACTCTGGGCGTCAAAATAAACACTGAGTCTGCTCAGCGGTCCTCGTTTGCCAGTGGGAGGCTACAGGCGAGGCCTGCCCTAAAATGGCAAGAAATAACCTGCGGGGCAGCGTGAAATAATCGCCAGGGGCGGTGGGCTATGTGCTTTAGTCCATGAGGTTGGGGAGGACGTTTGGGGTTTGGGTGTCGGAAATGGGTACAGTCTTTTCGAGGGTCCTCGTGTGATGGGAGGCTACAGTCGAGGCCTGCCCTAAAATGGCAAGAAATACCAGTGGCGTAAGCGTGAAATAATCATGAGGCGGTGGGCTATAGCCTTTGGTGCTGCAGCGGTTGAGGAGGGGTTTCAGGGGCTCACGGTGCGTCGGAAATGGAGTGAGTCTTTTCAAGGGTCCTCGTGTGCCACAGTGGGAGGCTCTGGTCAGGAGGCCTGCCCTAAAATGGCAAGAAATGCCAGTGACGCGCGTGAAATAGTCACAGGGCAGTCGGCTATAGCCTTTGGTCATGGCAGTTAGGGAGGGGTTGGGGGCTCACAGTCGTCGGAAATGGGTACAATCTTTTCAAGGGTCCTCGTGTGCCCAGTGGGAGGCTACGGTCAGAGGCCTGCCCTAAAATGGCAAGAAATGCCAGTAGCCTTGTGCGTGAAATAATCAGGCAGTGGGCTATAGCCTTTAGTCCATGAGGTTGGGAGGGGTTTCAGACTCTGGGCGTCCAAAATAAGCACTGATCTTATCAGCGGTCCTCGTGTGCCCAGTGGGAAGCTCTGATCGGAGGCCTGCCTAAAATGGCAAGAAATACCCAGCAATCTGATACAAGCAAATCGTCGAGGCGGTGGGCTATAGCCTTTGGTCCATGAGGGTTGGGTGGGGTTACAGGGCTCTGGGCATCGGAAATGGGTACAGTCTTTTCAAGGGTCCTCGTGTGCCCAGTGGGAGGCTACGGTCAGAGGTCTGCCCTAAAATGGCAAGAAATGCCTAGCGGCGCAGCGCGTGAAATAGTCGCCGAGGCCGGTGGGCTATAGCCTTCGGTCCGCGGCGGTTGGGGAGGGGGGTTTCGGGCTCTGGGCGTCCAAAATAGGCACAGTCTTATCGACGGTCCTCGTGTGCCCAGTGGGAGGCTACGGGCAGAGGCCTGCCCTAAAATGGCAAGAAATAACCTGCGGGGCAGCGCGTGAAATAGTCGCCGAGGCCGGTGGGCTATAGCCTTTGGTCCGCGGGGGTTGGGGAGGGACGTTTGGGGGTTCTGGGTGTCGGAAATGGGTACAGTCTTTTCGAGGGTCCTCGTGTGCCCAGTGGGAGGCTACGGTCAGAGGCCTGCCCTAAAATGGCAAGAAATGCCCAGCGGCGTAGCGCGTGAAATAGTCGCCGAGGCCGGTGGGCTATAGCCTTTGGTCTGCGGCGGTTGAGGAGGGGGTTTCAGGGGCTCTGGTCGTCGGAAATGGGTACAGTCTTTTCAAGGGTCCTCGTGTGCCCAGTGGGAGGCTACGGTCAGAGGCCTGCCCTAAAATGGCAAGAAATGCCCAGCGGCGCAGCGCGTGAAATAGTCACCGAGGCCGGTCGGCTATAGCCTTTGGTCCGCGGCAGTTGGGGAGGGGGGTTCGGGGGCTCTGGTCGTCGGAAATGGGTACAATCTTTTCAAGGGTCCTCGTGTGCCCAGTGGGAGGCTACGGTCAGAGGCCTGCCCTAAAATGGCAAGAAATACCAGTGTAGCAGCGTGAAATAATCATGAGGCAGTGGGCTATGTGCTGGTCCTTGAGGTTGGGAGGGTTTGAGACTCTGGGCGTCCAAAATAGGCACAGTCTTATCGACGGTCCTCGTGTGCCCAGTGGGAAGCTACGGTCGGAGGCCTGCCCTAAAATGGCAAGAAATACCCAGCGATACAGCGCGCGAAATAGTCGTCGAGGCCGGTGGGCTATAGCCTTTGGTCCGCGGGGGTTGGGAATTGGGGTTCTGGGGCTCTGGGCATCGGAAATGGGTACAGTCTTTTCAAGGGTCCTCGTGTGCCCAATGGGAGGCTACGGTCAGATGCCTGCCCTAAAATGGCAAGAAATGCCCTTCTTGCATCAGCGTGAAATAATCAGAGGACGGTGGGCTAGCCTTTGGTCCATGAGGTTGGTCGAGGGTTCGGGGGCTCTGATCGTCGGAAATGGGTACAGTCTTTTCGACGGTCCTCGTGTGCCCAGTGGGAGGCTACGGTCAGAGGCCTGCCCTAAAATGGCAAGAAATAACCTGCGGGGCAGCGCGTGAAATAGTCGCGGAGGCCGGTGGGCTATAGCCTTTGGTCCAAGGGGTTGGGGAGGGACGTTCGGGGGTTCAGGTGTCGAGAAATGAGGTCTGAGTCTTTTGAGGGTCCTCGTGTGCCCGGTGGGAGGCTACTGTCAGGCCTGCCTAAAATGGCAAGAAATACCAGTAGCGTGAAATAATCCAAGGCGGTGGGCTATAGCCTTTGGTCCATGAGGGTTGCGGAGGGGTTTCAGACTCTGGGCGTCAAAATAGGCCTGATCTTATCAGCCAGTCTCGTGTGCCCAGTGGGAAGCTACGGTCGGAGGCCTCCCATAAAATGTCAAGAAATACCAATGATGTAGTCGTCGAGGCGGTGGGCTATAGCTGGTCCATGAGGTTGGGAATTAGGGTTACAGGGCTCTGGGCATCGGAAATGGGTACAGTCTTTCAAAGGGGCTTCGTGTGCCCAGTGGGAGGGTGCGACAGAGGCCTGCCCTAAAATGGCAAGAAATGCCCAGCTGCATCAGCGTGAAATAAGTCATAGAGACGGTGGGCTATAGCCTTTGGTCCCATGAGGGGTTGGGAGGGTTCGGGGGCTCTGATCGTCGGAAATGGGTACAGGCTTTTCGACGGTCCTCGTGTGTGATTGGGAAGCTACGGTCGGGAGGCCTGCCTAAAATGGTAAAATACCAGTGATCTGTGAGGAAATAGTCGTCGAGGCCGGTGGGCTATAGCCTTTGGTCCGGGGTTGGGGAGGGGGTTGCGGGGGCTCTGGTCGTCAGAAATGGAGTCTGATCTTTTCGAGGTCCTCGTGTGCCCAGTGGGAGGCTACGGTCGAGGCCTGCCACAGAAATGGCAAAAATTGCCCAGTGACAGCGTCAAATAGAGGCAAGGCGGTGGGCTATAGCCTTTGGTCCGCGGGGGTTGAGGAGGGGGGTTCAGGGGCTCTGATAGTCGGAAATGGGGACAGTCTTTTTGAAGGTACTCGTGTGCCCAGTGGGATGCTCTGATCAGGCATGCCGTAAAGGGCAAAGTAATGCCAATGGCGTGCGCGTGAAATAGTCATGGGGCGGTGGGCTCTGAGGCTTTGGTCATGAGGGTTGGGGAGGGGGTTTCGGGGGCTCTGGTCGACAGAAATGGGTACAGTCAATTCGAGGGTCCTCGTGTGCCCAGTGGGAGGCTACGGTCAGAGGCCTGCCCTGAAATGGCAAGAAATGCGTGAGCGTCGAATAGTCACCGAGGGCCGGTGGGCTATGTGCTGGTCATGGCCGGTTGAGGAGGGTTCGGGGGCTCACAGTGCGTCGGAAATGGGTACAGCCTTTTCGGCGGTCCTCGTGTGATGGGAGGCTACGGTCAGGCTGCCTAAAATGAAAAAGAAATAACCTGGGGCAGGTCGTGGAATAATCGCGGAGGCGGTGGGCTATAGCCTGGTCAAGGGGTTGGGAGGGACGTTCGGGGTTGAGGTGTCGGAAATGGGTACAGTCTTTTCGAGGGTCCTCGTGTGATGGGAGGCTACGGTCAGAGGTCTGCCCTAAAATGGCAAGAAATGCCTAAGCGCGTGGCGTGAAATAATCAGCAGCCGGTGGGCTATAGTCTTTGGTCATGGCCAGTTGGGAGGGTTGGGGGCTCACAGGTGTTGGAAATGGGTACATTCTTTTCGAGGGCCTCGTGTTCCCGATGGGAGGCTAGGGGTCAGGCCTGCCTAAAGGGCAAAAATACCAATGATGCAGTAGCCTTGTGAAATAGTGGCCGAGGCAGTGGGCTATAACCTTTAGTGCTGCGGTTGAGGTGGGGTTTCGGGGCTCACAGTCGTCGGACATGGGTAGAGTCTTTTAGTTGGTCATCGTTTGCCCATTGGGAGGCTACTGGTCAGGAGGTGCCCTAAAATGGCAAGAAATACCAATGGTGGCGTGAAATAATCATGGGGCAGTGGGCTATAGCCTTTGGTCCTTGAGGTTGGGAGGGGTTTGACTCTGGGCGTCGGACATAAACTGATTTTCGGTCCTCGTGTGCCCGATGGGAGGCTACTGTCAGGAGGCTGCCTAAAATGGCAAGAAATACCCAGTGATACAGCCTTGTGAAATAGTCGTCGAGGCCGGTGGGCTATAGCCTTTGGTCATGAGGGTTGGGAAGGGGTTACAGGGCTCTGGGCATGGAAATGGAGTCTGATCTTTCAAAGGTTCTCGTGTGCCTGGTGGGAGGCTACGATCAGAAGCCTGCCCTAAAATGGCAAGTAATGCTTAGCATCAGCGTGAAATAGTCGCCGAAGACGGTGGGCTATATAGCCTTTGGTCCGCGGGGGTTGGGGAGGGGGGTTCGGGGGCTCTGATCGTCGGAAATGGGTACAGTCTTTTAGATGGTCCTCGTGTGCCTTGATGGGAGGCTACGGTCGAGGCCTGCCCTAAAATGGCAAGCAATACCCTGCGGTGCGTGAAATAATGTGAGGCGGTGGGCTATAGCCATTGGTCCATGAGGGGTTGGGAGGGGCGTTCGGGGGCTCAGGTGTCGGAAATGGGTACAATCTTTTGAGGGTCCTCGTGTGCCCTTGATGGGAGGCTCAGTTAGAGGCACCTGCCAGAAATGGCAAAAAATTGCCCAGCGGCGAAGCGCGTCAAATAGAGACCGAGGCCGGTGGGCTATAGCCTTTGGTCCGCGGGGGTTGAGGAGGGGGGTTCAGGGGCTCTGATCGTCGGAAATGGGTACAGGCTTTTTGAAGGTCCTCGTGTGCCCAGTGGGATGCTACAGTCAGAAGCATGCCGTAAAAGGGCAAGTAATGCCCAGCGGCGCAGCGCGTGAAATAGTCGCCGAGGCCGGTGGGCTACAGGCTTTGGTCCGCGGGGGGTTGGGGAGGGGGTTTCGGGGGCTCTGGTCGACAGAAATGGGTACAGTCAATTCGAGGGTCCTCGTGTGCCCAGTTGGAGGCTACGGTCAGAGGCCTGCCCTGAAATGGCAAGCAATACCTGCAGGCGCGCGTGAAATAATGCTTGAGGCCGGTGGGCTATAGCCATTGGTCCGCAGGGGTTGGGGAGGGGCGTTCGGGGGCTCTGGGTGTCGGAAATGGGTACAGTCTTTTCGAGGGTCCTCGTGTGCCCAGTGGGAGGCTACGGTCAGAGGCCTGCCCTGAAATGGCAAAAAATTGCCCAGCGGCGAAGCGCGTCAAATAGAGACCGAGGCCGGTGGGCTATAGCCTTTGGTCCGCGGGGGTTGAGGAGGGGGGTTCAGGGGCTCTGATCGTCGGAAATGGGTACAGGCTTTTCGAAGGTCCTCGTGTACCCAGTGGGAGGCCTCTGATCAGGAAGCACGCCTAAAATAGCAAGACATGCCATGGCCTTGTAGCGTGAAATAATCGCCCGAGGCAGTGGGCTATGTGCTGGTCCACAGGAGGTTGGGGAGGGGGTTTCGGGGGCTCTGGTCGACAGAAATGGGTACAGTCAATTCGAGGGTCCTCGTGTGCCCAGTGGGAGGCTACGGTCAGAGGCCTGCCCTGAAATGGCAAGAAATGCCCAGCGGCGAAGCGCGTCAAATAGTCACCGAGGCCGGTGGGCTATAGCCTTTGGTCCGCGGCGGTTGAGGAGGGGGTTTCAGGGGCTCTGGTCGTCGGAAATGGGTACAGCCTTTTCGACGGTCCTCGTGTGCCCAGTGGGAGGCTACGGTCAGAGGCCTGCCCTAAAATGGGAAGAAATAACCTGCGGGGCAGGTCGTGGAATAGTCGCGGAGGCCGGTGGGCTATAGCCTTTGGTCCAAGGGGGTTGGGGAGGGACGTTCGGGGGTTCAGGGTGTCGGAAATGGGTACAGTCTTTTCGAGGGTCCTCGTGTGCCCAGTGGGAGGCTACGGTCAGAGGTCTGCCCTAAAATGGCAAGAAATGCCTAGCGGCGCAGCGCGTGAAATAGTCGCCGAGGCCGGTGGGCTATAGCCTTTGGTCCGCGGCGGTTGGGGAGGGGGGTTCGGGGGCTCTGGGTGTTGGAAATGGGTACATTCTTTTCGAGGGGCCTCGTGTGCCCAGTGGGAGGCTACGGTCAGAGGCCTGCCCTAAAAGGGCAAGAAATACCCAGCGATGCAGCGCGCGAAATAGTGGCCGAGGCCGGTGGGCTATAACCTTTGGTCTGCGGCGGTTGAGGTGGGGGTTTCAGGGGCTCTGGTCGTCGGAAATGGGTACAGTCTTTTCAAGGGTCCTCGTGTGCCCAGTGGGAGGCTACGGTCAGAGGAGTGCCCTAAAATGGCAAGAAATACCCAGCGGCGCAGCGCGTGAAATAGTCGCCGAGGCCGGTGGGCTATAGCCTTTGGTCCGCGAGGGTTGGGGAGGGGGGTTTCGGGCTCTGGGCGTCGGAAATAGGCACAGTCTTTTCGACGGTCCTCGTGTGCCCAGTGGGAGGCTACAGTCAGAGGCCTGCCCTAAAATGGCAAGAAATACCCAGCGATACAGCGCGCGAAATAGTCGTCGAGGCCGGTGGGCTATAGCCTTTGGTCATGAGGGTTGGGAAGGGGTTACAGGGCTCTGGGCATCGGAAATGGGTCATCTTTCAAAGGTTCTCGTGTGCCCGTGGGAGGCTACTGGTCAGAAGCCTGCCACAAAATGTAGAAATGCCCTTGTGCATCAGCGTGAAATAGTCGCCGAAGACGGTGGGCTATATAGCCTTTGGTCCGCGGGGGTTGGGGAGGGGGGTTCGGGGGCTCTGATCGTCGGAAATGGGTACAGTCTTTTCGACGGTCCTCGTGTGCCCAGTGGGAGGCTCTGATTGGAGGCACAGCCAAATGGCAAGCAATACCTGCTGGAGGCCGGTGGGCTATAGCCATTGGTCCGCAGGGGTTGGGGAGGGGCGTTCGGGGGCTCTGGGTGTCGGAAATGGGTACAGTCTTTTCGAGGGTCCTCGTGTGCCCAGTGGGAGGCTACGGTCAGGGGCCTGCCCTATAATAAAAGAAATGCCAATGGTGTAGCGTGAAATAATCGCCATGGGCCGGTGGGCTATAGCCTTTGGTCCGCGGCGGTTGGGGAGGGGGATTCGGGGGCTCTGGTTGTTGGAAATGGGTACATTCTTTTCGAGGGGCCTCGTGTGCCCAGTGGGAGGCTACGGTCAGATGGCTGCCCTAAAAGGGCAAGAAATACCCAGCGATGCAGCGGCGAAATATTGGCCGAGGCCGGTGGGCTATAGCCTTTGGTCTGCGGCGGTTGAGGAGGGGGTTTCAGGGGCTCAGTGGGTCGGGAAATGGGTCTTGACTTTTCAAGGGTCTCGTGTGCCCAATGGGAGGCTACGGTCAGGAGGCACATGCTAAAATGGCAGAAATACCCAGTGTGGCCAGCGTGAAATAGTCGCCCGAGGCGGTGGGCTACATCCTTTGGTCCGCGAGGGTTGGGGAGGGGGGTTTCAGGCTATGGGCGTGGAAATGGGCAGTCTTTCGACGGTCCTCGTGTGCCAGTGGGAGGCTCTGATCAGAGCCTGCCTAAAATGGCAAGAAATACCTTGCGATACGGTAGCAGCGAAATAGTCGTCGAGGCGGTGGGCTATAGCCTTTGGTCAGCGAGGGGTTGGGAATAGAGTTACAGGGGCTCTGGGCATCGAAATGGGTCTGATCTTTTCAAGGGTCCTCGTGTGCCCGGTGGGAGGCTACAGTCGGAAGCCTGCCCTAAAATGCAAGAAATGCTTGTGAGCGCATCGCGTGAAATAGTCGCCGAGGACGGTGGGCTATAGCCATTGGTCCGCGGGGGTTGGGGAGGGGTTCCAGGGGCTCTGGTCGTCGGAAATGGGTACAGTCTTTTCAAGGGTCCTCGTGTGCCCAGTGGGAGGCTACGGTCAGAGGCCTGCCCTAAAATGGCAAGAAATACCAGTGTGTGCGTGAAATAAGTCAGCAAAGGCAGTGGGCTATAGCCTTTGGTCATGAGGGTTGGGGACAGGCGTTCGGGAGTTACGGGTGCCGGAAATAGGTCTGAGTCTTTTGAGGGTCTCGTGTGTACTTGATGGGAGGCTACGGTCGGGAGGCCTGCCTAAAGGGCAAGAAATACCAGCGATGATCACGGTCTGTGAAATAGTGGCGGCAGTGGGCTATAGCCTTTGGTCCATGAGGTTGGGGAGGGGTTTGAGGGCTCAGCCGCCAGGAAATGGAGTGCAGTCTTTGTGGTCCTCGTTTGCCAATTGGGAGCCTACAGTCAGAATCCAGGCCTAAAATGGAAATAAATGCCAATGACATGGGGCGTGGGAGGCTACGGTCGAGCACGCCACAAAATGTGAAATGCCTTGTGAGCGCATCGCGTGAAATAGTCACCAGGAGACGGTGGGCTATGTGCTGGTCCCATGAGGGGGTTGGGGAGGGTCCAGGGGCTCTGGTCATGGAAATGGGTATAGTCTTTCAAGGGTCTCGTGTGCCCAATGGGAGGCTAATTCAGGAGGCCTGCTAAAATGGCAAGAAATACCAAGCGGTAGCCGCGTGAAATAATCATGGGGCCGGTGGGCTACTGTGCTTTGGTCCAGCGAGGGTTGGGAGGGATTTCAGGGCTATGGGCGTCGAGAAATAGGCCTGGTCTTTTCGGCGGTCCTCGTGTGATGGGAGGCTACGGTCAGAGGCCTGCACAAATGGCAAGAAATACCTGCGATACTGACTTGCGAAATAGTCGTCGAGGCGGTGGGCTATAGCCTTTGGTCCTTGAGGGTTGGGAATGGGAGTTACAGGGCTCACGATCGTGGGAAATGGGTACAGTCTTTCGGTCCTCGTCTTGATTGGGAGGCTCTGGTCAGAGGCCTGCCCTAAAATGGCAAGAAATACCAATGGCCTTGGCGTGAAATAATCATAGGGCCGGTGGGCTATAAGCTGGTCCTTGAGCGGGGGTTGGGGAGGGGTTTAGGGGCTCTCGTCAAATGGGAAATGGGTACAGTCTTTTCGAGGGTCCTCGTGTGCCCGATGGGAGGCTCTGACCCAGAAGCACATACTGAAATGGCCGAAATGCCAGTGGCGCCTCAGGTATCCACCGAGGCCGGTGGGCTATAGCCTTTGGTCAGCGGGGTTGAGGAGGGGTCAGGGGCTCACAGTCGTCGGAAATGGAGTGCAGTCTTTTCAAGGGTCCTCGTGTGCCCGATTGGGAGGCTACAGTCAGGAGGCCTGCCACTAAAATGGCAAGAAATGCCCAGTGGCGCAATAGCGTGAAATAATCGCAGGGCAGTGGGCTATGTGCTTTGGTCCCTTGAGGTTAGGGAGGGCGTTCGGGGGTTCACAGGTGTCGGAAATAAGTCAGTCTTTTCGAGGGTCTCGTGTGCTTGATGGGAGGCTCTGATCGAGGCACCTAAAGGGCAAGAAATACCAATGATCAGTAGCGAAATAGTGGCCGGGCCGGTGGGCTATAATTGCTGGTCATGAGGGGTTGGGGAGGGGGTTTCAGGGGCTCACAGCCGCCGGAAATGGAGTGCGATCTTTCAGCGGTCCTCGTTTGCCAATTGGGAGGCTACAGTCAGAATCCTGGCCTAAAATGGCAATAAATGCCCAGCGACGCAGCGCGTGGGAGGCTACGGTCAGAAGCCTGCCCTAAAATGGCAAGAAATGCCCCGCGGCGCATCGCGTGAAATAGTCACCGAGGACGGTGGGCTATAGCCTTTGGTCCGCGGGGGTTGGGGAGGGGGTCCAGGGGCTCTGGTCGTCGGAAATGGGTACAGTCTTTTCAAGGGTCCTCGTGTGCCCAGTGGGAGGCTACGGTCAGAGGCCTGCCCTAAAATGGCAAGAAATACCCAGCGATAAAGCGTCGAAATAGTCGTCGAGGCCGGTGGGCTATAGCCTTTGGTCCATGAGGGGTTAGGGAGGGTTAAGGGCTGGGGCTCAGGGCATGAGAAATGAGTACAGTCTTTCAAGGGTCCTCGTGTGCCCGGTGGGAGGCTACTGGTCGAAACCTGCCCTAAAATGGCAAGAAATGCTTGGCGCATCGCGTGAAATAGTCAGGAAGGTGGGCTATAGCCTTTGGTCCATGAGGGTTGGGAGGGGTTCGGGGCTCTGATCCTCGGAAATGGGTACAGTCCTTCGGCGGTCTCGTGTGCCCAGTCTTGAGGCTACGGTCGAGGCCTGCCTAAAATGGCAAGAAATGCCAATGGCATGGCCTTGAAATAATCACCAGGCCGGTGGGCTATAGCACTTTGGTCCTTGAGGGTTGGGAGGGAAGATCTGGGGCTCTGGGCGTCGGAAATGGGTCTGATCTTTCGGCGGTTCTCGTTTGCCATTGGGAGGCTCTGGTCAGAATCACACCCTAAAATGGCAATAAATGCTTGACAGCAGCCGCGTGAAATAGTCCCAAAGGCCGGTGGGCTATAGCCTTTGGTCATGAGGGGTTGGGGAGGGTCAGGGGGCTCACAGTCGTCGGAAATGGGTGCAGTCTTTTCAAGGGTCTCGTGTGCCCGTGGGAGGCTACGGTCAGGCACACCTAAATAAATACCCAGTGATAAAGCGTCGATATAGTCGTCGAGGCGGTGGGCTATAGCCTGGTCATGAGGGGTTGGGGAGGGGTTACAGGGCTCAGGCTTGAGGAAATGAGTCTGATCTTTTCAAGGGTCTCGTGTGCCCAGTGGGAGGCTCTGATCAGAAACCTGCCCTAAAATGGCAAGAAATGCCCATGGCGCATCACGTGAAATAGTCGCCCGGGACGGTGGGCTATAGCCTTTGGTCCCTTGAGGTTGGGGAGGGGTTGAGCTCACGATCCTCGAAATGGGTACAGTCCTTTCAGCCCGGTCCTCGTGTGCGAGTGGGAGGCTACAGTCAGGCCTTTGCCCTAAAATGGCAAGAAATGCCAGTGGCGCAGCGCAGAAATAGTCAAGGGCCGGTGGGCTATAGCCTTTAGTCCCATGAGGGTTGGGGAGGGGTTTAGGGGGCTCACGGTCGTCGGAAATGGAGTCTGATCTTTTCGAGGGTCCTCGTGTGCCCAGTGGGAGGCTACAGTCAGAATCCTGCCCTAAAATGGCAAGAAATGACCAGCGGTAGAGCGCGTGAAATAATCATGAGGCGGTGGGCTATAGCCTTTGGTCCTTGAGGGTTGGGGAGGGGCGTTCGGGGGTTACAGGTGTCGGGAAATGGGTACAGTCTTTTCGAGGTCCTCGTGTGCAGTGGGAGGCTACTGACCAGAGGCTTGCTCTAAAATGGTAAGAAATGCCAGTGGCGCAGCGCGTCGTGAAATAATCGCCAGGCGGTGGGCTATTGCCTTTGGTCCTTGAGGGTTGGGAGGGTTTCGGGGGCTCACAGTCGTCAGAAATGGAGTACAGTCTCTTGAGGGTCTAGTGTGCCCGGTGGGAGGCTCTGATCAGGCACATACTGAAATGGCAAGAAATGGCCAGCGGCGAAGCGCGTCAAATAGTCACCGAGGCCGGTGGTCTATAGCCTTTGTTCCGCGGGGTTTGAGGAGGGGGTTTCAGGGGCTCTGGTCGTCAGAAATGGGTACAGTCTTTTCAAGGGTCCTCGTGTGCCCAGTGGGAGGCTACGGTCAGAGGCCTGCCCTAAAATGGCAAGAAATACCCAGCGGCGCAGCGCCTGAAATAGTCGCCGAGGCCGGTGGGCTATAGCCTTTGGTCCGTGGGGGTTGGGGAGGGGGGTTCTGGGGCTCTGATCGTTGTAAATGGGTACAGTCTTTTCGAGGGTCCTCGTGTGTCCAGTGGGAGGCTACGGTCAGATGCCTGCCCTAAAATTGCTAGAAATGCCCAGCGGCGCATCGCTTGGAATAATCATGAGACGGTGGGCTATAGCCTGGTCTGCGGGGTTGGGAGGGGTCGGGGGCTCTGATCGTTGTGAATGGGTACAGTCTTTTCGAGGGTCCTCGTGTGCCCAGTGGGAGGCTACGGTCAGAAGCCTGCCCTAAAATGGCAAGAAATGCCCCGCGGCGCATCGCGTGAAATAGTCGCCGAGGCCGGTGGGCTATAGCCTTTGGTCCGCGGGGGTTGGGGAGGGGGGTTCGGGGGCTCTGATCGTCGGAAATGGGTACAGTCTGTTCGAAAGTCCTCGTGTGCCTAGTGGGAGGCTACGGTGAGGCACTGCCTAAAATGGCAAGAAATGCCTACTTGGCGCTTGTGCGTGAAATAAGTCAGGCCGGTGGGCTATGTGCTGGTCCCGGGGGGTTTGGGGGGGGGGTTTGGGGGGCTCTGATCGTCGGAAATGGGTACAGTCTTTTCGACGGTCCTCGTGTGCCAAGTGGGAGGCTACGGTCAGAGGCCTGCCCTAAAATGGCCAGAAATGCCCAGCGGCGCAGCGCGTGAAATAGTCGCTGAAGCCGGTGGGCTATAGCCTTTGGTCCGCGGGGGTTGGGGAGGGGGGTTCGGGGGCTCTGGTCATCGAAAATGGGTACAGTCTTTTCGAGGGTCCTCATGTGGCCAGTGGGAGGCTACGGTCAGAAGCCTGCCCTAAAATGGCAAGAAATGCCCAGCGGCGCGTCGCGTGAAATAGTCGCCGAGGCCCGTGGGCTATAGCCTTTGGTCCGCGGGGGTTGGGGAGGGGTTGGGGGCTCGATCGTCGGAAATGGGTACAGTCTTTTCGGGGTCCTCGTGTAAGTGGGATGCTCTGGTCAGGAGGCCTGCCCTAAAATGGCCAGAAATACCAGTAGTGTGCGTGAAATAATCAGCTGAGCGGTGGGCTATAGCCTTTGGTCCATGAGGGGTTGGGGAGGGGTTCGGGGCTCTGGTCATCGAAAATGGGTCTGTCTTTTCGAGGTCCTCGTGTGCCCGGTGGGAGGCTCTGGTCAAGCCTGCCTAAAATGCAAGAAATGCCCATCAGGCGTGTCGCGTGAAATAGTCATGGGGGCGGTGGGGTATTTAGCTTTTGGTCCGCGTGGTTGGGGCTCGATCGTCGAAAATGGGTACAGTCTTTTCGGCGGTCTTACATGCCAAGTGGGAGGCTACGATCTGAGGCCTGCCCTAAAATGGCGAAATGCCAGGCGTCTGGCGTGAAATTATCGCCGAGGCGGTGGGCTATAGCCTTTGGTCCCTTGAGGGGTTGGGGAGGGGTTCGGGGTTACTGGTCATGAAATGGGTACAGTCTTTTCGAGGGTCCTCGTGTGCCCAGTTGGAGGCTACGGTCAAAAGCCTGCCCTAAAATGGCAAGAAATGCCCAGCGGCGCAGCGCGTGAAATAGTCGCCGATGCCGGTGGGCTAGAACCTTTCTTCCGAGGGTTGGGGAGGGGTTGAGGGCTCTGCAGGCTTGAAATGGGTGTAGTCTTTTCGAGGTGCTCGTGTGCCCGTGGGAGGCTACGGTCAGAAGCCTGCCATAAAATGTGAAATGGGTAGCGCAGCCATGAAATAGTCAAGGCAGCCGGGCTATGTGCTTTAGTGCATGGGGGTTGGGGCGGGGGGTTCGGGGGCTCTGGGCATCGGAAATGGGTACAGTCTTTTCGAGGGTCCTCGTGTACCCAGTGGGAGGCTACGGTCAGAAGCCTGCCGTAAAATGGCACGAAATACCAGTCAGCCCGTGAAATAAGTCAGCAGGGGCGGTGGGCTATAGCCTTTGGTCTGCGGGGTTGGGGAGGTGGAGTTCGGGGCTCTGGGCATCGAGTAAATGGTACAATCTTTTAAGGGTCCTCGTGTGCCCAGTGGGAAGCTCGGTCAAGCCTGCCTAAAATGGCAAGAAATGCCTAAGCAGCGTGGAAAAAAGTCATGGGGGCCTGTGCTTTGTCCATGAGGGGTTGGGGTGGGGGTTCGGGGCTCTGGGCGTCGGGTGGGCCTGATCTTTTCAAGGGTTCTTGCGTGCCCAGTTGGAGGCTACGGTCAGAGACCTGCCCAAAAATGGAAAGAAATGCCCAGCGGCACAGTGCACGAAATAGTCACTTGCGCCAGTGGGCTATAGCGTCTGTTCCACGGGGGTTCGGGAGGGGGGTTTGGGGACTCTGACCATCGAAAACGGGTCTAGTCTTTTTCAGTAGCCTCGCGTACTCAGTGGGAGCCTCTGATGAGGCCTTCCTAAAAGGCAAGAAGTGTCCCAGCGGGCCTTGAAATAGTCTCCAAGCCCGGTGGGCTATCGCCTTTGGTCCGCGGGGGTTGGGGAGGGGGGTTCGGGGGCTCTGGTCTTCGAAAATGGGTACAATCATTTCGAGGGTCCTCGTGTGACCAGTGGGAGGCTACGGTCAGAAGCCTGCCCTAAAATGGCAAGAAATACCCCGTGCCGCATTGCGTGAAATAGTCATGAGGCCAGGTGGGCTATGTGCTTTGGTCCATGAGGGTTGGGGAGGGGTTGGGGGCTCACGATCGTCGGAAGGGGTAGTCTTTTCGACTATCCTCGTGTACTTGATGGGAGGCTACAGTTAGAAAGCCTGCCATAAAATGTGAAATGCCAGTGGCGTGAAATAGTCGCCGAGGTCGGTGGGCTATAGCCTTTGGTCCGCAGGGGTTGGGGAGGGGGGTTCGGGGGTTCTTGGCATCGGAAATGGGTACAGTCTTTTCGAGGGTCCTCGTGTACCCAGTGGGAGGCTACGGTCAGAAGCCTGCCCTAAAATGGCAAGAAATACCCAGCGTCGCAGCCTGTGAAATAGTCGCCGAAGCCGGTGGGCTATAGCCTTTGGTCTGCGGGGGTTGGGGAGGGGGGTTCGGGGGCTCTGTGTCTCGGAAATGGGTACAGTCTTTTTAAGGGTCCTCGTGTACCCAGTGAGAGGCTCTGATCAGGAAGCCTGCCTAAAATGGCAAGAAATGCCTAAGCGGCATGGCGCGTGAAATAATCATGGGGCAGTGACGGGTTATAACTTTGTCCGCGGGGTTGGGGTGGGGGTTAGGGGCTCTTGGCGTCGGAAATGGGTACAGTCTTTTCAAGGGTTCTTGTGTGCCCAGTGGGAGGCTACAGTCAGAGACCTGCCCTAAAATGGAAAGAAATGCCCAGCGGCGCAGTGCACGAAATAGTCACATGCGCCAGTGGGCTATAGCGTCTGTTCCACGGGGTTTCGGGAGGGGGGATTGGGTACTCTGGCCATCGAAAACGGGTCTAGTCTTTTAGAGTAGCCTTGCGTACTCGGTGGGAACCTCTGATGCAGGGCCTTCCTAAAAAGGCAAGAAGTGTCCCACGGCGGAGCGCGCGAAATAGTCTCCAAGCCCGGTGGGCTATCGCCTTTGGTCCGCGGGGGTTGGGGAGGGGGGTTCGGGGGCTCTGGTCTTCGAAAATGGGTACAATCATTTCGAGGGTCCTCGTGTGACCAGTGGGAGGCTACGGTCAGAAGCCTGCCCTAAAATGGCAAGAAATACCCCGTGCCGCATTGCGTGAAATAGTCGCCGAGGCCAGTGGGCTATAGCCTTTGGTCCGCGGGGGTTGGGGAGGGGGGTTCGGGGGCTCTGATCGTCGGAAAGGGGTACAGTCTTTTCGACTATCCTCGTGTGCCCAGTGGGAGGCTACGGTCAGAAGCCTGCCCTAAAATGGCAAGAAATGCCCAGCGGCGCGTCGCGTGAAATAGTCGCCGAGGCCGGTGGGGTATAGCCTTTGGTCCGCGTGGTTCGGGGGCTCTGATCGTCGAAAATGGGTACAGTCTTTTCGACGGTCTTCGTGTGCCAAGTGGGAGGCTACGATCTGAGGCCTGCCCTAAAATGGCCAGAAATGCCCAGCGGCGTACGCGTGAAATTGTCGCCGAGGCCGGTGGGCTATAGCCTTTGGTCCGCGGGGGTTGGGGAGGGGGGTTCGGGGGTTCTGGTCATCGAAAATGGGTACAGTCTTTTCGAGGGTCCTCGTGTGCCCAGTTGGAGGCTACGGTCAAAAGCCTGCCCTAAAATGGCAAGAAATGCCCAGCGGCGCAGCGCGTGAAATAGTCGCCGATGCCGGTGGGCTAGAACCTTTCTTCCGAGGGTTGGGGAGGGGGGTTCGGGGGCTCTGGGCTTCGGAAATGGGTGTAGTCTTTTCGAGGGTGCTCGTGTGCCCAGTGGGAGGCTACGGTCAGAAGCCTGCCATAAAATGGCAAGAAATGGCCAGCGGCGCAGCCCATGAAATAGTCACCGAGGCCGGCGGGCTATAGCCTTTGGTCTGTGGGGGTTGGGGAGGGGGGTTCGGGGGCTCTGGGCATCGGAAATGGGTACAGTCTTTTCGAGGGTCCTCGTGTACCCAGTGGGAGGCTACGGTCAGAAGCCTGCTCTAAAATGGCAAGAAATACCCAGCGTCGCAGCCCGTGAAATAGTCGCCGAGGCCGGTGGGCTATAGCCTTTGGTCTGCGGGGGTTGGGGAGGTGGGTTCGGGGGCTCTGGGCATCGGAAATGGGTACAATCTTTTTAAGGGTCCTCGTGTGCCCAGTGGGAGGCTACGGTCAGAAGCCTGCCCTAAAATGTGAAAATGCCTAAGCAGCGCAGCGATTAGAAAAGTCGCAGGGCGGCAGCTGTAGCCTTTGTCCATGAGGGGTTGGGGTGGGGGGTTCGGGGGCTCTGGGCGTCGGAATTGGGTACAGTCTTTTCAAGGGTTCTTGTGTGCCCAGTGGGAGGCTACGGTCAGAGACCTGCCCAAAAATGGAAAGAAATGCCCAGCGGCACAGTGCACGAAATAGTCACTTGCGCCAGTGGGCTATAGCGTCTGTTCCACGGGGGTTCGGGAGGGGGGTTTGGGGACTCTGACCATCGAAAACGGGTCTAGTCTTTTTCAGTAGCCTCGCGTACTCAGTGGGAGCCTACGGTCTGAGGCCTTCCCTAAAAAGGCAAGAAGTGTCCCACGGCGGAGCGCGCGAAATAGTCTCCAAGCCCGGTGGGCTATCGCCTTTGGTCCGCGGGGGTTGGGGAGGGGGGTTCGGGGGCTCTGGTCTTCGAAAATGGGTACAATCATTTCGAGGGTCCTCGTGTGACCAGTGGGAGGCTACGGTCAGAAGCCTGCCCTAAAATGGCAAGAAATACCCCGTGCCGCATTGCGTGAAATAGTCGCCGAGGCCAGTGGGCTATAGCCTTTGGTCCTTGAGGGGTTGGGAGGGGTTGAGGGCTCTGATCGTCGGAAAGGGGTACAGTCTTTTCGACTATCCTCGTGTGCCCAGTGGGAGGCTACGGTTAGAAGCCTGCCATAAAATGGCAAGAAATGCCCGGCGGCGTAGCGCGTGAAATAGTCGCCGAGGCCGGTGGGCTATAGCCTTTGGTCCGCAGGGGTTGGGGAGGGGGGTTCGGGGGTTCTTGGCATCGGAAATGGGTACAGTCTTTTCGAGGGTCCTCGTGTACCCAGTGGGAGGCTACGGTCAGAAGCCTGCCCTAAAATGGCAAGAAATACCCAGCGTCGCAGCCTGTGAAATAGTCGCCGAAGCCGGTGGGCTATAGCCTTTGGTCTGCGGGGGTTGGGGAGGGGGGTTCGGGGGCTCTGTGTCTCGGAAATGGGTACAGTCTTTTTAAGGGTCCTCGTGTACCCAGTGGGAGGCTACGGTCAGAAGCCTGCCCTAAAATGGCAAGAAATGCCTAGCGGCGCAGCGCGTGAAATAGTCGCCGAGGCCGGCGGGTTATAGCCTTTTGTCCGCGGGGGTTGGGGTGGGGGGTTCGGGGGCTCTGGGCGTCGGAAATGGGTACAGTCTTTTCAAGGGTTCTTGTGTGCCCAGTGGGAGGCTACGGTCAGAGACCTGCCCTAAAATGGAAAGAAATGCCCAGCGGCGCAGTGCACGAAATAGTCACCTGCGCCAGTGGGCTATAGCGTCTGTTCCACGGGGTTTCGGGAGGGGGGTTTGGGGACTCTGGCCATCGAAAACGGGTCTAGTCTTTTTGAGTAGCCTTGCGTACTCAGTGGGAGCCTACGGTCTGAGGCCTGCCCTAAAAAGGCAAGAAATGTCCCACAGGCCTTGGCGAAATAGTCTCAAGCCGGTGGGCTATAGCGCCTTTGGTCCTTGAGGGGTTGGGGGGGGTGGGGGGGCTCTGGTCTTCGAAAATGGGTACAATCATTTCGAGGGTCCTCGTGTGACCAGTGGGAGGCTACGGTCAGAAGCCTGCCCTAAAATGGCAAGAAATACCCCGTGCCGCATTGCGTGAAATAGTCGCCGAGGCCAGTGGGCTATAGCCTTTGGTCCGCGGGGGTTGGGGAGGGTTGGGGCTCGATCGTCGGAAGGGTACAGTCTTTTCGACTATCCTCGTGCTTGATGGGAGGCTACGGTCAGAAGCCTGCCCTAAAATCGAAAAGAAATGCCAGTGACGTCGCGTGAAATAGTCAGGAGGCGGTGGGGTATAACTGGTCAGCGTGGTTGGGGGCTCGATCGTCGAAAATGGGTACAGTCTTTTCGGCCGGTCTTGTGTAAGTGGGAGGCTACGATCTGAGGCCTGCCCTAAAATGGCCGAAAATGCTTGAGCGTCTTGGCGTGAAATAGTCACCGAGGCCGGTGGGCTATAGCCTTTGGTCCGCGGGGGTTGGGGAGGGGCGTTCGGGGGCTCTGGTCATCGAAAATGGGTACAGTCTTTTCGAGGGTCCTCGTGTGCCCAGTTGTAGGCTACGGTCAGAAGCCTGCCCTAAAATGGCAAGAAATGCCCAGTATGCGTGAAATAATCATGCCGATGCACGGTGGGCTAGAACACTCTTCCGAGGGTTGGGAGGGGTTGGGGCTCTGGGCTTCGGAAATGGGTGTAGTCTTTTCGAGGGTGCTCGTGTGCCCAGTGGGAGGCTGGTCAGAGCCTGCCATAAAATGGCAAAAATATGTGGCGCAGCCAGAAATAGTCAACGGGCTATGTGCTTTGGTCTGTGGGGGTTGGGAGGGGTTCGGGGGCTCACTGGGCATGGGAAATGGGTACAGTCTTTTGAGGGTCCTCGTGTACCCAGTGGGAGGCTCGGTCAGGCTTTGCTCTAAAATGGCAAGAAATACCAGTGCATGGCCCGTGAAATAGTCGCCGAGGCCGGTGGGCTATAGCCTTTGGTCTGCGGGGGTTGGGGAGGTGGGTTCGGGGGCTCTGGGCATCGGAAATGGGTACAATCTTTTTAAGGGTCCTCGTGTGCCCAGTGGGAGGCTACGGTCAGAAGCCTGCCCTAAAATGGCAAGAAATGCCTAGCGGTAGCATAGCGTGAAAAAGTCAGCCAGGCGTGAGCTGTAACTCTTTGTCCATGAGGGGTGGGGGGGGGGGGTTGGGGGGCTCTGGGCGTCGGAATTGGGTACAGTCTTTTCAAGGGTTCTTGTGTGCCCAGTTGGAGGCTACGGTCAGAGACCTGCCCAAAAATGGAAAGAAATGCCCAGCGGCACAGTGCACGAAATAGTCACTTGCGCCAGTGGGCTATAGCGTCTGTTCCACGGGGGTTCGGGAGGGGGGTTTGGGGACTCTGACCATCGAAAACGGGTCTAGTCTTTTTCAGTAGCCTCGCGTACTCAGTGGGAGCCTACGGTCTGAGGCCTTCCCTAAAAAGGCAAGAAGTGTCCCAGTGAGGCAGAAATAGTCTCAAGCAGTGGGCTCTCGCCTTTGGTCCGCGGGGGTGGGGGGGGGGGGCGCGGGGGCTCTGGTCTTCGAAAATGGGTACAATCATTTCGAGGGTCCTCGTGTGACCAGTGGGAGGCTACGGTCAGAAGCCTGCCCTAAAATGGCAAGAAATACCCCGTGCCGCATTGCGTGAAATAGTCGCCGAGGCCAGTGGGCTATAGCCTTTGGTCCGCGGGGGTTGGGGAGGGGGGTTCGGGGGCTCTGATCGTCGGAAAGGGGTACAGTCTTTTCGACTATCCTCGTGTGCCCAGTGGGAGGCTACGGTCAGAAGCCTGCCCTAAAATCGCAAGAAATGCCCAGCGGCGCGTCGCGTGAAATAGTCACCGAGGCCGGTGGGGTATACTGGTCCAGCGTGGTTGGGGCTCGATCGTCGAAAATGGGTACAGTCTTTTCGGCGGTCTTACGTATGCCAAGTGGGAGGCTACGATCTGAGGCCTGCCTAAAATGGCAGAAATGCCCAATGACGTCTGTGAAGTGTCATGAGGCGGTGGGCTATAGCCTTTGGTCCTTGAGGGGTTGGGAGGGGTTCGGGGTTACGGTCGCCAATGGGTCTGATCTTTTGAGGGTCCTCGTGTGATTGGAGGCTCGGTCAAGCTGCCTAAAATGGCAAGAAATGCCAGTGGCGCTTGTGCGTGAAATAATCATGGAATGCCGGTGGGCTAGAACCTTTCTTCCGAGGGTTGGGGAGGGGGGTTCGGGGGCTCTGGGCTTCGGAAATGGGTGTAGTCTTTTCGAGGGTGCTCGTGTGCCCAGTGGGAGGCTACGGTCAGAAGCCTGCCCTAAAATAAAATGGCAGAAATGTGTGGCGCAATATGAAATAGTCAAGTGGCGGGCTATGTGCTGATGCAATGGGGGTTGGGGAGGGGGGTTCGGGGGCTCTGGGCATCGGAAATGGGTACAGTCTTTTCGAGGGTCCTCGTGTACCCAGTGGGAGGCTACGGTCAGAAGCCTGCTCTAAAATGGCAAGAAATACCCAGCGTCGCAGCCCGTGAAATAGTCGCCGAGGCCGGTGGGCTATAGCCTTTGGTCTGCGGGGGTTGGGGAGGTGGGTTCGGGGGCTCTGGGCATCGGAAATGGGTACAATCTTTTTAAGGGTCCTCGTGTGCCCAGTGGGAGGCTACGGTCAGAAGCCTGCCCTAAAATGGCAAGAAATGCCTAGCGGTATGGCAGCGTGAAAAGTCATGAGGCAGCGGGCTGTAACCTTTGTCCATGAGGGTTGGGGTGGGGGTTCGGGGCTCAGGCGTGGTGGGTACAGTCTTTTCAAGGGTTCTTGCGTGCCAGTTGGAGCTCTGGTCGAGACCTGCCCAAAATGGAAAGAAATGCCAGTGACACATTACACAAAAATAGTCACTTGCGCCAGTGGGCTATAGCGTCTGTTCCACGGGGGTTCGGGAGGGGGGTTTGGGGACTCTGACCATCGAAAACGGGTCTAGTCTTTTTCAGTAGCCTCGCGTACTCAGTGGGAGCCTACGGTCTGAGGCCTTCCCTAAAAAGGCAAGAAGTGTCCCACGGCGGAGCGCGCGAAATAGTCTCCAAGCCCGGTGGGCTATCGCCTTTGGTCCGCGGGGGTTGGGGAGGGGGGTTCGGGGGCTCTGGTCTTCGAAAATGGGTACAATCATTTCGAGGGTCCTCGTGTGACCAGTGGGAGGCTCTGATTCGAGCCTGCCCTAAAATGGCAAGAAATACCCGTGCCGCATTACGTGAAATAGTCAGCCAAGGCAGGTGGGCTATAGCCTTTGGTCCATGAGGGTTGGGGAGGGTTGGGGGGCTCTGATCGTCGGAAAGGGGTACAGTCTTTTCGACTATCCTCGTGTTGATGGAGGCTACGGTTAGAAGCACTGCCTTAAAATAACAAGAAATGCCACGTGGCGATGAAATAATCATGAGGTGGTGGGCTATAGCCTTTGGTCCATGAGGGGTTGGGGAGGGTTCGGGGTTCTTGGCATGAAATGGAGTGCAGTCTTTTGAGGTCCTCGTGTACCCGATGGGAGGCTCTGATCAGAAGCCTGCCTAAAATGGCAAAAATACAGTGTCAGACCTGTGAAATAATCAGCAGCCGGTGGGCTATAATGCTGGTCTGCGGGGGTTGGGAGGGTTGGGGGCTCTGTGTCTCGGAAATGGAGTGCAGTCTTTTAAGGGTCCTCGTGTGCCCAGTGGGAGGCTCTGGAAGCCTGCCCTAAAATGGCAAGAAATGCCTAGCTGTAGCAGCGCGTGAAATAATCCTTGAGGCAGGCCGGGTTATAGCCTTTGTCCATGAGGGGTTGGGGTGGGGGTTATGGGGGGCTCTGGGCGTCGGAAATGGGTACAGTCTTTTCAAGGGTTCTTGTGTGCCCAGTGGGAGGCTCTGATCGAGACACTGCAAATGGAAAGAAATGCCAGTGACGCGGTGCAGAAATAGTCACTGCGCCCGGTGGGCTATAGCGTCTTATCCACGGGGTTTCGGGAGGGGGGTTTGGGGACTCTGGCCATCGAAAACGGGTCTAGTCTTTTTGAGTAGCCTTGCGTACTCAGTGGGAACCCTCTGATGAGGCCTGCCTAAAGGCAAGAAATGTCCCACAGCGGGCCTTGAAATAGTCTCAAGCCGGTGGGCCTGTGCTGGTCCAGCGGGGTTGGGAGGGTTGGGGGCTCTGGTCATCGAAAATGGGTACAATCTTTTCGAGGGTCCTCGTGTGACCAGTGGGATGCTACGGTCAGAAGCCTGCCCTAAAATGGCAAGAAATACCCCGTGCCGCATTGCGTGAAATAGTCGCCGAGGCCGGTGGGCTATAGCCTTTGGTCCGCGTGGGTTGGGGAGGTGGTTTAGGCTCCTCTGATCGTCGGAAATGGGTACAATCTTTTCGACGGTCCTCGTGTGCCAAGTGGGAGGCTACGGTCAGAGGCCTGCCCTAAAATGGCCAGAAATGTCCAGCGGCGCAGCGTGTGAAATAGTCGCCGAGGCCGGTGGGCTATACCACACAGTCCCGTGGGGTTGGGAGGGGTTCGGGGCTCTGGTCATCGAAAATGGGTACAGTCTTTTCGAGGGTCCTCGTGTGCCCAGTGGGAGGCTTCGGTCAGAAGCCTGCCCTAAAATGGCAAGAAATGCCCCGCGGCGCATCGCGTGAAATAGTCGCCGAGGCCGGTGGGCTATAGCCTTTGGTCCGCGGGGGTCGGGGAGGGGGGTTCGGGGGCTCTGATCGTCGGAAATGGGTACAGTCTTTTCGACTATCCTCGTGTGCCAAGTGGGAGGCTACGGTCAGAGGCCGGCCTTAAAATGGCAAGAAATGGCCTGCGGCGCAGCGCGTGAAATATTCGCCGAGGCCGGTGGGCTATAGCCTTTGGTCTGCGGGTGTTGGGGAGGGGGGTTAGGGGGCTCTGGGCATCGGAAATGGGTACAGTCTTTTTAAGGGTCCTCGTGTGCCCAGTGGGAGGCTACGGTCAGAAGCCTGCCCTAAAATGGAAAGAAATGCCTAGCGGCGCAGCGCGTGAAATAGTCGCCGAGGCCGGCGGGCTATAGCCTTTTGTCCGCGGGGGTTGGGGTGGGGGGTTCGGGGGCTCTGGGCGTCGGAAATGGGTACAGTCTTTTCAAGGGTTCTTGTGTGCCCAGTGGGAGGCTCTGATCGAGACCTGCCCTAAAATGGCAAGAAATACCAGTCATGGCCAGTGAAATAGTCAGCAAAGCCGGTGGGCTATAACTTTAGTCTGCAGGGGTTGGGAGGGGTTCGGGGCTCTGTCTCGGAAATGGGTACAGTCTTTTTAAGGGTCCTCGTGTACCCGGTGGAGGCTACGGTCAAGCCTGCCCTAAAATGGCAAAAAGTACCTAAGCGGTAGCAGCGTGAAATAATCATGGCGGCAGTTATACTCTCTTTGTCCATGAGGTTGGGGTGGGGGTTAGGGGCTCAGGCGTCGAAATGGGTACAGTCTTTTCAAGGGTTCTTGTGTGCCCGGTGGGAGGCTCAGTCGAGACACTGCTAAATGGAAAGAAATGCCAGGCGCGATGCACAGAAATAGTCACTGCGCCCGGTGGGCTATAGCGTCTGTTCACGGGGTTTGGGAGGGGTTTGGGACTCGGCCGCCAGCGGGTCTAGTCTTTTGAGTAGCCTCGAGTACGCAGTGGGAGCCTACGGTCTGAGGCATGCCCTAAAAAGGCAAGAAATGTCCCACAGCCATGAGCGAAATAGTCTCAAGCCGGTGGGCTATATGCTTTGATCCCATGAGGGGTTGGGAGGGGGGTTGAGGGCTCACAGTCGCCAATGGGTACAATCTTTTCGAGGGTCCTTGTGTGACCAGTGGGAGGCTACGGTCAGAAGCTTGCCCTAAAATGGCAAGAAATACCCCGTGCCGCATTGCGTGAAATAGTCGCCGAGGCCGGTGGGCTATAGCCTTTGGTCCGCGGGGGTTGGGGAGGGGGGTTCGGGGGCTCTGATCGTCGGAAATGGGTACAATCTTTTCGACGGTCCTCGTGTGCCAAGTGGGAGGCTACGGTCAGAGGCCTGCCCTAAAATGGCCAGAAATGTCCAGCGGCGCATCGCGTGAAATAGTCGCCGAGGCCGGTGGGCTATACCCTTTGGTCCGCGGGGGTTGGGGAGGGGGGTTCGGGGGCTCTGGTCATCGAAAATGGGTACAGTCTTTTCGAGGGTCCTTGTGTGCCCAGTGGGAGGCTACGGTCAGAAGCCTGCCCTAAAATGGCAAGAAATGCCCCTCGGCGCATCGCGTGAAATAGTCGCCGAGGCCGGTGGGCTATAGCCTTTGGTCCGCGGGGTCGGGGAGGGGGGTTCGGGGGCTCTGATCGTCGGAAATGGGTACAGTCTTTTCGACTATCCTCGTGTGCCAAGTGGCAGGCTACGGTCAGAGGCCGGCCTTAAATAAAATAGCAAAATGGCCTCTGTGCGTGAAATATTCGCCGAGGCCGGTGGGCTATAGCCTTTGGTCTGCGGGTGTTGGGGAGGGGGGTTCGGGGGCTCTGGGCATCGGAAATGGGTACAGTCTTTTTAAGGGTCCTCGTGTGCCCAGTGGGAGGCTACGGTCAGAAGCCTGCCCTAAAATGGAAAGAAATGCCTAGCGGCGCAGCGCGTGAAATAGTCATGAGGCAGTGAACTGTACTGCTTTGTCAGCGGGGTTGGGTGGGGGGTTCGGGGGCTCTGGGCGTCAGAAATGGGTACAGTCTTTTCAAGGGTTCTTGTGTGCCCAGTGGGAGGCTACGGTCAGAGACCTGCCCTAAAATGGCAAGAAATACCCAGCGTCGCAGCCCGTGAAATAGTCGCCGAAGCCGGTGGGCTATAGCCTTTGGTCTGCGGGGGTTGGGGAGCGGGGTTCGGGGGCTCTGATCGTCGGAAATGGGTACAATCTTTTCGACGGTCCTCGTGTGCCAAGTGGGAGGCTACGGTCAGAGGCCTGCCCTAAAATGGCCAAAAATGTCCAGCGGCGCATCGCGTGAAATAGTCAGTGAGGCGGTGGGCTATAACTTTGATCCCATGAGGGGTTGGGGTGGGGGGTTCGGGGGCTCTGGGCGTCGGAAATGGGTACAGTCTTTTCAAGGGTTCTTGTGTGCCCAATGGGAGGCTACGGTCAGAGACCGGCCCTAAAATGGAAAGAAATGCCCAGCGGCGCAGTGCACGAAATAGTCACCTGCGCTAGTGGGCTATAGCGTCTGTTCCACGGGGTTTCGGGAGGGGGGTTTGGGAACTCTGGCCATCAAAAATGGGTCTAGTCTTTTAGAGTAGCCTCGCGTACTCAGTGGGAGCCTACGATCTGAGGCCTGCCCTAAAAAGGAAAGAAATGTCCCACGGCGGAGCGCGCGAAATAGTCTCCAACCCCGGTGGGCTATAGCCTTTGGTCCGCGGGGGTTGGGGAGGGGGGTTCGGGGGCTCTGGTCATCAAAAATGGGTACAATCTTTTCGAGGGTCCTCGTGTGACCCGTGGGAGGCTACGGTCAGGAGCCTGCCCTAAAATGACAAGAAATACCCCGTGCCGCATTGCGTGAAATAGTCGCCGAGGCCGGTGGGCTATAGCCTTTGGTCCGCGGGGGTCGGGGAGGGGGGTTCGGGGGCTCTGATCGTCGGAAATGGGTACAGTCTTTTCGACTATCCTCGTGTTCCCAGTGGGAGGCTACAGTCAGAAGCCTGCCATAAAATGGCAAGAAATGCCCAGCGGCGCAGTGCGTGAAATAGTCGCCAAGGCCGGTGGGCTATAGCCTTTGGTCCGCAAGGGTTGGGGAGGGGGGTTCGGGGGTTCTTGGCATCGGAAATGGGTACAGTCTTTTCGAGGGTCCTCGTGTACCCAGTGGGAGGCAACGGTCATAAGCCTGCCCTAAAATGGCAAGAAATACCCAGCGTCGCAGCCCGTGAAATAGTCGCCGAAGCCGGTGGGCTATAGCCTTTGGTTTGCGGGGGTTGGGGAGGGGGGTTCGGGGGCTCTGGGCGTCAGAAATGGGTCCAGTATTTTTAAGGGTCCTCGTGTGCCCAGTGGGAGGCTCTGATTCAAGCACTGCCTAAAATGGCAAAAATGCCTAGCGTCGCGGTAGCGTGAAATAGTCGCCCGGCAGACTGTTTATATTTGAGGGGTTGGTTGGGGTGGGGGGTTCCGGGGGCTCTGGGCGTCGGAAATGGGTACAGTCTTTTTAAGGGTTCTTGTGTGCCCAGTGGGAGGCTACGGTCAGACACACTTAAAATGGAAAGAAATGGCCAGTAGCGCGGTGCAAGCAGTCACTGCGATGGGCTATAGCGTCTGTTCCACAGGGGTTGGGGAGGGTTTGGGGACTCGACCAGCAAGTCTAGTCTTTTTGAGTAGCCTCGCGTACTCAGTGGGAACCCTCTGATGCAGGCCTGCCCTAAAAAGGCAAGAAATGTCCCACAGAAGGCCTTGAGTGTCTCAAGCCCGGTGGTCTATAGCCTTTGGTCCATGAGGGTTGGGAGGGTTCAGGGCTCTGGTCATCGAAATGGGTACAATCTTTTGAGGTCCTCGTGTGACCAGTGGGAGGCTACGGTCGAGGCACTGCCTAAAATGGCCAGAAATGCCAGTGTGGCTGACACGTGAAATAGTCGCCCAGGTGGGCTATACCCTTTGGTCCGCGGGGGGTGGGGAGGGGGGTTCGGGGGCTCTGGTCATCGAAAATGGGTCAGATCTTTTCGAGGTCTCGTGTGCCCAGTGGGAGGCCTCTGGTCAGAAGCCTGCCTAAAATAACAAGAAATACTTGTGGCGCATCGCGTGAAATAATCGCCGAGGCCGGTGGGCTATAGGCTTTAGTCCCATGAGGGGTCGGGAGGGGTTGAGGGCTCTGATCGTCGGAAAGGGGTACAGTCTTTTCGACTATCCTCGTGTGCTTGATGGGAGGCTACGGTCGAGACACCCTAAAATGCCAAAAATGCCTGCTGGCGCCTTGACGCGTGAAATAATCAGCCAAGGCGGTGGGCTATAGCTTTGGTCATGAGGGGTTAGGGAGGGGTTGAGGCTCTGGACATAGTAAATGGGTACAGTCCTTTCGAGGTCCTCGTGTGCCCGATGGGAGGCTCTGATGAGCACAAGCCGTAAAATGGCAAGTAATCCCAGCGTGTCGTAGTAGCGTGAAATAGTCGCCAGGACCGGTGGGCTATAGCCTTTGGTCCACAGGGGTTGGGAGGGTCTACAGGGCTCAGGGGTCAGGAAATGGGTGCAGTCTTTTCGAGGGTCCTCATGTGCCTAGTGGGAGGCTACGGTCAGGAAGCCTGCCCTAAAATGACAAGAAATGCCAATGCGGCGCATCGCGTGAAATAATCGCCCGAGGGCAGTGGGCTATAATACTGGTCCATGAGGGGTTGGGAGGGGCGTTCGGGGCTCACAGGCATGGAAATGGGTAAAGTCTTTTCGAGGGTCCTCGTGCTTGAGTGGGAGGCTACGGTCAGAAAGCCTGCCTAAAAGTTACAAGAAATGTCCAGCGGCGCAGCGTGAAATAGTCAGCCGGGCGGTGGGCTATAGCCTTTGGTCGCATGAGGGGTTGGGGTAGAGATCGGGGCTCTGGGTGTCGGAAATGGGTACAGTCTTTTCGAGGGTCTCGTGTGCCATTGGGATCTCGGTCTGAGCCTGCCTAAAATGGCAAGAAATGCCAGTGGCGTAGCGTGAAATAATCCTGGCCAGAGGCAGGCTATAATAACTGGTCCATGAGGTTGGGAGGGATCGGGTGCTCTGGGCTTCGGAAATGGGTACAGTCTTCTCAAGGGTTCTCGTGTGCCTAGTGGGACTATACGATCAGAAGCCTGCCATAAAATGGCAAGAGATGCCAATGGTGGCGCATGAAATAATCAGCAGGCGGTGGGCTATAGCCCTTAGTCCCATGAGGGTTGGGAGGGTTCCGGGGCTCTGGGTGTCAGACATGGGTACAGTCTTTTCGAGGGTTCTCGTGTGCCTAGTGGGAGGCTATGCTCAGAGGGCTGACCTAAAATGGCAAGAATTGCCCAGCGGCGCAACGCACGAAATAGTCGCCGGGGCCGGTGGGCTATAGCGTCTGTTCCACGGGGGTTCGGGAGGGGGGTTTGGGGACTCTGGCCATCAGAAATGGGTCTAGTCTTTTTGAGTAGCCTCGCGTGCTCAGTGGGAGCCTACGGTCAGTGGCCTGCCCTAAAAAGACAAGAAATGTCTACCAGCGGGGCGAAATAGTCTCCAAGCCCGGTGGGCTATAGCCTTTGGTCCGCGGGGGTTGGGTAGGGGGTTCGGGGGCTCTGGCTGTCGGAAATGGGTATAGCCTTTTTGAGGGTCCTCGTATGCCCAGTGGGAGGCTACGGTCAGAAGCCTACCCTAAAATGGCAAGAAATGCCCAGCGCAGCGTGAAATAATCAGCCGGGCTATAGCCTTTGGTCCGCGGGGGTTGGGGAGGGGGGATCGGGTGCTCTGGGCTTCGGAAATGGGTACAGTCTTCTCAAGGGTTCTCGTGTGCCTAGTGGGAGGCTATGGTCAGAGGGCTGACCTAAAATGGCAAGAATTGTGGATGTATACGAATAGTCATGGGGCTGGTGGGCTATAAATCTGGTTCCACGGGGGTTCGGGAGGGGGGTTTGGGGACTCTAGCCATCGGAAATGAGTCTAGTCATTTTGACTAGCCTCGCGTGCTCAGTGGAAGCCTACGGTCTGAGGCCTGCCCTAAAAAGGAAAGAAATGTCCCACGGCGGAGCCCGCGAAATAGTCTCCGAGCCCGGTGGGCTATAGCCTTTGGTCCGCGGGGGTTGGGTAGCGGGTTCTGGGGCTCTGGCCGTTGGAAATGGGTACAATCTTTTCGAGGGTCCTCGTGTGCCCAGTAGGAGGCTACGGTCAGAAGTCTGCCCTAAAATGGCAAGAAATGCCCAGCGGCGCAGCGCGTGAAATAGTCGTAGAGGCCGGTGGGCTATAGCATATGGTCTGCAGGGGTTGGGGAGGGGGGTTTAGGTATTCTGGGCGTCGGAAATGGGTACAGTCTTTTCGAGGGTTCTCGTGTGCCCAGTGGGAGGCTACGGTCAGAGCACATACTAAAATAAGAAATGCTTAGCCGCGTGCGTGAAATAGTCGTGAGGCCGGTGGGCTGCTATAGCATATTGCGGGGTTGGGAGGGGTTTAGGTATTACAGGCGTCGGAAATGGGTACAGTCTTTTCGAGGGTTCTCGTGTGATGGGAGGCTCTGGTCAAGCACACAAAATGGCAAAAGAAATGCCAGTGGTGGAGCGTGAAATAATCATGGGGCGGTGGGCTGTGCCTTTGGTCCATGAGGGTTGGGGTGGGGGTTCGGGGTTACAGGCGTCGGAAATAGTTCTGATCTTTTCGAGGTCCTCGTGTGATGGGAGGCTACGGTCAGCACCTAAATAAGAAAATGCCAGCATGGCCGCGTGAAATAATCATGAGGCGGTGGGCTATAGCCTTTGGTCCTTGGGGTTGGGGTGGGGGTTCGGGGGTTACAGGCGTCGGAAATGGGTACAGTCTTTTCGAGGGTCCTCGTGTGCCCAGTGGGAGGCTACGGTCAGAAGCCTGCCCTAAAATGGTAAGAAATGCCCAGCGGCGCAGCGCGTGAAATAGTCACCGAGGCCGGTGGGCTATAGCCTTTGGTCCGCGGGGGTTGGGGTGGGGGGATCGGGGGCTCTGGGCGTCGGAAATGGGTACAGTCTTTTCAAGGGTTCTCGTGTGCCCAGTGGGAGGCTACGTCGAGGCACATACTAAAATGGCATGAAATACCCAGTGGCGCACGATATAGTCAGCCGAGCGGTGGGCTATAGCGTCTGTTCCACGGGGTTCGGGAGGGGGTTTGGTAACTCGGCCATCGAAATGGGTCTAGTCTTTTGAGTAGCCTCGCGTGCTCGATTGGGAGCTCTGATGAGGCACTGCCTAAAAAGGCAAGAAATGTCCACAGTGGCGTCTTGAAAGAGTCGGCGAGCCCGGTGGGCTATAGCCTTTGGTCCGCGGGGGTTGGGTATGGGGTTCGGGGGCTCTGGCCGTTGGAAATGGGTACAGTCTTTTTGAAGGTCCTCGTTTTCCCAGTGGGAGGCTGCGGTCAGAGGCCTGGCCTAAAATGGCAAGAAATGCCCAGCGGCGCAGCGCTTGAAATAGTCGCCGAGGCCGGTGGGCTATAGCCTTTGGTCCGCGGGGGTTGGGGAGGGGCGTTCGGGGGCTCTGGTCGTCGGAAATGGGTACAGTGTTTTCGAGGGTCCTCGTCTGACCAGTCGGAGGCTACGGTCAGCGCTTGCCTGAAAATGGCAAGAAATGCCCAGAGGCGCAGCGCGTGAAATAGTCGCCGAGGCCGGTGGGCTATAGCCTTTGGTCCGCGGTGGTTGGGGTGGGGGGTTCGGGGGTTCTGGGTGTCGGAAATTGGTACAGTCTTTTCGAGGGTCCTCGTGTGCCCAGTGGGAGGCTACGGTCAGAATCCTGCCCTAAAATGGCACGAAATACCCAGTGGCGCAGTGCACGATATAGTCGCCGGGGCTGGTGGGCTATAGCGTCTGTTCCACGGGGGTTCGGGAGGGGGGTTCGGGGCGTCAGAAATATACACAGTCTTTTCGACGGTCCTCGTGTGCGCAATGGGAGGCTACGGTCTGAAGCCTGCCCTAAAATGGCAAGAAATGCCCAATGACTGTCATGGAAATAATAATCGCCAGGCCCAGTGACTATGTCCTTGGTCCGCGGGGGTTGGTGAGGGAGGTCGGGGGCTCTGGTCATCGGAAATGGGTACAGTCACTTCGAGGGTCCTCGTGTGCCCAGTGCGAGGCTACGGTCAGAAACCTGCCCTAAAATGGCAAGAAATGCCCAGCGGCGCAGTGCACGAAATAGTCGCCGGGGCCGGCGGGCTATAGCGTCTGTTCCATGGGGGTTCGGGAGGGGGCTTTGGGGACTCTGGCCATCGGAAATGGGTCTAGTCTTCAGGTAGCCTCTCTCTTGCTCGATTAGGGACCTCTGGGTCTGAGGCCTGCCCTAAAAAGGCAAGAAATGTCCCACGGCGGAGCGCGCGAAAGAGTCTCTGAGCCCGGTGGGCTAAAGCTTTTGGTCCGCGAGGGTTGGGTAAGGGGTTCGGGGGCTCTGGGCGTCGGAAATGGGCACAGTCTTTTCGAGGGCCCTCTTGTGCCCAGTGGGAGGCTACGATCAGAAGCATTCCCTAAAATTGCGAGAAATGCCCAGCGGCGCATCGCGTGAAATAGTCGCCGAGGCTAGTGGGCTATAGCCTTTGGTCCGCGGGGGTTGGGGAGGGGTGTCGGGGGCTCTGGTCATCGGAAATGGGTACAGTCTTTTCGAGGGACCTCGTGTGCCCAGTGGGAGGCTACGGTCAGAAGCCTGCCCTAAAATGGCAAGAAATGCCCAGCGACGCAGTGCACGAAATAGTTGCCGGGGCTAGTCGGCTATAGCGTCTGTTCCACGGGGGTTCGGGAGGGGAGTTTGGGCACTCTGGCCATCGGAAATGGGTCTAGTCTTTTTGAGTACCCTCGCGTGCTCAGTGGGAACCCTCTGATCAGGCCTGCCTAAAGGCAAGAAATGTCCCAGCGAGGCGCTTTCGAAAGAAGTCTCTGAGCCAGTGGGCTAAAGCTTTGGTCCTTGAGGGTTGGGTAGGGGGTTCGAGACTCTGGGCGTCGAGAAATATACAGTCTTTCAGGTCCTCGTGTGCACAATGGGAGGCTACGGTCTGAAGCCTGCCTACTAAAATGGCAAGAAATGCTTATGGCGCATCGCCTTGTGAAATAATCATGGGGCAGTGAGACTATAACTGGTCCATGAGGGGATTGGGGAGGGTGTCGAGGCTCTCTTCATCAGAAATGGGTACAGTCTTTTCGAGGATCCTCGTATGCCAGGGAGCTACGGTCAAAGGCCTGCCCTAAAATGGCCAGAAATGCCCAGCGGCGCAGGGCGCGAAATAGTGGCCGAGGCCGGTGGGCTACAGCCTTTGGTCCGTGGGGGTTGGGGAGGGGGTTCGGGGGCTCTGGGCCTCGGAAATGGGTACAGTCTTTTCGAGGGTCCTCGTGTACTGACTGGGAGGCTACGGTCAGAGGCCTGCCATCAAATGGCAAGAAATGCCCAGCGGCGCAGCGCGCAAAATAGTTGCCGAGGCCGGCGGGCTATAGCCTTTGGTCCTCGGGGGCTCTGGTCATCGGAAATGGGTACAGTCTTTTCGAGGGGCGTCATGTGCCCAGTGGGAGTCTACGGTCAGAAGCCTGCCCTAAAATGGCAAGAAATACCCAGCGACGCAGTGCACGAAATAGTTGCCGGGGCTAGTCGGCTATAGCGTCTGTTCCACGGGGGTTCGGGAGGGGGGTTTGGGCACTCTGGCCATCGGAAATGGGTCTAGTCTTTTTGAGTACCCTCGCGTGCTCAGTGGGAGCCTACAGTCTGAGGCCTGCCCTAAAAAGGCAAGAAATGTCCCACGGCGGAGCGCTCGAAAGAGTCTCTGAGCCCGGTGGGCTAAAGCTTTTGGTCCGCGAGGGTTGGGTAAGGGGTTCGGGGGCTCTGGGCGTCAGAAATATACACAGTCTTTTCAACGGTCCTCGTGTGCACAATGGGAGGCTACGGTCTGAAGCCTGCCCTAAAATGACAAGAAATGCCAATGGCGCATCAGCATGAAATAGTCGCCGGGCGGGCTATAGCCTGTCATGAGGGATTGGGGAGGGGTGTCGGGGGCTCTATTCATCAGAAATGGGTACAGTCTTTTCGAGGATCCTCGTATGCCCAGGGGGAGGCTACGGTCAAAAGCCTGCCCTACAATCGCAAGAAATGCCAAGCGGCGCAGCACGTGAAATAGTCGCCGAGGTCGGTGGGCTACAGCCTTTGGTCCGTGGGGGTTGGGGAGGGGCGTTCGGGGGCTCTGGGCATCGGAAATGGGTACAGTCTTTTCGAGGGTCCTCGTGTGCCCAGTGGGAGGCTACGGTCAGAAGCCTGCCCTAAAATGGCAAGAAATGCCCAGCGGCGCATCGCGTGAAATAGTCGCCGAGGCCGGTGGGCTATAGCCTTTGGTCCTCGGGGGCTCTGGTCATCGGAAATGGGTACAGTCTTTTCGAGGGGCGTCATGTGCCCAGTGGGAGTCTACGGTCAGAAGCCTGCCCTAAAATGGCAAGAAATGCCCAGCGACGCAGTGCACGAAATAGTTGCCGGGGCTAGTCGGCTATAGCGTCTGTTCCACGGGGGTTCGGGAGGGGGGTTTGGGCACTCTGGCCATCGGAAATGGGTCTAGTCTTTTTGAGTACCCTCGCGTGCTCAGTGGGAGCCTACAGTCTGAGGCCTGCCCTAAAAAGGCAAGAAATGTCCCACGGCGGAGCGCGCGAAAGAGTCTCTGAGCCCGGTGGGCTATAGCCTTTTGTCCGCGAGGGTTGGGTAGGGGGTTCGGGGGCTCTGGGCGTCGGAAATGGGCACAGTCTTTTCGAGGGTCCTCGTGTGCCCAGTGGGAGGCTACGATCAGAAGCCTTCCCTAAAATTGCGAGAAATGCCCAGCGGCGCATCGCGTGAAATAGTCGCCGAGGCTAGTGGGCTATAGCCTTTGGTCCGCGGGGGTTGGGGAGGGGTGTCGGGGGCTCTAGAAATCGGAAATGGGTACAGTCTTTTCAAGGGACCTCGTGTACCCAGTGGGAGTCTACGGTCAGAAGCCTGCCCTAAAATGGCACCAAATGCCCACCGGCGCAGTGCACGAAATAGTCGTCGGGGCCGGTGGGCTATAGCCTTTGGTCCGCGAGGGTTGGGGAGGGATGTTCGGGGGCTCTGGGTGTCAGAAATGGGTACAGTCTTTTCGAGGGCCCTCGTGTACCCAGTGGGAGGCTACGGTCAGACGCCTGCCCTAAAATGGCAAGAAATGCCCAGTGCGCAACGCACGAAATAGTCACCGGGGCCGGTGAGCTATAGCGTCTGTTCCACGGGGGTTCGGGAGGGGGGTTTGGGGACTCTGGCCATCGGAAATGGGTCTAGTCTTTTTGAGTAGCCTCGCGTGCTCAATGGGAGCCTACGGTCAGTGGCCTGCCCTAAAAAGACAAGAAATGTCCCACGGCGGAGCACGCGAAATAGTCTCGAAGCCCGGTGGGCTATAGCCTTTTGTCCGCGGGGGTTGGGTAGGGGGTTCGGGGGCTCTGGCCGTCGGAAATGGGTACAGTCTTTTTGAGGGTCCTCGTATGCCCAGTGGGAGGCTACGGTCAGAAGCCTGCCCTAAAATGGCAGAAAATGCCGAGCGGCGCAGCGCGTGAAATAGTCACCGAGGCCGGTGGGCTATAGCCTTTGGTCCGCGGGGTTGGGGAGGGGCGTTCGGGGACTCTGGGCTTCGGAAATGGGTACAGTCTTTTCGAGGTTCCTCGTGTGCCCAGTGGGAGGCTACGGTCAGAGGCCTGACCTAAAATGGCAAGAAATGCCCAGCGGCGCAACGCATGAAATAGTCACCGGGGCCGGTGGGCTATAGCGTCTGTTCCACGGGGGTCGGGAGGGGGGTTTGGTGACTCTGGCCATCGGAAATGGGTCTAGTCTTTTTGAGTAGCCTCGCGTGCTCAGTGGGAGCCTACGGTCTGAGGCCTGCCCTAAAAAGGCAAGAAATGTCCCACGGCGGAGCGCGCGAAAAAGTCTCTGAGCCCGGTGGGCTAAAGCTTTTGGTCCGCGAGGGTTGGGTAGGGGGTTCGGGGGCTCTGGGCGTCGGAAATGGGCACAGTCTTTTCGAGGGTCCTCGTGTGCCCAGTGGGAGGCTATGATCAGAAGCCTTCCCTACAATTACGAGAAATGCCCAGCGGCGCATCGCGTGAAATAGTCGCCGAGGCTAGTGGGCTATAGCCTTTGGTCCGCGGGGGTTGGGGAGGGGTGTCGGGGGCTCAGGGCATCGGAAATGGGTACAGTCTTTTTGAGGGTCCTCGTATGCCCAGTGGGAGGCTACGGTCAGAAGCCTGCCCTAAAATGGCAGAAAATGCCCAGCGGCGCAGCGCGTGAAATAGTCACCGAGGCCGGTGGGCTATAGCCTTTGGTCCGCGGGGGTTGGGGAGGGGCGTTCGGGGACTCTGGGCTTCGGAAACGGGTACAGTCTTTTCGAGGTTCCTCGTGTGCCCAGTGGGAGGCTACGGTCAGAGGCCTGCCCTAAAATGGCAAGAAATGCCCAGCGGCGCAACGCACGAAATAGTCACCGGGGCCGGTGGGCTATAGCGTCTGTTCCACGGGGGTTCGGGAGGGGGGTTTGGTGACTCTGGCCATCGGAAATGGGTCTAGTCTTTTTGAGTAGCCTCGCGTGCTCAGTGGGAGCCTACGGTCTGAGGCACATACAAAAGGCAAGAAATGTCCCAGCACAGCGTGCGAAGAGTCCCGAGCCGGTGGGCTATGTGCTGGTCTGCGGGGTTGGGTCGGGGGTGGGGGGGCTCTGGGCGTCGGAAATGGGTACAGTCTTTTTGAGGGTCCTCGTATGCCCAGTGGGAGGCTACGGTCAGAAGCCTGCCCTAAAATGGCAGAAAATGCCCAGCGGCGCAGCGCGTGAAATAGTCACCGAGGCCGGTGGGCTATAATGGTCATGAGGGGTTGGGGTGGGCGTTCGGGGACTGGGCATCGGAAGCAGGTACAGTCTTTTCGAGGTCCTCGTGTGCCCAGTGGGAGGTGCAGTCAGAGGCTGCCCTAAAATGGCAAGAAATACCAGCATACGCACGAAATATACCAAGGGCCCGGTGGGCTATAGCGTCTATTCCACGGGGGTTCGGGAGGGGGGTTTGGTGACTCTGGCCATCGGAAATGGGTCTAGTCTTTTTGAGTAGCCTCGCGTGCTCAGTGGGAGCCTACGGTCTGAGGCCTACCCTAAAAGGGCAAGAAATGACCCACGGCACAGTGTGCGAAAGAGTCTCCGAGCCCGGTGGGCTATAGCCTTTGGTCCGCGGGGGTTGGGTAGGGGATTTGGGGGCTCTGGCTGTTGGAAGTGGAGTCTGATCTTTTTGAAGGTCTCGTTTGCCCAGTGGGAGGCTGCGGTCGAGGCTGGCCTAAAATGGCAAGAAATGCCAGTAGCCGTGAAATAGTCATGGGGCAGTGGGCTATAGCCTTTGGTCCTCGGGGGTTGGGGAGGGGGGTTCAGGGGCTCTGGTCATCGGAAATGGGTACAGTCTTTTCGAGGGGCCTCATGTGCCCAGTGGGAGTCTACGGTCAGAAGCCTGCCCTAAAATGGCACCAAATGCCCACCGGCGCAGTGCACGAAATAGTCGTCGGGGCCGGTGGGCTATAGCCTTTGGTCCGCGAGTGTTGGGGAGGGATGTTCGGGGGCTCTGGGTGTCAGAAATGGGTACAGTCATTTCGAGGGCCCTCGTGTACCCAGTGGGAGGCTACGGTCAGAGGCCTGCCCTAAAATGGCAAGAAATTCCCAGTGCGCAACGCACGAAATAGTCACCGGGGCCGGTGGGCTATAGCGTCTGTTCCACGGGGGTTCGGGAAGGGGGTTTGGGGACTCTGGCCATCGGAAATGGGTGTAGTCTTTTTGAGTAGCCTCGCGTGCTCAATGGGAGCCTACGGTCTGTGGCCTGCCCTAAAAAGACAAGAAATGTCCCACGGCGGAGCGCGCGAAATAGTCTCCAAGCCCGGTGGGCTATATCCTTTGGTCCGCAGGGATTGGGTAGGGGGTTCGGGGGCTCTGGCCGTCGGAAATGGGTACAGTATTTTCGAGGGTCCTCGTATGCGCAGTGGGAGGCTACGGTCAGAAGCCTGCCCTAAAATGGCAAGAAATGCCCAGCGGCGCGCGTGGAAATAGTCACAGGGCCGGTGGGCTATAGCCTTTGGTCATGAGGGTTGGGAGGGGCGTTCGGGGACTGCAGGCTTGAGCAGGTACAGTCTTTTCGAGGTTCCTCGTGTGCCCAGTGGGAGGCTACGGTCTGAGGCCTGCCCTAAAATGGCAAGAAATGCCAATGACATAGCACGAAATAGTCACCGGGGCGGTGGGCTATAAGCGTCTGTTCCACAGGGGTTCGGGAGGGGTTTGGTGACTCGGCCATCAGAATGGGTCTAGTCTTTTAGTAGCCTCGCGTGCTCGGTGGGAGCCTCACGGTCTGAGGCCTGCCTAAAAGCCAAGAAATGTCCCACTGACACGCGTCGAAAGTCTCCGAGCCCGGTGGGCTATAGCCTTTGGTCCGCGGGGGTTGGGTAGGGGATTTGGGGGCTCTGGCTGTTGGAAGTGGGTACAGTCTTTTCGAAGGTCCTCGTTTGCCCAGTGGGAGGCTGCGGTCAGAGGCCTGGCCTAAAATGGCAAGAAATGCCCAGCGGCGCAGCGCGTGAAATAATCATGGGGCGGTGGGCTATAGCCTTTGGTCCATGAGGGTTGGGGAGGGTTCGGGGGCTGCAGGTGTGGCAATGGGTACAGTCTTTTGGAGGGTCCTCGTGTGCCCAGTGGGAGGCTACGGTCAGAATCCTGCCCTAAAATGGCACGAAATGCCAGTGGCGCGATGTGCGATATAGTCAGGGGGCAGTGGGCTATACTGGTCATGAGGGTTGGGGTGGGGGGTCGGGGGCTCTGGTCATCGGAAATGGGTACAGTCATTTCGAAGGTCCTCGTGTGCCCAGCGCGAGGCTATGGTCAGAAGCCTGGCCTAAAATGGCAAGAAATGCCCAACGGGGCAGTGCACGAAATAGTTGCCGGGGCCGGTGGGCTATAGCGTCTGTTCCACGGGGGTTCGGGAGGGGGGTTTGGGCACTCTGGCCATCGGAAATGGGTCTAGTCTTTTTGAGTACCCTCGCGTGCTCAGTGGGAACCCTGATCTGAGGCACTGCCCTAAAAGGCAAGAAATATCCACAGTGGGCCTTGAAAGAGTCTCCGAGCCCGGTGGGCTAAAGCCTTTGGTCCGCGGGGTTGGGTAGGGGGTTCGGGGGCTCTGGCTGTCGAAAATTGGTACAGTCTTTTTGAGGGTCCACAGGTGCCCAGTGGGAGGCTACGGTCAGAAGCCTGCCCTAAAATGACAAGAAATGCCCAGCGGCGCAGCGCGTGAAATAGTCGCCGAGGCCGGTGGGCTATAGCCTTTGGTCCGCGGGGGTTGGGCAGGGGCGTTCGGGGGCTGGGCGTCGGAAATGGGTACAGTCTTTTCGAAGGTCCTCGTGTACCCAGTGGGAGGCTACGGTCAGCAGCCTGCCCTAAAATGGCAAGAAATGCCCAGCGGCGTATCGCGTGAAATAGTCGCCGAGGCCGGTGGGCTATAGCCTTTGGTCCGCGGGGGTTGGGGAGGGGTGTCGGGGGCTCTGGGCGTCAGAAATGGGTACAGTCTTTTCGAGGGACCTCGTGTGCCCAGTGGGAGGCTACGGTCACAAGCCTGCCCTAAAATGGCAAGAAATGCCCAGCGGCGCATCGCGTGAAATCGTCGTCGAGGCCGGTGGGCTATAGACTTTGGTCCGCGGGGGTTGGGGAGGGGTGTCGGGGGCTCTCGTCATCGGAAATGGGTACAGTCTTTTCGAGGGTCCTCGTGTGCCCAGTTGGAGGCTACGGTCAGAAGCCTTCCCTAAAATGACAAGAAATGCCCAGCGGCGCAGTGCACGAAATAGTCGACGGGGCCGGTGGGCAATAGCCTTTGGTCCGCGGGGGTTGGGGAGGGGGTTCGGGGGCTCTGGTCGTCAGAAATGGGTACAGTCTTTTCGAGGTTCCTCGTGTGCCCAGTGGGAGGCTATGGTCAGAGGCCTGGCCTAAAATGGCAAGAAATACCCAGCGGCGCAACGCGTGAAATAGTCGCCGAGGCCGGTGGGCTATAGCCTTTGGTCCGCGGGGGTTGGGGTGGGGGGTTCGGGGGTTCTGTGCGTCGGAAATGGGTACAGTCTTTTCGAGGGTCCTCGTGTGCCCAGTTGGAGGCTACGGTCAGAAGCCTGCAGTAAAATGGCAAGTAATGGCCAGCGTCGTAGCGCGTGAAATAGTCGCCGAGACCGGTAGGCTATAGTATTTAGTCCGCGGGGGTTGATGAGGGGGGTTCGGGGGCTCTGGGTGTCGGAAATGGGTACAGTCTTTTCGAGGGTCCTCGTGTGCCCAGTGGGAGGCTACGGTCAGAAGCCTGCCCTAAAATGGCACGAAATGCCCAGCGGCGCAGTGCACGAAATAGTCGCCGGGGCCGGTGGGCTATAGCCTTTGGTCCGCGAGGGTTGGGGTGGGGGGTTCGGGGGCTCTGGGCGCCAGAAATAGACACAGTCTTTTTGACGGTCCTAGTGTGTGCAATGGAAGGCTACGGTCTGAAGCCTGCCCTAAAATGGCAAGAAATGCCCAGCGGCGCATCGCGTGAAATAGTCGCCGAGGCCGGTGGGCTATACCCTTTGGTCCGCGGGGGTTGGTGAGGGGGGTCGGGGGCTCTGGTCATCGGAAATGGGTACAGTCATTTCGAAGGTCCTCGTGTGCCCAGTGCGAGGCTACGGTCAGAAGCCTGGCCTAAAATGGCAAGAAATGCCCAGCGGCGCAGTGCACGAAATAGTTGCCGGGGCCGGTGGGCTATAGCGTCTGTTCCACGGCGGTTCGGGAGGGGGGTTTGGGCACTCTGGCCATCGGAAATGGGTCTAGTCTTTTTGAGTACCCTCGCGTGCTCAGTGGGAGCATGCAGTCTGAGGCCTGCCCTAAAAAGGCAAGAAATATCCCACGGCGGAGCGCGCGAAAGAGTCTCCGAGCCCGGTGGTTGGGTATGGGGTTCGGGGGCTCTGGCTGTCGAAAATGGGTACAGTCTTTTTGAGGGTCCACGTGTGCCCAGTGGGAGGCTACGGTCAGAAGCCTGCCCTAAAATGACAAGAAATGCCCATCGGCGCAGCGCGTGAAATAGTCGCCGAGGCCGGTGGGCTATAGCCTTTGGTCCGCGGGGGTTGGGGAGGGGGGTTCGGGGGCTCTGGGCGTCGGAAATGGGTACAGTCTTTTCGAGGGTCCTCGTGTGCCCAGTGGGAGGCTACGGTCAGCAGCCTGCCCTAAAATGGCAAGAAATGCCCAGCGGCGTATCGCATGAAATAGTCGCCGAGGCCGGTGGGCTATAGCCTTTGGTCTGCGGGGGTTGGGGAGGGGTGTCGGGGGCTCTGGTCATCGGAAATGGGTACAGTCTTTTCGAGGGTCCTCGTGTGCCCAGGGGGAGGCTACGGTCACAAGTCTGCCCAAAAATGGCAAGAAATGCCCAGCGGCGCAGCGCGTGAAATAGTCGCCGAGGCCGGTGGGCTATAGACTTTGGTCCGCGGGGGGTTGGGGAGGGGCGTTCGGGGCTCTGGGCGTCAGAAATGGGTACAGTCTTTTCGAGGGTCCTCGTGTGCCCAGTGGGAGGCTACGGTCAGAAGTCTTCCCTAAAATGGCAAGAAATCCATAGCGGCGCAGCACGTGAAATAGTGGCCGAGGCCGGTGGGCTATATCCTTTGGTCCGCGGGGGTTGGGGAGGGGGTTTCGGGGGCTCTGGGCGTCGGAAATGGGTATAGTCTTTTCGAGGGTCCTCGTGTGCCCAGTTGGAGGCTACGGTCAGAAGCCTGGCCTAAAATGGCAAGGAATGCCCAGCGGCGCAGCGCGTGAAATAGTCGCCGAGGCCGGTGGGCTATAGCCTTTGGTCCGCGGGGGTTGGGGAGGGGCGTTCGGGGGCTCTGGGCGTCAGAAATGGGTACAGTCTTTTCGAGGGACCTCGTGTGCCCAGTGGGAGGCTACGCTCAGAAGCCTGCCCTAAAATGGCAAGAAATGCCCAGCGGCGCATCGCGTGAAATAGTCATCGAGGCCGGTTGACTATATCCTTTGGTCCGCGGGGGTTGGGGAGGGGTGTCGGGGGCTCTAGTCATCGGAAATGGGTACAGTCGTTTCGAGGGTCGTCGTGTGGCCAGTTGGAGGCTACGGTCAGAAGCCTTCCCTAGAATGGCAAGAAATGCCCAGCGGCGCAGCGCGTGAAATAGTCGACGAGGCCGGTGGGCTATAGACTTTGGTCCGCGGGGGTTGTGGAAGGGCGTTCGGGGGCTCTGGGCGTCGGAAATGGGTACAGTCTTTTCGAGGGTCCTCGTGTGCCCAGTGGGAGGCTACGGTCAGAAGTCTTCCCTAAAATGGCAAGAAATACCCAGCGGCGCATCGCGTGAAATAGTCGCCGAGGCCGTTGGGCTATAGCCTTTGGTCCGCGGGGGTTGGGGAGGGGTGTCGGGGGCTCTGGTCAGCGGAAATGGGTACAGTCTTTTCGAGGGTCGTCGTGTGCCCAGTTGGAGGCTACGGTCAGAAGCCTTCCCTAGAATGGCAAGAAATGCCCAGCGGCGCAGCGCGTGAAATAGTCGACGAGGCCGGTGGGCAATAGCCTTTGGTCCGCGGGGGTTGGGGAGGGGGGTTCGGGGGCTCTGGTCATCAGAAATGGGTACAGTCTTTTCGAGGGTCCTCGTGTGCACTTGATGGGAGGCTACAGTCAAGCCTGCCCTAAAATGGCAAGAAATGCCCATCAGCGCAGCGTGAAATAGTCAGCAAGGCGGTGGGCTATAGACTGGTCAGTGAGGGTTGGGAAGAGGCGTTCGGGGGCTCTGGGCGTCGGAAATGGGTACAGTCTTTTCGAGGGTCCTCGTGTGCCCAGTGGGAGGCTACGGTCAGAAGTCTTCCCTAAAATGGCAAGAAATACCCAGCGGCGCATCGCGTGAAATAGTCGCCGAGGCCGTTGGGCTATAGCCTTTGGTCCGCGGGGGTTGGGGAGGGGTGTCGGGGGCTCTGGTCAGCGGAAATGGGTACAGTCTTTTCGAGGGACCTCGTGTTCCCAGTGGGAGGCTATGGTCAGAAGCCTGCCCTAAAATGGCCAGAAATGCCCAGCGGCGCAGTGCACGAAATAGTCGCCGGGGCCAGTGGGCTATAGCGTCTGTTCCACGGGGGTTCGGGAGGGGGGTTTGGGGACTTTGGCCATCGGAAATGGGTCTAGTCTTTTTGAGTAGCCTCGCGTGCTCCGTGGGAGTCTACGGTCTGAGGCCTGCCCAAAAAAGGCAATAAATGTCCCACGGCGCAGCGCGCGAAATAATCTCCGAGCCCGATGGGCTATAGCCTTTGGTCCGCGGGGGTTGGGGAGGGGTGTCGGGGGCTCTGGGCGTCGGAAATGGGTACAGTCTTTTCGAGGGTCCTCGTGTACCCAGTGGGAGGCTGCGGTTAGAAGCCTGGCTTAAAATGGCAAGAAATGCCCAGCGGTGCAGCGCGTGAAATAGTCGCCGAGACCGGTGGGCTATAGCCTTTGGTCCGCGGGGGTTTGGGTGGGGGGTTCGGGGGTTCTTGGCATCGGAAATGGGTACAGTCTTTGTGACGGTCCTCGTGTGCCCGGTGGGAGGCTACGGTCAGAAGCCTGCCGCAAAATGGCAAGTAATGCCCAGCGTCGCGGCGCGTGAAATATTCGCCGAGGCCGGTGGGCTATAGTGTCTGTTCCACGGGGGTTCGGGAGGGGGGTTTGGGGACTCTGGGCATCGGAAATGGGTCTAGTCTTTTTGAGTAGCCTCGCTTGCTCAGTGGGACCCTCTGATCGAGGCTGGCCTAAAAGGCAAGAAATGTCCACCAGTGAGGCCTTGGCAATCGTGTCCGAGCCCGGTGGGCTATAGCCTTTGGTAAGCGGGGGTTGGGTAGGGGGTTCGGGGGCTCTGGCCATTGGAAATGGGTACAGTCTTTTCGAGGGTCCTCTGTGCCCAGTGGGAGGCTACGGTCAGAAGCCTGCTCTAAAATGGCAAGAAATGCCCAGCGGCGCAGCGCGTTAAATAGTCGCTGAGGCCGGTGGGCTATAGCCATTGGTCCGCGGGGGTTCGGGAGGGGAGTTCGGGGGCTCTTGGCATCGGAAATGGGTACAGTCTTTTTGACGATCCTCGTGTGCCCAGTGGGAGGCTACGGTCAGAAGCCTGTCTTAAAATCGCAAGAAATGCCCAGCGGGGCAGCGCGTGAAATAGTCGCCGAGGCCGGTGGGCTATAGCCTTTCATCCGCGTGGCTTGGGGAGGGGGGCTCGGGGGCTCTGGTCATCGAAAATGGGTACAGTCTTTTCGAGGGTCCTCGTGTGCCCAGTGGGAGGCTACGGTCAGAAGCCTGTCCTAAAATCGCAAGAAATGCCCAGCGGCAAAGCGCGTGAAATATCTTGAGGCAGTTGGCTATAACCTTTGGTCAGTCCTTGAGGGTTGGGAGGGGTTCGGGGCTCAGTCATTGGAAATGGGTGCAGTCTTTTCGAGGGTCCTCGTGTGCCCGATGGGAGGCTACGGTCAAGCACACCTAAAATGGCAAGAAATGCCCAGTGGCCAGCGCGTGAAATAGTCAAGGGCGGTGGGCTATAACTGGTCCTTGAGGGTTGGGGGGGGGGGATCGGGGGCTCTGGACTTCGGAAATGGGTACAGTCTTCTCAAGGGTTCTCGTGTGCCTAGTGGGAGGCTACGGTCGAGGCACATGCCTAAAATGGCAAGAAATACCCAGCGACGCAACGCACGAAATAGTCGCCGGGGCCGGTAGGCTATAGTGTCTGTTCCACGGGGGTTCGGGAGGGGGGTTTGGTGACTCTGGCCATCGGAAATGGGTCTAGTCTTTTTGAGTAGCCTCGCGTGCTCAGTGGGAGCCTACGGTCTGAGGCCTGCCCTAAAAAGGCAAGAAATGTCCCACGGGGCAGCGGGCGAAAGAATCTCCGAGCCCGGTGGGCTTTAGCCTTTGGTCCGCGGGGGTGCGGTAGGGGGTCGGGGGCTCTGGCCGTTGGAAATGGGTACAGTCTTTTCGAAGGTCCTCGTTTGCCCAGTGGGAGGCTGCGGTCAGAGGCCTGGCCTAAAATGGCAAGAAATGCCCAGCGGCGCAGCGCGTGAAATAGTCGCCGAGGCCGGTGGCCTGTAGCCTTTGGTCGGCGGGGGTTGGGGAGGGGGGTTCGGGGACTTTGGTCGTCAAAAATGGGTACAGTCTTTTCGAGGGTCCTCGTCTGACCAGTGGGAGGCTAAGGTCAGAAGCCTGGCCTAAAATGGCAAGAAATGCCCAGCAGCGCAGCGCGTGAAATATTCAGCGAGGCCGGTGGGCTATAGCCTTTGGTCCGCGGGGGTTGGGGAGGGGCGTTCGGGGGCTCTCGGCTTCGGAAATGGGTACAGTCTTTTCGAGGGTCCTCAGGTGCCCAGTGGGAGGCTAGGGTCAGAGGCCTGCCCTAAAATGGCAAGAAATCCATAGCGGCGCAGCACGTGAAATAGTGGCCGAGGCCGGTGGGCCATATCCTTTGGTCCGCGGGGGTTGGGGACGGGGTTTCGGGGGCTCTGGGCGTCGGAAATGGGTATAGTCTTTTCGCGGGTCCTCGTGTGCCCAGTGGGAGGCCACGGTCAGAAGCCTGGCCTAAAATGGCAAGGAATACCCAGCGGCGCAGCGCGTGAAATATTCGCCGAGGCCGGTGGGCTATAGCCTTTGGTCCGCGGGGGTTGGGGAGGGGCGTTCGGGGGCTCTGGGCGTCGGAAATGGGTACAGTCTTTTCGAGGGACCTCGTGTGCCCAGTGGCAGGCTACGGTCAGAAGCCTGCCCTAAAATGGTTAGAAATGCCCAGCGGCGCATCGCGTGAAATATAGCCGAGGCCGGTGGGCTATAGCCTTTGGTCCGCAAGGGTTGGGGACGGGTGTCGGGGGCTCTGGTCATCAGAAATGGGTACAGTCTTTTCGCGGGTCCTCGTGTGCCTAGTGGGAGGCCACGGTCAGAAGCCTGGCCTAAAATGGCAAGGAATACCCAGCGGCGCAGCGCGTGAAATATTCGCCGAGGCCGGTGGGCTATAGCCTTTGGTCCGCAAGGGTTGGGGAGGGGTGTCGGGGGCTCTGGTCGTCGGAAATGGGTACAGTCTTTTCGAGGGTACTCGTCTGCCCAGTGGGAGTCTACGGTCAGAGCTTGCCAGAAAATGGCAAGAAATGCCCAGCGGCGCAGCGCGTGAAATAGTCGCCGAGGCCGGTGGCCTGTAGCCTTTGGTCGGCGGGGGTTGGGGGGGGGGGTTCGGGGACTTTGGTCGTCAAAAATGGGTCTGATCTTTTGAGGGTCCTCGTCGACCAGTGGGAGGCTAAGGTCAAGCACTGGCCTAAAATGGCAAAAATGCCAATGACGCGTGAAATATTCAGCGGAGGTGGGCTATAGCTGGTCCATGAGGGTGTTGGGGAGGGGCGTTCGGGGGCTCTGGGCATCGCAAATGGGTACAGTCTTTTCGAGGGTCCTCGGGTGCCCAGTGGGAGGCTAGGGTCAGAGGCCTGCCCTAAAATGGGAATAAATCCCCAGCGGCGCAGCACTTGAAATAGTGGCCGAGGCCGGTGGGCTATATCCTTTGGTCCGCGGGGGTTGGGGAGTTTCAGGGGGCTCACAGGCGTCGGAAATGGGTATAGTCTTTTGGTCCTCGTGTGCTTGATGGGAGGCCCACGGTCAAGCCTGGCCTAAAATGGCAAGGAATACCCATGGTGGCGCGTGAAATATTCGCCGAGGCCGGTGGGCTATAGCCTTTGGTCCGCGGGGGTTGGGGAGGGGCGTTCGGGGGCTCTGGGCGTCGGAAATGGGTACAGTCTTTTCGAGGGACCTCGTGTGCCCAGTGGCAGGCTACGGTCAGAAGCCTGCCCTAAAATGGTTAGAAATGCCCAGCGGCGCATCGCGTGAAATATAGCAGGCGGTGGGCTATGCTGGTCATGAGGGTTGGGGGCGGGGTGTCGGGGGCTCTGGTCATCGAAATGGGTCTGCAGTCTTTTCGAGGTCCTCGTGTGCCCGGTGGGAGGCTACGGTCAGAAGCCTTCCTAAAATGGCAAAAATGCCCAGTGCGCAGTGCAGAAATATTCAGGGCCGATGGGCTATAGCCTTTGGTCCTTGAGGTTGGGAGGGGTTCGGTGCTCTGGTCGTCGCAAATGTGTACAGTCTTTTCGAGGGTCCTCGTCTGATGGGAGTCTGATCAGAGCTTGCCTGAAAATGGCAAGAAATGCCAGTGTAGCGTGAAATAATCATGAGGCCGGTGGGCTCTGACCTTTGTCATGAGGGTTGGGAGGGTTGAGGGCTCACGGTCGTCGGAAATGGGTAAAGTCTTTTCGAGGGTCCTCGTCTGCCCAGTAGGAGGCTACGGTCAGAGCTTGCCTGAAAATGGCAAGAAATGCCCAGCGGCGCAGCACGTGAAATAGTCGCGCGAGGCCAGTGGGCTATAGCCTTTGGTCCGCGGGGATTGGGGAGGGGGCTTCGGGGGTTCTGGGCATCGGAAATGGGTACAGTCTTTTCGAGGGTCCTCGTGTGCCCAGTGGGAGGCTACGGTCAGAAGCCTGCCGTAAAATGGCAAGTAATGTCCAGCGTCGTAGCGCGGGAAATAGTCGCCGAGACCGTTGGGCTATAGTCTTTAGTCCGCGGGGGTTGATGAGGGGGGTTCGGGGGCTCTGGGTGTCAGAAATGGGTACAGTCTTTTCAAGGGTCCTCGTGTGCCAAATGGGAGGCTACAATCAGAAGCCTGGCCTAAAATGGCAAGAAATGCCCAGCAGCGCAGCGCGTGAAATAGTCGCCGAGGCCGGTGGGCTATAGCCTCTGGTCCGAGGGGTTGGGGAGGGGCGTTCGGGGGCTCTGGGCATCGGAAATGGGTACAGTCTTTTCAAGGGTCCTCGGGTGCCCAGTGGGAGGCTAGGGACAGAGGCCTGCCCTAAAATGGCAAGAAATCGCCAGCGGCGCAGCACGTGAAATAGTGGTCGAGGCCGGTGGGCTATATCCTTTGGTCCGCGGGGGTTGAGGAGGGTGGTTCGGGTCTCTGGGCGTCAAAAATGGGTAAAGCCTTTTCGAGGGTCCTCGTGTGCCCATTGGGAGGCTAGGGTCAGAGGCCTGCCCTAAAATGGCAAGAAATGCCCAGCGGCGCAGCACGTGAAATAGTGGCCGAGGCCGGTGGGCAATATCCTTTGGTCCGCGGGGGTTGGGGTGGGGGGATCGGGGGCTCTAGGCGTCAGAAATGGGTACAGTCTTTTCAAGGGTTCTCGTGTGCCCAGTGGGAGGCTACGGTTAGAGGCCTGCCCTAAAATGGCAAGAAATACCCAGCGGCGCAGTGCACGAAATAGTGGCCGGGACCGGTGGGCTATAGCGTCTGTTCCACGGGGGTTCGGGAGGGGGGTTTGGGGACTCTGGCCATCGGAAATGGGTCTAGTCTTTTTGAGTAGCCTCGCGTGCTCAGTGGGAGCCTGCGGTCTGAGGCCTGCCCTAAAAAGGCAAGAAATGTCCCACGGCGGAGCGCGCAAAGCGTCTCCGAGCCCGGTGGGCTATAGGCTTTGGTCTGCGGGGGTTGGGTAGGGGGTTCGGGGGCTCTGGCCGTCGGAAAAAGGTACAGTCTTTTCGAGGGTCCTCTTGTGCCCAGTGGGAGGCTACGGTCTGAGGCCTGCCCTAAAATGGCAAGAAATGCCCAGCGGCGCAGCGCGTGAAATAGTGGCCGAGGCCGGTGTGCTATAGCCTTTGGTCCGCGGGGGTTGGGTAGGGGGTTCGACGCTCTGGGCGTCGGAAATGGGTACAGTCTGTTCGAGGGTCCTCGTGTGCCCAGTGGGAGGCTACGGTCAGAAGCCTGGCCTAAAATGGCAAGAAATGCCCAGCGGCGCAGTGCACGAAATAGTGGCCGGGGCCGGTGGGCTATAGCGTCTGTTCCACGGGGGTTCGGGAGGGGGGTATTGGGACTCTGGCCATCGGAAATGGGTCTAGTCTTTTTGAGTAGCTGCGCTTGCTGGGAGCCCTCGGTCTGAGGCTGCGCTAAAAGGCAAGAAATGTCCCACGGACGCGTCTTGAAAGAGTCCCAGGCCGGTGGGCTATATAGCCTTTGGTCCAGAGGTTGGGTAGGGGTTCGAGCTCTGGCCTTTGGAAATGGGTACAGTCTTTACGAGGGTCATCGTTTGCCCAGGTGGGAGGCTATGGTCAAGCCTGCCCTAAAATGGCAAGAAATACCAATGTGGCGTGGAAATAATCACCAGAGGCCGGTGGGCCATGTGCTGGTCCATGAGGGGTTGGGGAGTGGCGTTCGGGGGCTCTGGGCGTCGGAAATGGGTACAGTCTTTTCGAGGGTCCTCGTGTGCCCAGTGGGAGGTTACGGTCAGAAGCCTAACCTAAGATTGCAAGAAATGCCCAGCGGCGCAGTGCGTGAAATAGTCGCCGAGGCCGGCGGGCTATAGCCTTTTGTCCGCGGGGGTTGGGGCTGTGGGATCGGGGGCTCTAGTCGTCGGAAATGGGTAAAATCTTTTCAAGGGTTCTCGTGTGCCCAGTGGGAGTCTACGGTCAGAAGCCTGCCCTAAAAAGGCAAGAAATGCCCAGCGGCGCAGCGCGTGAAATAGTCACCGAGGCCGGCAGGCTATAGCCTTTGGTCCGCGGGGGTTGGGTAGGGGGTTCTGGGGCTTTGGCCATCGGAAATGGGTACAGTCTTTTCGAGGGTCCTCGTGTGCCCAGTGGGAGGCTACGGTAAGAAACCTGGCCTAAAATGGCAGGAAATGCCCAGCGGCACAGCGCGTGAAATAGTCACCGAGGCCGGTGGGCTATAGCCTTTGGTCCGCGGGAGTTGGGGAGGTGCGCTCGGGGGTTCTGGGCGTCGGAAATGGGTACAGTCTTTTCGAGGTCCTCGTGTGCCCAGTGGGAGGCTACGGTCAGAGGCCTGCCCTAAAATCACAAGAAATGCCCAGCGGCGCAGCGCGTGAAATAGTGGCCGAGGCCGGTGTGCTAAGCCTTCGGTCCGCGGGGGTTGGGGAGGCGGGTTCAGGGGCTCTGGGTGTAGGAAATGGGTACAGTCTTTTCGAGGGACCTCGTGTGCCCAGTGGGAGGCTACGGTCAGAAGCCTGCCCTAAAATGGCAAGAAATGCCCAGCGGCGCAGCGCGTGACATAGTCGCCGAGGTCGGCGGGCTATAGCCTTTGGTCCGCGGCGGTTGGGGTAGGGGAATCGGGGGCTCTAGTCGTCGGAAATAGGTACAGTCTTTTCAAGGGTTCTCGTGTGCCCAGTGGGAGGCTACGGTCAGAGGCCTGCCCTAAAATGGCAAGAAATGCCCAGCGGCGCAGCGCGTGAAATAGTCACCGAGGCCGGTGGGCTATAGCCTTTGGTCCGCGGGGGTTGGGGAGTGGCGTTCGGGGGCTCTGGGCGTCGGAAATGGGTACAGTCTTTTCGAGGGTCCTCGTGTGCCCAGTGGGAGGCTACGGTCAGAAGCCTACCCTAAAATTGCAAGAAATGCCCAGCGGCGCAGTGCGTGAAATAGTCGCCGAGGCCGGCGGGCTATAGCCTTTTGTCTGCGGGGGTTGGGGTGGTGGGATCGGGGGCTCTAGTCGTCGGAAATGGGTACAATCTTTTCAAGGGTTCTCGTGTGCGCAGTGGGAGTCTACGGTCAGAAGCCTGCCCTAAAATGGCAAGAAATGCCCAGCGGCGCAGCGCGTGAAATAGTCACCGAGGCCGGCAGGCTATAGCCTTTGGTCCGCGGGGGTTGGGGTGGGGGGATCGGGGGCTCTAGTCATCGGAAATGGGTACAGTCATTTCAAGGGTTCTCGTGTGCTCAGTGGGAGGCTACGGTCAGAGGCCTGGCCTAAAATTGCAAGAAATGCCCAGCGGCGCAGTGCACGAAATAGTGGCCGGGGCCGGCGGGCTATAGCGTCTGTTCCATGGGGGTTCGGGAGGGGGCTTTGGGGACTCTGGCCATCGGAAATGGGTCTAGTCTTTCTGAGTAGCCTCTCTTGCTCAGTGGGAGCCTACGGTCCGAGGCTGCCCTAAAAAGGCAAGAAATGTCCCACGGCGGAGCGCGCGAAAGAGTCTCCGAGCCCGGTAGGCCATAGCATGTGGTCCGCGGGGGTTGGGTAGGGGGTTCTGGGGCTTTGGCCATCGGAAATGGGTACAGTCTTTTCGAGGGTCCTCGTGTGCCCAGTGGGAGGCTACGGTCAGAAACCTGGCCTAAAATGGCAGGAAATGCCCAGCGGCACATCGCGTGAAATAGTCGCCGAGGCCGGTGGGCTATAGCCTTTGGTCCGCGGGAGTTGGGGAGTTGCGCTCGGGGGCTCTGGGCGTCGGAAATGGGTACAGTCTTTTCGAGGGTCCTCGTGTGCCCAGTGGGAGGCTACGGTCAGAGGCCTGCCCTAAAATGACAAGAAATACCCGCCGGCGCGTGAAATAATGTGAGCGGTGTGATAAACCTTGGTCCATGAGGGTTGGGAGGGGTTCAGGGGCTCTGGGTGTAGGAAATGGGTACAGTCTTTTCGAGGGACCTCGTGTGCCCAGTGGGAGGCTACGGTCAGAAGCCTGCCCTAAAATGGCAAGAAATGCCCAGCGGCGCAGTGCACGAAATAGTGGCCGGGGCCGGTGGGCTATAGCGTCTGTTCCACAGGGGTTCGGGAGGGGGGTTTGGGGACTCTGGGCATCGGAAATGGGTCTAGCCTTTTTGAGTAGCCTCGCGTGCTCAGTGGTAGCCTACGATCCGAGGCCTGCCCTAAAAAGGCAAGAAATGTCCCACGGCGGAGCCCGCGAAAGAGTCTCAGAGCCCGGTGGGCTATAGCCTTTCGTCCGCGGGGGTTGGGTAGGGTGTTCGGGGGCTCTGGCCATCGGAAATGGGTACAGTCTTTTCGAGGGTCATCGTGTGCCCAGTGGGAGGAGTCGAGCACGCCTAAAATGGCAAGAAATGCCAATGGCGATGCGTTAAATAGTCACCAAGGGCCGGCAGGCTATAGCCTTTGGTCCGAGGGTTGGGGGTGGGGATCAGGGCTCAGGCGTCGGAAATGGGTGCAGTCTTTTGAAGGGGCCTCGTGTGCCCGGTGGGAGGCTACGGTCAGGAGGCCTGCCTAAGCGCAAGAAATGCCAGTGGCCTTGGCCGCGTGAAATAGTGGCCGAGGCCGGTGTGCTATAGCCTTCGGTCCGCGGGGGTTGGGGAGGGAGGTTCGGGGGCTCTGGGTGTAGGAAATGGGTACAGTCTTTTCAAGGGTCCTCGTGTGCCCAGTGGGAGGCTACGGTCAGAAGCCTGCCCTAAAATGGCAAGAAATAACAGTAGTGCGTTGGCGTGACATAGTCGCCAGTCGTGAGCTATAATCCATGGCGGTTGGGGTAGGGGAATCGGGGGCTCTAGTCGTCGGAAATAGGTACAGTCTTTTCAAGGGTTCTCGTGTGCCCAGTGGGAGGCTACGGTCAGAGGCCTGCCCTAAAATGGCAAGAAATGCCAATGTGATGCAGAAATAGTGGCGGGCAGTGGGTTATAAGCAATCTGTTCCACGGGGGTTCGGGAGGGGGTTTGGGGACTCTGGCTATCAGAAATGGGTCTAGTCTTTTTGAGTAGCCTCGCTTGCTCAGTGGTAGCCTACGATCCGAGGCCTGCCCTAAAAAGGCAAGAAATGTCCCACGGCGGAGCGCGCGAAAGAGTCTCCGAGCCTGGTGGGCTATAGCCTTTGGTCCGAGGGGGTTGGGTAGGGGGTTCTCGGGCTTTGGCAGTCGGAAATGGGGACAGTCTTTTTGAGGGTCCTCGTGTGCCCAGTGGGAGGCTGCGGTCAGAAGCATGGCCTAAAATGGCAGGAAATGCCCAGCGGCGCAGCGCGTGAAATAGTCGCCGAGGCCGGTGGGCTATAGACTTTGGTCCGCGGGGGTTGGGGAGGGGCGTTCGGGGGCTCTGGGCGTCGGAAATGGGTACAGTCTTTTCGAGGGTCCTCGTGTTCCCAGTGGGAGGCTACGGTCAGAAGTATGGCCTAAAATGGCAGGAAATGCCCAGCGGCGCAGCGCGTGAAATAGTCGTCGGGGCCGGTGGGCTATAGCGTCTGTTCCACGGGGGTTCGGGAGGGGGGTTTGGGGAGTCTGGCCATCGGAAATGGGTCTAGCCTTTTTGAGTAGCCTCGCGTGCTCAGTGGGAGCCTACGGTCTGAGGCCTGCCCTAAAACGGCAAGAAATGTCCCAGTGGCGGGCCGCGAAAAGTCTCAAGCCCGATGGGCTGTGCTGGTCAGCGGGGTTGGAGTGCAGGGTTATGGGGCTTTGGCCGACGGAAATGGGTACAGTCTTTTCGAGGGTCCTTGTGTGCCCAGTGGGAGGCTCGGTCGAGGCTTGGCCTAAAATGGCGAAATGCCATGGCGCATGTGAAATAATCATGAGGCGGTGGGCTATAGCCTTTGGTCCGCGGGGGTTGGGGAGGGGGGTTCGGGGGCTCTGGTTGTAGGAAATTGGTACAGTCTCTTCGAGGGTCCTCGTGTGCCCAGTGGGAGGCTACGGTCAGAGGTCTGCCCTAAAATGGCAAGAAATGCATAGCGGCGCAGCGCGTGAAATAGTGGCCGAGGCCGGTGTGCTATAGCCTTCGGTCCGCGGGGGTTGGGTAGGGTGTTTTGGGGCTTTGGCAGTCGGAAATGGGTACAGTCTTTTCGAGGGTCCTCGTGTGTCCAGTGGGAGGCTACGGTCAGAGGCCTACCCTAAAATGGCAAGAAATCCATAGCGGCGCAGCGCATGAAATAGTGGCCGAGGCCGGTGTGCTATAGCCTTCGGTCCGCGGGGGTTGGGGAGGGGGTTTCGGGGGCTCTGGTTGTAGGAAATGGGTACAGTCTCTTCGAGGGTCCTCGTGTGCCCAGTGGGAGGCTACGGTCAGAAGCCTGCCCTAAAATGGCAAGAAATGCCAGTGACGCGTGTGACATAATCGCCGAGGGCGGCAGTGAGCTATGCTGGTCCCAGCGGTTGGGGTAGGGGGATCGGGGGCTCTAGTCGTCGGAAATGGGTACAGTCTTTTCAAGGGTTCTCGTGTGCCCAGTGGGAGGCTACGGTCAGAGACCTGCCCTAAAATGGCAAGAAATGCCCAGCGGCACAGTGCACGAAATAGTCGCCGGGGCCGGTGGGCTATAGCGTCTGTTCCACGGTGGTTCGGAAGGGGGGTTGGGGACTCTGGCCATCGGAAATGGGTCTAGCCTTTTTGAGTAGCCTCGCGTGCTCGATGGGAACCTCTGATGCGAGGCACTGCCCTAAAGGCATGAAATGTCCCAAAGCGGGCCTTGAAGAGTCTCTGAGCCCGGTGGGCTATAGTCTTTGGTCCGCGGGGGTTGGGGAGGGGGGTTCGGGGGCTCTGGGCGTCGGAAATGGGTAAAGTCTTTTCGATGGTCCTCGTGTACTCAGTGGGAGCCTACGGTCTGAGGCCTGCCCTAAAATGGCAAGAAATACCAGTGGCCGCGCGTTAAGTGTCATGGGGCAGCGGGCTATAATGCTGGTCATGGGGGTTGGGGAGGTAGGGGATCGGGGTCTCTAGTCGTCGGAAAGGGGTACAGTCTTTTCAAGGGTTCTCGTGTGCCCAGTGGGAGGCTACGGTCAGAGGCCTGCCCTAAAATGGCGAGAAGCATGTGTGTGATGCAGAAATAGTCACGGGGGGCAGTGGGCTCGCGCTGTTCCACGGGGTTGGGAGGGGCTTTGGGGACTCTGGCCATCGGAAATGGGTCTAGTGTTTTTGAGTAGCCTCGCGTGCCCAGTGGGAGCCTACGGTCTGAGGCCTGCCCTCAAAAGGAAAGAAATGTCCCTCTGGCCTTGAAGAAGTCTCAGGAGCCAGTGGGCTATAGCCTGGTCCCATGGGGTTGGGGAGGAGGGATCGGGGGGCTCTGGGCTTGGAAATGGGTATAGTCTTTTGAGGTCCTCGTGTGCTTGATGGGAGGCTACGGTCGAAGCACCACTAAAATGGCAAGAAATGCCAATGACGCGTGGGAAATAAGTTCTTAGGCCGGTGGGCTATAGCCTTTGGTCCATGGGGGTTGGGGAGGGGGGTTCGGGGGCTCTGGTTGTAGGAAATAGGTACAGTCTTTTCGAGGGTCGTCGTGTGCCCAGTGGGAGGCTACGGTCAGAAGCCTGCCAAAAATGTAAGAAATACCAGTGGCAGGCGTGAAATATTACGAGGCCGGTGGGCTATAATACTGTCATGAGGGTTTGGGAGGGGGGTTTGGGCCCTTTGGGCGTTGAAAATGGGTACAGTCTTTTCGAGGGTCCTCGTGTGCCCAGTGGGAGGCTACGGTCAGAAGCCTGCCCTAAAATGGCAAGAAATGCCCAGCAGACAGCGTGAAATAGTCAGGCGGTGGGCTATAGCCCTTAGTCATGAGGGTTGGGGAGGGGGTTCGGGGGCTCTTGACATCGAAAATGGGTACAGTCTTTTCGAGGGTCCACGTTTGCCCAGTGGGAGGATATGATCAGAAGCCTGCCGTAAAATGCCAAGTAATGCCCAGCGTTGTAGCACGTGAAATAGTTGCCGAGACCGGTGGGCTATAGTCTTTAGTCCGCGGGGGTTGATGAGGGTGGTTCGGGGGCTCTGGGTGTCAGAAATGGGTACAGTCTTTTCGAGGGTCCTCGTGTGCCCAGTGGGAGGCTACGGTCAGAAGCCTGCCCTAAAATGGCAAGAAATACACAGCGGCGCAGCGCGTGAAATAGTCGGCGAGGCTGGTGGGCTATAGCCTTTGGTCCGCGGGGGTTGGGGTGGGGGGATCGGGGGTTCTAGTCATCGGAAATGGGTACAGTCTTTTCAAGGGTTCTCGTGTGTGCCCGTGGGAGGCTCTGATCGAGGCCTGCCCTAAAATGGCAAGAAATGCCTGCGTGCAGTGCAGAAATAGTCTCGAGCCGTGGGCTATGGCCTTTGGTCCGTGGGGTTGGGAGGGGTTGGGGCTCACGGCCGTGGGAAATGGGTCTAGTCTTTTGAGGGGTCCTCGTGTGCTCGGTGGGAGGCTACGGTCTGAGCCTGCTAAAATGGCAAAAATGCCAGCTGCAGTAGCATGAAATAGTCTCGAGCCGGTGGGTTATAGCCTTTGGTCATGAGGTTGGGGTTGGGGAGGGGGGCTCTGGCGTGAAAATGGAGTACAAGTCTTCGAGGTCCTCGTGTGCCCAATGGGGCTCTGATCAGAGGCCTGCCTAAAATGGCAAGAAATACCCAGTGCAGCGCAGTGAAATAATCAGGCGGTGGCTATAGCGTCTCTTCCGTGGGGGTTGGGAGGGGGTTGGGGACTCTGGCCGTCGGAAATGGTCTAGCCTTTTGAGTCCTCGTGTACTCGGTGGGAGGCTACGGTCTGAGGCCTGCCTAAAATGGCAAGAAAATGTCAGGCGGGCGTGAAATAGTCTCCAAGGGCTGGTGGGCCATAACCTTTGGTCCGTGGGGTTGGGGTGGGGTTAGGGGCTCTGGCCGTCGGAGTAATGGTGCAGTCTTCGAGGTCTCGTGTGCCAGTGGGAGGCTGATGTCAGGCTGGCCTAAATAGCAAGAAATGCCAATGGCCTTGTGCGTGAAATTATCAGCGGGCAGTGGGCTATAGCCTTTGGTCCAGGGGTTGGGGAGAGGGGTTGGGGAGCTCTAGTCGCCGGAAATGGGTGATCTTTTCAAGGTCCTCGTGTGCCCAATGGTTGGCTCTGATCGAGGCACATGCCTAAAATGGCAAAAATGCCAGTGGCGCAGTGCGAAATAATCGCCGGGGCGGTGGCTATAAGCGTCTGTTCCACGGGGTTGGGAGGGGTTTGGGGACTCGGCCGTCGGAAATGGGTCTAACCTTTTGAGTAGCCTCAGCGTGCTCGGTGGGAACCTCTGATCTAGGCCTACTAAAGGCAAGAAATGTCCCACAGTGATGCCTTGAAAAGTCTCTGAGCCCGGTAATAGCCTTTAGTCATGAGGGTTGGGGAGGGGTTGAGGCCTGCAATGTGAAATGGGTGAGTCTTTCAAGGGTCCTCGTGTGCCCAGGTGGGAGGCTACGGTCGAAGCCTGCCCTAAAATGGCAGAAATGGCCAGTAGCGCGCGCGTGAAATATTGAGGCGGTGGGATATAGCCTTTAGTCCATGAGGGGTTGGGAGGGGTTGGAGGCTCTAGGCAGGAAATGGGTACAGTCTTTTCGAGGGTCCTCGTGTGCCCGGTGGGAGGCTGATCGAGGCCTGCCTAAAATAACAGAAATGCCAATGGCGCAGTCACGTGAAATAGTCACCGAGCGGCGGGCTATATGCTAGTCCCGGGGGTTGGGGTGGGGGATCAGGGGCTCTGAGTCGTGAAATGCAGTCTTTTCAAAGAGGTTCTCGTGTACCCAGTGGGAGGCTGGGTCAGGAGGCCTGCCTAAAATAACAAGAAATGTGAGCGCAGTGCACGAAATAGTCGCTGGGGCCGGTGGGCTATTAAGTCTGTTCCACGGGGGTTCGGGAGGGGGGTTTGGGGACTCTGGCCATCGAAAATGGGTCTAGCCTTTTTGAGTAGCCTCGCGTACTCAGTGGGAGCCTACGGTCTAAGGCCTGCCCTAAGCATGAAAATGTCCAGTGACGTGAAATAGTCTGAGCCACATGGGCTATAGCCTTTAGGTCATGAGGGTTGGGAGGGTTCGGGGCTCTCGGGGTCAGAAATGGGTACAGTCTTTTCAGGGTCCTCCATTGCCCAGTGGGAGGCTACGGTCAGCCACTAAAATGTGCAAAATGCCAGTGGCGCAGTCGTGAAATAAGTCGAAAGGGCTGGTGGGATATAGCCTTTAGTCCCAGCAGGGGTTGGGAGGGTTGAGGCTCTGAGTGGGAAATGGGTACAGTCCTTTTCGAGGGTCTCGTGTGCCCAGTGGGAGGCTACGGTCACACTAAAATGGCAAGATGCCAGTAGCGTGCGTGAAATAATCGCGAGGCGGTGGGCTGGCTGGTCCCATGGGGTTGAGGAGGAGGTTTGGGGCTCTGGGCATGGAAATGGGTATAGTCTTTTCGGTCCTCGTGTGCTTGATGGGAGCTCTAGGGTCTAGGCACATGCCCTAAAATGGCAAAGAAATGTCAGCGCGGCGAAATTATCAGCAGGCAGCGGGCTTTGGTCGCGGGGTTGGGGAGGGTTGGGGCCTCTGGTCAGGAAATGGGTGCAGTCTTTTCAAGGGTTCTTGTGTAGTGGGAGGCTCATGATCGAGCCTGCCCTAAAATGGCAAGAAATGCCTAAGCGCGTGCAGAAATAGTCGTCGGGCGGTGGGCTGATCATTCCATGAGGGGTTGGGGAGGGTTTGGGGACTCACGGCCGGAAATGGGTTACAACCTTTTTTAGGTAGCCTCGGCATTACTCGGTGGGACCCTACTGTCAGAGGCCTGACCTAAAAAGCCAAGAAATGTCCCGCAGCGCAGCGCGCAAAAGAGTCTCAGAGCCCGGTGGGCTATAGCCGTTGGTCCGTGGGGGTTGGGGAGGGGGTTGGGCGTCACAGGTGTCGAAATGGTATAGTCTTTTCAAGGGTCCTCTGTTCCAGTGGGAGGCTACAGTCGAAGCACATAAAATGGCAGAAATGCCAGCCTTGTGCGTGAAATAATCAGCGAGGCGGTGGGATATGCTTTAGTCCATGAGGGGTTGGGAGGGGTTCGGGGCTCTGAGTCGTGGAAATGGTACAGTCTTTCAAGGGTCTTCGTGTGCCCAGGTGGGAGGCTACGGTCGAGGCACTGCCTAAAATGGCAAGATGCCCAATGGCGCAGCCGCGTGAAATAATCGTCGGGCGGTGGGCTATAGTCTGGTTCCATGGGGTTGGGAGGAGGTTGGGGGCTCTGGGCATCGGAAATGGAGTATAGTCTTTTGAGTCCTCGTGTGCCCAGTGGGAGGCTGTCAGGCACAATAAAAACAAGAAATGACAGTGAGTGTGCGTGAAAAGTATCAGGCCGGTGGGCTGCCTTTGGTCAGCGGGGGTTGGGGAGGGTTGGGGGCTCTAGTCATCGAAATGGGTGAGTCTTTCAAGGGTTCTTGTGTGCCCAGTGGGAGGCTGATCGAGGCCTGCCCAAATAGCAAATACTTGGCCGCGTGCAGAAATAGTCGTCGGGGCGGTGGGCTATTAAGTCTGTTCAGGGGTTGGGGAGGGGTTTGGGGACTCACGGCAATGGAAATAGGTCTAACCATTTTGAGTAGCCTCGCGTACTCGGTGGGAGCCTCGGTGAGGCTCTAAGGCACGCCTAAAAAGGCAAGAAATGTCCCGTGAGCGAAAAGTCTGAGGCCGGTGGGCTATATGCCTGGTCCATGGGGTTGGGGAGGGGTTGGGGGCGTCTGGTGTCAGAAATGGGTGCAGTCTTTCAGGGTCCTCGTGTATGGGAGGCTCGGTCGAAGCCTGCCTAAAATGGAAAATGCCAGTGACAGCGTGTGAAATATCAGCCCGAGGCGGTGGGATATAGCCTTTAGTCCATGAGGTTGGGGAGGGGTTGAGGGGCTCGATCGTCGGAAATGGGTACAGTCTTTCAGGTGTCGTGTGCCAGTGGGAGGCTACGGTCAGAGCCTGCCTCAAATGGCAAGAAATATACAGTGCAGCGTCGAAAAAGTCTCGAGCCGGTGGGCCATAGCCTTTGGTCATGAGGGGTTGGGGGGGCTTGGGGCTCGGCAGTGAAATGGGTCTTTTGGGTCCTCGTGCCCAGTGGGAGGCTACGGTCAGAAGCCTGCCTAAAATGGCAAGAAATACCCTAGCAGCGCGTGAAATTCTGAGCCGATTGGGCTATATAACCTTTGGTCCATGAGGGGGGTTGGGAGGGTTGAGGCTCTGGGTCGTCGGAAATGGGTGCAGTCTTTTCAAGGGTTCTCGTGTGCCCGATTGGGAGGCTACGGTCGAGGCTTCTAAAATGGCAAGAAATGCCGGTGACGCGTGAAATAATCATTTGGGCGGTGGGCTATAGTCTGTTCCAGGGGGTTCGGGAGGGGTTTGGGGACTCTGGCCGCCGAAATGGGTCTAGCCTTTTGAGGGTAGCCTCGTGTGCCAGGTGGGAACCCTGGTCTAAGCCTGCACCTAAAAAGGCAAGAAATGTCCCAGTAGGGCGTCTGAGAGTCTCAGCCCGGTGGGCTATAGCCTTTGGTCCATGAGGGGTTGGGGAGGGGTTGAGGGGCCTCTGAGTCGAAATGGGTACAGTCTTTTCAAGGTCCTCGTGTGCCCAGTGGAGGCTCTGATTGAGCCTGCCCTAAAATGGCAAGAAATAATGGCGTGGATGAAATAATAGTCGCGGGCGGTGGGATATAGCCTTTAGTCCATGAGGGTTGGGAGGGTTGGGGCTCTGGTCGTCAGGAAATAGGTAAGAAGTCCTTTTGAGGTCTCGTGTGTACTTAGGAGGCTGTGATCGAGGCCTGCCTAAATGACAAGAAATGCCAAGCGCGTGCGTGAAATAATCGGCAGGGGCGGTGGGCTATAGCCTTTGGTCCATGGGGTTGGGGAGGAGGGTTCGGGGCTCTGGGCATGGAAATGGGTATAGTCTTTTGTGGTCCTCGTGTGTGCCCAGTGGGAGGCTCTGATCAGAAGCTCTGCAGTAAAATGATGTCAATGCCAGCGTTGCATGAAAATAATCGCCAGGCCGGTGGGATATAGCCTACTCCAGGGGTTGGGGAGGGGTTCGGGGGCTCTGGGGTCCGAAATGGGTACAGTCTTTTCGAGGGTCCTCCACGTGTGATTGGGAGGCCTCTGGTCGAAGCACATACTAAAATGGCGAAAATAGCCCAGCCAGCGCGTGAAATAATCGCAAGGCCGGTGGGATATGTGCTTTAGTCGCGGGGGTTGGGAGGGGTTGGGGGCTCACAGTGCGTCAGAAATAGGTAAAGTCCTTTTGAGGGTCCTCGTGTGCCCAGTGGGAGGCTACGGTCGAGGCACCTGCCTAAAATGACAAGAAATGCCAGTGCGGCGTGGGAAATAATCATGAGGCCGGTGGGCTATGTGCTTTGGTCCATGGGGGTTGGGGAGGAGGTTGAGGGCTGGGCATGGAAATGGGTATAGTCTTTTGGCCGGTCCTCGTGTGCCAGTGGGAGGCTACTGTCATGAAATAGTCAGGCGGTGGGATATAGCCTTTACTCCACTTGGGGTTGGGAGGGGTTGAGACTCTGGGCGTCGGAAATGGGTACAGTCTTTTGAGGTCCTCGTGTGTGCCCAGTGGGAGGCTACTGATCGAAGCCTGCCCTAAAAATGGCAAGAAATAATGCCAATGACGCAGCGTGAAATATCATGGCGAGGTGGGCTATAGCCTTTAGTCATGAGGGTTGGGGAGGGGGTTGGGGGCTCTAGTCATGAAATGGGTCTGATCTTTCAAGGGTCTCGTGTGCCCAGGTGGGAGGCTGTCAGGCCTAATGAATGCCTAAAATGACAAAAATGCCAGTGCTTGATGCCATGGGGAAATAGTCATGCAGGAAATGGGTCTAGTCTTTTGAGTCCTCGTGTGCCCAGTGGGAGCCTCGAAGTCACCGTAAAAGGCAAGAAATGTCAGCAGTGCAGCGCGCGAAAGAGTCTGAGCCGGTGGGATATAGCCTTTACTCCGCGGGGTTGGGGTGGGGGTTTGGGGCCTCAGGTGTCGGAAATGTCTGAGTCTTTTCGAGGGTAATCCTCGTGTACTTGATGGGAGGCTCTGATCGAAGCCTGCCTAAAATGGCAAGAAATGCCAGTGGCCAGCGTGCGTAAGTGTCGCGAGGCCGGTGGGATATAGCCTTTGGTCCGCGGGGGTTGGGGAGGGGGTTAGGGGCTCTGGTCATCGGAAATGGGTACAGTCCTTTTCGAGGGTACTCGTGTGCCCAGTGGGAGGCTACGGTCAGTCACTGCCTAAAAGAAAATGTCAAGGCCGAAAGAGTCTCGCCCGGTGGAGCCTTTGGTCAGAGGGGTTGGGTTGGGGTTCGGAGGGCTCTGGGTCAAATCATACAGTCTTTTCAAGGGTCTCGTGTGCCCGGTGGGAGGCTACGGTCAGCCTGCCCTTAAATAAAAAGAAATGTGATGCAGAAAGTCAGTCGTCGGTGGGCTGGGATAATCTGTTCCATGGGGTTGGGGAGGGGTTTGGGGACTCTGGGAATCTGAAATGGGTCTAGCCTTTTTGAGTGGCCTCGTGTGCCCGGTGGGACCTCTGATCAGGCACTGCCTAAAAGGCAAGAAATGTCCCACAGTAGCGAAGAGTCTCTGAGCAGGTGGGCGATGCTTTGGTCCATGAGGGGTTGGGAGGGGTTGGGGCCTGCAGGGGTCGAAATGGAGTACAGTCTTTTCAAGGGTCCTCCGTGTGCCCGGTGGGAGGCTACGGTCGAGCACGCCTAAAATGTGAAAAAATGCCAGTACGCTGTGCGTGAAATAATCAGGGCCGGTGGGATATAAGCCTTTAGTCCGGGGTTGGGAGGGGTTCGGGGCTACGGCCGTCGGGAAATGGGTCTGAGTCTTCAGGGTCTCGTGTGACTTGATGGGAGGCTACGGTCAGATGCACATACAAATGACAAGAAATGCCAAGTGGCTTGTGCGTGTAATAATAGGCGGTGGGCTATAGCCTTTGGTCCCATGAGGGGTTGGGGAGGATGGTTCGGGGCCTCAGGGCATGAAATGGGTATAGTCTTTTGAGGTCCTCGTGTGCCCGGTGGGAGGCTACGGTCAGGCTGCCCTAAAATGGCAAGTAATTCCAAGCGTTGCAATGGCGTGAAATAATCGTCGAGGCGGTGGGATATAGCCTTTAGTCCATGAGGGTTGGGGAGGGGTTCGGGGGTTCTGGTGTCGGAAATGGGTACAGTCCTTTCGAGGGTCCTCGTGTCACAGTGGGAGGCTACGATCAGGCACTGCTAAAATGGCAAGAAATGCCCAGTAGTAGATGCGAAATAGTCATGTGGGTCGGTGGGCGATGGCGTCTGTTCACGGGGTTGGGAGGGGGTTTGGGGACTCTCGCCAGAAATGGGTCTAGTCTTTTGAGTAGCCTCGCGTGAGTGGGACCCTGACGGTCGAGGCACATAAAAAAAGAAATGCCTGCAGTGCATGCAGAAATAGTCGTCATGGGGCCGTGGGCTATAAGCGTCCATTCCCAGGGGTTGGGGAGGGCTTTGGGGACTACAGCCATGGAAATGGGTCTGAGTCTTTTGAGTAGCCTCTGTCCCTGTGGGAGCCTCTGATCGAGCCTGCCCAAAAAGGCAGAAATGCCCAATGTGAGGCGCACAGAAGAGTCTCAGGGCCGTTGGGCTATATCCTTTAGTTCAGGGGTTGGGGAGGGGTTGGGCCCTCTGAGTAAATCCAGGAAATGGTCTAGTCTTTTCGAGTAGTCTCGTGTGCTCAGAGTGGAGGCTACGGTCAGAGCCTGCCTAAAATGAAATACCCTCTGGCGATGCTCTGGGCGTCAATCGTAGCTGATCCTCGTGTGGTGGGAGCTCGTCAGAGCGTGTCTTTGACTCGCCATCGAAATGGGTCTAGTCCGGTAGCTCATGGGCTCGGGTGGGTGTTTAGTCCTCGGGGTTGATGAGGGGTTGAGGGCTCAGGCGTCAGAAATGGGTACAGTATTTTCAAGGGTCCTCGTGTGCCCAGTACGAGGCTAAGGTCAGAAGCCTGCCCTAAAATGGCAAGATATGCCAAGCGGCGCAGCGCGTGAAATAGTCGCCGAGGCCGGTGGGCTATAGCCTTTGGTCCGCGGGAGTTGGGGAGGGGCGTTTGGTGGCTCTGGTCGTCGGAAATGGGTACAGTCTTTTCAAGGATCCTCGTGTGTCCAGTGGGAGGCTGCGGTCAGGCTTCTTGGTAAGTACAAATAATAATGCCCGTCGCATCATGCGCGTGAAATAGTCATCGAGACAGGTGGGCTATAGGATTTAGTACTATGGGGTTGTTGAGGGGGGTTCGGGGGATCTGGTGAAATAGTCTGATGTTTTCAAGGGTCCTCGTGTGCCAGTCTGAAGCTAAGGTCAGGCTGCCTTAAAATGGCAAGAAAAATGCCAGTGGCGCGCGTGAAATAATCCGAGGCGGTGGGCTATACTTTGGTCCATGAGGGGTTGGGAGGCGGCGTTGAGGGCTCTGTCGTCTGAAATGGGTACAGTCTTTTCAAGGCATCCCGTGTGTGCCCGATGGGAGGCTGTCAGAAGCCTGCCTAAAATGGCAAGAAATAATAGCGTCATAGCGTGAAATAGTCATAGACGGTGGGCTATAGTCTTTAGTACATGGGGTTGGGAGGGGTTCGGGGATCTGGTTATCGGAAATGGGTACAGTCTTTCAAGGGTCTCGTGTGCCCAGTGGGAGCCTCTGAGTCAGGCACTGCCACTAAAATGGCAAGAAATGCCAGTAGTAGTGCGTGTAATCATGGGGCAGTGGGCTATAGCCCTAGGTCCCAGGGGTTGGGGAGGGGGTTCGGGGGCTCTTGGCATCGGGAAATGGGTCTGATCTTTTCGAGGGTTCTCGTGTGCGGATGGAGGTTCAGTGACCTGCCGTAAAATAAGTAATGCCAAGCGTCATAAGCATAGCGTGGGCTATAGTAGTCTCGGGGGTTGATGAGGGGGTTCGGGGGCTGCAGGTGTCGGAAATGGGTGCAGTATTTTCAAGGGTCTCGTGTGCCCGGTCTGAGGCTAAGGTCAGCAAGCCTGCCCAAATGGCAAGATATGCCAGTGGCCAATGCGCGTGAAATAATCGTGAGGCGGTGGGCTATAGCCTGGTCATGAGGGGTTGGGGAGGGGCGTTCGGGGGCTCTGGGCGTCGGAAATGGGTACAGTCTTTTCAAGGATCCTCGTGTGCCCAGTGGGAGGCTACGGTTAAAAGGTCTGACGTAAAATGGCAAGTAATGCCCAGCGTCGTAGCGCGTGAAATAGTCGCCGAGACCGGTGGGCTATAGTCTTTAGTCCGCAGGGGTTGATGAGGGGGGTTCGGGGGCTCTGGGCATCGGAAATGGGTACAGTCTTTTCAAGGATCCTCGTGTGCCCGGTCTTGAGGCTAAGGTCGAAAGCACTGCTAAAATGGCAAGAAATGCCAATGACGCAGTAGCGTGAAATAGTCGAGGCGGTGGGCTATAGCTGGTCATGAGGGTTGGGGAGGGGCGTTCGGGGGCTCTGGGCGTCGGAAATGGTACAGTCTTTTCGAGCATCCTCGTGTGCCCAGTGGGAGGCTAGGGTCAGAGGCCTGCCCTAAAATGGCAGGAAATCCCCAGCGGCGCAGCACATGAAATAGTGGCCGAGGCCGATGGGCTATAGCCTTTTGTCCGCGGGGGTTGGGGAGGGGGGTTCGGGGGCTCTAGGCGTCGGAAATGGGTACAGTCTTTTCAAAGGTTCTCGTGTGGCCAGTGGGAGGCTACGGTCAGAGGCCTGCCCTAAAATGGCAAGAAAATGATGGCAGTAGCGTGAAATAGTCGTCGAGGCGGTGGGCTATAAATCTGTTCCACGGGGGTTAGGGAGTGGGGTTTGGGGACTCGGGCGTGGAAATCGGTCTTGTATTTTTGAGTAGCCTCGCGTGCTCAGTGGGACCTACTGATGCGAGGCCTGACCTAAAAAAGGCAAAAAGAAATGTCACCTGCGGAAAAAGTCTCGAGCCGGTGGGGTATAGCCTTTGGTCATGCGGGGTTGGGAGGGTTCCAGGCTCTTGGGCGTCGGGAAATGGGTGCAGTATTTTCAGCCGGTCTCGTGTGCCGGTGGGAGGCTACGGTCGAGCACCTAAAATGGCAAGAAATGCCCAGTGGCACAGTGGCGTGTAATAGTCGTCGGGCCGGTGGGCTACAGCTAACTGTTCCAGCGGGGGTTGGGGAGGAGGTTCGGGGCTCTGGGCGTCCAGAAATGGGTCTGATCTTTTGAGGTCTCGTGTGCTTGATGGAGGCAACGTCTGAGCCTGCCTAAAAATGCAAAATGCCCAGTGGCCTGTGTAATAAGTCAGGGGCCGGAGCTCAACCTTTGTTCCAGCGAGGTTGGGGTGGGGTTCGGGGTTGGGCTTAGGAAATGGGTACAGTCTTTTCAAGGGTCCTCGTGTGCCCGATTGGGAGGCTACTGGTCAGAGGCCTGCCTAAAATGGCAAGAAAGAATACCCAGCGCAGCGTGAAATAATCGCCAAGGCGGTGGGCTATAGCCTTTGGTCATGCGGGGTTGGGGAGGCGTTGAGGGGCTCACTGGGCGTCGGAAATGGGTACAGTCTTTCAAGGATCCTCGTGTGCCCGGTGGGAGGCTACAGGTCAAGCCTGCTAAAAATGGCAAATATGCCAGCGTCGGGAAGCGTGAAATAGTCGCCGAGACCGGTGGGCTATAGTCTTTAGTCCGCAGGGGTTGATGAGGGAAGTTCGGGGGCTCTGGGCATCGGAAATGGGTACAGTCTTTCAGGATCTCGTGTGCTTGATGGGAGGCTAGGGTCAAGCCTGCTAAAATGGCAAGAAATCCCAGTGGCGCATGTGAAATAGTGGCGGGGCCGGTGGGCTATAACCTTTGTCCATGAGGGTTGGGGAGGGGTTCCGGGGCTCTAGGCGTCGGAAATGGGTACAGTCTTTTCAAAGGTTCTCGTGTGTGCCCAGGTGGGAGTGCGGTCAGGAGGCCCTAAAATAGCAAAAATACCCAGGCGCGTGAATGTCGCCCATAGGCCCGTGGCTATGACCTGGTCCCATGAGGGTTGGGGTGGGGATCGGGGGCTCTAGTCGTGGAAAATGGGTTACAGTCTTTTCAAGGAGGTTCTCGTGTGGCCGGTGGGAGGCTACAGTCGAGCTGCCTACAAATGCAAGAAATGCCAATGACAGTGCCGTAAATAGTCCCGGGGCGGTGGGCTATAGCGTCTGTTCCACGAGGATTGAGGAGGGGCTTTGGGACTACGGCCGCCAGAAATGGGTCTAGTCTTTTTGAGTAGCCTCGCGTGCTTTCGGTGGGAGCCCTCGGTCTGAGGCCTGCCTAAAGGCAAGAAATGTTCCACGGCGGGCCTTGAAAAAGTCACCGAGGCCGGTGGGGCTCTAGCCTTTGGTCATGAGGGTTGGGAGGGGTTCCGGAACATTGGGCGTCGGAAATGGAGTGCAGTATGTTCAAGTCCTCGTGTGCCCAGTGGGAGGCTACGGTGAAACACTGCACTAAATAAAATAATGCCTTGATGAGCCGCGTGAAATAATCATGAGCAGGTGGGCTATAGCCTTTAGTCATGAGGGTTGGGAGTGGGGTTCGGGGCTCAGGCGTCGGAAATGGGTGAGTCTTTTGGTCCTCGTGTGCCCAGGTGGGAGGCTACTGGTCAAGCACATAAAAGTGGCAAGAAATACCAGTGATGCAGCGCAATGAAAAGGGTCACAGGGCAGGTGGGCTATAGACTTTGGTCCATAGGGGTTGGGGAGGAGGTTCGGGGCTCTGGGCGTCAAATGGGTGATCTTTTCAAGCATCCTCGTGTGCCGGTGGGAGGCTAAGGGTCGGAGGCACAACTCTAAAATGGCAAGAAATCCCAGTGAGCATGTGAAATAGTAGGGCAGGGCGGTGGGCTATAATAACCTTTGTCCATGAGGGTTGGGGAGGGTTCGGGGGCTCTGAAGCGTCGGAAATGGGTACAGTGATCTTTTCAAGGTTCGTGTGCCCGGTGGGAGGCTCAGTCAGGCACACTCTAAAATGTGCAAGAAATACCTACTCGGTATGTTGGCGTGAAATAGTCGCCGGGGTCGGTGGGCGATAGCGTCTGTTCCACGGGGGTTCGGGAGGGGGGTTTGGGGACTCTGGGCATCGGAAATGGGTCTAGTCTTTTTGATTAGCCTCGCGTGCTCAGTGGGAGCCTACGGTCTGAGGCCTGACCTAAAAAGGCAAGAAATGTCTGCGGAAGCAGAGTCTCAGGGCCAGTGGGAGTGGGGGGGGGTTACAGGCATGGAAATGAGTACAGTCTTTTGAGGGTCTCGTGTGCTGATGGAGGGAGGCGGTCGAAGCCTGCCTAAAATGCCAAGAAATACTGTCTTTAGCGCGTGTAATAATCAGCCGAGGCGTGAGCTATAATAACTTTGTTCATGAGGTTGGGGTGGGGTTCGGGGTTGGGCGTGGAAATAGGTGCTGAGTCTTTTCAAGGGTCCTCGTGTGCCCAGGTGGGAGTCTCTGATCAGGCACTGCCTAAAATGGCAAGATAGGCCCAGTGGCGCAGCGCGTGAAATAATCGCGAGGCAGTGGGCTATAGCACTTTGGTCCGGGGTTGGGGAGGGCGTTCGAGAGCTCAGGCGTCGGAAATGGGTACAGTCTTTCAAGGATCCTCGTGTGCCCGGTGGGAGGCTACAGGTGAAGCACTGCGGTAAAATAGCAAATAATAGCGTCGGGCAGCGTGAAATAATCAGCCGAGACGGTGGGCTATAGTCTTAAGTTCGCGAGGGGTTGATGAGGGGTTCGGGGCTCTGGGCGTCCGAGTGGGTACAGTCTTTTCAAGGATCTCGTGTGCCCAGGTGGGAGGCTACGGTCAAGCCTGCCTAAAATAGCAAGAAAATGCCAGGCTAATGGGAAATAGTCGCCGAGGCCGGTGGGCTATAGCCTTTGGTCATGAGGGTTGGGGAGGGTGTTAAGGGGCTGCAGGCGTCGGGAAATGGAGTGCAGTCTTTGAGCATCCTCGTGTGTGGGTGGGAGGCTAAGGTCGAGCCTGCTCTAAATGGCAAAAATGCCCAGCCGATGCAGGAAATAGTCGCGGGGCCGGTGGACTAATGAAATACATTCCACAGGGGTTGGGGCGGAGGGTCCGGGGGCTCTGGGCATCGGAAATGGGTACAGTCTTTTCAAGGATCCTCGTGTGCCCAGTGGGAGGCTAGGGTCAGAGGCCTGCTCTAAAATGGCAAGAAATCCCCAGCGGCGCAGCATGTGAAATAGTGGCCGAGGCCGGTGGGCTATAGCCTTTTGTCCGCGGGGGTTGGGGAGGGGGGTTCGGGGGCTCTGGGCGTCGGAAATGGGTACAGTCTTTTCAAAGGTTCTCGTGTGCCCAGTGGGAGGGTACGGTCAGAGGCCTGCTCTAAAATGGCAAGAAATACCTATCGGCGCAGCGCGTGAAATAGTCGCCGGGGCCGGTGAGCTATAGCGTCTGTTCCACGGGGGTTCGGGAGGGGGGTTTGGGGACTCTGGGCATCGGAAATGGGTCTAGTCTTTTTGAGTAGCCTCGCGTGCTCAGTGGGAGCCTACGGTCTGAGGCCTGACCTAAAAAGGCAAGAAATGTCACACGGCGGAGCGCGCGAAAGAGTCTCCGAGCCCGGTGGGGTAGGGGGTTCTGGGCATCGGAAATGGGTACAGTCTTTTCGAGGGTCCTCGTGTGCCCAGTGGGAGGCAACGGTCAGAAGCCTGCCCTAAAATGCCAAGAAATGCGCAGTGGCACAGCGCGTGTAATAGTCGCTTAGGGGCCGGTGACTCTGACATTGTTCAGCGAGGTTGGGGGGGGGGTCGGGGGGTTCTGGGCGTCGGAAATGGGTACAGTCTTTTCAAGGATCCTCGTGTGCCCAGTGGGAGGCTACGGTCAGAAGCCTGCCGTAAAATGGCAAGTAATGCCCAGCGTCGTAGCGCGTGAAATAGTCGCTGAGACCGGTGGGCTATAGTCTTTAGTCCATGAGGTTGATGAGGGGTTCGGGGCTCACAGGCGTCGGAAATGGGTCACAGTATTTTCAAGGGTCTCGTGTGCCCGGTCTGAGGCTAAGGTCAGAAGCCTGCCCTAATATGGCAAGAAATGCCCAGCGGCGCAGCGCGTGAAATAGTCGCCGAGGCCGGTGGGCTATAGCCTTTGGTCCGCGGGGGTTGGGGAGGGGTGTTCGGGGGCTCTGGGCGTCAGAAATGGGTACAATCTTTTCGATCATCCTCGTGTGGCCAGTGGGAGGCTAGGGTCAGAGGCCTGCTCTAAAATGGCAAGAAATCCCCAGCGGCGCAGCATGTGAAATAGTGGCCGAGGCCGGTGGGCTATAGCCTTTTGTCCGCGGGGGTTGGGGAGGGGGGTTCGGGGGCTCTAGGCGTCGGAAATGGGTACAGTCTTTTCAAAGGTTCTCGTGTGCCCAGTGGGAGGGTACGGTCAGAGGCCTGCTCTAAAATGGCAAGAAATACCCATCGGCGCAGAGCGTGAAATAGTCACCGGGGCCGGTGGGCTATAGCGTCTGTTCCACGGGGGTTCGGGAGGGGGGTTTGGGGACTCTCGCCATTGGAAATGGGTCTAGTCTTTTTGAGTATCCTCGCATGCTCAGTGGGAGCTTACGGTCTGAGGTCTGCCCTAAAAAGGCAAGAAATGTCCCAGTAGGCCAAAGCGCCTCAGAGCAGTGGAGCTATAACTAGTCCTTGAGGTTGGGTAGGGGTTCGGGGCTCTGGTCGTCGGAAATGGGTACAGTCTTTTTGAGGGTCCTTATGTGCCCAGTGGGAGGCTACGGTCAGAGGCCTGCCCTAAAATGGCAAGAAATACCAGCGTGTGGCGTGAAATAGTGGCCAGGCAGGGTGCTGTGCCTTTGGTCATGAGGGGTTGGGGTGGGGGTTCGGGGTTAGGCGTCGGAAATGGAGTCTGATCTTTTCGGCCGGTCCTCGTGTGCCTAGTGGGAGACTGCGGTCAGAAGCCTGCCCTAAAATGGCAAGAAATACCAAGCGGCGCAGCGCGTGAAATTGTCGCCGAGGCCGGCGGGCTATAGCCTTTGGTCCGCGGGGTTGGGTGGGGGGATCGGAGGCTCTAGTCGTCGGAAATGGGTACAGTCTTTTCAAGGGTTCTCGTGTGCCCAGTGGGAGGATAAGGTCAGAGGCCTGCCCTAAAATGGCAAGAAATGCCCAGCGGCGCAGTGCACGAAATAGTCCCCAGGGCCGGTGGGCTATAGCGTCTGTTCCACGGGGGTTCGGGAGGGTCTAGTCTTTTTGAGTAGCCTCGCGTGCTCAGTGGGAGCCTACGGTCTGAGGCCTGCCCTAAAAAGGGAAGAAATGTCCTCTGGCGGGCCTTGAAGAGTCACGAGGCAGTGGGCTGTAGCCTTTGGTCCCATGAGGGTTGGGGAGGGTTAGGAACTCTGGGCGTCGGAAATGGGTACAGTATTTTCGACGGTCCTCGTGTGCCCAGTGGGAGGCTATGGTCAGAGGCCTGCCCTAAAATGGCAAGAAATGCCAGTAGCGCGGCGTGAAATAATCATGAGGCGGTGGGCTATAGCCTTTGGTCATGAGGTTGGGAGGGGTTCGGGGTTACAGGCGTCGGAAATGGGTACAGTCTTTTGAGGGTCCTCGTGTGCCCAGTGGGAGGCTACGGTCAGCCTTAAAATGGCAAAGAAATACCAGGCTGGCGTGAAATAGTCACCGAGGCCGGTGGGCTATAGCCTTTTGTCCATGGGGGTTGGGGAGGAGGGTTCGGGGGGTCTGGGCATCGGAAATGGGTATAGTCTTTTTGAGGGTCCTCGCGTGCCCAGTGGGAGGCTACGGTCAGAAGCCTGCCGTAAAATGGCAAGTAATGCCAGTGATGCACGTGAAATAGTCCCAGGGCCGGTGGGCTATAACTTTCGTCATGAGGGTTGATGAGGGGGGTTCGGGGGCTCTTTGCCTCAGAAATGGGTACAGAATTTTTGAGGGTCCTCGTGTGCCCATTGGGAGGCTACGGCAGAAGCCTGCCCTAAAATGGCAAGAAATGCCCAGCGGCACAGTGCACGAAATAGTCGTCGGCGCCGGTGGGCTATAGCGTCTGTTCCACGGGGGTTCGAGAGGGGGGTTTGGGGACTCTGGCCCTCGGAAATGGGTCTAGTCTTTTTGAATAGCCTCGCGTGCTCAGTGGGAGCCTACGGTCAGAGGCCTGCCCTAAAAAGGCAAGAAATGTCCCTGTAGCATGAAAAGTCTCAAGGCCGGTGGGCTATAGCCTATGGTCCGCGGGGGTTGGGTAGGGGGTTCGGGGGCTCTGGCCATCAGAAATGGGTACAGTCTTTTCGAGGGTCCTCGTGTGCCCGGTGGGAGGCTACGGTCAGAAGCCTGCCGTAAAATGGCAAGTAATGCCCAGCGTCGCAGCGCAGGAAATAGTCGCCGAGGCCGGTGGGCTATAGCCTTTAGTCCGTGGGGGTTGGGGAGGGGGTTTAGGGGGCTCTTGTCGTCGAAAATGGGTACAGTCTTTTCGAGGGTCCTCGTGTACCCAGTGGGAGGCTACGGTCGAGCACCTTTAAAATGTGCAAGAAATACCAGTGGCGCTAGCGTGAAATAGTCAAGGGCGGTGGGCTATGTGCTGGTCATGAGGGTTGGGAGGGGTTTAAGGGGCTCAGTCGTGAAAATGGGTACAGTCTTTTCGAGGGTCCTCGTGTGCCTTGATGGCGGGCTACGGTCAAGGCCTGCCTAAAATGGCAAGAAATGCCCAGTGAGGCAGCCTTGGAAATAGTCACAAGGGCCGGTGGGCTATAGCCTTTAGCAGGGGGTTGGGGAGGGGTTTGGAGGCTCACGGTAGTGGAAATGGGTACAGTCTTTTGAGGGTCTCGTGTGCCCAGTGGGAGCTACGGTCAGCGCCTAAAATAACAAGACATACCCAGCCAGTGATGCGTGAATAAGGCCAGGCAGTGGGCTATACTGGTCCCGAGGGGTTGGGAGGGGCGTTGGGGGCTCTGGGCGTCGAAAGTGGTACAGTCTTTTCGAGGGTCCTCGTGTACCCATGGGCTACGGTCGCTGAGGCGGTGAGGGGCCATAGTAACAGTCCTCCCGGGGGTTGGGGGGTTGTTGAGGGAGTTCGGGGTGGGGTGAAAAGTCTTTGGGGTCTTGAGTCTCGTGTGGAGCAAAAATGCCTAGCCACATAGCGTGTGAAATAGTCACCGAGGCGGTGGGCTATAGCCTTTGGTCCATGGTGTTGGGAGGGCTTTAGGGGCTACAGTCATGAAAATGGTTCTGATCTTTTCAGGTCCTCGTGTGCCCGGTGGGAGGCTACGGTCGAAGCACCCTAAAATGGCAAAAATGCCACCAGTGCGTGAAATAGTCACAGGGTCGGTGGGCTACTAACTGGTCCTTGAGGGTTGGGAAGGGGGTTTGGGGGGCTCTGTTCGTAGAAAATGGGTACAGTCTTTTTACGGGTCCTCGTGTGCCCAGTGGGAGGCTATGGTCAGAAGCCTGCTTTAAAATGGCAAGAAATACCCAGCGGCGCAGCGCGTGAAATAGTCACCGAGGCCGGTGGGCTATAATAACTGGTCAGCTTGAGGGGTTGGGAGGGTTTAGAGGGGTTACGGTGGTGAAATGGAGTGAGTCTTTTCGAGGGTCCTCGCGTGCCAGTGGGAGGCCACGGTCGAAGCACTGCCCTAAAATGGCAAGACATACCAGTGGCCGCGTGAAATAATCATGGCCGGTGGGCTATGTGCTTTGGTCCATGAGGGTTGGGAGGGGCGTTCGGGGGATGCAGGCGTGGGAAATTAGTACAGTCTTTTGAGGGTCCTCGTGTGCCCAGGTGGGAGGCTACGGTCAGAGGCCTGCCTAAAATGGCAAAAATGCCAGTGGCCAGCGCGTGAAATAGTCACCGGGGCGGTGGGCTGTGCTTTGGTCCCATGAGGGGTTGGGAGGGATTTTGGGGCTCTGGTCATCGAACATGGAGTGCAGTCTTCTGAGGGTCCTCGTGTGATGGGAGGCTATGGTCAGAAGCACCTTTAAAATGGCAAGAAATACCCAGTGGCGCAGCGTGAAATAATGTAGGGCGGTGACTTATAGCCTTTGGTCCTTGAGGGTTGGGAGGGGTTTAGGGGCTCACAGTCGTCGGAAATGGGTACAGTCTTTTCGAGGGTCCTCGCGTGCCCAGTGGGAAACCACGGTCAGAAGCCTGCCCTAAAATGGCAAGACATAACCAGCGGCGCAGCGCGTGAAATAGTCGCCGAGGCCGGTGGGCTATAGCCTTTGGTCCGCGGGGGTTGGGGAGGGTCGTTCGGGGGCTCTGGGCGTCGGAAATTGGTACAGTCTTTTCGAGGGTCCTCGTGTCCCCAGTGGGAGGCTACGGTCAGAGGCCTTCCTAAAATGGCAAGAAATACCCAGCGGCGCAGCGCGGGAAATAGTCACTGAGGCCGGTGGCCTATAGCCTTTGGTCCGCGGGGGTTGGGGAGGGGGTTTTTGGCGCTCTAGTCATCGGAAATGGGTACAGTCTTTTCGAGGGTCCTCGCGTACCCAGTGGGAGGTTACGGTCAGGGCCTGCCCTAAAATGGCAAGAAATACCCAGCGGCGCAGCACGTGAAATAGTCGCCGAGGCCGGTGGGCTATAGCCTTTGGTCCGCGGGGGTTGGGGAGGGGGTTTCGGGGGCTCTGGTCATCGGAAATGGGTACAGTCTTTACGAGGGTCTTCGTGTGCCCAGTGGGAGGCTACGGTCAGAGGCCTGCCCTAAAATGGCACGAAATGCCCAGCGGCGCAGCGCGTGAAATAGTCGCCGAGGCCGGTGGGCTTTAGCCTTTGGTCCGCGGGGGTTGGGGAGGGGCGTTCGGGGGCTCTGGGCATCGGAAATGGGTACAGTCTTTTCAAGGGTCCTCGTGTACCAAGTGGGAGGCTACGGTCAGAGGCCTGCCCTAAAATGGCAAATGCCAGTGCGCAGCGGAAATATCAAGGGCGGTGGGCTATAGCCTTTGGTGCAGGGGTTGGGAGGGGTTTGGGGGGCTCTGGTAGTCGGAAATGGGTACAGTCTTTTCGAGGGTCCTCGCGTACCCAGTGGGAGGTTACGGTCAGGGCCTGCCCTAAAATGGCAAGAAATACCATGGCGCAACACGTGAAATAATCATGCAAGGCGGTGGGCTATAGCCTTTGGTCCATGAGGTTGGGAGGGTTTGGGGCTCTGCTCATGGAAATGGGTACAGTCTTCTGAGGTCTTCGTGTGCCCGGTGGGAGGCTACGGTCAGGCCTGCCTAAAATGGCACAAAATGCCAGTGTGAAATAGTCAGGGCGGTGGGCTATAGCCTTTGGTGCAGGGGTTGGGAGGGTTTGGGGCTCACGGTGATGAGAAATGGGTACAGTCTTTTGAGCGTCCTCGTGTGCCAGTGGGAGGCTACGGTGAGAGGCCTGCCTAAAATGGCAAAAAAAGCCCAGTGGTAGCGTGAAATAGTCAAGACCGGTGGGCTATAATATTGGTCATGAGGGGTTGGGGAGGGGGTTTAGGGGGCTCTGTTCGTCAAAAATGGGTACAGTCTTTTCGAGGGTCCTCATGTGCCCAGTGGGAGGCTATGGTCAGAAGCCTGCTTTAAAATGGCAAGAAATACCCAGCGGCGCAGCGCGTGAAAAAGTCACCGAGGCCGGTGGGCTATAGCCTTTGGTCCGCGGGGGTTGGGGAGGGGGTTTAGGGGGCTCTGTTCGTCGGAAATGGGTACAGTATTTTCGAGGGTCCTCGTGTGCCCAGTGGGAGGCTATGGTCAGAAGCCTTCTTTAAAATGGCAAGAAATACCCAGCGGCGCAGCGCGTGAAATAATCTCTGAGGCCGGTGGGCTATTACCTTTGGTCCGCGGGCGTTGGGGAAGGTGTTTCGGGGGCTCTGGTCGTCAGAAATGGGTACAGTCTTTTCGAGGGTCCTCGTGTGCCCAGTGGTAGGCTACGGTCAGAAGCCTGCCCTAAAATGGCAAGAAATGCCAGTGGCGTGGCGTCAAATAATCAGCGTAGGGCAGGTGGGCTATAGCCTTTGGTCCGCGGGGGTTGGGGAAGGTGTTTCGGGGGATCTGGTCGTCGGAAATGGGTATAGTCTTTTCGAGGGTCCTTGTGTGCCCAGTGGGAGGCTATGGTCAGAAGCCTGCCCTAAAATGGCAAGAAATACCCAACGGCGTAGCGCGTCAAATAGTCGCCGAGGCCGGTGGGCTATAGCCTTTGGTCCGCGGGGGTTGGGGAAGGTGTTTCGGGGGCTCTGGTCGTCGGAAATGGGTACAGTCTTTTCGAGGGTCCTCCTGTGCCCAGTGGGAGCCTATGGTCAGAAGCCTGCTTTAAAATGGCAAGAAATACCCAGCGGCGCAGCGCGTGAAATAGTCACAGAGGCCGGTGGGCTATAGCCTTTGGTCCGTGGGGGTTGGGGAGGGGGTTTAGGGGGCTCTGTTCGTCGGAAATGGGTACAGTATTTTCGAGGTCTCGTGTGCCAGTGGGAGGCTCGGTCAGAAGCACCTTTAAAATGGCAAGAAATACCAGTAGCATGGCCGTGGGAAATAGTCTCTGAGGCGGTGGGCTATAGCCTTTGGTCCTTGAGCGTTGGGGAGGGCGTTCGGGGCTCTGGGTGTTGGAAATGGGTATGCAGTCTTTTGAGGTCCTTGTGTGCGATGGGAGGCTAAGGTCAGAAGCACTGCCACAAATGGCAAGAAATGTCAGCGGTGGCGCGTCAAATAATCATGGGAGTCCGGTGGGCTATAGCCTTTGGTCATGAGCGTTGGGAAGGTGTTTCGGGGGCTCTGGTCGTCGGAAATGGGTACAGTCTTTTCTAGGGTCCTCGTGTGCCCAGTGGGAGGCTACGGTCAGAAGCCTGCCCTAAAATGGCAAGAAATGCCCAGGGGCATAGCGCGTCAAATAGTCACCGAGGCCGGTGGGCTATAGCCTTTGGTCCGCGGGGGTTGGGGAAGGTGTTTCGGGGGCTCTGGTCGTCAGAAATTGGTACAGTCTTTTCGAGGGTCCTCGTGTACCCAGTGGTAGGCTACGGTCAAGCACTGCCTAAAATAACAAGAAATGCCAGCGGCGTGGCGTGCGTCAAATAATCAGCCAGGCGGTGGGCTATAGCCTTTGGTCCATGAGGTTGGGGAAGGTGTTTGGGGCTCTGAGTCGTGGAAATGGGTACAGTCTTTTGAGGGTCCTCGTGTGCCCGGTGGGAGGCTACGGTCAAGCCTGCCTAAAATGTGAAGACATAACCAGCGGTAGCGTTTGAATAAGTCTCCGAGGCCGGTGGGCTATAGCCTTTGGTCCAGCGGGGTTGGGGAGGGGCGTTGAGGGCTCTGGTCTTCGAAATGGGTCTTTTTCGAGGGTCTCGTGTACCCAGTGGGAGGCTCTGATCAGGGGCTGCCGTAAAATGGCAAGAAATACCCAGCGCAGCGCGGAAATAGTCACCAAGGCCGGTGGGCTATGCTGGTCTGCGAGGGTTGGGGAGGGTGTTTGAGGGGCTCAGTGGTAGGAAATGGGTGCAGTCTTTTCGAGGGTCCTCGTGTGCCCGATGGGAGGCTACGGTCAGAGCCTGCCCTAAAATGGCAAGACATACCAGTATTGGCAACGTGAATAAGTCATGGGGCGGTGGGCTATGTGCTTTAGTCATGCGGGGTTGGGGAGGGGCGATCGGGGGCTCCGGGCGTCCAAAATGGGTACAGTCTTTTCGAGGGTCCTCGTGTACCCAGTGGGCGGCTACGGTCTGAGGGCTGCCGTAAAGTGGCAAGAAATGCCCAGCGGCGCGAGGAAATATTCACAGGCAGTGGGCTATGTGCTGGTCCATGAGGTTGGGGAGGGTGTTTCGGGGGTTCTGGTCGTCGGAAATGGGTACAGTCTTTTCGAGGGTCCTCGTGTCCCCAGTGGGATGCTACGGTCAGAGGCCTGCCCTAAAATGGCAAAAAATGCCTAGCCACGCAACGTGTGAAATAGTCACCGAGGCCGGTGGGCTATAGCCTTTGGTCCGCGGGTGTTGGGGAGGGGCTTTAGGGGGCTCTGGTCATCAAAAATGGTTACAGTCTTTTCGAGGGTCCTCGTGTGCCCAGTGGGAGGCTACGGTCAGAAGCCTGCCCTAAAATGGCAAGAAATGCCCAGTATGGCGCGGGAAATAGTCAAGGGCGGTGGGCTATAGCCTTGCAGGGGTTGGGAGGGGTTTCGGGGCTCACGGTGAGTGGGAAATGGGTACAGTCTTTTGAGGGTCCTCGTGTGCCCGAGTGGGAGGCTACTGGTCAGGCCAGCCTAAAATGGCAAAAATACCAGTATGGCCGCGTGAAATAATCATAGAAGGTCGGTGGGCTATGTAACTGGTCCATGAGGTTGGGAAGGGGTTTAGGGGCTCTGTTAGTGAAAATGGGTACAGTCTTTTGAGGGTCTCGTGTGCCCATTGGGAGGCTCTGATCAGGAAGCTTTCTTTAAAATGGCAAGAAATACCAGCCAGTGGCGCGTGAAATAGTCACCGAGGGCGGTGGGCTATAACTTTAGTCCCATGAGGGTTGGGGAGGGGTTTAGGGGTTGGTCATCGAAATGGGTCAGATCTTTTAGAGGGTCCTCGCGTGCCCGATGGGAGGCCACAGTCGGCTGCCCTAAAATGGCAAGACATGCCATGGTGGCGTGTGAAATAGTCGCCGAGGCGGTGGGCTATAAGCTGGTCAGCTGGGGTTGGGAGGCGTTCGGGGCTCTGGCGTCGGAAGTGGTACAGTCTTTTCGAGGGTCCTCGTGTGCCCAGTGGGAGGCTCTGATCAGAGGCCTTCCTAAAATGGCAAGAAATGCCAATGGCGCGGTGAAATAGTCACAGGGCGGTGGCCTATAGCCTTTAGTCCATGGGGGGTTGGGAGGTTTGGGGCTCTGGTCGCCGAAAATGGGTACAGTCTTTCTGAGGGTCTCGTGTGCCACTTGATGGGAGGCTACGGTCAGAAGCCTGCCCTAAAATGGCAAAAATGTCAGTGGCCTTGTGCGTGAAATAATCATGGGAGGCGGTGGGCTATAGCCTTTGGTCCATGAGGTTGGGGTGGGGGTTCGGTGGCTCTGGCTGTCGGAAATGGGTACAGTCTTTTCGAGGGTCCTCAGCGTACCCAGTGGGAGGATTCTGGTCAGAGCCTGCTAAAATGGCAAGAAATACCAATGACGCAACACGTGAAATAGTCATGGGGCGGTGGGCTATAGCTTTGGTCCATGAGGGTTGGGAGGGGTTTGAGGGCTCTGGTCGCCAATGGGTACACTCTTTCAAGGGTCCTCGTGTGCCCAGTGGGAGGCTACGGTCAGAGGCCTGCCCTAAAATGGCAAGAAATGCCAGTAGCGCATGTGAAATGAAATGGTCAGGCGGGTGGGCTATAAGCCTTTGTTCTGCGGGGTTGGGAGGCATGTTTGAGGGCTCTGAGTCGTCGAGATGGGTACAGTCTTTTCGAGGGTCTCGTGTGCCCAGTGGGAGGCTACAGGTCAGAAGCACACTAAAATAACAAGAAATACCAATGGCCGCGTGAATAAATCAGCCAGGCGGTGGGCTATAGCCTTTGGTCCGCGGGGGTTGGGGAGGGGCGTTCGGGGGCTCTGGGCGTCCGAAATCGGTACAGTCTTTTCGAGGGTCCTCGTGTACCCAGTGGACGGCTACGGTCTGAGGGCTGCCGTAAAGTGGCAAGAAATGCCCAGCGGCGCAGCGCGGGAAATAGTCACCGAGGCCGGTGGGCTATAGCCTTTGGTCCGCAGGGGTTGGGGAGGGTGTTTCGGGGGCTCTGGTCGTCGGAAATAGGTACAGTCTTTTCGAGGGTCCTCGTGTCCCCAGTGGAAGGCTACGGTCAGAGGCCTGCCCTAAAATGGCAAAAAATGCCTAGCGACGCAACGTGTGAAATAGTCACCGAGGCCGGTGGGCTATAGCCTTTGGTCCGCGGGTGTTGGGGAGGGGCTTTAGGGGGCTCTGGTCATCGAAAATGGTTACAGTCTTTTCGAGGGTCCTCGTGTGCCCAGTGGGAGGCTACGGTCAGAAGCCTGCCCTAAAATGGCAAGAAATGCCAATGGCCTTGGCCGAAATAGTCACTGAGGCCGGTGGCCTATAGCCTTTGGTCCGCGGGGGTTGGGGAGGGGGTTTTTGGGGCTCTGGTCATTGAAAATGGGTACAGTCTTTACGAGGGTCCTCGTGTGCCCAGTGGGAGGCTACGGTCAGAAGCCTGCCCTAAAATGGCAAGAAATGTCCAGTGGCCTTGTGCGTGAAATAATCATGAGGCGGTGGGCTATAGCCTTGAGGGGTTGGGGAGGGGCGTTCGGGGCTCACAGGCTGTCGGAAATGGGTACAGTCTTTTGAGGGTCCTCGCGTACCAGTGGGAGGAGTTCTGTCAGGGCCTGCCTAAAATGGCAAGAAATACCAGTGACACACGTGAAATAATCAGCAAGGCGGTGGGCTATAGCCTTTGGTCATGAGGGTTGGGGAGGGGGTTTGAGGGGCTCTGGTCATGGAAATGGAGTACAGTCTTCTGAGGGTCTTCGTGTGCCAGTGGGAGGCTACTGGTCGAGGCACAGCCTAAAATAGCACTGAAATGCCATGTGGCAGCGCGTGAAATAAGTCATGCCGGGCAGTGGGCTTTGGTCCTCGGGGGTTGGGGAGGGGCGTTCGGGGGCTCTGGGCATCGGAAATGGGTACATTCTTTTCAAGGGTCCTCGTGTGCCCAGCGGGAGGCTACGGTCAGAGGCCTGCCCTAAAATGGCAAGAAATGCCCAGCGGCGCAGCATGTGAAATGGTCGCTGAGGCGGGTGGGCTATAGCCTTTGGTCCGCAGGGGTTGGGGAGGGAAGTTCTGGGGCTCTGGGGGTCGGAAATGGGTACAGTCTTTTCGAGGTCCTCGTGTTCCCAGTGGGAGACTACGGTCAGAGGCCTGCCATAAAATGGCAAGAAATGGCCAGCGGCGCAGCTCGTGAAATAGTCACCGAGGCCGGTGGGCTATAGCCTTTGCTCCGCGGGGGGTTGGGGAGGGGCATTCGGGGGCTCCGGGTGTCGGAAATGGGTACAGTCTTTTTGAGGGCCTTTTTGTGCCCAGTGGGAGGCTAAGGTCAGAAGCCTGCCCTAAAATGGCAAGAAATGTCTGTGGCGCGTGAAATTGTCCCCGTGGCGGGTGGTCTATCGCCTTTGGTCTGCGGGGGTTGGGGAGGGGGTTTCGCGGGCTCTGGTACTCGGAAATGGGTACAGTCTTTTCGAGGGTCCTCGTGTGTGATGGGAGGCTAAGGTCAGAGGCCAGCCTAAAATGGCAAAAATGCCAATGGCATGGCGTGCGTGAAATAATCACAGGTCGGTGGGCTATAGCCTACAGTCATGAGGGTTGGGGAGGGGGTTTAGGGGGCTCTGTTCGTCGAAAATGGGTACAGTCTTATTGAGGGTCCTCGTGTGCCCAGTGGGAGGCTATGGTCAGAAGCCTGCTTTAAAATGGCAAGAAATACCCAGCGGCGCAGCGCGTGAAATAGTCACCGAGGCCGGTGGGCTATAGCCATTGGTCCGCGGGGGTTGGGGAGGGGGTTTAGGGGGCTCTGGTCGTCGGAAATGGGTACAGTCTTTTCGAGGTTCCTCGCGTGCCCAGTGGGAGGCTACGGTCAGAAGCCTGCCCTAAAATGGCAAGACATGCCAATGTGTGATGCAGAAATAGTCACTGAGGGCGGTGGCCTATAGCTGGTCCCATGCGGGGGTTGGGGTGGGGTTTTAGGGGCTCTGGTCATGAAATGGAGTGCAGTCTTCTGAGGGTCTCGTGTGCCCGATGGGAGGCTACGGTCAAAGCACTGCCCTAAAATGGCAAGAAATGTCAGTGGCTTGGCGTGAAATAGTCGCCGAGGCGGTGGGCTATAGCCTTTGGTCCTTGAGGGGTTGGGAGGGGCGTTCGGGGCTCGGCTGTCGGAAATGGAGTGAGTCTTTTCGAGGTCCTCGCGTGCCCGTGGGAGGATTCTGGTCAGGGCCTGCCTAAAATGGCAAAATACCAATGGCCGCGTGAAATAATCGCAGAGGCCGTTGGGCTATAACTTTGGTCCGGGGTTGGGAGGGGTTTGAGGCTCTGGTCATGGAAATGGGTGCAGTCTTCTGAGGGGTCTTCGTGTGTGCCCGGTGGGAGGCTACAGTCAGAGGCCTGCCCTAAAATGGCAGAAAATGCCTTGGCCGCGTGAAATAATCATGAGGCCGGTGGGCTTTAGCCTTTGGTCCTCGGGGGTTGGGGAGGGGCGTTCGGGGGCTCTGGGCATCGGAAATGGGTACATTCTTTTCAAGGGTCTCGTGTGCTTAGTGAGAGGCTACGGTCAGGCCTGCCTAAAATGGCAAGAAATGCCAATGACGCTAGACATGTGAAATGGTCGGAGGCGGGTGGGCTATAGCCTTTGGTCCATGAGGGGTTGGGAGGAAGTTACAGGGCTCACAGGGGTCGGAAATGGGTACAGTCTTTTCGAGGTCCTCGTGTTCCCAGTGGGAGACTACGGTCAGAGGCCTGCCATAAAATGGCAAGAAATGGCCAGCGGCGCAGCTCGTGAAATAGTCACCGAGGCCGGTGGGCTATAGCCTTTGCTCCGCGGGGGGTTGGGGAGGGGCATTCGGGGGCTCCGGGTGTCGGAAATGGGTACAGTCTTTTTGAGGGCCTTTTTGTGCCCAGTGGGAGGCTAAGGTCAGAAGCCTGCCCTAAAATGGCAAGAAATGTCTAGCGGCGCAGCGCGTGAAATAGTCACCGAGGCCGGTGGTCTATAGCCTTTGGTCTGCGGGGGTTGGGGAGGGGGTTTCGCGGGCTCTGGTACTCGGAAATGGGTACAGTCTTTTCGAGGGTCCTCGTGTGCCCAGTGGGAGGCTAAGGTCAGAGGCCAGCCCTAAAATGGCAAAAATGCCCAGCGGCGCAGCGCGTGAAATAGTCACCGAGGTCGGTGGGCTATAGCCTCTGGTCCGCGGGGGTTGGGGAGGGGGTTTAGGGGGCTCTGTTCGTCGAAAATGGGTACAGTCTTATTGAGGGTCCTCGTGTGCCCAGTGGGAGGCTATGGTCAGAAGCCTGCTTTAAAATGGCAAGAAATACCGGTAGTAGCGTGAAATAGTCACTTAGGGCCGGTGGGCTATAGCCATTGGTCCTTGAGGGTTGGGAGGGGTTTAGGGGCTCACAGTGGTCGGTAATGGGTACAGTCTTTTCGAGGTTCCTCGCGTGCCCAGTGGGAGGCTCTGATCGAGCACATGCCCTAAAATGGCAAGACATGCCATGATGCACGGGAAATAATCATGAGGCGGTGGCCTATAGCCTTTGGTCCCATGCGGGGTTGGGAGGGGTTTTGGGGCTCTGGTCGCCGAAAATGGAGTCTGAGTCTTCTGAGGGTCTCGTGTGCCCAGTGGGAGGCTACTGATCAAGCACATGCCCTAAAATGGCAAGAAATGTCAATGGCGCAGCGCGTGAAATAATCGCCAGGCAGTGGGCTATAGCCTTTAGTCCTTGAGGGTTGGTAGGGGCGTTCGGGGGCTCTGGCTGTCGGAAATGGGTACAGTCTTTTCGAGGGTCCCTCGCGTGCCCGTGGGAGGTCTGATCAGGTCAGACCTGCCTAAAATGGCAAGAAATACCCAGCGGCTTGTGCGTGAAATAATCGCCGAGGACGTTGGGCTATAGCCTTTGGTCATGAGGGTTGGGGAGGGGTTTGGGGGCTCACGGTCATCGGAAATGGGTACAGTCTTCTGAGGGTCTTCGTGTGCCCGGTGGGAGGCTCTGGTCAGAGGCACTGCCTAAAATGGTACGAAATGCCATGGCCAGGCGTGAAATAGTCACATAGGGGCGGTGGGCTGTAGCCTTTACTCTGTGAGGGGTTGGGTAGGGGGTTTAGGGGCTCACAGTGGTCGGAAATGGGTACAGTCATTTCGAGGGTCTCATGAGCCAGTGGAGGCTCTGTCGAAGCACCTGCCACAAAATGGTAAGACATGCCAGTAGCGCGTGGGAAATAGTCATAGGGCGGTGGGCTATAGCCTGGTCATGAGGGGTTGGGGAGGGGCGTTGGGGGCTCACAGGCGTTGGAAATGGGGAGTCATTTCGAGGGTCTCGTGTGCCAGATGGGAGGCTACGGTCAGAAGCCTGCCACTAAAATGACAAGAAATGTAGCCAGTATGGCGTCGAATAATCGGCGAGGCGGTGGGCTATTGCCTTTGGTCCATGAGGGTTGGGGAAGGTGTTTGGGGGCTCAGTCGTCGGAAATGGGTACAGTCTTTTCGAGGTCCTAGTGTGCCCAGTGGAAAAGGCTACGGTCAGGCTTGCCCTAAAATGGCAAGACATGCCAGCGGCGCAGCGTGAAATAGTCACCAAGGCGGTGGGCTATAGCCTTTGGTCCTTGGAGGTTGGGGAGGGGCGTTCGGGGCTCTGGACTTCGAAATGGGTACATTCTTTTCGAGGGTCCACGTGTGCTTGATGGGAGGCTCTGGTCGAGCCTGCCCTAAAATGGCAAGAAATGCCAGATGGCCTTGGAAATAATCATGGGGCAGTGGGCTATAGCCTGGTCCATGAGGGTTGGGGAGGCGTCAGAAATGTGTACAGTCTTCGAGGGTCCTCGTGTGCCCGTGGGAGGCTCTGTCAGGGCTGCCTAAAATGACAAGAAATGCCCAGCCAGGCGCCAGCGCGTGAAATAGTCACGAGGCGGTGGGCTATACTGGTCCCATGAGGTTGGGGAGGGGGTTTCGGGGGCTCTGGCCGTCAGAAATGGGTACAGTCTTTTCGAGGGTCCTCGTGTGCCCAGTGGGAGGCTACGGTCAGAAGCCTGCCCTAAAATGGTAAGAAATGCCAAGCGGCGCAGCGCGTCAAATAGTCGCTGAGGCCGGTGGGCTATAGCCTTTGGTCCGTGGGGTTGGGGATGGTGTTTCGGGGACTCTGGTCGTCGGAAATTGGTACTGTCTTTTCGAGGGTCCTAGTGTGCCCAGTGGGAGGCTACGGTCAGAAGCCTGCCCTAAAATGGCAAGACATGCCCAGCGGCGCAGCGCGTGAAATAGTCACCGAGGCCGGTGGGCTATAGCCTTTGGTCCGCGGAGGTTGGGGAGGGACGTTCGGGGGCTCTGGACTTCCGAAATGGGTACATTCTTTTCGAGGGTCCTCGTGTGCCCAGTGGGAGGCTACGGTCAGAGCCTGCCCTAAAATGGCAAGAAATGTAATGACGCAGCTTAAATAATCGCCGAGGCAGTGGGCTATAATACTGGTCCTTGAGGGTTGGGGAGGGTCGTCAGAAATGTGTACAGTCTTTTCGAGGGTCCTCGTGTGCCCAGTGGGAGGCTACGGTCAGAGGCCTGCCCTAAAATGACAAGAAATGCCCAGCCAGCGCAGCGCGTGGAAATAGTCACAAGGGCGGTGGGCTATAGCTGGTCCATGAGGGGTCGGGAAGGTGCTATGGGGATCTGCTCTTCAGAAATGGGTACAGTCATTTCGAGGGTCTCGTGTACTTGATGGGAGGCTACGGTCAGAAGCCTGCCCTAAAATGAGAAGAAATGTCCAGCGACGCAGCGCGTGAAATAGTCGCCGAGGCCGGTGGGCTATAGCCTTTGGTCCGCGGGGGTTGGGGAGGGGCGTTCGGGGGCTCTGGTCGTCAGAAATGGGTACAGTCTTTTCGAGGGTCCTCGTGTGCCCAGTGGGAGGCTACGGTCAGAAGCCTGCCCTAAAATGGCAAGAAATGCCAAGCGGCGCAGCGCGTCAAATAGTCGCTGAGGCCGGTGGGCTATAGCCTTTGGTCCGCGGGGTTGGGCAAGGTGTTTCGGGGGCTCTGGTCGTCGGAAATGGGTACAGTCTTTTTGAGGGTCCTGGTGTACCCAGTGGGAGGCTACGGTCAGAAGCCTGCCCTAAAATGGCAAGACATGCCAGTGGCCTTGTGAAATAGTTCTGAGGCGGTGGGCTATAGCCTTTAGTCCATGAGGTTGGGGAGGGCGTTCGGGGCTCTGGGCGTCGAAATGGGTACTGATCTTTTCGAGGTCCTCGTGTACCCAGGTGGGAGGCTGATCAGGCCTGCTCTAAAATGGCAAGAAATGCCCAGCGGCGCAGCGCGGGAAATAGTCACCGAGCCCGGTGGGCAATAGCCTTTGGTACGCGGGGGTTGGGGAGGGGGTTTAGGGGGCTCTGGTCGTCGAAAATGGGTACAGTCATTTCGAGGGTCCTCGCGAGCCCAGTGGGAGGCTATGGTCAGAAGCCTGCCCTAAGATGACAAGACATGCCCAGCGGCGCAGCGCGTGAAATAGTCACCGAGGCCGGTGGGCTATAGCCTTTGGTCCGCGGGGGTTGGGGAGGGGCGTTCGGGGGCTCTGGGTGTCGGAAATGGGTACAGTCGTTTCGAGGGTCCTCACGTGCCCAGTGGGAGGCTACGATCAAAAGCCTGCCCTAAAATGGTAAGACATGCCCAGCGGCGCATCGTGTGAAATAGTCACCGAGGCCGGTGGGCTATAGCCTTTGGTCCGCGGGGGTTGGGGAGGGGCGTTCGGGTGCTCTGGGCGTCGGAAATGGGTACAGTCTTTTCGAGTGTCCTCGTGTGCCCAGTGGGAGGCTATGGTCAGAGGCCTGCCCTAAAACAGCAAGAAATGTCCAGCGGCGCAGGGCGGGAAATAGTCACTGACGCCGGTGGCCTATAGACTTTGGTCCGCGGGGGTTGGGGGGGGTTTCGGGGGCTCTGGTCATCGGAAATGGGTACAGTCTTTACGAGGGTCCTCGTGTGCCCAGTGGGAGGCTACGGTCAGAATCCTGCCCTAAAATGGCAAGAAATGTCCAGCGGCGCAGCGCGTGAAATAATCATGGGGCGGTGGGCTATGCTGGTCCATGAGGGGTTGGGGAGGGGCGTTCGGTGGCTCTGGGTGTTGGAAATGGGTACAGTCTTTTCGAGGGTCCTCGTGTGCCCAGTGGGAGGCTACAGTCAGAAGCCTGCCCTAAAATGGCAAGAAATACCAAGCGGCGCAGCGCGTCAAATAGTCGCTGAGGCCGGTGGGCTATAGCCTTTGGTCCGTGGGGTTGGGGATGGTGTTTCAGGGACTCTGGTCGTCGGAAATGGGTACAGTCTTTTCGAGGGTCCTCGTGTACCCAGTGGGAGGCTACGGTCAGAGGCCTGCTCTAAAATGGCAAGAAATGCCATTTGCTGGCCATGAGGATATAGTCACCGAGGCGGTGGGCTATAAGCCTGGTCCATGAGGGGTGGGGGGGGGGTTTTCGGGGGTTCTGGTCGTCGAAAATGGGTACAGTATTATCGAGGGTCCTCGTGTGCCCAGTGGGAGGCCTCTGGGTCACCGCCTAAATAACAGAAATACCAGCAGCGCGTGAAATAGTCACCGAGGCCGGTGGGCTATAGCCTTTGGTCCGCGGGGGTTGGGGAGGGGCGTTCGGGTGCTCTGGGCGTCGGAAATGGGTACAGTCTTTTCGAGGGTCCTCACGTGCCCAGTGGGAGGCTACGATCAAAAGCCTGCCCTAAAATGGTAAGACATGCCCAGCGGCGCATCGTGTGAAATAGTCACCGAGGCCGGTGGGCTATAATCCAGCGGGGGTTGGGGAGGCGTTGGTGCTACAGGCGTGGAAATGGGTCTGAGTCTTTTCGAGGTCTGGTGTACCAGTGGGAGGCTCTGATCAGCACATAAAATGAGACATGCCAAGTGGCCATGCGTGAAATAGTTCTGAGGCGGTGGGCTATAGCCTTTGGTCATGAGGTTGGGAGGGGACGTTCGGGGGCTCTGGGCGTCAGAAATGGGTCTGATCTTTTGAGGTCCTCGTGTACCCAGTGGGAGGCTCTGATCGAGGCACTGCTCTAAAATGGCAAGAAATGCCAGCGGCCTTGGCCAGGAAATAGTCACAGAGCCCGGTGGCCAATAATGATGCTGTGCAGGGGTTGGGGGAGGGTTTAGGGGCTCAGTGGTGAAAATGGGTACAGTCATTTCGAGGTCCTCATGAGCCCAGGTGGGAGGCTCAGCACAGCACATAAAATGACAAGACATGCCAATGGCGCAGAGCGTGAAATAGTCGACGAGGTCGGTGGGCTATAGCCTTTGGTCCGCGGGGGTTGGGGAGGGGCGTTCGGGAGCTCTGGGTGTCAGAAATGGGTACAGTCGTTCGACGGTCCTCGCGTGCCCAGTGGGAGGCTACGATCAAGCCTGCCCTAAAATGGTAAGACATGCAGCGCATCGTGTGAAATAGTCACGGGCCGGTGGGCTATAACTGGTCATGAGGGTTGGGGAGGGGGTTAGGGTGCTCTGGGCGTGTGAAATGGGTACAGTCTTTTCAGGTGTCCTCGTGTGCCCGATGGGAGGCTATGGTCAGGAGGCACATACCTAAAACAACAAGAAATGTCCAGCGGCGCAGGCGGGAAATAGTCATCAGCGCGGTGGCCTATAGAACTTTAGTCCTTGAGGGGTTGGGGGGGGTTTTCGGGGGGCTCTGGTCATCGGAAATGGGTACAGTCTTCTGAGGGTCTCGTGTACCCGATGGGAGGCTACAGTCAGAATCACCTGCCCTAAAATGGCAAGAAATGTCAGCCAGTGGCGCAGCGTGAAATAATCAGCCAGGCAGTGGGCTATAGCCTTTGGTCCATGAGGGTTGGGAGGCGTTCGGTGGCTGGGTGTTGGAAATGGGTACAGTCTTTTCGAGGGTCTCGTGTGCCCAGTGGGAGGCCTCTGATCAAGCCTGCTAAAATGGCAAGAAATACCAAGCGGCCTTGTGCGTCAAATAATCGGCCCAGGGCGGTGGGCTATAGCCTTTAGTCCGTGGGGTTGGGGATGGTGTTTGAGGACTGCAGTCGTAGGAAATGGGTACAGTCTTTGAGGGTCCTCGTGTACCCGGTGGGAGGCTACGGTCAGGCTGCTCTAAAATAAGAAATGCCAGTGCCTTGCAGGATATAGTCACAGGCAGTGGGCTATAGCCTTTGGTCATGAGGGTTGGGGAGGGGTTTAGGGGTTACAGTGGTCGTCGAAAATGGAGTGCAGTATTATCGAGGGTCCTCGTGTGCCCAGTGGGAGGCTACGGTCAGAAAGCCTGCCTAAATAACGAAATACCAGCAGCGCAGCCGTGGAAATAGTCACAAGGGCGGTGGGCTATGTGCTTTGGTCCATGAGGGGTTGGGGAGGCGTTGGGTGCTGCAGGCGTGGGAAATGGGTACAGTCGTTTCGAGGGTCCTCACGTGCCCAGTGGGAGGCTACGCTCAAAAGCCTGCCCTAAAATGGTAAGACATGCCAGTAGGCGCATCGTGTGAAATAGTCACAAGGCGGTGGGCTATAATACTGGTCATGCGGGGTTGGGAGGCGTTGGTGCTCAGGCGTCGGAAATGGGTACAGTCTTTCGAGTGTTCTCCTGTGCCCAGTGGGAGGCTATGGTCAGACGCCTGCCCTAAGCAACAAAAATGTCCAGCCAGCGCAGGCGGGAAATAGTCACTTGGCAGCCGGTGGCCTATAGACTTTAGTCCCATGAGGGGTTGGGGGGTTTGAGGCTCTGGTCGCCGGAAATGGGTACAGTCTTCTGAGGGTCTCGTGTGTGCCCAGTGGGAGGCTCGGTCAGAATCACACCTAAAATGGCAAGAAATGTCCAGCGCGTAGCGTGAAATAATCATGAGGCCGGTGGGCTATAGCCTTTGGTCATGAGGGGTTGGGGAGGGGCGTTCGGTGGCTCAGGTGTTGGAAATGGTACGTACAGTCTTTTCGAGGTCCTCGTGTACTTGATGGGAGGCTCTGATCAGGCCCTAAAATGGCAAGAAATACCAAGCGGTGCGTCAAATAATCAGAGGCGGTGGGCTATAGCCTTTGGTCCGTGGGGTTGGGATGGTGTTTCAGGGACTCACGGTGCGTGGGAAATGGGTACAGTCTTTTTAGGGTCTCGTGTGCCAGTGGGAGGCTACGGTCAGGCACACTCTAAAATAAGAAATGCCCAGTGGCCTTGTGAGGATATAGTCACGAGGCCGGTGGGCTATAGCCTTTGGTCCCATGAGGGTTGGGAGGGGTTTAGGGGTTACGGTCGTCGAAAATGGGTGCAGTGTGCTCGGGGTCCTCGTGTGTGCCAGTGGGAGGCTGAGTCAGGCCTGCCCTAAAAATGACAGAAATAGCCAGCATGGAAATAGTCAAGGCCGGTGGGCTATAGCCTTTGGTCATGAGGGTTGGGGAGGCGTTCGGGTGCTCTGGGCGTCGGAAATGGGTACAGTCTTTTCGAGGGTCCTCGTGTGCCCAGTGGGAGGCTATGGTCAGAGGCCTGCCCTAAAACAGCAATAAATGTCCAGCGGCGCAAGGCGGGAAATAGTCATTGAGGCCGGTGGCCTATAGCGTTTGGTCCGCGGGGGTTGGGGAGGGGGTTTCGGGGGCTCTCGTCATCGGAAATGGGTACAGTCTTTACGAGGGTGCTCGTGTGCCCAGTGGGAGGCTACGGTCAGAATCCTGCCCTAAAATGGGCAGAAATGTCCAGCGGCGCAGCGCGTGAAATAGTTGCCGAGTCCGGTGGGCTATAGCCTTTGGTCCATGAGGGGTTGGGAGGGCGTTCGGTGGCTCAGGTGTCGGAAGTGGGTACAGTCTTTTCGAGGGTCTCGTGTGCCCAGTGGGAGGCTCACAGTCAAGCCTGCCCTAAAATGGTAAAAAATCTGAAGCATGGCCAGTCAAATAGTCGCTGAGGCCGGTGGGCTATAGCCTTTGGTCCGTGGGGTTGGGGATGGTGTTTCGGGAACTCTGGTCGTCGGAAATGGGTACAGTCTTTACGAGGGTCCTCGTGTGCCTAGTGGGAGGCTACGGTCAGAAGCCTACCCTAAAATGGCAAGAAATGTCCATGGCCTTGTAGCGTGAAATAATCAGCCGGCCTTGGTGGGCTATAAGCCTTTGGTCCTTGAGGTCGGGAAGGTGCTATGGGGATCTGGTCTTGGAAATGGGTACAGTCATTTCGGTCCTCGTATGCTTGATGGGAGGCTACTGTCGGAAGCCTGCCACTAAAATGAGAAGAAATGTCCATGACATGGGCGTGGAAATAGTCATGGGGGCGGTGGGCTATGTGCTGGTCCACGGGGGTTGGGGAGGGGCGTTCGGAGCTCTGGCCGTCGAGGAAATGGGTCTGAGTCTTTTAGAGGGTCCTCGTGTGCCCAGGTGGGAGACTGATCAAGGCCTGCCTAAAATGGCAAGAAATGCCAAGCGGTATGGCGCAGCGTCAAATAGTGGCCCGTTGGGCTATAAGCCTAGTCATGAGGGGTTGGGCAAGGTGTTTGGGGGCTCACGAGGTCGTGAAATGGGTACAGTCTTTTGAGGGTCTGGTGTACCCGTGGAGGCTCTGTCGAAGCACATGCCCTAAAATAACAAGACATGCCAGCGCATCGCGTGAAATAATCGCCGGGCGGTGGGCGATAGCCTTTGGTCAGGAGGGTTGGGAGGGGCGTTCGGGAGCTCTGGGCGTCAAAATGGGTACAGTCTTTTCAGGGTCTCGTGTACCCGGTGGGAGGAAACTCTGATCAGAGGCCTGCTCTAAAGCAGCAAGAAATGCCCAGTGGCGCAGCCTTGAGGAAATAGTCAAGGCCAGTGGGCAATAGCCTTTAGTGCTGCGGGGGTTGGGAGGGGTTTAGGGGGCTACTGGTGGGTGAAAATGGGTACAGTCATTTGAAGGTCTCATGAGCCAGTGGGAGGCTATGGTCAGAAGCCTGCCCTAAGATGACAAGACATGCCGCAATGGCGCGCGCGTGGAAATAGTCACAAGGCCGGTGGGCTATAGACTTTAGTCCAGCGGGGTTGGGAGGGGCGTTGGGGGCTGGTGTGTGGAAATGGGTACAGTCGTTTGAGGTCCTCCGTGCCCAGTGGGAGGCTACGATCAAAAGCCTGCCCTAAAATAGTAAGACATGCCCGGCGGCGCATCGTGTGAAATAGTCAAGGCCGGTGGGCTATAATACAGTCCGGGGGTTGGGAGGGGCGTTGGCGGGTGCTCACAGGCGTGGGAAGTGGGTACAGTCTTTGGGGTCCTCGTGTACTTGATGGGAGGTATGGTCAGAGCCTGCCCTAAAAGCAAAAAATGCCCACAGCATGGCGAGAAATAGTCTTGAGGCAGGTGGCCTATAAGCGTTTAGTCCCTTGAGGTTGGGAGGGGTTTGAGGGCTACTGGTCATGAAATGGGTACAGTCTTTCGAGGGTCCTCGTGTGCAGTGGAGGCTACGATCAGAATCACCTTAAAATGGCAAGAAATGTCCAGCGGCGCCTTGCGTGAAATAATCGCCGAGGCGGTGGGCTATAACCTTTGGTCATGAGGGGTTGGGAGGGAAGTTCGGTGGCTGGGTGTCGAAATGGGTACAGATCTTTTGAGGGTCTCGTGTGCAGTGGGAGGCTGTCCAGGAAGCCTGCCTAAAATAGCAAGACATGCTTAGCCAGCGCAGCGTGGGGAAATAATTCTTGAGGCCGGTGGGCTATAGCCTTTGGTCATGAGGTTGGGGAGGGGCGTTAGGGGCTCTGGGCGTCCAGAAATGGGTACAGTCTTTTCGGGGTCCTCGTGTACAGTGGGAGGCTACTGGTCAAGTGCTGCTCTAAAATGGCAAGAAATGCCCAGCGGGTAGCTGTGCGAAATAGTCACTGAGCCGGTGGGCAATAGCCACTGAGTGCAGGGGGTTGGGGAGGGGGTTTGAGGGGCTCACAGTACGTCGAAAATGCGTGCAGTCATTTCGAGGGTCCTCACATAAGCCGAGTGGGAGGCCTATGGTCAGAGCACTGCCTAAAATGACAAAGACATGCTTAGCCAGCGCGCAGCGCGTGAAATAGTCCGCGAGGCGATTGGCTATAGTGCCTTTGGTCAGCGGGGGTTGGGGGCGCTCGGGGGCTCACAGGTGTCGGAAATGAGTGCAGTCGTTCGAGGTCCTCACGTGCCCGGTGGGAGGCTCTGGTGATCAGCCTGCCTAAAATGGTAAGACATGCCAATGGCGCATCGTGTGAAATAATCCATAGGCAGTGGGCTATAATAGGGTCATGCGGGGGTTGGGGAGGCGTTCGGGTGCTCACAGGCGTGGGAAATGGGTCTGCAGTCTTTCGGGAGTGTCCTCGTGTGTGTGATGGGAGGCTGATATTGGGGAGGCACATGCTAAAACATACAGCCCAGCAGAAATGTCAAGCGAGCGCAGGGGCGGGGAAATAGTCACTGGCCTTGTGGCCTATAGACTTTGGTCCCCAGGGGTTGGGGGGTTTGGGGGCTGCTGGTCGCCGGAAATGGAGTACAGTGATCTTCTGAGGGTCTCGTGTGCAGTGGGAGGAGCTACTGATCAGAATGAATGGCAAGAAATGTCATGGTGGCGTGAAATAATCGCCGAGGCAGTGAGCTATAGCCTTTAGTCCATGAGGAGTTGGGGTGGGGGGTCGGTGCCTCTGGGTGTTGGAAATGGGTACAGTCTTTTCGAGGGTCCTCGTGTGCCCTTGATGGGAGGCTCTGATCAAGCCTGCCCTAAAATGGCAAGAAATACCAAGCCAGGTGCAGCGCGTCAAATAATCGGAGGCGGTGGGCTATAGCTGGTCCGTGGGGTTGGGGATGGTGTTTGAGGACTACAGTGCGTGGAAATGGGTACAGTCTTTTCGAGGGTCCTCGTGTACCCAGTGGGAGAGCTACTGGTCAGGAGGCACTCTAAAATGGCAAAAATGCCCATTGCACTTGAGGATATAGTCACCAAGGCGGTGGGCTATGTGCTGGTCCATGAGGGGTTGGGGGAGGGTTTAGGGGTTACGGTGCGTCGAAAATGGAGTGCAGTGTGCTCGAGGGTCCTCGTGTGCCCAGTGGGAGGCTACGGTCAAGCACCTGCTAAATAATAGAAATACCCAGCCATGGCCGTGAAATAGTCACGAGGCGGTGGGCTATAGCTAGTCCCTTGAGGGTTGGGGAGGGGCGTTAGTGCTGGGCGTCGGAAATGGGTACAGTCTGATCTTTCGAGGTCCTCGTGTGCAGATGGGAGGCTATGGTCAGAGGCACTGCCTAAAACAGCAAGAAATGCCACCGTGAGGCGGGGAAATAGTCATTGAGGCGGTGGCCTATGTGCTTTGGTCAGCGGGGGTTGGGGAGGGTTTGGGGCTCTCGTCATCGGAAATGGGTACAGTCTTCTGGGTCTCGTGTGCTTGAGTGGGAGCTCTGGTCAGAATCACACCCTAAAATGGCCAGAAATGTCCATGGCGCAGCGTGAAATAGTTCTTAGCAGTCCGGTGGGCTATAGCTGGTCCATGAGGGTTGGGAGGGCGTTCGGTGGCTCACAGGGTGTCGGGAAATGGGTACAGTCTTTTCGGGGTCTCGTGTGCCAGTGGGAGGCTCTGGTCAGAAGCACATGCAAAATGGCAAGAAATCTGACAGCGGCGTAGCGTCGAATAATCGCTGAGGGTGGGTGGGCCTTTGGTCCGTGGGGTTGGGGATGGTGTTTCGGGAACTCTGGTCGTCGAAAATGGGTACAGTCTTTTCGAGGGTCGTCGTGTACCCAGTGGGAGGCTACGGTCAGAGGCCTGCTCTAAAATGGCATGAAATGCCAGTACTTGTAATGGCGTCAAATAATCGGCGAGGCGGTGGGCTATAGCCTTTGGTCCAGTGGGGTTGGGGATGGTGTTTGGGGACTACGGTCGTCGGGAAATGGAGTACAGTCTTTTCGAGGTCTCGTGTACCCAGGTGGGAGGCTACGGTCGAGGCACTGCTCTAAAATGGCAAGAAATGCCAGCTACTTGTGCGGAAATAGTCAGGCCGGTGGGCTATAGCCTTTGGTTCGTGGGGTTGGGGAGGGGTTTAGGGGGCTCAGTGCGTGAGAATGGGTACAGTCATTTGAGGGTCCTCGTGATCGAGTTGGAGGCTCTGATCGAAGCACTGCCCTATAATGTAAGAAATGTCGGCGCGCGTGAAATAATCATGAGGCGGTGGGCTATAACCTTTGGTTCGCGAGGGTTGGGGAGGGGTTTAGGGGCTCTGGTCATGAAATGGGTACAGTCATTTCGAGGTCTCGTGATCCAGGTTGGAGGCTACTGGTCAGGCTGCCCTATAATAATGGCAAGAAATGTCGGCGGTGTGCGTGAAAATAATCATGCCGGGATTGGGCTATATGCTTTGGTCCATGAGGGGTTGGGGAGGGGTTTGGGACTCTGGTCATCGGAAATGGAGTGCAGTCTTCTGAGGTCGTCGTGTGCCCAGGTGGGAGGCTACGGTCAGGCACCTGCCTAAAATGTACCAGAAATGCCAATGGCCTTGGCCAGCGTGGAAATAGTCATAGAGGACGGTGGGCTATAGCCTTTGCTTTCTGTGGGGGTTGGGTAGGGGTTTAGGGGCTCACGGTGGGTGGGAATGGGTACAGTCATTTCGGTCTCATGAGCAGTGGGAGGCTCTGATCAGGAAGCACTGCCAAAATGGTAAGACATGCCAGCGGGCAGCGTGATATAGTCATAGGGCCGGTGGGCTGCCCCTAGTCCATGAGGGGTTGGGGAGGGCGTTCGGGGGCTGCAGGCGTTGGAAATGGGTACAGTCATTTCGAGGGTCCTCACGTACTTGATGGGAGGCTACGGTCAAAAGCCTGCCCTAAAATGGCAAGACATGCCAATGTGTGAGTGGAAATAATCACCAAGGCAGTGGGCTATGTGCTGGTCCCATGAGGGGTTGGGAGGCGTTAGGGTGCTCAGGCGTCAGGAAATGGGTACAGTCTTTTGAGGTCCTCGTGTGCCCAGTGGGAGGCTATGGTCGAGGCCTGCCTAAAACAGCAAGAAATGCCCACCAGGCGCAGGCGGCAAATAGTCACTTGAGGCCGGTGGCCTATAAGCGTTTGGTCCAGCAGAGGTTGGGGAGGGTTTGGGGGCTCTGGTCATGAAATGGAGTACAGTCTTCTGAGGGTCCTCGTGTGCCCGGTGGGAGGCTACAGTCAGAATCACTTAAAATGGCAGAAATGTCAGCCAGGCGCAGCGTGAAATAATCAGCCAAGGCAGTGGGCTATGCTGTGCTGGTCAGCGGGGGTTGGGAGGGCGTTGGTGGCTACGGGTGTCGAGAAATGGGTACAGTCTTTTCGAGGTCCTCGTGTGCCCAGTGGGAGGCTACAGGTCAAAGCCTGCTAAAATGACAAAATAGCCAAATGTGGCGCGTCAAATAATCGGCAGGTGGGCTGTTGCCTGGTCCGCGAGGGTTGGGAAGGTGTTTGGGGGCTCTGAGTGCGTCGGGAAATGGGTACAAGTCTTTTCGAGGGTCCTAGTGTGCCAGATGGGAGAGCCTCGGTCAAGCCTGCTAAAATGGCAAGATAATGCCTTGACGCAGCGCGTGAAATAATCACCAAGGCAGGTGGGCTATGTACTGGTCATGTCCCAGCGGAGGTTGGGAGGAGACGTTGGGGGCTCTGGACTTCGAAATGGGTACATTCTTTTCGAGGGTCCTCGTGTTGTGATGGGAGACTCTGATCAGAGCCTGCCCTAAAATGTGAAAAAATGCCAATGGCCTGTGGAAATAGTCATGGGGCAGGTGGGCTATAGCCTTTTGTCCATGAGGTTGGGAGGGGCGTCAGAAATGTGTACAGTCTTTTCGAGGGTCTCGTGTGCCCGTGGGAGAACTCTGATCAGAGAGCCTGCCCTAAAATGACAAGAAATGCCCAAGCGCTTGTGCGTCAAATAATCACCAGGGCAGGTGGGCTATAGCCCTGGTCATGCGGGGTTGGGGAGGGTTCGAGGGGCTGCGGCCGTCAGAAATGGTCTGATCTTTTCGAGGGTCCTCGTGTGCCCGGTGGGGAGGCTACGGTCAGAAGCCTGCCTAAAATGGTGAAATGCCAAGCAGGCTGGCGTCAAATATCGCTGAGGCCGGTGGGCTATGTGCTTTGGTCATGAGGGGGTTGGGGAGGGGCGTTAAGTTGGTGCTCTGGGCGTGGGAAATGGGTACCGTCTTTTCGAGGTCTCGTGTACCAGTGGGAGGCTATTGTCGGAGGCCTGCCCTATAATGGCAAGAAATGTCGGCGCAGCGCGTGGAAATAATCCGAGGCAGTGGGCTATAGCCTTTGGTCATGAGGTTGGGGAGAAGTTTGAGGGGCTCTGGTCGCCAAATAGAGTACAGTCTTTCTGAGGGTCGTGTGTACTTGATGGGAGGCCTACGGTCAGAGGCCTGCCCTAAATAACACGAAAATACCAGTAGCGCAGCGTGAAATAATCACCGAGGGCGGTGGGCTATAGCCTTTACTCTGTGAGGGGTTGGGTAGGGGTTTAGGGGCTCACGGTGGAGTCGGAAATGGGTACAGTCATTTCGAGGGTCCTCGCGAGCCCAGTGGGAGGCTACGGTCAGAAGCCTGCCCTAAAATGGTAAGACATGCCCAGCGGCGCAGCGCGTGATATAGTCACCGAGGCCGGTGGGCTATAGCCTTTGGTCCGCGGGGGTTGGGGAGGGGCGTTCGGGGGCTCTGGGCGTTGGAAATGGGTACAGTCATTTCGAGGGTCCTCACGTGCCCAGTGGGAGGCTGATCAGTCAAAAAGCCTGCTAAAATGGCAAAGACATGCCCGGCACAGTGGCGCAGCGTGAAATAATCACCGAGGCGGTGGGCTATGTGCTGGTCCGCGGGGGTTGGGGAGGGGCGTTCGGGTGCTCTGGGCGTCGGAAATGGGTACAGTCTTTTCGAGGGTCCTCGTGTGCCCAGTGGGAGGCTATGGTCAGAGGCCTGCCCTAAAACAGCAAGAAATGCCCACCGGCGCAGGGCGGGAAATAGTCACTGAGGCCGGTGGCCTATAGCGTTTGGTCCGCGGGGTTGGGGGGGGGTTTGAGCTCTGGTCATGAAATGGGTACAGTCTTCTGAGGGTCTCGTGTGCCCGGTGGAGGCTACGGTCAGAATCACGCCTTAAAATGGCAAGAAATGTCCAGGCCTTGTAGCGTGAAATAGTCCACCAGGCAGTGGGCTATAGCCTTTAGTCCATGAGGGGTTGGGAGGGGTTTCGGGGCTCTGGCGTCAGAAATGGGTCTGAGTCTTTTCGAGGGTCTCGTGTGCCCGATGGGAGGCTACGGTCAAGCACATGCCCTATAATGGCAAGAAATGTCGGCCGGCGCGCGTGAAATAGTCATGAGGCCGGTGGGCTATAGCCTGGTCCCTTGAGGTTGGGGAGGGTTTGGGGGCTCTGGTCATCGGAAATGGAGTACAGTCTTCTGAGGGTCGTCGTGTGCCAGTGGGAGGCTACGGTCGAGGCCTGCCCTAAATGGCCAAGAAATGCCAGTGGCAGCGCGTGAAATAGTCATGAGACGGTGGGCTATAGCCTTTACTCTGTGAGGTTGGGTGGGGGTTTAGGGGGCTCACGGTCGTGGAAATGGGTGCAGTCATTTGAGGTCCTCATGAGCCAGTGGGAGGCTACGGTCAGAAGCACTGCCTAAAATGGTAAGACATGCCCAGCGCAGCGCGTGTATAGTCACCAAGGCGGTGGGCTATGTGCTTTGGTCAGCGGGGTTGGGGAGGGCGTTCGGGGCTCAGGCGTTGGAAATGGGTACAGATCATTCGAGGTCCTCACGTGAGTGGGAGGCTACGGTCAAAAGCCTACTAAAATGGCAAGACATGCCCAGTGTGCGTGAAATAATCACAAAGGGCCGGTGGGCTATAGTGCTGGTCATGAGGGTTGGGAGAGGCGTTGGGTGCTGCAGGCGTCGGGAAATGGGTACAGTCTTTTGAGGTCCTCGTGTGCCCAGTGGGAGGCTATGGTCAGGCCTGCCTAAAAGCGACAAGAAATGCCCACCAGAGGCGGAAATAGTCACTTGAGGCCGGTGGCCTATAGCGTTTAGTCCTTGAGGTTGGGAGGGGTTCGGGGCTCTGGTCGCCGAAATGGGTACAGTCTTCGAGGGTCTCGTGTGCCCAGTGGGAGGCTACGGTCAGAATCACTGCCTTAAAATGGCAAGAAATGTCAGTGGTATGGCCGTGAAATAATCAGCCAAGGCGGTGGGCTATAGCCTTTGGTCATGAGGGGTTGGGAGGGCGTTAAGTGGCTCTGGGTGTGGGAAATGGTGTACAGTCTTTTAGGGTCTCGTGTGCCAGTGGGAGGCTACGGTCAGAAAGCCCCTAAAATGACAAGAAATGCCAAGCAGGTAGCGGCGTCGAATAATCGCTGAGGCCGGTGGGCTGTTGCCTTTGGTCCATGAGGTTGGGGAAGGTGTTTCGGGGCTCACGGTCGTCGGGAAATGGGTACAGTCTTTTGAGGGTCCTAGTGTGCCCAGTGGGAGGCTTCTGGTCAGAAGCACTGCCTAAAATAACAAGATATGCCCAGCCAGCGCGCGTGAAATAATCACCGAGGCCGGTGGGCTATAGCCTGGTCCCGGAGGTTGGGAGGGACGTTCGGGGCTCTGGACTTAGAAATGGGTACATTCTTTTGAGGTCTCGTGTGCCCAGTGGGAGGCTACGGTCAGAGCCACTGCCTAAAATGGCAAGAAAATGCCCAATGGCCAGCGCTAAATAATCGCGAGGCAGGTGGGCTATAGCCTTTGTCCATGAGGGGTTGGGGAGGCGTCAAGAGAAAATGTGTACAGTCTTTTCGAGGTCTCGTGTGCCCGTGGGAGGCTAGGTCAGAGGCCTGCCCTAAAATGTCAAGAAATGCCCAGTGGCGCAGCACGTGAAATAGTCACGAGGGCGGTGGGCTATGTGCTGATCAGCGGGGTTGGGAGAGGGTTTCGGGGCTCGGCACGTCGAGAAATGGAGTCTGATCTTTCGAGGGTCCTCGTGTGCCCGGTGGGAGGCCTACGGTCAAGCCTAAAATGGTAAGAAATACCAAGCAGTATGGCAGCGCGTCAAATAGTCGGCGGTGGGCTATGTACTGGTCCTTGAGGGTTGGGGAGGGGCGTTCGGTGCTCAGGCGTCGGAAATGGGTACAGTCTTTTCGAGGGTCCTCGTGTGCCCAGTGGGAGGCTATGGTCAGAGGCCTGCCCTAAAACAGCAAGAAATGCCCACCGGCGCAGGGCGGGAAATAGTCACTGAGGCCGGTGGCCTATAGCGTTTGGTCCGCGGGGGTGGGGGGTTTGAGGGCTCTGGTCATCGGAAATGGGTACAGTCTTTACGAGGGTCCTCGTGTGCCCAGTGGGAGGCTACGGTCAGAATCCTGCCTTAAAATGGCAAGAAATGTCCAGCGGCGCAGCGCGTGAAATAGTCGCCGAGGCCGGTGGGCTATAGCCTTTGGTCCGCGGGGGTTGGGGAGGGGCGTTCGGTGGCTCTGGGTGTCGGAAATGGGTACAGTCTTTTCGAGGGTCCTCGTGTGCCCAGTGGGAGGCTACGGTCAGAAGCCTGCCCTAAAATGACAAGAAATGCCAAGCGGCGCAGCGCGTCAAATAGTCGCTGAGGCCGGTGGGCTGTTGCCTTTGGTCCGCAGGGTTGGGGAAGGTGTTTCGGGGGCTCTGGTCGTCGGAAATGGGTACAGTCTTTTCGAGGGTCCTAGTGTGCCCAGTGGGAGGCTACGGTCAGAAGCCTGCCCTAAAATGGCAAGATACTTATGACATGGCCGCGTGAAATATCACCAAGGCGTGGGCTATAACTGGTCCATGGAGGTTGGGGAGGGCGTTGAGGGGCTCTGGACTTCCGAAATGGGTACTTTCTTTTCGAGGTCCTCGTGTGCCAGTTGATGGGAGGCTCTGAGGTCGAGCCTGCCACTAAAATGGCAAGAAATGCCCAGTGGCTAGCAGAAATAAGTCGCCCAGGCGGGTGGGCTATAGCCTTTTGTCCATGAGGGTTGGGGAGGCGTCAGAAATGTGTACAGTCTTTCGAGGTCCTCGTGTGCCCAGTGGTAGGCTTCTGTCAAAGGCCTGCCCTAAACTGGCAAAAAATACCCAGCGGCGCAGCGCGTGAAATATTAACCAAGGCCGGTGGGCTATGCTAGTCATGAGGGGTTGGGGAGGGGTTTGGGGAGCTCTGGCCGTCAGAAATGCGGTCTTTGAGGGTCCTCGTGTGCTTGATGGGAGGCTGATCAAGCACGCCCTAAAATGGTAAGAAATGCCAAGCGGGCAGCGCGTCAGAATAGTCATGAGGCGGTGGGCTATAGCCTTTGGTCCGTGGGGTTGGGATGGTGTTTGGGGACTCGTGCGTCGGAAATTAGTCTTGTCTTTTCGAGGGTCCTAGTGTGCCCGGTGGGAGGCTACTGATTGACACGCCTAAAATAACAAGACATGCCCAATGGTTGGCGCGTGAAATAGTCCACCGGCCGGTGGGCTACTGTGCTGGTCCGGAGGTTGGGGAGGGGCAGTTAAGAGGGCTCACTGGACTTCGAAATGGGTACATTCTTTTCCGAGGTCCTCGTGTGCCCGATGGGAGGCTCTGGTCAGAGCCTGCCCTAAAATAACAAGAAATGCCAGCAGGCATTGTGAAATAATCGCCGAGGCGGTGGGCTATAGCTTTTAGTCATGGGTTGGGGGAGGGGGCGTCGAAATGTGTACAGTCTTTTCGAGGGTCCTCGTGTGCCCGTGGGAGGCTACGGTCAGAGGCCTGCCCAAACATGGCAAGAAATGGCCAGCGGCGCCGTGCGTGAAATAGTCACCGAGGCCGGTGGGCTATAGCCTTTGGTCCGCGGGGGTTGGGGAGGGGGTTTCGGGGGCTCTGGTCGTCAGAAATGGGTACAGTCTTTTCGAGGGTCCTCGTGTGCCCAGTGGGAGGCTACGGTCAGAAGCCTACCCTAAAATGGCAAGAAATGTCCATGAGCAGCGTGAAATAATCAGCGCCCGGTGGGCTATAGCCTTTGGTCCATGAGGGGTCGGGAAGGTGCTATGGGGATCTGGTCTTGGAAATGGAGTACAGTCATTTCGAGGGTCTCATGTATGATTGGGAGGCTACGGTCAAGCACTGCCTAAAATGAGAAGAAATGTCCAGCGGCAGCGTAGCGTGAAATAATCGCGCCCGAGGCGGTGGGCTATAGCCTTTGGTCCACAGGGGTTGGGAGGGGCGTTCGAGCTCTGGCCGTCAGAAATGGGTACAGTCTTTTGAGGGGTCCTCGTGTGCCAGTATGGGAGACTACGGTCAGAAGCCTGCACTAAAATGGCAAAAGAAATGCCAAGGCGGTGATCAGATAGTCGTGAGCCGGTGGGCTATAGCTTTGGTCATGAGGTTGGGCAAGGTGTTTGAGGGGCTCTGGTCGTCGGAAATGGAGTCTGATCTTTTGAGGTCTGGTGTACCCGGTGGGAGGCTACGGTCAAGCCTGCCCTAAAATAGCAAGACATACCAGCCTTGGCGCGTGAAATAGTCATGAGGCGGTGGGCTATAGCCTTTGGTCCGCGGGGGTTGGGGAGGGACGTTCGGGGGCTCTGGGCGTCCGAAATGGGTACAGTCTTTTCGAGGGTCCTCGTGTACCCAGTGGGAGGCTATGGTCAGAGGCCTGCCCTAAAACAGCAAGAAATGCCCACCGGCGCAGGGCGGGAAATAGTCACTGAGGCCGGTGGCCTATAGCGTTAGTCCTTGAGGTTGGGAGGGTTTAAAGGGCCTCTGGTCATCGGAAATGGGTACAGTCTTTACGAGGGTCCTCGTGTGCCCAGTGGGAGGCTACGGTCAGAATCCTGCCTTACAATGGCAAGAAATGTCCAGCGGCGCAGCGCGTGAAATAGACGCCGAGGCCGGTGGGCTATAGCCTTTGGTCCGCGGGGGTTGGGGAGGGGCGTTCGGTGGCTCTGGGTGTCGGAAATGGGTACAGTCTTTTCGAGGGTCCTCGTGTGCCGGTGGGAGGCTACTGATCAGGCCTGCCCTAAAATGACAAGAAATGCCAAGCGGCGTAGCGTCAAATAATCGGCCCGAGGCGGTGGGCTGTTGCCTTTAGTCCCATGAGGTTAGGGAAGTTGTTTAAGAGGCTCAGTGGTAGGAAATGGATGGAGTCTTTTCGAGGGTCCTAGTGTGCCCGGTGGGAGGCTCAGTCAGAAGCACTGCCTAAAATGGCAAGATATGCCCAGGCGTGCGTGAAATAGTCACGAGGCAGGTGGGCTATAGCCTTTGGTCATGAGGTTGGGAGGGGCGTTCAGGGCTACTGGACTTAGAAATGGGTACATTCTTTTCGAGGGTCCTCGTGTGCCCGATGGGAGGCCTACAGTCGAGCACCTGCCTAAAATAGCAAGAAATGCCAGCGCGCAACTTGAAATAATCGCCAGGCGGTGGGCTATAAGCCTTTGTCCATGAGGGGTTGGGAGGCGTCGAAATGTGTCTGATCTTTTGAGGGTCTCGTGTGCCACGTGGGAGCTCTGTCAGAGCCTGCCTAAAATGACAAAAATGCCATGGCGCAGCGCGTAAGAAATAGTCACCAGGCCGGTGGGCTATAACTACTAGTCATGAGGGGTTGGGGAGGGTTTGGGGCTCATGCGTCAGAATTAGGTACAGTCTTTTCGAGACTCCTCGTGTGCCCAGTGGGAGGCTACGGTCAGGCACATGCCTAAAATGTAAGAAAATGCGCAGCGCGTCAAATAATCGGCCCGGGCGGTGGGCTATACCACTGATCATGCGGGGGTTGGGAGGGCGTTAAGGGTGCTCACAGGCGTCGGAAATGGGTACAGTCTTTTCGGTCCTCGTGTGCGATGGGAGGCTATAGTCAGAGCCTGCCCTAAAACAGCAGAAATGCCCACCGGCGCAGAGGCGGGAAATAGTCCTTGAGGCCGGTGGCCTATAAGCGTTGGTCCAGCGGGGTTGGGGAGGGGTTTGAGGGCTCAGTCGCCCGGAAATGGGTACAGTCTTCTGAGGGTCTCGTGTGCCAGTGGGGAGGCTACGGTCAGAATCACAGCAAAATGGCAAGAAATGTCCAGCGGGCAGCCGCGTGAAATAATCGCATGGAGGCCGGTGGGCTATAGCCTTTGGTCATGAGGTTGGGAGGCGTTCGGTGGCTGGGTGTAGGAAATGGGTACAGTCTTTTGAGGGTCTCGTGTGCCATGGGAGGCTACAGTCAGCCTGCCACTAAAATGGCAAGATATACTTGTGTGCGCAGCGCGTGAAATAGTCACCGAGGCGGTGGGCTCTGTGCTGGTCATGGAGGTTGGGGAGGGACGTTCGGGGGCTCTGGACTTCCGAAATGGGTACATTCTTTTCGAGGGTCCTCGTGTGCCCAGTGGGAGGCTGGTCGAGCACCTGCCTAAAATGTAGCAAGAAATGCTGTGTGCGCAGAAATAATCAGCCGGCGGTGGGCTATAGCCTTTTGTCCATGAGGGGTTGGGGAGGGGCGTCGAGAAATGTGTACAGTCTTTTGAGGTCCTCGTGTGTGCCCCGTCAGGAGAGCTGAGTCAGAGCCTGCCCTAAAATGACAAAAATGCCCATGGCCCGGCAGCGTGAAATAGTCCATGAGGCGGTGGGCTATAGCCAAGTCATGAGGAGGTTGGGGAGGTTGAGAAGCTCTGGCCGTCGAGAAATGGAGTGCAGATCTTTTGAGGGTCTCGTGTGCCCGATGGGAGGCTACGTCGAGCCTGCCACAAATAGTAAGAAATGCCAAGCGGTGCCAGCGCGTCAAATAGTCGGTGAGCCGGTGGGCTATACCCACTGGTCCAGCGGGGGTTGGGGAGGCGTTCGGGTGCTCAGGCGTCGGGAAATGGGTACAGTCTTTTGAGGGTCCTCGTGTGAGTGGGAGGCTATGGTCAGAGGCCTGCCCTAAACAGCAAGAAATGCCCACCGGGCGCGGGCGGGAAATAGTCATTGAGGCGGTGGCCTGTTGCGTTGGTCCATGAGGTTGGGAGGGTTTGAGCTCTGGTCATCGGAAAGTGGAGTACAGTCTTCTGAGGGTCCTCGTGTGCCAGTGGGAGGCTACGGTCAGAATCACACCTTAAAATGGCAAGAAATGTCAGCGCAGCGCGTGGAAATAGTCATGAGAGGCAGTGGGCTATGTGCTTTGGTCCTTGGAGGTTGGGAGGGCGTTCGGTGGCTCAGGTGTCGAGAATGGGTACAGTCTTCGAGGGTCTCGTGTGCCCGGTGGGAGAGCTACGGTCAGAAGCACACTTTCTAAAATGACAAGAAATACCAAGCGCGTCGCGTCAAATAGTATTGCCCAGGCGGTGGGCTGTTGCCTTTAGTCCGCGGGTTAGGGAAGAGGTGTTTGAGGGCTCTGGTCGTCGGAAATGGGTCTGATCTTTTTCGAGGTCTAGGTGTGCCCAGGTGGGACTCTGATCGAGCATGCCTAAAATGGCAAGATACTTAGCTTGCATTGGCGCGTGGAAATAGTCACAAGGCAGTGGGCTGTGCTTTGGTCATGGAGGTTAGGGAGGGACGTTCGGGGGCACTGGACTTCAGAAATGGGTACATTCTTTTCGAGGGTCCTCGTGTGCCCAGTGGGAGGCTACGGGGCGTAGCCTGCCCTAGAATGGCAAGAAATGCCAGTGATGCGCATGAAATAATAGCGAGGCCGGTGGGCTATATTGCCTTTGTCACTTGAGGGGTTGGGAGGCGTCAGAAATGTACAGTCTTTTCGAGGGTCTCGTGTGCCCGTGGGGAGGCTACGGTCAGAGGCCTGCCCTAAAATGACAAAAATGCCCAATGGCATGGCGCGTGAAATAGTCACCGAGGGCGGATTGGGCTATATGCTAGTCATGAGGAGGTTGGGGAGGGGTTTGAGGGGCTCTGGCCGTCGAGAAATGGGTACAGTCTTTTCAGGGTCTCGTGTGCCCAGTCGGAGAGCTCTGATCAGAAGCTTGCCTAAAATGATGAAATGCCAAAGCGGCGTAATGTCAAATAATCGTGAGGCGGTGGGCTATAGCCTTTGGTCCATGAGGTTGGGAGGAGGCGTTGAGTTTCTGGCGTGGAAATGGGTACAGTCTTTGAGGGTCCTCGTGTGGCCAGTGGGAGGCTATGGTCAGAGGCCTGCACTAAAGCAACAAGAAATGCCCACCGGCGCGGGCGGAAATAGTCACTTGAGACCGGTGGCCTATAGCGTTAGTCCTTGAGGTTGGGGAGGGTTTGGGGCTCACAGTCATGAGAAATGATGCAGTCTTCTGAGGGTCTCGTGTGCCCAGTGGGAGGCTACAGTCAGAATCACACCTTGAAATGGCAAGAAATGTCCAGCAGTGTGCGTGAAATAATCATAGGGCGATTGGGCTATAGCCAGTCATGAGGGGTTGGGGAGGCGTTCGGTGGCTACAGGTGTGGGAAATGGGTCACAGTCTTTTCGGGGTCCTCGTGTTGCCTTGATTGGGAGGCTACAGTCGAGCACTGCCCTAATGACAGAAATGTAGCGGCGCTTGGCGCGTCGAATAGTCGCTGAGGCGGTGGGCTGTTGCTGGTCCCGCAGGGTTGGGAAGGTGTTTGGGGGCTACGGTCGTCGGGAAATGGAGTACAGTCTTTTCGAGGGTCCTAGTGTGCCAGTGGGAGCTACGGTGAGAAGCACATAAAATAACAAGATATGCCAGTAGCAGCGTGAAATAGTCAAAAGGCCGGTGGGCTGTACTTTGGTCATGGAGGTTGGGGAGGACGTTCAGAGACTCTGGACTTCGAAATGGGGTACATTCTTTTCGAGGTCCTCGTGTGCTTGGGTGGAGGCTCTGATCAGAGCCCTAAAATAGCAAGAAATGCCAATGACGCTGGCCTTAAGAAATAATCGCCAGGCGATTGGGCTATAGCCTTTGTCCAGCGGGGGTTGGGAGGAGGCGTCAGAAATGTGTACAGTCTTTTCGAGGTCTCGTGTGCCCGTGGGAGGCTACAGTCAGAGAGGCCTGCCCTAAAATGACAAGAAATGCTTAGTACCCATGGCTAGTGAAATAGTCACCGAGGCGGTGGGCTATAGCCTTTAGTCCATGAGGGTTGGGGAGGGGTTTGAGGGCTCTGGCCGTCGAAATCGTCTGATCTTTTCGAGGGTCCTCGTGTACTTGATGGGAGGCTCTGATTGAAGCACTGCCTAAAATAGTAAGAAATGCCAGCGGCATGGCCGCGTCAAATAATCGGTTGAGGCGGTGGGCTATAGCGCTTTGGTCAAGTGGGGTTGGGGATGGTGTTTGGGGACTCACGGTGTCGGATTAGTACTTGTCTTTTCGAGGGTCCTAGTGTGCCCGGTGGGAGGCTACTGATTGACTTTGCCTAAAATAACAAGACATGCCCAGCCAGCGGTAGCGTGAAATAGTCACGAGCCGGTGGGCTATAACGCCTTTGGTCATGAGGTTGGGGAGGGGCGTTCGGGGGCTCTGGACTTGAAATGGGTACATTCTTTTGAGGTCCTCGTGTGCTTGATGGAGGCTACGGTCAGAGCCACTAAAATAGCAAGAAAATGCCAATGACCTTGGCCTTGAAATAATCGCGAGCCGTTGGGCTATAGCCTTTGGTCCCATGAGGGGGTTGGGGAGGCGTCAAATGTGTCTGATCTTTCAAGGGTCCTCGTGTGCCCGTGAGAGCTACAGTCAGAGCCTGCCTAAAATGACTAGAAATGCCCAGCGGCCTGTGCGCGTGAAAATAATCAGAGCGGTGGGCCTGTAATATGGTCCAGCAGGGGGTTGGGAGGAGTTTAGGGGCTCACGGCGTCAGGAAATGGGTCTGGATCTTTTCGAGGTCCTCGTGTGCCTAGTGGGAGGCTAGATTCAAGCCTACCCTAAAATAAAGAAATGTCCAAAGCAGTGCCAGCGTGAAATAATCAGCTTGACGCGGTGGGCTATATAGCCTTTGGTCATGAAGGGGTGGGAAGGTGCTATGAGGGGATCTGGTCTTGGAAATAGGGTGCAGTCATTTAGAGGTCCTCGTATGCCAGTCAGGGAGGCTCTGGTCAGGAACCTGCCTAAAATGAAAAAGTAATCCATGACGCCATGGCGCGTGAAATAGTCAGCTGAGGCAGGTGGGCTATAGCCTGGTCCACGGGGTTGGGAGGGCGTTGGGGGCTCTGGCCGTCGAGAGAAATGGGTACAGTCTTTTGAGGGGTCTCGTGTGCCCGGGAGACTACGGTCAAGCCTGCCCTAAAATGGCAAGAAAAATGCCAGCGGCTAACGTCAAATAATCGCTTTGAGGCCGGTGGGCTATGGCCTAGTCCATTGAGGTTAGGCAAGGTGTTTGAGGGCTCTGGTCGTCGGGAAATGGTCACAGTCTTTGAGGTCTGGTGTGAGTGGGAGAGCTCGGTCGAAACGCCTAAAATAATAAAGACATGTGCCCGGTATAGCATCTAGCGTGAAATAGTCGCCAAGGAGGCAGTGGGCTATGTGCTGGTCATGGGGTTGGGGAGGACGTTCGGGGGCTCTGAGGCGTCGAAATGGTACCGATCTTTTAGAGGTCCTAGTGTACCCAGTGGGAGGCTACGGTCAGAGGCCACTCTAAAAGCGGCAAGAAATGCCAGTGGCAGCGCGAAATAGTCCAAGCCCGGTGGGCAATATGCCTTTGATGCAGCGGGGTTGGGGAGGGGTTTAAGGGGCTCAGTGGGTCGAAAATGGGTACTGATCATTTGAAGGTCCTCATGAGCCAGTGGGAGGCTATGGTGAAGCACTAAGATGACAAGACATGCCAGTGGCGCAGCGTGAAATAGTCACCGAGGGCGGTGGGCTATGAACTTTGGTCATGAGGTTGGGGAGGCGTTCGGGGGCTGGGTGTCGGAAATGGGTACAGTCGTTTGAGGTCCTCACGTGCCCGGTGGGAGGCTACGATCAAACCTGCCTAAAAATAGTAAGACATGCCAGTAGCGCATCGTGTGAAATAGTCACGAGGCGGTGGGCTATATACTAGTCCCGGGGGGTTGGGGAGGCGTTCGGGTGCTGGGCGTCGGAAATGGGTACAGTCTTTTCAGTGTCCTCGTGTGCCCTTGATGGGAGGCTATGGTCGAGGCCTGCCCTAAAAGCAAGAAATGTCCAGCGGTAGCGGGAAGTAGTCCTTCAGGCGGTGGCCTATGGGACTTTAGTCATGAGGGGTTGGGGGTTTGGGGGCTCAGTCATCGGAAATGGGTACAGTCTTCTGAGGTCTCGTGTGCAGTGGGAGGCTACGGTCAGAATCACACTAAAATGGCAAGAAATGTCAGCGGTGGCCTTGCGCGTGAAATAATCAGCAAAGGCAGTGGGCTATAAGCCTTTGGTCCCATGAGGGGTTAGGGAGGGCGTTGGTGGCTACAGGTGTCAGGAAATGGGTACAGTCTTCGAGGGTCCCTCGTGTGATGGGAGGCTACAGTCGAGCCTGCCCTAAAATAGCAAGAAATGCAAAGCGACGCAGCGAGACAAATAGTCGCCGAGGCAGGTGGGCTATCGCCGTTGGTCAGCGGGGGTTGGGGATGGTGTTTGAGGGACTACGGTGCGTCGGAAATGGTCAGATCTTTGAGGGTCCTCGTGTACCAGGTGGGAGGCTACAGTCAGGCACACCTCTAAAATGGCAAGAAATGCCAATTGCTGTGCCAGGATATAGTCACAGGGCGGTGGGCTATGCTTTGGTCCTTGAGGGGTTGGGGAGGGGTTTAGGGGTTACGGTGGTCGAAAATGGGTGCAGTATTTTCGAGGGGTCCTCGTGTGCCAGGTGGGAGGCTCTGACGGTCGAAGCCTGCTAAAATGTAAGAAATACCCAGCATGGCCCGTGAAATAGTCACGAAGCCGGTGGGCTTTAGCCTTTGGTCCTGGGGGTTGGGGAGGGGCGTTCGGGTGCTCTGGGCGTGGAAAGGGGTACAGTCTTTGGAGGGTCCTCGGGTGCCAGTGGGAGGCTATGGTCAGGAGCCTGCCTAAGCAATGAAATGTCCGGTAGGCGCAAGGCGGGGAAATTGTCATTGGGGCGGTGGCCTATAGTCTTTGGTCCATGAGGGGTTGGGGAGGGGTTTCGGGGCTCTGGTCATGGAAATGAGTACAGTCTTCTGAGGGTCTCGTGTGCCCGGTGGGAGGCTACTGGTCAGAATCCACACAAAATGGCGAAATGTCAGCCAGTGCGTGAAATAGTTCTTAGGCAGTGGGCTATAGCCTTTGGTCATGGGGGTTGGGAGAGGCGTTGGTGGCTCTGGGTGAGGGAAATGGGTACAGTCTTTTCGAGGGTCCTCGTGTGCCCAGTGGGAGGCTCTGATTCAGAAGCTGCCCTAAAATGTAGAAATACCAAGCCAGTAGCGTCGAATAGTCGGCGGTGGGCTATAGCCTTTGGTCCGTGGGGTTGGGGATGGTGTTTGAGGACTACGGTCGTCGGAAATGGTACAGTCTTTTTAGGGTCGTCGTGTACCCAGTGGGAGGCTACTGATCAGGCCGGCTCTAAATGGCAAGAAATGCCCAATTTCTTGGTGGCGATCAAATAATCGGCGAGGCGGTGGGCTATAGCCTTTGCTTTAGTCCGTGGGGTTGGGGATGGTGTTTGGGGACTCGGTGGGTCGGGAAATGGAGTCTGATCTTTTCGAGGGTCCTCGTGTACCAGTGGGAGGCTCTGATCAGTGAGGCACTGCTCTAAAAATGGCAAAAATGCCCAGGCTAGTGGGAAATGATCCACCGAGGCAGTGGGCTATTGCTTTGGTTCGGCGGGGTTGGGGTTGGGTTTTAGGGGGCTCAGGTCCTCGGAAATGGGTACAGTCATTTGAGGTCCTCGTGATCGAGTTGGAGCTACAGTCAGAAGCCTGCCTATAATGTAAGAAATGTCGAGGCGGCAGCGCGTGAAATAATCGCCGAGGCAGGTGGGCTATAGCCTTTGGTTCGCGGGGTTGGGGAGTGGGTTTAGGGGCTCACAGGTAGGTAGGGAAATGGGAGTACAGTCATTCGAGTCCTCGTGATCCCAGTTGGAGGCTACTGATTGGCTGCCTATAATGTGAAATGTCGGCGCAGCGCGTGAAATAGTCGCCGAGGCCGGTGGGCTATAGCCTTTGGTCCGCGGGGGTTGGGGAGGGGCGTTCGGGGGCTCTGGATGTCGCAAATGGGTACAGTCTTTTCGAAGGTCCTAGTGTGCCCAGTGGGAGGCTACGGTCAGAGGCTGGCCCTAAAATGGCAAGAAATGTATGTGCGTGAAATAATCATAGGGCGGTGGGCTATAACCTTTAGTCCCTTGAGGGTTGGGGAGGGGGTTTAGGGGTTTTGGTCGTCAGGAAATGGGTACAGTCTTTTGAGGGTCCTCGTGTGCCAGGTGGGAGGCTCTGGTCAGAAGGATGCCGTAAAATGGCAAGTAATGCCATGGCCAGTAGCAGCGTCGAAATAATCAGCGAGGCCGGTGGGCTATAGCCATTGGTCATGAGGGTTGGGAGGGTTTGGGGCTCACAGTGTGGGAAATGGGTCTGATCTTTTCGGCGTCTCGTGTGCCCAGTGTGAGGCTACAGTCAGAGGCCTGAACTAAAATGGCAAGAAATGCCCAGCGTCATTGTGGCGTGAAATAATCGTGAGGCAGTGGGCTATAACTAGTCAGCGGGGTTGGGAGGGGCGTTCGGGGGCTCAGTCGTCGGAAATGGGTACAGTCTTTTCGAGGTCCTCGTGTGAGTGTGAGGCTATGGTCAAGCCTGCCCTAAAATGGCAAGAAATGTCTAGTGGCGCTTGTAGCGTGAAATAATCATGAGGCCGGTGGGCTATATAGCCTTTGGTCATGAGGGTTGGGGAGGGGCGTTAAGGGTTACTGGGTGTGGAAATAGTTCTGTCTTTTGAAGGTCACTCGTGTGCCCGAGTGGGAGGCTACAGTCAAGCCTGCCCTAAAATAGTGAAAGAAATGCCAGCGTGCGCTTGGCAGAAATAGTCGGAGGCGGTGGGCTATGGGCACCTTTGATCAGCGGGGTTGGGGAGGGGCGTTGAGGCTCTGGTCGTCGGAAATGGGTACAGTCTTTTGTAGGCTCCTCCTGTGCCCAGTGTGAGGCTACTGAGTCGAAGCACCTAAAATATGGGAACATGCCAGTGGCGCAGCGCGTGAAATAGTCACCAGGGGCGGTGGGCTATGTGCCCCAGTCCTTGAGGGTTGGGGTGGGGGTTTTGGGGGCTCTGGTCGTCGGAAATGGGTACAGTCATTTCGAGGGTCCTCGTGATCCCAGTTGGAGGCTACGGTGGAAGCACTGCCCTAAATAATAGAAATGCCAGTGACATAGCCAGAAATAATCGGCCCGAGGCAGTGGGCTATAGCCTTTGGTCATGAGGTTGGGAGGGCGTTAAAGGGCTCTGGTCGTCGGATATGGGTACAGTCTTTGAGGGTCCTCGTGTGCCCGGTGTGAGGCTACGGTCAGCCTAAAATAAGAACATGCCAGTGAGCATGGAAATAGTCACGAGGCGGTGAAATGATCATAGAGCCGATTGAGGCTATAACCTTTAGTCATGAGGTTGGGGAGGGGTTTAGGGGCTCTGAGTGGGTCAAAATGGAGTACAGTCATTTTGAGGGTCCTCGTGATCCCAGGTTGGAGGCTCTGATCAGGAAGCTTGCCTATAATGCAAGAAATGTCTAGTGGCGCATGGCAGCGTGAAATAGTCAGCCCAGGCGGTGGGCTATGTGCTTTGGTCCTTGAGGGTTGGGGAGGCGTTCGGGGCTCTGGGTGTCAAATGGGTACAGTCTTTTTGAAGGTCCTCGTGTGCCCGGTGGGAGGCTACGGTCGAAGCACACCCTAAAATGGCAAGACATGCCAGTGGCCAGGTGAAATGAGTCACTGCAGGGCGGTGGGCTATAATAGCCGACATGAGGGTTGGGGAGGGTGTTTAGGGGCTCAGGTCGTGAAATGGGTACAGTCATTTGAGGGTCCTCGTGATCAGATTGGAGGCTCTGATGAAGCCTGCCCATAATGTGAAAAATGTCTAAGCGTAGCGCGTGAAATAATCGCCGAGGCGGTGGGCTATAGCCTTTGGTCGCGTGGGTTGGGAGGGGCGTTCGGGGGCTGGGTGTAGGAAATGGGTACAGTCTTTTGAAGGTCCTCGTGTGCTTGATGGGAGGCTACGGTCAGGCACCTAAAATGGCAAGAAATGCCAGTGGCCAGCGCGTGAAATAGTCGCCGAGGCAGGTGGGCTATAGCCGTTGGTCCTCAGGGGTTGGGCAGGGGCTTTCGGGGGCTCGTGTCGTCGGAAATGGGTACCATCTTTTCTAGGGTCCTCTGGTGCCCAGTGGGAGGCTACGGTCGAAGCACGCCCTAAAATGGCAAGACATGCCAGTGGCGCAGCGTGAAATAGTCACAGGGCAGGTGGGCTATATAAGCCTTTGGTCAGCAGGGTTGGGAGGGGTTTAGGGGGCTCAGTGCGTGAGAAATGGGTCTGATCATTTCGAGGGTCTCGTGATCCAGTTGGAGCTATGGTCAAAGAATCCTACCCTATAATGGCAAGAAATGTCTAAGCGGCGCCCTTGAGTGAAATAGTCATGGAGGCGGTGGGCTATAACTGGTCCTTGAGGTTGAGGAGGGGTTTAGGGGCTCACAGTGCGTGAAATGGGTACAGTCTTTTCGAGGGTCCTCGTGTTCCCAGTTGGAGGCTACGGTCAGAAGCCTGCCCTAAAATGGCAAGACATGCCCAGCGGCGCAGCGCGTGAAATAGTCGCCGAGGGCGGTGGGCTATAGCCTTTGTTCCGCGGGGGTTGGGGAGGGGCGTTCGGGGGCTATGGTCGTCGAAAATGGATACAGTCTTTTCAAAGGTCCTCGTGTGGCCAGTGTGAGGCTACGGTCAGAAGCCTGCCCTAAAATGGCAAGAAATGCCCAGCGGCGCAGCGCGTGAAATAGTCACCGAGGCCGGTGGGCTATAGCCTTTGGTCCGCGGGGGTTGGGGAGGGGCGTTCGGGGGCTATGGTCGTCGAAAATGGGTACAGTCTTTTCAAAGGTCCTCGTGTGGCCAGTGTGAGGCTACGGTCAGAAGCCTGCCCTAAAATGGCAAGAAATGCCCTTGGCCAGCGCGGCGTGAAATAGTCACCGAGGCGGTGGGCTATAGCCTGATCCCATGAGGGGTTGGGAGGGGCGTTCGGGGCTATGGTCGTGAAAATGGATCTGATCTTTTCAAAAGGTCCTCGTGTGGCGGTGTGAGGCTCACGGTCAGGCACACCCTAAAATAAGCAAGAAATGCCAATGGCCTTGAGCGTGAAATAGTCACCAAGGCGGTGGGCTATAATGCTAGTCATGAGGTTGGGGAGGCGTTAGGAGGCTATGGTCGTCGAAAATGGATACAGTCTTGAGGTCCTCGTGTTCCCAGTCGGAGGCGACGGCCCGAAGCCTGCCCTAAAATGGCAAGACATGCCCAGCGGCGCAGCGCGTGAAATAGTCGCCGAGGCCGGTGGGCTATAGCCTTTGTTCCGCGGGGGTTGGGGAGGGGCGTTCGGGGGCTATGGTCGTCAAAAATGCGTACAGTCTTTTCGAGGGTCCTCGTGTGCCCAGTGTGAGGCTACGGTCAGGCTGCCCACTAAAATGGCAAGACATGCCAGTGGCGCATGGCGCGTGAAATAGTCACTTGAGGGCCGGTGGGCTATAGCCTTTGGTCCGCGGGGGTTGGGGAGGAGGTTTAGGGGGCTCTGGTCGTCGAAATGGAGTGATCATTTCCAGGGTCTCGTGATCAGGTTGGAGCTCGGTCGAGAAGCACGCCACTATAATGGCAAGAAATGTCTAGTGGCGCATAGCGTGAAATAATCATGAGGCCGGTGGGCTATGCTGGTCCTTGAGGGTTGGGGAAGGCGTTCAGGGGTTGGGTGTCGAGAAATGGGTACAGTCTTTTGAAGGTCCTCGTGTGCCCGATGGGAGGCTACAGTCAGAGGCCACTAAAATGGCAAGAAATGCCAAGCGCGGCGTGGCGTGAAATAATCACGAGGCGGTGGGCTATAGCCTTTGGTCATGCGGGGGTTGGGGAGGGGCGTTCGGGGCTATGTTAGGTAGAAAATGGATCTGAGTCTTTTGAGGTCCTCGTGTTCCCAGTTGGAGGCTCGGTCGAAGCCTGCACTAAAATAGCAAGACATGCCAATGGCGCAGCAGCGATGAAATAAGTCGCCGAGGCGGTGGGCTATAGCCTTTGTTCATGAGGGTTGGGAGGGGCGTTAAGGGGGCTATGGTGCGTGAAAATGGGTACAGTCTTTCAAAGGTCCTCGTGTGGCCAGTGTGAGGCTACGGTCAAGCCTGCCTAAAATGGCAAGAAATGCCAGTAGCCTTGTGCGTGAAATAGTCACCGAGGCGGTGGGCTATGTGCTGGTCCCATGAGGTTGGGCAAGGCGTTCGGGGCTATAATTGGTGAAAATGGATCTGATCTTTTCGAGGTCCTCGTGTTCCAGTTAGGCTACGGTCAGAGCCTGCCACAAAAATGGCAAGACATGCCCAGTGGCGTGAAATAGTCATGGGGCCGGTGGGCTATAGCCTTTGTTCATGAGGGGTTGGGAGGGGCGTTGGGGACTATGGTCGTCGAAAATGGTACAGTCTTTTGAGGTCTCGTGTGCCCGATGTGAGGCTACTGATCGAGCACTGCCCTAAAATGGCAAGACATGCCCAGTGGGCGCGTAGTGAAATAGTCACCGAGGCCGGTGGGCTATAATAACTGGTCATGAGGTTGGGGAGGAGGTTTAGGGAGACTCTGGTCGTCCAAAATGGTCTGCAGTCATTTCAAGGGTCCTCGTGATCCCAGTTGGAGGCTCGATCGAAGCACATGCCTATAATGTGCAGAAATGTCTAGTGGGCATGTGGCGTGAAATAATCGCATGGGGCGGTGGGCTATAGCCTTTGGTCCCAGAGGGGTTGGGAGAAGCGTTCGGGGGTTACAGGTGTCGGAAATGAGTACAGTCTTTTGAAGGTCCTCGTGTGCCCAGATGGGAGGCTACAGTCAGAGGCCTGCCTAAAATGGCAAGAAATGCTGGCTGTGCGTGAAATAATCACCATAGAGGCGGTGGGCTATGCTACTGGTCCAGCGGGGGTTGGGGAGGGGTTTAGGGGGTTACAGTGGGTTGAAAATGTGTACAGTCTTTTCGAGGGTCCTCGTGTTCCCGGTTGGAGGCTACAGTCGAGCACATAAAAAATAGACATGCCAGTGACATGTGGCGTGAAATAGTCATAGGCGGTGGGCTATAAGTCCAGGTTGGGGAGGGGTTTAGGGAGCTCACAGTGCGTCAAAATGGGTGCAGTCATTTCGAGGTCCTCGTGATCCCAGTTGGAGGCTCTGGTCAAAGCCTGCCTATAATGGCAAGAAATGTCTAGTGGGCATGGCGTGAAATAAGTCGCCGAGGCAGGTGGGCTATAGCCTTTGGTCCATGAGGGTTGGGCAGGGCGTTGGGGGGCTATGGTGTCGAAAATGGATCTGATCTTTTCGAGGTCCTCGTGTTCCAGTTGGAGCTACGGTCCGAGCACGCCACAAAATGGCAAGACATGCCAGCTTGAGCGTGGGAAATAGTCACCCGAGGCGGTGGGCTATGTGGTCATGAGGGGTTGGGGAGGGGTTTAAGGGGCTCAGTGGGTCAAAATGGAGTGATCATTTCGAGGGTCTCGTGATCCAGTTGGAGGCTCTGATCGAAGCACTGCCTATAATGGCAAGAAATGTCTGGTGGCGCAGCGTGGGAAATAATCGCCGAGGCAGGTGGGCTATAGCCTTTGGTCCAGCATGAGGGTTGGGAGGGGCGTTCGGGGCTCTGGGTGTCGAGAAATGGGTGCAGTCTTTTGAAGGTCCTCGTGCCCGGTGGGAGGCTCTGATTGAAGCACTAAAATGGCAAGACATGCCAGTGGCGCAAGCGATGAAATAGTCACCAGGGCGGTGGGCTATAGCCTTTGGTCCCATGAGGGTTGGGGAGGGTGTTTAGGGGCTCACGGTGCGTCGGAAATGGGTACAGTCATTTGAGGTCCTCGTGATCGAGGTTGGAGGCTGACGAACCTTGCCCATAATAGCAAGAAATGTCTAAGCGGGCAGTAGCGTGGAAATAGTCATGCGGCCGGTGGGCTATAGCCTTTGGTCCGCGTGGGTTGGGAGGGGGGTTCGGGGGCTCTGGGTGTAGGAAATGGGTACAGTCTTTTCGAAGGTCCTCTTGTGCCCTGTGGGAGGCTCTACGGATTCAGAGGCCTGCCTAAAATGGCAAAAATGTGACGCAGTAGCGTGAAATAATCATGGGGGCCGGTGGGCTATAGCCTTTGGTCCATGGGGGTTGGGAGAGGCGTTCGGGGGCTCTCAGTGGTCGGGAAATGGGTCTGAGTCTTTTCAAGGGTCCTCGTGTGTACCCGGTGTGAGGCTACGATTCGAGCACCTTACTAAAATGGCAAGACATGCCAGTGGCGCGCATGAAATAGTCACCAAGGGCCGGTGGGCTACTGTGCTAGTCCATGAGGGGTTGGGAGGGTTTAGGGGCTCTGGTGCGTGGAAATAAGTCTGAGTCATTTTCGAGGTCCTCGTGATCGATTGGAGCTATGGTGAATCCTACCCTATAATGGCAAGAAATGTCTAAGCGGCGCTTGTAGCGTGAAATAATCATGCGAGGCAGTGGGCTATAACTTTGGTCCATGAGGGGTTGAGGAGGGGTTTAGGAACTCTGGTCATCGGAAATGGGTACAGTCTTTTTCGAGGTCCTCGTGTTCCCAGTTGGAGGCTACTGATTGAAGCACTGCCTAAAATAAGCAAGACATGCCAGGCGCAGCGTGAAATAATCATGGGGGCGGTGGGCTATAGCCTTTGTTCATGAGGGGTTGGGAGGAGGCGTTAGGGGCTATGGTCGTCGAAAATGGATCTGATCTTTCAAAGGTCCTCGTGTCGCCCGATGTGAGGCTACAGTCAAGCCTGCCCTAAAATGGCAAAAGAAATGCCCATGGCGCGTGAAATAGTCACCGAGGCAGGTGGGCTATAGCTTTGGTCCATGAGGGTTGGGAGAGGCGTTCGGGGCTATGGTGGGTCGAAAATGGATCTGATCTTTTCGAGGTCCTCGTGTAGCCATGTGAGGCTACGGTCAAGCCTGCCCTAAAATGGCAAGAAATGCCCAGCGCAATGGCAGCGTGGAAATAGTCACCAGGGCCGGTGGGCTATGTGCTAGTCCGCGGGGTTGGGAGGGGCGTTCGGGGCTATGGTCGTCGAAATGGGTGCAGTCTTTTCAAGGTCCTCGTGTGGCCAGTGTGAGGGCTACGGTCAGAAGCCTGCCTAAAATGGCAAGAAATGCCAGTGACATGGCCAGCGTGAAATAGTCAAGGGCGGTGGGCTATATGCTGGTCATGAGGGTTGGGAGGGGGGCGTTCGGGGGCTATGGTCGTCGAAAATGGATACAGTCTTTTCGAGGGTCCTCGTGTTCCCAGTTGGAGGCTACGGTCAGAAGCACATACCCTAAAAATGGCAAGACATGCTTAGTGTGGCGCAGCGCGTGAAATAATCGCCGAGGCGGTGGGCTATAGCCTTTGTTCATGAGGGGTTGGGAGGGGCGTTCGGGGCTATGGTGGTAATCATTACAGTCTTTTCGAGGGTCTCGTGGTGATGTGAGCTCAGATCGAAGCCTGCTAAAATAGCAAAGACATGCCCGAGTGCAGTAGCGTGAAATATCATAGGGCGGTGGGCTATAACACAGTCCATGAGGGTTGGGGAGGAGGTTTAGGGGGGCTCTGGTGAGTCGAAATGGGTGAGTCATTTCAGGGGTCCTCGTGATCCCAGGTTGGAGCTACGGTCAGAAGCCTGCCCTATAATGTGAAGAAATGTCTAGTGGGCGCATGGCAGCGTGAAATAATCGCCGAGGCGGTGGGCTATAGCCTTTGGTCCCATGAGGGTTGGGAGAAGCGTTCGGGGGTTTGGGTGTGGAAATGGAGTGATCTTTGAAGGTCCTCGTGTGCAGTAGGAGCTACAGTCAGAGCCTGCCTAAAATGGCAAAAAATGAAATGCTTGTGCCAAGGCGCGCGTGAAATAGTCATGGGGCGGTGGGCTATATGCTGGTCCTTGAGGGTTGGGGAGGCGTTCGGGGCTATGTTAGGTGAAAATGAATCTGATCTTTTCGAGGTCCTCGTGTTCCCAGTTGGAGCTACGGTCAAGCCTGCCACTAAAATAGAGACATGCCAAGCGAGCGCATGTAGCAATGAAATAATCGCCGAGGCGGTGGGCTATAGCCTTTGTTCCCATGAGGGGTTGGGGAGGGCGTTAGGGGCTATGGTGGGTAAATGGGTACAGTCTTTTCAAAGGTCCTCGTGTGGCCAGTGTGAGGCTACGGTCAGAAGCCTGCCCTAAAATGGCAAGAAATGCCCAGCGGCGCAGCGCGTGAAATAGTCACGAGGGCGGTGGGCTATGCTAGTCAGGGGGTTGGGCGGAGGCGTTAGGGGCTATGGTCGTCAAAAATGAATCAGTCTTTTCGAGGGTCCTCGTGTTCCAGTTGGAGCTAAATTGACTTTGCCCTAAAATAACAAGACATGCAACTTAGCGGCGCAGCGCGTGAAATAATCGCCGAGGCGGTGGGCTATAGCCTTTGTTCCATGAGGGGTTGGGGAGGGGCGTTCGGGGACTATGGTGCGTCCCGAAAATGGGTACAAGTCTTTTAGGTCACTCGTGTGCCAGTGTGAGGCTGGGTCAGAAGCACTGCCCTAAATAGCAAGACATGCCCATGGCGCAGCGTGGGAAATAGTCACCGAGGCGGTGGGCTATGTGCTGGTCATGTGAGGTTGGGAGGAGGTTTAGGGGCTGCGGTCGTCGAAATGGAGTGCAGTCATTTCAAGGGTCCTCGTGATCCAGTTGGAGGCTACGGTCAGGCCTGCCTATAATAACAAGAAATGTCTAGTGGCGCATGGCGTGAAATAGTCGCCAGGCGGTGGGCTATAGCCTGGTCATGAGGGGTTGGGGAGGGGCGTTCGGGGGTTGGGTGTCGGAAATGGTACAGTCTTTTGAAGGTCTCTCGTGTGATGGGAGGCTCAGTCGAGCCTGCCCTAAAATGGCAAGAAATGCCCAATGGCGCAGCGCGGGAAAGAGTCACTGAGGCCGGTGGGCTATACCCTTTGGTCCACGGGGGTTGGGGAGGGGTTTAGGGGTTCAGTGGGTTGAAAATGGAGTACAGTCTTTTCGAGGGTCTTAGTGGTGTGCCCGGTGGGAGGCTACAGTCAGAATCACTGCCTAAATGGCAAGAAACACAAAAGCGCATGGCCCGTGAAATAGTCACCAGGCGGTGGGCTATGTGCTGGTCCCTTGAGGGGTTGGGGAGGGGGTTGGGGGCTACAGTGTCGAGAAATGAGTGCAGTCTTTTGAGGTCCTCGTGTGCCCGTGTGAGGCTACGGTCAGGCCTAAAATGGCAAGAACATGCCAGCCACTTGGCCCGTGAAATAGTCTTAGAGAGCGGTGGGCTGTAGCCTCAGTTCAGCGGGGTTGGGGAGGGTTTAGAGGGGCTCAGTCGTGGGAAATGGGTACAGTCATTTGAGGTCTCGTGATCGATCGGAGAGCAGTCAGAATCCCTACTATGGCAGAAATGTCTAGTGACAGCCGCGTGAAATAATCATGGAGCGGTGGGCTATAAATTTAGTCATGAGGGGTTGGGGAGGGGCGTTCGGGAGCTCACGGAGTGTCGGAAATGGGTACAGTCTTTTCGAAGGTCCTCGTGTGCCAGATGGGAGGCTCGGTCGAGAGGCCTGCCTAAAATGGCAAAATGCCAATGGCCAGCGCGTGAAATAATCACATAGGGCGGTGGGCTATGTAGCACTGGTCATGAGGGTTGGGGGAGGGTTTAGAGGTTACAGTGGTGGGAAATGGGTACAGTCTTTTCGAGGGTCCTCGTGTGCCATTGGGAGGCTACGGTCAGAAGCATGCCGTAAAATGGCACGTAATGCTTAATGGCAGCCGCGTCAAATAATCATGAGGCAGTGGGCTATAGCCATTAGTCCATGAGGGGTTGGGGAGGGCGTTCAGAGCTCAGGTGTCAGAAATGGGTACAGATCTTTTGAAGGTCCTCGTGTGCCCGGTGGGAGGCTCTGTCAGGCCTGCCCTAAAATGGTAGAAATGCCAGTGGCGCGCGTGAAATAGTCGCCGAGGCCGGTGGGCTATAGCCTTTGGTCCGCGGGGGTTGGGGAGGGGCGTTCGGGGGCTCTGGTCGTCGGAAATGGGTACAGTCTTTTCGAGGGTCCTCGTGTGCCCAGTGTGAGGCTACGGTCAGAAGCCTGCCCTAAAATGGCAAGACATGCCCAGCGGCGCAGCGCGTGAAATAGTCACCGAGGCCGGTGGGCTATAGCCTTTGGTCCGCGGGGGTTGGGGAGGGGGTTTAGGGGGCTCGGGTCGTGGGAAATGGGTACAGTCATTTGAGGTCCTCGTGATCGAGTTGGAGGCTACTGGTCGAAGCACACTAAAATAGCAAGAAATGCCTTGGCGCAGCGCGTGAAATAATCATTGAGGCAGTGGGCTATAATACCTTTGGTCCCTTGAGGGTTGGGGAGGCGTTAAGGAGACTCTGGTCATCGGAAATGGGTACAGTCTTTTCGAGGTCTCGTGTGCCCAGTGTGAGGCTCTGAGGTGGAAGCCTGCCCTAAAATGTGCAAGACATGCCCAATGGCATAGCGCGTGAGAAATAATCACCAGGGCGGTGGGCTATGTGCTGGTCATGAGGGGTTGGGGAGGGGTTTAGGGGCTCACTGGTGCGTCAAGAAATGAGTCATTTCGAGGTCCTCGTGATCAGTTGGAGGCTACGGTCAGGCCTGCCCTATAATGGCAAGAAATGTCTAGTGGCGCGTAGCGTGAAATAGTCAGGGGCGGTGGGCTATAGCCTTTGGTCCATGAGGGGTTGGGAGGGGGCGTTCGGGGGCTGGGTGTCGAAATGGGTACAGTCTTTTGAAGGTCCTAGTGTGCCCGGTGGGAGGCTACGGTGAGGCACATACAAAATGGTAGAAATGCCAGTAGGTAGCAGCCGTGAAATAATCACGGGCGGTGGGCTATGTGCTTTGGTCCATGAGGTTGGGGAGGAGGTTTAGGGGGCTCACGGTGCGTAGGAAATGGGTGCAGTCATTTCGAGGTCCTCGTGATCAGTTGGAGGCTCTGATCAGAGCACTGCCCTATAATGGCAAGAAATGTCGGCCAGGCGGTAGCGCGTGAAATAATCCAGCAAGGCGGTGGGCTATAGCCTTTGGTCCATGAGGGTTGGGGAGGGGCGTTCGGGGTTACAGGTGTAGGAAATGGGTCTGAGTCTTTTGAAGGTCCTCGTGGGCCCGGTGGGAGGCTCGGTCGGAGGCACTAAAATGGCAAGAAATGCCAATGGCGCAGCGTCAAAAATAATCGCCAGGCGGTGGGCTATAGCCTTTGGTCCATGAGGGTTGGGGAGGGGCGTTAGGGGCTCTCAGTCGTCAGGAAATGGGTGCAGTCTTTTCAAGGGTCCTCGTGTGATGTGAGGCTCTGGTCAAGCCTGCCCTAAATATGGCAAGACATGCCCAGTGGCGCAGCGTGAAATAGTCACCGAGGCCGGTGGGCTATAACTGGTCATGAGGGGTTGGGGAGGGGTTTAGGGGGCTCAGTGGTCGGGAAATGGGTACAGTCATTCATTTGAGGTCCTCGTGATCGAGTTGGAGGCTATGGTCAGAATCCTACCCTATAATGGCAAGAAATGTCTAGCAGCGCTTGTGCGTGAAATAATCGCCAGGCAGGTGGGCTATAACTTTGGTCCTTGAGGTTGAGGAGGGGTTTAGGGGCTCACGGTGGGTAGGAAATGGAGTCAGTCTTTTGAGGTCCTCGTGTTCAGTTGGAGGCCTCTGATCGAAGCCTGCTAAAATGGCAAGACATGCCCAGCGCGCGTGAAATAGTCGCCGAGGTCGGTGGGCTATAGCCTTTGTTCTGCGGGGGTTGGGGAGGGGCGTTGGGGGCTATGGTCAGTCCAATGGGTACAGTCTTTTCAAAGGTCTCGTGTGGCAGTGTGAGGCTACGGTCAAGCCTGCCCTAAAATGGCAAGAAATGCCAGTGGCAGCGTGAAATAATCAGGCGGTGGGCTATACTTTGGTCCATGAGGTTGGGAGGCGTTCGGGGCTATGGTCGTGAAAATGGATACTGATCTTTTCGAGGGTCCTCGTGTTTCCCAGTTGGAGGCTCGATTGAAGCCTGCCAAAAAATGGCAAGAAATGCCATGGCCGCGTGAAATAATCAGCCGAGGGCGGTGGGCTATAGCCTTTGTTCCGCGGGGGTTGGGGAGGGGGTTAAGGGGCAATGGTCGTCGAAAATGGGTACAGTCATTTCGAGGGTCCTCGTGTGCCAGATGTGAGGCTCTGATCAGAAGCACGCCCTAAAAATGGCAAGACATGCCCAGTGGGGCAGCGTGAAATAGTCCTTAGGGCAGTGGGCTATAATGCTGGTCCTTGAGGGTTGGTGTGGGGGTTTGGGGGGCTCTGGTCGTCGTATATGGGTACTGTCTTTTCGAGGGTCCTCGTGATCGATTGGAGCAACGGTCAAGCACTGCCTATAATGGCAAGAAATGTCTAGCGGGCGCGCGTGAAATAATCGCCGAGGCGGTGGGCTATAGCCTTTGGTCCCAGGGGGTTGGGGAGGGCGTTCGGGAGGCTCAGTGTCGGAAATGGGTACAAGTCTTTTGAAGGTCTCGTGTGCCCAGTGGGAGGCTACGGTCAGAGCCTGCCTAAAATAGCAGAAATGCCATGGCGCGTTAAATAGTCACCAAGGCGGTGGGCTATAGCCTGGTCATGAGGGGTTGGGGAGGGTTTAGGGGTTCTGGTCGTTGGAAATGGGTAGAGTCTTTCGAGGGTCTCGTGTGTGCCCGGTGGGAGGCTACGGTCAGAGCATGCCGTAAAATGGCAAAGTAATACGGCCAGGCGCTTGGCGCGTCAGAATAATCCCAGGCGGTGGGCTATAGCCATTGGTCCATGAGGGTTGGGGAGGGTTTAGGGGCTGGTGGTCGGGAAATGGGTGCAGTCTTTTCGAGGGTCTCGTGTGCCCGATGTGAGGCTACAGTCAGGAAGCACACTAAAATAGCAAGAACATGCCAATGACCAGGCGCATGGCGTGAAATAGTCACCAAGGGCTGGTGGGCTATAGCCTTTAGTCCTTGAGGGGTTGGGAGGGGTTTAGGGGCTCTGGTCGTCGAAATGGGTGCGATCATTTCAGTCCTCGTGATCCAGTTGGAGGCTACGGTCGAAGCACTGCCCTATAATGGCAAGAAATGTCTAGTGGCGCGGTAGCGTGAAATAGACGCCGATGCAGGTGGGCTATAGCCTATGGTCCGCGGGGGTTGGGGAGGGCGTTCGGGGGCTCACAGGTGTCGAAAATGGATCTGATCTTTTCGAGGATCCTCGTGTGAGTGGGGAGGCTACAGTCAGAGGACTGCCCTAAAATGGCAAGAAATGCCAGTGGCGCAGCGCGTGAAATAATCCTGAAAGCCGGTGGGCTATAGCCTTTGGTCCCATGAGGGTTGGGAGAGGGTTTAGGGGTTCTGGTCGTGGAAATGGGTAGGAGTCTTTTGAGGGTCTCTCGTGTGCCAGTGGGAGAGCTACGGTCAGAAGCATGCCGTAAATAATGGCAAATAATACCAGCGGTATGGCGCGTCAAATAATCATGGGCAGTGGGCTATAGCCATTGGTCCATGAGGGTTGGGGAGGGTTTGAGGGGCTCAGTGGTCGGACATGGGTACAGTCTTTTAGGGTCCTCGTGTGTGCCCGGTGTGAGGCTCTGATCAGAAGCACATAAAATAATAAGACATGCTTAGCCAGGCGCATGCGTGAAATAGTCCTGGGCTGGTGGGCTATAGCCTTTGGTCCCATGAGGGGGTTGGGGAGGGGTTTAGGGGCTCAGTGGGTCGTCAAAATGGTGCAGTCATTTCAGGTCCTCGTGATCGATTGGAGGCTCACGGTCAAGCCTGCCTATAATGTGAAATGTCTAGTGGCGCATGCGTGAAATAATCGCCATGAGGCGGTGGGCTATAGCCTTTGGTCATGGGGGTTGGGGAGGGGCGTTCAGGGGCTCTGGGTGTGAAAATGGATCACAGTCTTTTAGGGTCCTCGTGTACCCAGTGGGAGGCTCTGATCGAGCCTGCCCTAAAATGGCAAGAAATGAGCCAGTAGCGCGTGAAATAATCGTTGAGGCGGTGGGCTATAGCCTGGTCCATGAGGGGTTGGGAGAGGCGTTGGGGGCTCTGGTCGTCGGATATGGGTACAGTCTTTTCGATGTTCCTAGTGTGCGCAGTGTGAGGCTACGGTCAGAAGCCTGCCCTAAAATGGCAAGACATGCCCAGATGCGCAGCGCGTGAAATAATCATAGAGGCGGTGGGCTATGTGCTGGTCAGCTTGGGGTTGGGAGGGGGTTTAGGCTCTGGTGCGTGGGAAATGGGTACAGTCATTTCGAGGTCCTCGTGATCCCAGTTGGAGGCTACTGATCGGAAGCCTGCCTAATAATGGCAAAAGAAAAGTCTAAGCGGCAGCGCGTGAATTAGTCGCTGAGGCCGGTGGGCTATAGCCTTTGGTCCGGGGGGGTTGGGGTGGGGCGTTCGGGGGCTCTGGGTTTAGGAAATGGGTACAGTCTTTTCGAAGGTCCTCGTGTACCATGATGGGGAGCTCTGATCAGAGGCCTGCCCTAAAATAATAAAGAAATGCCAGTGGCCTTGGCGCGTGAAATAAGTCGCCCGAGGCGGTGGGCTGTGCTGGTCATGAGGGGTTGGGAGGAGGGGCGTTCGGGGCTCGTGGAAATGGGTGCAGTCTTTTCGAGTGTCCCGTGTGTGATGTGAGGCTCTGATCGAAGCACATGCTAAAATGGCAAGACATGTCTAGTGGCGCAGCGTGAAATAGTCACAGGGCCGGTGGGCTGTGCCTTTGGTCCATGAGGGGTTGGGGAGGAGGTTTAGGGGCTCAGTGTCGGAAATGGGTACAGTCATTTGGGGTCCTCGTGATCCAGTTGGAGGCAACAGTCAGAGGCCTGCCTATGTGGCAAGAAATGTCTAGCCAGCCGCGTGAAATAGTCAGGCGGTGGGCTATAGCCTTTGGTCATGAGGGGTTGGGAGGGGCGTTCGGGGCTCAGTGTCGGAAATGGGTACAGTCTTTTGAAGGTCTCGTGTGCCCGATTGGGAGCTCTGGTGAGCCTGCCCTAAAATGGCAAGAAATGCCTGATGGCGCGTTAAATAATCACCGAGGCCGGTGGGCTATAGCCTTTAGTCCATGGGGTTGGGGAGGGGTTTAAGGGGTTCACAGTGGGTTGGAAATGGGTAGAGTCTTTGAGGTCCTCGTGTGTGTGGGAGGCTACGGTCAGAAGCATGCCGTAAAATGGCAAGTAATGCCGAGCGGCGCAGCGCGTCAAATAGTCGCCGAGGCCGGTGGGCTATAGCCTTTGTTCCGCGGGGGTTGGGGAGGGGCGTTCGGGGGCTATGGTCGTCGAAAATGGGTACAGTCTTTTCAAAGGTCCTCGTGTGGCCAGTGTGAGGCTACGGTCAGAAGCTGCCTAAAATGGCAAGAAATGCCAGCGGGCTTGTAGCGTGAAATAATCACCGAGGCGGTGGGCTATAGCCTTTGGTCCGTGAGGGGTTGGGGAGGGGTTTAGGGGCTCTGGGTCGGAAATGGGTACAGTCTTTTCGAGGGTCTCGTGATCCAGTTGGAGAGGCTACTGATTGACCTGCCTATAATAACAGAAATGTCTAAGCGGCATGGCGTGAAATAATCCTTGGGCTATAGCGTTTGGTCCGTGGGGGTTGTGGAGGGGGGTTCAGGGGCTCTGGGCGTCAGAAATGGGTACAGTCTTTTCGAGCGTCCTCGTGCACCCAGTGGGAGGCTACGGTCAGAGGCCTACACTAAAATTACAAGAAATGCCAGCGCATGGCGTGAGAAATAATCATGAGGCAGTGGGCTATAGCCTTTGGTCATGAGGGGTTGGGAGGGGAGGCGTTTAGGGGCTCTGGTCGTGGAAATGGGTACAGTCTTTTCAAGGGTCCTCGTGTGCGGTGTGAGAGCTTCTGATCAGGCCTGCCTAAAATGGCAAGAAATGCCCAAGCAGGCGCAGCGTGGAAATAATCCTGGGCCGGTGGGATATAGCCTTTAGTCATGAGGGGGTTGGGAGGAGGTTTAGGGGCTCAGTGGCCGGAAATGGGTACAGTCATTTGAGGGTTCTCGTGATCCAGTTGAGGCTCTGGTCAAGCCTGCCTAAAATAGCAAAGACATGCCAGTAGCGCAGCCGTGAAATAGTCACAGGGCGGTGGGCTATGTGCTGGTCCCATGAGGGGTTGGGGAGGGGTTCGGGGCTCACGGTCGTCGAGAAATGGGTGCAGTCTTTTCGGGGTCCTAGTGTGCCCAGTGTGAGGCTACGAGTCAGGAAGCTGCCTAAAATGGCAAGACATACTTGCCAGCGCAGCGCGTGAAATTGTCACAGAGGCCGGTGGGCTATAGCCTATGGTCAGCGGGGGTTGGGGAGGGCGTTCGGGGGCTAGGGTCGTCGAAAATGGGTACAGTCTTTTCGAGGGTCCTCGTGTTCCCTAGTGTGAGGCTACGGTCGAGCCTGCCCTAAAAATGGCAAGAAATGCTTGGCGCATGGCAGCGCGTGAAATAGTCACCGAGGCCGATGGGCTTTAGCCTTTGGTCCGCGGGGGTTGGGGAGGGGCGTTCGGGGGCTATGGTCGTCGAAAATGGGTACAGACTTTTCGAGGGTCCTCGTGTTCCCAGTTGGAGGTTACGGTCAGAAGCCTGCCCTAAAATGGCAAGACATGCCCAGCGGCGCAGCGCGTGAAATAGTCGCCGAGGCCGGTGGGCTATAGCCTTTGTTCCGCGGGGGTTGGGGAGGGGCGTTCGGGGGCTATGGTCGTCGAAAATGGGTACAGTCTTTTCGAGGGTCCTCGTGTGCCCAGTGTGAGGCTACGGTCAGAAGCCTGCCCTAAAATGGCAAGACATGCCCAGTGGCGCAGCGCGTGAAATAGTCACAAGGCAGTGGGCTGTGCTTTGGTCATGAGGGGTTGGGAGGGGCGTTAGGGGCTATGGTCGTCGAAAATGGGTACAGTCTTTTCGAGGGTCCTCGTGTTCCCAGTTGGAGGATACGGTCAGGAAGCACATACTAAAATGTGCAAGACATGCCAGTGACGCTTGGCGTGAAATAGTCACGAGGCGGTGGGCTATAGCCTATGGTCATGAGGGGTTGGGAGGGTTTAGGGGCTCACGGTGGGTCGAGATGGGTACAGTCTTTTCGAGGGTCCTAGTGTCCCCCGTGTGAGGCTACGGTCGAGAAGCACCCTAAAATGGCAAGAAATGCCCAGTAGCGGGCGCGTGAAATAGTCACCGAGGCGGTGGGCTATAGCCTATGGTCCATGAGGGGTTGGGAGGGAGTTTAGGGGCTCTGGGTTCGGAAATGGAGTGCAGTCTTTTCGAGGCTCCACGTGTTCCCAGTTGGAGGCTACTGATCAAGCACTGCCCTAAAATGGCAAGAAATGCCAATGGCCTTGGCGTGAAATAATCGGCGAGGCGGTGGGCTATGCCTTTGGTCCCTTGAGGGTTGGGGAGGGCGTTCGGGGCTCACAGGTTTAGGAAATGGAGTGCAGTCTTTTCAAGGTCCTCGTGTGCCAGTGGGAGGCTCTGATCAAGGCCTGCCCTAAAATGTGCAAAAGAAATGCCATGGCGCTTGGCGTGAAATAATCCTTGAGGCAGTGGGCTATATTTTGGTCAGCAGGGGTTGGGAGGGCGTTTGGGGGCTCAGTCGTCGGAAATGGGTCTGAGTCTTTTCAAGGGTCTCGTGTGCAGTGTGAGGCTATGGTCATAATCCTGCCTAAAATGGCAAGAAATGCAGCCAACAGCGTGAAATAATCGCGCAAGGCGGTGGGATATAGCCTTTGGTCCTTGAGGGTTGAGGAGGGGTTTAGGGGCTCAGTGCGTCTTGGAAATAGTACAGTCATTTCGAGGGTCCTCGTGATCCCAGTTGGAGGCTATGGTCAGAATCCTGCACTATAATGGCAAGAAATGTCTAGCGGCGCCGCGCGTGAAATAGTCGCCGAGGCCGGTGGGCTATAGCCTTTGGTCCGCGGGGGTTGAGGAGGGGGTTTAGGGGGCTCTGGTCGTCGGAAATGGGTACAGTCTTGTCGAGGGTCCTCGTGTTCCCAGTTGAAGGCTACGGTCAGAAGCCTGCCCTAAAATAGCAAGACATGCCCAATGATGGCCTTGCGTGAAATAATCAGAGGCGGTGGGCTATTGCCTTTGTTCCGCGGGGGTTGGGGAGGGGCGTTCGGGGGCTATGGTCGTCGAAAATGGGTACAGTCTTTTCGAGGGTCCTCGTGTGGCCAGTGTGAGGCTCACGATTGAAGCCTGCCTACAAAAATGGCAAGAAATGCCCAGCCAGTGGCAGCGTGAAATAATCACCGAGGCCGATGGGCTATGTAGCCTTTGGTCATGAGGGTTGGGGAGGGGTTTAAAGGGGCTATGGTCGTCGAAAATGAGTGCAGTCTTCCGAGGGTCTCGTGTTCCCAGTTGGAGGATACAGTCAGAAGCCTACAAAATGACAAGACATGCCAATGTGGCCAATAGCCGTGAAATAATCACACGCAGGCGGTGGGCTATAGCCTTTAGTCCAGAGGTTGGGAGGGTTTAGGGGGAGCTCTGGTGCGTCGAAATGGGTACAGTCTTTTCGAGGGTCCCTAGTGTACCCGATTGAAACTAACGGTCAGCACGCTAAAATGGCAAGACATGCCAGCCAGTAGCGGCGCGTGGAAATAGTCAAGGGCCGATTGGGCTATAAGCCTATGGTCCCATGAGGGGTTGGGAGGGGGGGTTTAGGGGCTCTGTGCGTCGGAAATGGAGTGCAGTCTTTTCGGTGTCCGTGTTCCCAGTTGGAGAGCTACTGAGTCAGAAGCATACCCTAAAATGGCAAGAAATGCCCAGTGGCCGCGTGGGAAATAATCGCTGAGGCGGTGGGCTATAACTGGTCCTTGAGGGTTAGGGAGGGGGCTTCCGAGACTCTGGGTTTAGGAAATGGAGTCACAGTCTTTTGAAGGTCTCGTGTACCCAGGTGGGAGGCTCTGATCGAGGCCTGCCTAAAATAGCAAAAATGCCAGCCATGGCCTTGCGATAGAAATAATCAGCAAGGCCGGTGGGCTATAGCCTTTGGTCTTGTGAGGTTGGGAGGCGTTCGGGGGCTCAGTCGGAAATGGGTTACAGTCTTTTCAAGGGTCCTCGTGTGCCCAGTGTGAGGCTTCTGATCGGCCACTGCCCTAAAATATGCAAAAATGCTTATTGGCAGTAGCGATGAAATAATCAGCCGAGGCAGTGGGATATAATTGCTGGTCATGAGGGGTTGGGGAGGGTTTAGGGGCTCACAGTGCGTGGAAATGGGTGCAGTCATTTGAGGTCTCGTGATCGAGTTGGAGGCTATGGTCAGAATCACACTATAATGGCAAAAAGAAATGTCTATGAGCGCAAGCGCGTGGGAAATAATCGCCGTGGCGGTGGGCTATAACTGGTCCATGAGGTTGAGGAGGGGTTTAGGGGCTCTGGTCTTGGAAATGGAGTGAGTCTTGTCGAGGTCCTCGTGTTCCCAGTTGAAACTCTGATCCAGAAGCCTGCCTAAAATAACAAGACATGCCAGGCGCTTGTAGCGCGCGAAATAATCGCCGAGGCAGATGGGCTATAGCCTTTGTTCAGCAGGGGTTGGGGAGGGGGCGTTCGGGGCTATGGTGTCGAAAATGGGTCAGATCTTTTCGAGGGTCCTCGTGTGTGATGTGAGGCTACGGTGAAACTGCCACAAAAATAGCAAGAAATGCCAGTGGCAGCGTGGAAATAGTCACGAGGCCGATGGGCTTTGGCCTTTGGTCATGAGGGGTTGGGGAGGGGCGTTCGGGGCTATGGTCGTCGAAAATGGGTCTGAGACTTTCGAGGTCCTCGTGTTCCCAGTTGGAGGTTCACGGTCGAAGCACATACTAAATGGCAAGACATGCCCAGCAGCGCGTGAAATAGTCACGAGGCGGTGGGCTATATGCTGGTCCCTTGAGGGGAGGTTGGGAAGGGTTTAGGGGGGCTCACAGTGGGTGAAATGGTCTACAGTCTTTTGAGGTCCTAGTGTGCCCGGTGTGAGGCTACGGTCATGAAGCTTGCCACCTAAAATGGCCAAGACATGCCTTGTGCCAGGCGCAACCGCGTGAAATAGTCACCGAGGCGGTGGGCTATAGCCTATGGTCATGAGGGGTTGGGAGGGGTTTAGGGGCTCACAGTGCGTGAAATGGGTACAGTCTTTTCGAGGTCCCACGTGTTCCAGTTGGAGGCTACGGTCAGAGCACACAAATGGCAAGAAATGCCAATGACGTGGCGTGAAATAGTCGCCGAGGCCGGTGGGCTATAGCCTTTGGTCCGCGGGGGTTGGGGAGGGGCGTTCGGGGGCTCTGGGTTTAGGAAATGGGTACAGTCTTTTCGAAGGTCCTCGTGTACCCAGTGGGAGGCTACGGTCAGAGGCCTGCCCTAAAATGGCAAGAAATGCCCAGTAGCCAGCGTGGAAATAGTCATGAGGCCGGTGGGCTATAGCCTTTGGTCCATGCAGGGGTTGGGAGCGTTGAGGGGCTCAGTGGTCGAAATGGGTACAGTCTTTTCAAGAGGTCCTCGTGTGCCCGATGTGAGGCTACAGTCAGGCACTGCCCTAAAATGGCAAGAAATGCCAATGGCCAGCTGCGTGAAATAATCGTGAGGCAGTGGGATATAGCCTTTGGTCCATGAGGGTTGAGGGAGGGTTTAGGGGCTCAGTGCGTGAGTAAATGGGTACAGTCATTTGAGGTCCTCGTGATCCCAGGTTGGAGCTATGGTCAGAATCACTGCACTATAATGGCAAGAAATGTCTAAGCGGCAGCGTGAAATGATCGCGGGCGGTGGGCTATAACCTTTGGTCATGAGGGGGTTGAGGAGGGTTTAGGGGCTCTGGTCTTGGAAATGGGTACAGTCTTGTCGAGGTCCTCGTGTTCCCGGTTAGAAAGGCTACGGTCAAGCCTGCCTAAAATAGCAAGAACTTATGCCATGGCGCAGCGCGTGAAATAGTCATGAGGCGGTGGGCTATAGCCTTTGTTCCTTGAGGGTTGGGGAGGGCGTTCAAGGGCTATGGTCGTGAAAATGGGTACAGATCTTTCGAGGTCTCGTGTGTGATGTGAGGCTACTAGGTCAAGCACATACAAAATGGCAAGAAATGCCAATGACGCCATGCGCGTGGAAATAGTCACCAAGGCCGATGGGCTTTAGCTGGTCCATGAGGGTTGGGAGGGCGTTCAGGGGCTATGGTCGTCAATGGGTGAACTTTTCAGGGTCTCGTGTCTTGATTGGAGGATTCTGATCAAGCACATACAAAATGTGAACATACAGCCAGGCGCATGCGTGAAATAAGTCACGAGGCAGGTGGGCTATAGCCTTGCTAGTCATGAGGGGTTGGGGAGGGTTTAGGGGCTCTGAGTGCGTCAGAAATGGGTACAGTCTTTTGGAGGCTCCTAGTGTGCCCAGTGTGAGAGGCTCAGTGGAAGCACGCCCTAAAATGGCAAGACATGCCCAGCGGTGCAGCGTGAAATAGTCACTGAGGCGGTGGGCTATAGCCTATGGTCCTTGAGGGGTTGGGGAGGGGTTTAGGGGCTCTGAGTGGGTCGGAAATGGGTACAGTCTTTTCGAGGTCCACGTGTTCGAGTTGGAGGCTACGGTCAAGCCTGCCCTAAAATATGAAGAAATGCCAGCCTGTGCGTGGAAATAATCGTGAGGCGGTGGGCTTCTTTAGTCCCAGCAGAGGGTTGGGGAGGGCGTTCGGGGCTCTGAGTCGTCAGGAAATGGGTACAGTCTTTTCTAGGGTCCTCGTGTGAGTGTGAGACTCTGATCAAGCCTGCCCTAAAATGTGAAGAACATGCCCAGCGGCCTTGGCAGCGCGTGAAATAATCACGAGCCGGTGGGCTATAATAACTTTGGTCCATGAGGGGTTGGGGGAGGGTTTAAAGGGTCTCTGGTCGTCAGGAAATGGGTACAGTCATTTCGAGGGTCCTCGTTATGAGTTGGAGGCTCACAGTGAAGCCTGCCCTATAATGGCAGAAATGTCTAGCGGCCATGGCAGGCGTGAAATAAGTCATGGCCGGTGGGCTATATGGCTGGTCCTTGGGGGTCGGGGAGGCGTTCGGGGGCTGGTCGTCGGAAATGGGTACAGTCTTTTCGAGGTCCTCGTGTGCCAGTGTGTGAGGCTACAGTCAAGCCTGCCCTAAAATAACAAGACATACTTGGCGTAGCAGCGTGGGAAATAATCACAAAGGCGGTGGGCTATAATACTGGCGGGGGTTGGGGAGGGGTTTAGGGGCTAGTGCGTGGGAAATGGGTGCAGTCTTGTCGAGGTCCTCGTGTTCCCAGATTGAAGGCTACGGTCAGGAAACACTAAAATGGCAAGACATGCCCAGGCGCAGCGTGAAATAGTCACAGGGCCGGTGGGCTATAGCCTTTGTTCATGAGGGTTGGGGAGGGGCGTTAGGGGCTATGGTCGTCGAAAATGGGTACAGATCTTTTCGAGGGTCCTCGTGTGGCAGTGTGGAGGCTACGGTCAGGAAGCTGCACAAAATGGCAAGAAATGCCCAGTGGCCAATGGCGCGTGAAATAATCACCAAGGCCGATGGGCTTTAGCCTTTGGTCATGCGGGGGGTTGGGGAGGGCGTTGGGGAGCTATGGTCGTCGAAAATGGGTCTGATCTTTTCGAGGTCCTCGTGTTCCCCAGTTGGAGGATTCTGATCAAGCACATACTAAAATGTGCAAAGACATGCCCAAGGCCTTGGCGTGAAATAATCACCAAGGCGGTGGGCTGCCTAGTCCTTGAGGGTTGGGAGGGGTTTAAAGGGGCTCACAGTCGTCAGAAATGGAGTACAGTCTTTTCGAGGGTCACTAGTGTTGCCCGGTGTGAGAGCTACGGTCAAGCACTGCCTAAAATGGCAAGACATGCTTCCAGTGGCCGTGGGAAATAGTCAGAGGCGGTGGGCTATAACTAAGGTCATGAGGGTTGGGAGGGGTTTAAGAGCTCACAGTGGTCGAGAAATGGGTCTGATCTTTTCGAGGTCGTGTTCCCGGTTGGAGGCTCTGATCCAGAAGCACTGCCTAAAATGGCAAGAAATGCCCATGGCCCGCGTGGCGTGAAATAATCGAGGCGGTGGGCTATAACCTTTGGTCCCTTGAGGGGGTTGGGGAGGGCGTTGGGGGCTCTGAGTCGTGGAAATCAGGTCTGAGTCTTTTGAGGTCCTAGTGTGCCAGTGTGAGGCTACAGTCGAGCCTGCCTATAATGGCAAGACATGCCATGGCGCAGCGCGTGAAATAGTCTGCAAGGCGGTGGGCTATAAGCGCTTTGGCCCGGGGGGTTGGGGGGGGGGTTTTGGGGGGCTCTGGTCGTCGGAAATGGGTACAGTCATTTCGAGGGTCCTCGTGATCCCAGTTGGAGGCTATGGTCAGAATCCTGCACTATAATGGCAAGAAATGTCTAGCGGCTGGCCAGCGTGAAATAGTCATGAGGCAGGTGGGCTATGCTTTGGTCCCATGAGGGGTTGGGAGGGGCGTTCGGGCTCTGGGTTTAGGAAATGGGTCTGAGTCTTTTAGGTCCTCGTGTACCCGAGGTGGGAGGCTACTGATCAGGAGGCCTGCCTAAAAATGGCAAGAAATGCGCCTGTGGCGCGTGAAATAGTCGCCCGAGGCGGTGGGCTATGTGCTGGTCAGCAGGGGTTGGGAGGGCGTTAAGGGCTCTGGTCGTCGGAATTAGGTACAGTCTTTTCAAAGGGTCCTCGTGTGCCCGGTGTGAGGCTACAGTCGAAGCACTGCCTATAATGGCAAAAAATGCCTTAGCCAGGCGCAGCGCGTGAAATAATCGGAGGCAGGTGGGCTATAGCCTTTGGTCATGAGGGGTTAGGGAGGGTTTAGGGGGCTCTGGTGCGTCGGAAATGGGTACAGTCATTTCGAGGTCCTCGTGATCGATTGGAGGCTATGGTCAGAATCACTGCTAAAATAGCAAGAAATGTCTAGTGGCGCATGGCGTGAAATAGTCGTAGGGGCGGTGGGCTATAGCCTTTGGTCCATGAGGGGGTTGAGGAGGGGTTTAGGGGCTCACAGTGGTCGTGGAAAATGGAGTGCAGTCTTGTCGAGGGTCCTCGTGTTTCCCGGTTGAAGGCTACGGTCGAGCCTGCCCTAAAATAACAAGACATGCCAGTGGCCTGTGCGCGTGAAATAATCGCCAGGCCGGTGGGCTAGCCTTTGTTCATGAGGGGGTTGGGGAGGGGCGTTCGGGGGCTATGGTGTCGAAAATGGAGTACAGTCTTTTCGAGGGTCCTCGTGTGATGTGAGGCCTACGGTCGAAGCACATGCCTAAAATGGCAAGAAATGCCAGCGGCTGGCAGCGTGAAATATCACAGGCCGATGGGCTGTAGCCTTTGTTCAGCGGGGGTTGGGAGGCGTTAGGGGCTATGGTCGTCGAAAATGGGTACAGTCTTTCGAGGTCCTCGTGTTCAGTTGGAAATTCTGATCAAGCACGCCCTAAAATGGCAAGACATGCCCAGTGGCGCAGCGCGTGAAATAAGTCACGGGCGGTGGGCTATAGCCTTTGTTCAGCGGGGTTGGGGAGGGGCGTTCGGGGGCTATGGTGCGTCGAAAATGGAGTACAGTGTTTTCGAGGTCTCGTGTGCCCGATGTGAGGCTCACGGTCAAAAGTCTGCTACTAAAATGGCAAGACATGCCAGTGGCGCAGTGGCGTGAAATAGTCACGAGGCAGGTGGGCTATAGCCTTGGTCAGCGGGGGTTGGGAGAGGTTTAGGGGCTCAGTGTCGGAAATGGAGTACAGTCATTTGAGGGTCCTCGTGATCGGATTGGAGCAACTGTCAAGCACTGCCTATAATGGCAAAGAAATGTCTAAGCCCGGCGCATAGCGTGAAATAATTCTGAGGCCCGGTGGGCTATAGCCTTTAGTCCTTGAAGGGTTGGGGAGGGGCGTTCGGGGGCTCACGAGTGTCAGGAAATGGGTGATCTTTTGAAGGTCCTCGTGTGCCCGGTGAGGCTTCTGATCAGAGAGCTGCCCCCAAATGGCAAAAATGCCAGGCCATGGCGTGAAATAATCACGAGGCAGTGGGCTATAGCCTTTGGTCCATGAGGTTAGGGGAGGGGGTTTAGGGGCTCTGCATGGTCGTCGAAAATGGGTGAGTCTTTTCAGGGTCTCGTGTGTGCCCAATGGGAGGCTCACGGTCAGCAGCCACACTAAAAATAGCAAGAAATGCCAGCCTTGTGCGATGAAATAGTCACGAGGCCGGTGTGATATAGCCTTTGGTCCAGGGGGGTTGGGGAGGGGGTTTAGGGGAGACTCACAGTGGTAGAAATAGGTCTGCAGTCTTTTCGAGGGTCACTAGTGTACCCAGTGAGGCTCGGTCAGAAGCCTGCCCTAAAATGGCAAGACATACCTAAGCAGGCGCGCGTGAAATAATCACCGAGGCGGTGGGCTATAGCCTATAGTCATGCGGGGGTTGGGAGGGGTTTAGGGGGCTCTGGTCATCCGGAAATGGAAGTGCAGTCTTTTCGAGGTCCTCGTGTTCCCGATTGGAGAGCCTACGGTCAGGAAGCACTGCCCTATAATGGCAAGAAATGTCTAGCGCAGCGTGGGAAATAATCAGCCAGCAGGCGGTGAGCCTATAGCCTTTGGTCCGCGGGGTTGGGGAGGGCGTTCGGGGCTACTGGGTTTAGGAAATGGGTGCAGTCTTTTGAAGGTCCTCGTGTACCCGGTGGGAGGCTCTGATCGAGGCACATACTAAAATGGCAAGAAATGCCAAGCCATGCGCGTGAAATAATCGCCCGAGGCAGTGGGCTATAGCCTTTGGTCCCAGAGGTTGGGGAGGGGCGTTCGGGGCTCAGTCGTGAAGATGGGTAAAGTCTTTTCAAGGGTCCTCGTGTACCCAGTGTGAGGCTCAGTCGAGAGGCCTGCCCTAAAATAGCAAGAAATGCCAGCCTTGATGGCGCAACGTGAGAATAATCGAGGCCGGTGGGCTATAACAGTCATGAGGGTTGGGGAAGGTGTTTGGGGCTCGAGTCGTGAAATGGATGCAGTCTTTAGAGGTCCTGGTGTGCCCAGTTAGAGCTCTGTGAAGCCTGCTATAATAAGACATCCCAAGTGACAGCAGCGCGTGAAATAATCATGGGGCGGTGGGCTATATGCCTTTGGTCATGAGGGTTGGGGAGGGTTTAGGGGGCTCTGAGGTCGTCGGAAATGGGTACAGTCATTTCGAGGTCTCGTGTTCAGGTGAGGCTCACTGGTCAGGCCTGCCACTATAATGGCAAAAGAAATGTCTAGCGCGTGAAATAGTCAGCCCAGGCAGTGGGCCTGTGCTGGTCCAGCGGGGGTTGGGGAGGGGCGTTCGGGAGGCTGCAGGGTTTAGGAAATGGGTACTGATCTTTTGAAGGTCCTCGTGTACCCGGTGGGAGGCTACGGTCAGAGGCCTGCCCTAAAATGGCAAAGAAATGCCATGTGCCAGGCGCCGTGAAATAATCGCCCGGCGGTGGGCCTATAGCCAGCCTTGGTCAGCGGGGGTTGGGGAGGCGTTGAAGACTCACAGGTCGTCGAAAATGGAGTACGATCTTTTCAAGGGTCTCGTGTGCCCGGTGTGAGGCTTCTGGTCGAGGCCTACCCCTAAAATGGCAAGAAATGCCAATGGCCTTAGTCGCGGCGTGAAATAATCATGGGGCAGTGGGCATGCTGGTCCCAGGGAGGTTGGGGAGGGGTTTAGGGGCTCTGGTCGTCGGAAATAAATCTGATCCATTTCGAGGTCCTCGTGATCAGTTGGAGGCTATGGTCAGAATCTTGCACTATAATGGCAAGTATCTAAGGCCCTATGGCGTGAGAAAATAGTCGCCCGGGCGGTGGGCTATAGCCTTTGGTCCTTGAAGTTGAGGGAGGGGTTTAGGGGGCTACAGTGCGTGGGAAATGGAGTGATCTTATGCAGTCTTTTCGAGGGGTCCCTCGTGTTCCCGATTGAAGGCTCTGGTCAAGCACCCTATAATGGCAAGAAATGTCTAGCGGCGTAGCGCGTGAAATAGTCGCCGAGGCCGGTGAGCTATAGCCTTTGGTCAGCGGGGGTTGGGGAGGGACGTTCGGGGGCTCAGGGCGTCCGAATGGTTACAGTCCTTTGGAGGGTCCTCGTGTACCCAGTGGGAGGCTACGGTCAGAAGCCTGCCATAAAATGGAAAGAAATGCCAAGCGGCGCAGCGCGTGAAATAGTCGCCGAGGCCGGTGGGCTATATGTGCCCCAGTCTGAGGGTTAAGGAGGAGGGTTTGGTGTTGGCTGTCGGAAATGGATCCTTCGAGGGTCTTTTCGAGGGTCCTCGTGTGCCTAGTGGGAGGCTCGGTCAAGCCTGCCCTAAAATAGAAACAAGAAATGCCCATGGCTTGTGCGTGAAATAATGAGGCGGTGGGCTATAATGCTAGTCAGCGGGGGTTGAGGGAGGGGTTTGAGGGGCTCTGGTACATCGGGAAATAGAGTCTGCAGTCTTTCGAGGGTCCTAGTGTGCAGTGTGAGGCTCAGTCGAAGCATTGCACTAAAATAAGACATGCCCTAGCAGCAGCCTGTAAAGGCGTGGGAAATAGTCACCGAGGCCGGTGGGCTATAGCCTATAGTCATGAGGTTGGGGAGGGGTTTAGGGAGCTCAGTGGGTCGGAGAAATTGGAGTGCAGTCTTTTCGAGGTCCACGTGTTCCCAGGTTGGAGCTACGGTCGAGCACGCCTATAATAATGGCAAGAAATGTCTAAGCGTGGCGCGTGAAATAATCATAGGGGCAGGTGAGCTATAGCCTTTAGTCGGCGGGGTTGGGGAGAGCGTTGGCATAATTAGAACTCAGGCGTCCAAGATGGGTACAGTCCTTTGGAGGGTCCTCGTGCTTACCCGGTGGGAGGCTACGGTCGAGCAAGCTGAATGGAAAAGAAATGGCAGCAGCGCGTGAAATAATCGCTGAGGCGGTGGGCTATAGCCTTTGAATCAGGGGTTGGGAGGGGTTTAGGGCTGCAGTGGTCGGGAGTGGGTCACAGTCATTTCGAGGTCTCGTGATCAGTTGGAGGCTATGGTGGGAATCCTGCACTATAATGGCAAGAAATGCTCTAAGCGGCTGGCGCGTGAAATAATCACTTACGAGGCCGGTGGGCTACTTTGGTCCTTGAGGGGTTGAGGAGGGTTTAGGGGGCTCTGAGTCGTCATGGGTACAGTCTTGTCGAGGTCCTCGTGTTCCCAGTTAGAAACTCACGGTCGAAGCCTGCCTAAAATAACAAGACATGCCCAATGACGCAGCGCGCGTGAAATAATCCGAGGCCGGTGGGCTATAGCCTTTGTTCAGGGGTTGGGAGGAAGCGTTCGGGGCTATGGTCGTCGAAAATGGGTCTGAGTCTTTTCGAGGTCCTCGTGTGGCAGTGTGAGGCTGCTGATTGAGCCTGCCTAAAATGGCAAGAAATGCCCAGTGGCCTGTGCGCGTGAAATAGTCACCGAGGCCGATGGGCTTTAGCACTTTGGTCATGAGGGTTGGGAGGCGTTCGGGGCTATGTCGTGAAAATGGGTACAGATGTTTTCGAGGGTCTCGTGTTCCAGTTGGAGGTTCACGGTCACACATACTAAAATGGCAAAGATGTGCCCAAGCGGTAGCGTGAAATAAGTCATGGGGCGGTGGGCTATAGCCTTTGTTCATGAGGGGTTGGGAGGGCGTTCGGGGCTATGGTGCGTCGAAAATGGGTACAGTCTTTTCGAGGGTCTCGCGTGCCAGATGTGAGGCTACGGTCAAAAGTCTGCACTAAAATGGCAAGACATGCCCAGGTGGCAGCAGCGTGAAATAGTCACATAGGGCAGTGGGCTATAGCCTTTAGTCTGCAGGGGTTGGGGAGGGGTTTAGGGGCTCACAGTGAGTGGAAATAGTGCAGTCATTTGAGGGTCCTCGTGATCGTTGGCGGCAATGTCGAAGCACACTATAATGGCAAGAAATGTCTAAGCGGCATGGCAGCGTGAAATAATCGCGAGGCCGGTGGGCTATAAGCCTTTGGTCCATGAGGGTTGGGGAGGGCGTTCGGGGGCTCACGAGTGTCGGAAATGGGTACAGGCTTTTGAAGGTCCTCGTGTGATGGGAGGCTCTGGTCAGGAGGCCTGCCTAAAATGGCAAGAAATGCCAATGGCCATGGCGTGAAATAGTCACAAGGGCAGTGGGCTATAGCCTATGGTCCATGAGGGTTGGGGAGGGGTTTAGGGGCTCAGTGCGTGGAAATGGAGTACAGTCTTTTCGAGGTCCACGTGTTCCCAGTTGGAGCTACGGTCGAAGCCTGCCCTATAATAGCAAGAAATGTCTAAGCGTGGCGCGTGAAATAATGTGAGGCGGTGGGCTATAACCTTTGGTCATGAGGGTTGGGAGGGGTTTGGGGCTCTGGTTGTGGAAATGAGTGCAGTCTTTTTCGAGGTCCTCGTGTGCCCAATGGCAGGCTGCGGTCAGGCTGGCCTAAAATAATGAGAAATACCATCTGGTAGCGCGTGGAAATAGTCATAGGGCGGTGGGCTATAGCCTTTGGTCCACAGGGGTTGGGGGAGGTGGTTTAGGGGGCTCAGTGCGTGGAAATGGGTGCAGTCTTTTCAAGGGTCCTCGTGTGCCCGGTGGGAGGCTACAGTCAGAAGCATGCCGTAAAATGGCAATAATACACAGCACCTTGGTAGCGTGAAATAGTCGCCGAGGCGGTGGGCTATAGCCCTTGGTCCAGCGGGGTTTGGGAGGGAGTTCGGGGCTCACGGTCGGGAAATGGGTACAGTCTTCGAGGGGTCCTCGTGTGCCCGGTGTGAGGCTCTGGTCGAAGCACTGCCCTAAAATGGCAAGAAATGCCAATGGCGCAACGTGAAATAGTCACAGGCGATTGGGCTATAGCCTTTGGTCAGCGGGGGTAGGGGAGGGGGGTTCGGGGGCTCTGGTAATAGGAAATGGGTACAGTCATTTCGAGGGTCCTCGTGTTCCCAGTTGAGGCTCAGTCAGCACTGCCCTATAATGGCAAGAAATGTCTAGCGTCGCAGTAGCGTGAAATAATCAGCCGAGGGCGGTGGGCTATGTGCCTTTGGTCATGAGGGTTGGGGAAGGGGCGTTCGGGGTCTCTGGGTGTGGAAATAGGTACAGTCTTTTTCGAGGTCCTCGTGTGCCCAGTGGGAGGCTCTGATCAGAGGCCTGCCCTAAAATAACAACAAATACCTAAGCGGCCTTGTGCGTGAAATAATCGCCCGGGCCGGTGGGCTATAGCCTTTGGTCCATGGGAGTTGGGGAGGGCGTTCGGGGCTCAGTGGGTCGGAAATGGGTACAGACTTTTCGAGGGTCCTCGTGTGCCAGGAGAGCTCTGATCAGAAGCCTGCCCTAAAATGGCAAGACATGCCAGTGACTGGCAGTGTGAAATAATGTAGCAGGCCGGTGGGCTATAAGCCTTTAGTCCGAGGGGTTGGGGGGGGTTTGGGGGGCTCTGGGCGTGAAATGGGTAAAGTATTTTCGAGGTCCTCATGTACTTGATGGGAGGCTCTGGTCAGAAGCACTGCCCTAAAATAAAGAAATGCCAGTGGCGCGTGTGAAATAATCGCAAGGCGGTGGGCCTATGGCCTTTAGTCCTTGAGGGTTGGGGAGGGGGTTTCGGGGGTCTGGTCGTCGAAAATGGGTACAGTCTTTTCGAGGGTCCTCGTGTGCCCAGTGGGAGGCTACGGTCAGAAGCCTGCCATAAAATGGCAAGAAATGCCAAGCGGCGTGGCCGTCAAATAGTCATAGGCGGTGGGCTATGTGCTGGTCCAGGGGGTTGGGGAGGGGCGTTCGGGGCTCCTGGCATCCGAAATGGGTACAGTATTTTCGAGGGTCCTCATCTGCCCAGTGGGAGGCTACGGTCAGAAGCCTGCCCTAAAATGGCAAGAAATGACCAGCGTCGCAGCGTGTGAAATAGTCGCCGAGGCCGGTGGGCTATAGCCTTTGGTCTGCGGGGGTTGGGGAGGGGTTTGGGGCTCACAGTGCGTCAGAAATGGGTACAGCCGAGGGTCCTCGTGTGCCCGATGGGAGGCTCTGATCGAAGCCTACTAAAATGGCAAGACATGCCTAAGCGGTAGCGTGAGAAATAATCATGGGGCGGTGGGCTTTAGCCTTTGTTCTGCAGGGGTTGGGGAGGGGGTTTGGGGGCTCTGGTGGGTCGGAAATGGGTACATTCTTTTCGAGGTCCTCGTTTGCCCGGTGGGAGGCTACGGTCGAGGCCTGCCCAAAATGGCAAAAATGCCGGAAGGCAGCACGTGAAATAGTCAAGGGCGGTGGGCTACTGTGCTTTGGTCATGAGGGGTTGGGGAGGCGTTCGGGGCTCTGGGCGTCGGGAAATGGGTACAGTATTTTCGAGGTCCTCGTGTGCCATGGGAGGCTACGGTCGAGCACCTAAAATAGCAAGACATGCCAGCAGTGGCCGTGTGAAATAATCATGAGGCAGGTGGGATATAGCCTTTGGTCCATGCGGGGGTTGGGAGGGGTTTGGGGCTCAGTGCGTCGGAAATGGGTCTGATCTTTTCGAGGTCTCGTGTACTTGAGTGGGAGGCTGATCAGGCCTGCCTAAAATGGCAAAAATGCCAGCGGGCGCAACGTGAAATAGTCACAGGCGGTGGGCTATAGCCTTTGTTCCAGCAGGGGGTTGGGAGGGTTCGGGGGCTCACAGTCGCCATGTCAGTCTGAGCTTTTGAGGTCCTCGTGTGCCCGATGGGAGGCCTCAGTCAGAAGCACCTAAAATAACAAGAAATGCCAGTGGCAGCGCGTGAAATAGTCATCCAGGCGGTGGGCTGAGCCTTTCTTCATGCGGGGTTGGGGAGGGGTTCGGGGCTCTGGGCATGAAATGGGTCTGATCTTTTCGAGGGTGCTCGTGTGCCCAGTGGGAGGCTCTGATCGAAGCCTGCCATAAAATGTGAAAATGCCAGTGCAGCGTTAAATAATCGCCAGGCCGGTGGGCTATAGGCTTTGGTCCATGAGGTTGGGAGGGTGGTTGGGGGCTCTGGTCATGAAAATCAGTCTGAGGCTTTTGAGGGGTCCTCGTCGCCCAGTGGGAGGCTACGGTCAAGCCTGCCTTAAAATAACAGAAATGCCAGCAGCATGTGAAATAATCGCCCTTGAGGCGGTGGGCTATATAGCCTTTGGTCCTTGAGGGGTTAGGGAGGGGTTGGGGCTCACGGTCATGGAATCAGTCAGTCTTTTCGAGGTCCTCGTGTGCCAATGGGAGGCTCTGATCAGAAGCCTGCCTAAAATGAAAATACCCAGCAGTGTCGCGTGAAATAATCAGCGAGGCAGTGGGCTACTCATGCTTTGGTCATGAGGGGTTGGGAAGGGGTTAGGGGCTCGATCTTGAAATGTGTACAGTCTTTTCGGGTCCTCGTGTGCCCGATTAGGGAGGCTACAGTCAAGCCTGCCTAAAATGTAAGAAATACCCAGTAGGCATGTAGCGTGAAATAGTCGCTGAGGCCGGTGGGCTAGAGCCTTTCTTCCGCGGAGGTTGGGGAGGGGGGTTCGGGGGCTCTGGGCATCGGAAATGGGTACAGTCTTTTCGAGGGTGCTCGTGTGCCCGGTGGGAGGCTACGGTCAGAAGCCTGCCATAAAATGGCAAGACATGCCTAGCGGCGCAGCGCGTGAAATAGTCACCGAGGCCGGTGGGCTATAGCGTCTGTTCCACGGGGGTTGGGGAGGCGGGTTCGGGGGCTCTGGGCATCGGAAATGGGTACAGTCTTTTCGAGGGTGCTCGTGTACCCAGTGGGAGGCTACGGTCCGAAGCCTGCCATAAAATGGCAAGAAATGTATGCCAGCGCATGGCCAGTGAAATAATCATGAGGGGCGGTGGGCTATAGGCTTTGGTCATGAGGGGTTGGGAGGGGTTGGGGCTCACGGCCGCCAGGAAATGGGTCTAGTCTTTTTGAGTAGCCTCGCGTGCTCAGTGGGAGCCTACGATCTAAGGCCTGCCCTAAAAAGGCAAGAAATGTCCCAAGGCGGAGCGCGCGAAAGAGTCTCCGAGCCCGGTGGGCTATAGCCTCTGGTCCGCGGGGGTTGGGTAGGGGGTTCGGGGGCTCTGTCCATCGGAAATGGGTACAGTCTTTTCGAGGGTCCTCGTGTGCCCAGTGGGACGCTACGGTCAGAAGGCTGCCCTAAAATGGCAAGAAATGCCCAGCGCAGCGCAGAAATAATCATGAGGCCGGTGGGCTATAGCCTTTGGTCCGCGGGGTTTGGGGAGGGGCGTTCGGGAGCTCTGGGCGTCGGAAATGGGTACAGTCTTTTCGAGGGTCCTCCTGTGCGCAGTGGGAGGCTACGGTCAGAGGCCTGCCTGAAAATGGTAAGAAATGCCTAGCGGCGCAGCGCTTGAAATAGTGGCCGAGGCCGGGGTGCTATACCCTTTGGTCCGCGGGGATTGGGGAGGGGGGTTCGGGTGCTCTGGGCGTCGGAAATGGGCACAGTCTTTTCGTGGTTCCTCGTGTGCCCAGTGGGAGGCTACGGTCAGAAGCTTGCCCTAAAATCGCAAGAAATACATAGCAGATGGCCGTGAAAGTGTCAGCCAGGCGGCGGGCCTATAATGCTGGTCCCATGAGGGGTTGGGGGTGGGGGTTAGAGCTCAGGCGTCGGAATGGTACAGTCTTTCAAGGGTTCTCGTGTGCCCGTGGGAGGCTCTGTCAGAGGCACATACTAAAATGGCAAGAAATGCCAGTGGCAGTGTCTGGTGGTCGTCGAGGCCGGTGGGCTATAGCGTCTGTTCCACGGGGGTTCGTGAGGGGCTTTGGGACTCACAGCCGCCAGAATGGGTCTAGTCTTTTTTAGGTAGCCTTGCGTGCTCGGTGGGAGCCTCTGGTCTGAGGCTTGCCCTAAAGGCAAGTAATGTCCCAGTGGGCCTTGAAAGAATCTCCGACCCAGTGGGCTATAGCCTTTGGTCCATGCGGGGTTGGGGGAGGTTGGGGCCCTCTGGGCGTCGGAAATGGGTACCTCTTTTGAAGCTCTCGTGTGCTTGATTGGGAGGCTGATCGGTCAGCACACTCTAAAATGTGAAATGCCAGCCTTGTGCGTGAAATAATCAGCAAGGCAGGTGGGTTATAGCTTTTGGGCATGAGGGTTGGGAGAGTTAAGACCCCTGGGCGTGAAATGGGTGCAGTCTTTTTAGGGTCCTCGTGTGCCCTTGGGTTGGAGGCCTACGGTCAGAAGCACTGTCCTAAAATGGCAAGAAATACCCAGCTGTAGCAAGAAAAATCATAGATTTGGTGGGCCATAGCCTTTGGTCCGCGGGGGTTGTGGAGGGGGTTTCGGGGGCTCTGGCCGTCGAAAATGGGTACCGTCTATTCGAGGTTCCTCGTGTGCCCAGTGGGAGGCTACGGTCAGAAGCCTGCCCTAAAATCGCAATAAATACTTAGCGGCGCAGTGCACGAAATAGTGGCCGGGGCCGGTGGGCTATAGCGTCTGTTCCACGGGGGTTCGGGAGGGGGTTTTGGGGACTCTGGCCTTCGAAAATGGGTCTAGTCTTTTTGAATAGCCTCGCGTGCTCAGTGAACCTATAGTGCAGGGCATACCATAAAAAGGCAAGAAATGCCCAGCGTTGCAGCGCGTGAAATAGTCAGTGAGGCCGGTGGGCTATAGCCTTTAGTCCGCAGGGGTTGATGAGGGGGGTTCGGGGGCTCTAGGCGTCAGAAATGGGTACAGTCTTTTCGAGGGTCCTCGTGTTCCCAGTGGGAGGCTACGGTCAGAAGCCTGCCTAAAATGGCAAGAAATATCCGACGGCGCATCGCGTGAAATAGTCGCCGAGGCCGGTGGGCTATAGCCTTTGGTCATGAGGGTTGGGAGTGGGGTTCGGGGCTCTAGGCATGAAATCAGTCTGATCTTTTTGAGGGTCCTCAGTGCCCGGTGGGAGGCTACGGTCAAACTGCACGTAAAATGACAAGTAATTCCAGCGTCGCAGCGCATGAAATAGTCATGGGGCGGTGGGCTATAGCCTTTAGTCGCGGTGGTTGATGAGGGGTTCGAGATCTGGGCGTCGAAATCGTCTGATCTTTTCGAGGTCCTCGTGTGCCCAGGATGGGAGGCTACTGATTAGAAACTGCCGTAAAATGGCGAGTAATGCCAGTCATAGCGCATGAAATAGTCATGGCGGTGGGCTATAGCCTTTATTCCACGGGGGTTAATGAGGGAGGTTCGGGGGCTCTGGGCTACGGAAATGGGTCTGATCTTTTGACGGTCTCGTGTGCCCAGTGGGAGGCTACTGAGGCGGAAAGCCCTAAAATGGCAAGAAATGCACAACAGCGCACCGCGTGAAATAGTCGCTGAGGCCGGTGGGCTATAGCCTTTATTCCGCGGGGGTTGATGAGGGAGGTTCGGGGCTTTGGGATTCGGAAATGGGTACAGTCTTTTCGAGGGTCCTCGTGTGCCCAGTGGGAGGCTACGGTCAGAAGCCTGCCCTAAAATGGCAAGAAATGCCCAACGGCGCAGCGCGTGCAATAGTCCCCGAGGCCGGTGGGCTATAGCCTTTGGTCCACGGGGGTTGGGGAGGGGGGTTCGGGGGCTCTTGGCATCGGAAATGGGTACTGTTTTTTCGAGGGTCCTCGTGTGCCCAGTGGGAGGCTACGGTTAGAAGCCTGCCGTAAAATGGCAAGTAATGCCCAGCGTCGCAGCGCATGAAATAGTCGCCGAGGCCGGTGGGCTATAGCCTTTAGTCCGCGGTGGTTCGGTGGTTGATGAGGGGGGTTCGGGGGCTCTGGGCGTCCGAAATGGGTACAGACTTTTCGAGGGTCCTCGCGTTCTCAGTGGGAGGCTATGGTCAGAAGCCTGCCCTAAAATGGAAAGAAATGCCCATCGGCGCAGCGCGTGAAATAGTCACCGAGGCCGGAGGGCTATAGCCTATGGTCTGCGGGGTTGGGAGGAGGGGGTCAGGCGCTGGTCGTCGGAAATGGGTACAGTCTTTTCGAGTGTCCTCGTGTGCCCAGTGGGAGGCTACGGTCCGAAGCCTGCCCTAAAATGGCAAGAAATGCCAATGGCCAGTGCTGCGAAATAGTGGCGGGGCGGTGGGCTATAAGCGTCTGTTCCACAGGGGTTCGGGAGGGGTTTAGGGACTCAGCCATCGATTGGGTCTAGTCTTTTGAATAGCCTCGCGTGCTCGGTGGGAGCCTATGGTCAGGCATACCCTAAAAGGCAAGAAATGCCAGCGGTGCGGTAGCGTGAAATAGTCGATGAGGCGGTGGGCTATAGCCTTTCCATGAGGGGTTGATGAGGGGTTCGGGGCTCTAAGGCGTTAGAAATGGGTCACAGTCTTTTGAGGGTCTCGTGTTCCCAGTGGAAGGCTACGGTCAGAAGCACTGCCTAAAATGCAAGAAATACTGCCAGCGCGTCGCGTGAAATAGTCGCCGAGGCGGTGGGCTCTGACCTATGGTCCACAGGGGTTGGGGAGGGTTCGGGGCTCTAGGCATGAGGTCAGTCTGATCTTTTGAGGTCCTCGGTGCCCGTGGGAGGCTACTGATCAGGCTTCTTGGTAAAATGACAAGTAATGCCAGTCAGCGCATGAAATAATCGCGAGGCCGGTGGGCTATAATTCTAGTCATGATGGTTGATGAGGGGTTGGGGGATCTGGGCGTCGAAATCGTCTGATCTTTCGAGGGTCCTCGTGTGATGGGAGGCTCTGATTAGAAGCACTGCCGTAAAATGGCGAGTAATGCCAGTGTCGCGGCGCATGAAATAGTCATGGGGCGGTGGGCTATAGCCTATTCATGAGGGTTGATGAGGGAGGTTCGGGGGCTCTGTGCTTCGGAAATGGGTACAGTCTTTTCGACGGTCCTCGTGTGCCCAGTGGGAGGCTACGGGCAGAAGCCTGCCCTAAAATGGCAAGAAATACACCACAGCGCAGCGCGTGAAATAGTCGCTGAGGCCGGTGGGCTATAGCCTTTATTCCGCGGGGGTTGATGAGGTAGGTTCGGGGCTCACAGGATTGAAATGGGTACAGTCTTTTCGAGGTCTCGTGTGCCCGATGGGAGAGCTACAGTCAAGCCTGCCCTAAAATAGCAGAAATGTATGGCCAGCGCGTGTGATAATCCCGAGGCGGTGGGCTATGTGCTTTAGTCCCGAGGTTGGGAGGGTTCGGGGCTCTTGGCATCGGAAATGGGTACTGTTTTTCGAGGTCCTCGTGTGCCCTTGATGGGAGGCTACGGTTAGAAAGCCTGCCTAAAATAGTAATGCCAGCGTAGCAGCGCATGAAATAGTCGCCAAGGGCGGTGGGCTATAGCTAGTCATGATTGGTTCGGTGGTTGATGAGGGGTTCGGGGCTCTGGGCGTCGAAATGGGTCTGATCTTCGAGGCTCCTTGCGTTCCCAGTGGGAGGCTATGGTCAGAAGCCTGCCTAAAATGGAAAAATGCCATCAGCGCAGTAGCGTGAAATAGTCGCAAGGCGGTGGGCTATAGCCTATAGTCTGCGGGGGTTGGGGAGGCTGGGGCTCGGGCGGCTGGCGTGGAAATGGGTACAGTCTTTTGAGGTCCTCCTGTGTCAGTGGGAGGCTACGGTCAGAAGCCAGCCCTAAAATGGCAAGAAATGCCACTGCTGAGCAGCGTGAAATAATCATGAGGCAGTGGGCTATAACCTATAGTCTGTGGGGTTTGGGGAGGGTCAGGCGCTCTGGGCATCGGAAATGGGTACAGTTTTTTCGAGGGTCCTCGTGTGCCCAGTGGGAGGCTACGGTCAGAAGCCTGCCGTAAAATGGCAAGTAATGCCCAGCGTCGCAGGGCATGAAATAGTCGCCGAGGCCGGTGGGCTATAGCCTTTAGTCCGCGGGGGTTGGGGAGGGTGGTTCGGGGGTTCTGGACTTCGGAAATGGGTACAGTCTTTTCAAGAGACCTCGTGTGCCCAGTGGGAGGCTACGGTCAGAAGCCTGCCTAAAATGGCAAGAAATATCCGACGGCGCATCGCGTGAAATAGTCGCCGAGGCCGGTGGGCTATAGCCTTTGGTCCGCGGGGGTTGGGGAGTGGGGTTCGGGGGCTCTAGGCATCGGAAATCGGTACAGTCTTTTTCAGGGTCCTCCAGTGCCCAGTGGGAGGCTACGGTCAGAAGCCTGCCGTAAAATGACAAGTAATTCCAAGTCATAGCGCATGAAATAATCAGCAAGGGGCAGTGGGCTATAACTAGTCCATGGTGGTTGATGAGGGGTTCGGGGATCTGGGCGTCAAAATCGTCTGATCTTTTCGAGGGTCCTCGTGTGCCCAGTGGGAGGCTACGGTTAGAAGCCTGCCGTAAAATGGCAGGTAATGCCCAGCGTCGCAGCGCATGAAATAGTCGCCGAGGCCGGTGGGCTATAGCCTTTATTCCACGGGGGTTAATGAGGGAGGTTCGGGGGCTCTGGGCTTCGGAAATGGGTACAGTCTTTTCGACGGTCCTCGTGTGCCCAGTGGGAGGCTACGGGCAGAAGCCTGCCCTAAAATGGCAAGAAATGCACAACAGCGCACCGCGTGAAATAGTCGCTGAGGCCGGTGGGCTATAGCCTTTATTCCGCGGGGGTTGATGAGGGAGGTTCGGGGCTTTGGGATTCGGAAATGGGTACAGTCTTTTCGAGGGTCCTCGTGTGCCCAGTGGGAGGCTCTGATCAAGCCTGCCCTAAAATAGCAAGAAATACTTAGCATGGCGCGTGCAATAGTCCCGAGGCAGTGGGCTGTGCTAGTCCACGGGGTTGGGAGGGTTGGGGCTCTTGGCATCGGAAATGGGTACTGTTTTTTCGAGGGTCCTCGTGTGCCCAGTGGGAGGCTACGGTTAGAAGCCTGCCGTAAAATAAAATAATGCCAGCGTATGGCGCATGAAATAGTCATGGGGCAGGTGGGCTATAGCCTTTAGTCCGGTGGTTGATGAGGGGGGTTCGGGGGCTCTGGGCGTCCGAAATGGGTACAGACTTTTCGAGGGTCCTCGCGTTCTCAGTGGGAGGCTATGGTCAGAAGCCTGCCCTAAAATGGAAAGAAATGCCCATCGGCGCAGCGCGTGAAATAGTCACCGAGGCCGGAGGGCTATAGCCTATGGTCTGCGGGGGTTGGGGACTGGGGTCGGGGGCGCTGGTCGTCGGAAATGGGTACAGTCTTTTCGAGTGTCCTCGTGTGCCCAGTGGGAGGCTACGGTCCGAAGCCTGCCCTAAAATGGCAAGAAATGCCCAGCGGCGCAGTGCACGAAATAGTGGCCGGGGCCGGTGGGCTATAGCGTCTGTTCCACGGGGGTTCGGGAGGGGGTTTTGGGGACTCTGGCCATCGAAATTGGGTCTAGTCTTTTTGAATAGCCTCGCGTGCTCAGTGGGAGCCTATGGTCTGAGGCATACCCTAAAAAGGCAAGAAATGCCCAGCGTTGCAGCGCGTGAAATAGTCAGTGAGGCCGGTGGGCTATAGCCTTTAGTCCGCAGGGGTTGATGAGGGGGGTTCGGGGGCTCTAGGCGTTAGAAATGGGTACAGTCTTTTCGAGGGTCCTCGTGTTCCCAGTGGAAGGCTACGGTCAGAAGCCTGCCTAAAATGGCAAGAAATACCCAACGGCGCATCGCGTGAAATAGTCGCCGAGGCCGGTGGGCTACAGCCTATGGTCCACGGGGGTTGGGGAGGGGGTTCGGGGGCTCTAGGCATCGGAAATCGGTACAGTCTTTTTGAGGGTCCTCCAGTGCCCAGTGGGAGGCTACGGTCAGAAGCCTGCCGTAAAATGACAAGTAATGCCCAGCGTCGCAGCGCATGAAATAGTCGCCGAGGCCGGTGGGCTATAGCCTTTAGTCCGCGGTGGTTGATGAGGGGGGTTCGGGGGATCTGGGCGTCCGAAATGCGTACAGTCTTTTCGAGGGTCCTCGTGTGCCCAGTGGGAGGCTACGATTAGAAGCCTGCCGTAAAATGGCAGGTAATGCCCAGCGTCGCAGCGCATGAAATAGTCGCCGAGGCCGGTGGGCTATAGCCTTTATTCCGCGGGGGTTGATGAGGGAGGTTCGGGGGCTCTGGGCTTCGGAAATGGGTACAGTCTTTTCGACGGTCCTCGTGTGCCCAGTGGGAGGCTACGGGCAGAAGCCTGCCCTAAAATGGCAAGAAATACACCACAGCGCAGCGCGTGAAATAGTCGCTGAGGCCGGTGGGCTATAGCCTTTATTCCGCGGGGGTTGATGAGGGAGGTTCGGGGGCTCTGGGATTCAGAAATGGGTACAGTCTTTTCGAGGGTCCTCGTGTGCCCAGTGGGAGGCTACGGTCAGAAGCCTGCCCTAAAATGGCAAGAAATGCCCAACGGCGCAGCGCGTGCAATAGTCCCCGAGGCCGGTGGGCTATAGCCTTTGGTCCACGAGGTTGGGAGGGGTTCGAGGGCTCTTGGCATGGAAATGGGTACTATTTTTCGAGGTCTCGTGTGATGGGAGGCTACGGTTAGAAGCCTGCCGTAAAATGGCAAGTAATGCCCAGCGTCGCAGCGCATGAAATAGTCGCCGAGGCCGGTGGGCTATAGCCTTTAGTCCGCGGTGGTTCGGTGGTTGATGAGGGGGGTTCGGGGGCTCTGGGCGTCCGAAATGGGTACAGTCTTTTCGAGGGTCCTCGCGTTCCCAGTGGGAGGCTATGGTCAGAAGCCTGCCCTAAAATGGAAAGAAATGCCCATCGGCGCAGCGCGTGAAATAGTCACCGAGGCCGGTGGGCTATAGCCTATGGTCTGCGGGGGTTGGGGACTGGGCTCGGGGGCGCTGGTCGTCGGAAATGGGTACAGTCTTTTCGAGGGTCCTCGTGTGTCCAGTGGGAGGCTACGGTCAGAAGCCAGCCCTAAAATGGCAAGAAATGCCCTGCGGCACAGCGCGTGAAATAGTCGCCGAGGCCGGTGGGCTATAGCCTATGGTACGCGGGGTTTGGGGAGGGGGGTCCGGGGGCTCTGGGCATCGGAAATGGGTACAGTTTTTTCGAGGGTCCTCGTGTGCCCAGTGGGAGGCTACGGTCAGAAGCCTGCCGTAAAATGGCAAGTAATGCCCAGCGTCGCAGGGCATGAAATAGTCGCCGAGGCCGGTGGGCTATAGCCTTTAGTCCGCGGGGGTTGGGGAGGGTGGTTCGGGGGTTCTGGACTTCGGAAATGGGTACAGTCTTTTCAAGAGACCTCGTGTGCCCAGTGGGAGGCTACGGTCAGAAGCCTGCCCTAAAATGGCAAGAAATGCCCAGCAGCGCAGCGCGTGAAATAGTCACCGAGGCCGGTGGGCTATAGCCTTTAGTGCAGAGGGTTTGGGAGGGGTCCAGGGGCTCAGGCATCGGAAATGGGTCTGATTTTTGAGGGGTCCTCGTGTGCCCAGTGGGAGGCTACGGTCGGAAGCACTGCCGTAAAATGGCAATAATGCCAGCGTCGCGAGGGCATGAAATAATCAGCAAGGCGGTGGGCTATAATACTTTAGTCATGATTGGTTGATGAGGGGGTTCGGGGTTACAGGCGTCGAAATGGAGTGCTGATCTTTTCGAGGGTCCTCGTGTGCAGGTGGGAGGCTACGGTGGGAAGCACATTAAAGCAACAAGAAATGCCAGCTGTCTGTAGCGTGAAATAATCAGCAAGGCGGTGGGCTCCTTTGGTCAGTCCTTGAGGGGTTGGGAGGGGTTGAGGGGCTCTTGGCATCAGAAATGGGTCTGATTTTGAGGGGTCCTCGTGTGCCCGGTGGGAGGCTACTGGTCGAGCCTGCCGTAAAATGTGCAAGTAATGCCAGCGTCGCAGGCATGAAATAATCACCGAGGCCGGTGGGCTATACTCTGTGAGGGTTTGGGAGGGGTCCAGGGGCTCTGGGCATCGGAAATGGGTCAGTTTTCGAGGTCCTTGTGTGCCCGATGGGAGGCTACGGTCAGAAGCACCCTTAAAAGCAGCAAGAAATGCCAGTGACGCATAGCGTGAAATAATCGCCCGAGGCCGGTGGGCTATAACCTAGTTGCGGGGTTGGGGAGGGGCGTTCGGGGGCTCTGGGCGTCGGAAATGGGTACAGTCTTTTCGAGGGTATTCGTGTGCCCAGTGGGAGGCTAGGGTCAGAGGCTTGCCCTAAAATGGCAAGAAATCCCCAGCGGCGCAACGCGTGAAATAGTGCCCGACGCCGGTGGGCTATAGCCTTTGGTCCGCGGGGGTTGGGGAGGGTGGTTCGGGGGTTCTGGGTGTCGGAAATGGGTACAGTCTTTTCGAGGGTCTTCGTGCGCCCAGTGGGAGGCTACGGTCAGAAGCCTGCCCTAAAATCGCAAGAAATGCCCAGCAACGCAGCGCATGAAATAGTCGCCGAGGCCGGTGGGCTAGAGCCTTTCTTCCGCGGGGGTTGGGGAGGGGGGTTCGGGGGCTCTTGGCATCGGAAATGGTACAGTCTTTTCGAGGGTCCTGGTGTGCCCAGTGGGGGGCTACGGTCAGAAGCCTGCCGTAAAATGGCAAGTAATGCCCAGCGTTACAGCGCGTGAAATAGTCGCCGAGGCCGGTGGGCTATAGCCTTTAGTCCCCGGTGGTTGATGAGGGGGGTTCGGGGGCTCTGGGCGTCAGAAATGGGTATAATCTTTTTGAGGTCCTCGTGTGCCCAGTGGGAGGCTCTGATTCAAGCCTGCCACTAAAATGACAAGAAATGCTTGTAGCGCGGCAGCGTGAAATAATCATGAGTGGGCTATAGCCTGGTCCTTGAGGGTTGGGGGGGGGGTTGGGGGGCCTCTTGGCATTGGAAATGGGTACAGTCTTTTCGAGGTCTCGTGTGATGGGAGGCTACGGTCAAGCACTGCCCAAAATACAAGAAATGCCAGTGCCATGGCCAGCGTGAAATAATCATGCGCCCGGTGGGCTATAACCTTTGGTCATGAGGGTTGGGGAGGGTTACAGGGCTCTTGGCATCGGAAATGGGTACAGTCTTTTCGAGGGTCCTGGTGTGCCCAGTGGGAGGCTACGGTCAGAACCCTGCCGCAAAATGGTAAGAAATCCCCAGCGGCGCACGCGTGAAATAGTACCCGAGGCCGGTGGGCTATAGCCTTTGGTCCGCGGGGGTTGGGGAGGGTGGTTCGGGGGCTCTGGGATTCGGAAATGGGTACAGTCTTTTCGAGGCTCTTCGTGTGCCCAATGGGAGGCTACGGTCAGAAGCCTGCCCTAAAATGGCAAGAAATGCCCAGCAACGCAGCGCGTGAAATAGTCACCGAGGCCGGTGGGCTATAGCCTTTGGTCCGCGGGGGTTGGGGTGGGTGGTTCGGGGGCTCTGGGCGTCGGAAATCGGTACAGTCTTTTCGAGGGTCTTCGTGTGCCCAGTGGGACGCTACGGCAGAAGCCTGCCCTAAAATGGCAAGAAATGCCCAGCAGCGCAGCGCGTGAAATAGTCACCGAGGCCGGTGGGCTATAATGCTGGTCATGAGGGGTTGGGGAGGGTTCGGGCGCTCTTGGCATCGGAAATGGGTACAGTCTTTTCGCGGGTCCTGGTGTGCCCAGTGGGAGGCTACGGTCAGAAGCCTGCCGTAAAATGGCAAGTAATGCCCAGCGTTGCAGCGCATGAAATAGTCGCCGAGGCCGGTGGGCAATAGCCTTTAGTCCGCGGGGATTGATGAGGGGGGTTCGCGGGCTCTGGGCGTCGGAAATGGGTACAGTCTTTTCGAGGGTCCTTGTGTGCCCAGTGGGAGGCTACGGTCAGAAGCCTGCCCCAAAATGGCAAGAAATGCCAATGGCGCGTGAAATAATCGCCCGGCAGCGGTGGGCTATAACCTTTGGTTATGTGAGGGTTGGGAGGAGAGTTCGGGAGTTCTGGCCGTCGGAAATGGGTCTGATCTTTTCGAGGTCTGGTTTGCCAGTGGGAGACTAAGGTCGAGGCACACTAAAATAACAAGAAATCCCAGTGACATGGCCGTGAAATAATGCCCGAGGCCGGTGGGCTATAGCCTTTGGTCCGCGGGGGTTGGGGAGGGTGGTTCGGGGGCTCTGGGATTCGGAAATGGGTACAGTCTTTTCGAGGCTCTTCGTGTGCCCAATGGGAGGCTACGGTCGGCACATACTAAAATAGAAATGCCCAGCATGGCCGTGGAAATAAGTCACCGGGCGGTGGGCTATAGCCTTTGGTCAGCTTGAGGGTTGGGGTGGAGTGGTTCGGGGCTCTGCAGGCGTCGAAATCGGTACAGTCTTTTCGAGGGTCTTACGTGTGCCCGGTGGGAGGCTCTGGCAGCCTGCCCTAAAATGGCAAGAAATGCCAGCGCAGCGTGAAATAGTCAAGGGCGGTGGGCTATAGCCTTTAGTCATGAGGTTGGGAGGGGTTCGGGGCTCTTGGCATGGAAATGGGTCTGATCTTTTCGCGGTTCCTGGTGTGCCCAGTGGGAGGCTACTGGTCGAGCCTGCCGTAAAATGGCAAAATGTAGCGTTGCAGCGCATGAAATAAGTCATGAGGCGGTGGGCTATACTAGTCATGAGGGGTTGATGAGGGGTTCGCGGGCTCAGGCGTCGGAAATGGGTCTGATCTTTTCGAGGGTCCTCGTGTGCCCGATGGGAGGCTCTGGTCAGAAGCCTGCCCAAAATGGCAAAAATGCCAGTGGCGCAGCGCGTGAAATAATCATCGCCGGCCGGTGGGCTATAACCTGATTGTGAGGGTTGGGGAGGAGAGTTCGGGGGTTCTGGCCGTCGGAAATGGGTACAGTCTTTTCGAGCGTCCTGGTTTGCCCAGTGGGAGACTAGGGTCAGAGGCCTGCCCTAAAATGGCAAGAAATCCCCAGCGGCGCTGCGCGTGAAATAATGCCCGAGGCCGGTGGGCTATAACCTTTGGTCCGCGGGGGTTGGGGGGGGGGGTTCTAGGGCTCTGGGCATCGGAAATGGGTACAATCTTTTCAAGGGTCCTCGTGTGCCCAGTGGGAGGCTACGGTCAGAAGCCTGCCGTAAAATGGCAAGTAATGCCCAGCGTCGCAGCGCATGAAATAATCGCCGATGCCGGTGGGCTATAGCCTTTAGGCCGCGGTGGTTGATGAGCGGGGTTCGGGGGCTCTGGGCGTCGGAAATGGGTACAGTCTTTTCGAGGGTCCTCGTGTGCCCAGTGGGAGGCTACGGTCAGAAGCCTGCCCTAAAATGGCAAGAAATACCAGTGTGACGCGTGACATAATCATGGGGCGGTCGTATAGCCTTTGGTTAGCGGGGTTGGGAGGCGTTCGGGGGCTCTGGGCGTCGGAAATGGGTACAGTCTTTTCGAGGGTACTCGTGTGCCCAGTTGTAGGCTAGGGTCAGAGGCCTGCCCTAAAATGGCAAGAAATCCTCAGCGGCGCAGCACGTGAAATAGTCGCCGAGGCCGGTGGGCTATAGCCTTTGGTCCGCGGGGGTTAGGGAGGGTTGTTCGGGGGCTCTGGGCGTCGGAAATGGGTACAGTCTTTTCGAGAGTCTTCGTGTGCCCAGTGGGAGGCTACGGTCAGAAGCCTGCCCTAAAATGGCAAGAAATGCCCAGCAGCGCAGCGCGTGAAATAGTCACCGAGGCCGGTGGGCTATAGCCTTTGGTCCGTGGGGGTTGTGGAGGGGGGTTCGGGGACTCTTGGCATCGGAAATGGGTACAGTCTTTTCGAGGTTCCTGGTGTGCCCAATGGGAGGCTACGGTCGAGCTTCCGTAAAATGTAAAATAATGCAAGCGTTACGTGGCGTGCAATAATCATGTAGGGCAGTGGGCTATCGCCTTTATTCATGAGGGGTTGATGAGGGGGTTCGCAGGCTCTGGGCGTCAGAAATGGGTCTGAGTCTTTTGAGGTCCTCGTGTGCCCGGTGGGAGGCTCTGGTCAGAAGCCTGCCACAAAATGACAAGAAATGTAGCAGGCTTGGTAGCGTGAAATAGTCATGTAGGCGGTGGGCTATAGCCTTTGGTCCATGAGGGGTTGGGAAGGGGTTCGGGGCTCTTGGCATGGAAATGGGTACAGTCTTTTCGAGGGTCCTCGTGTGCCCAGTGGGAGGCTCTGGTCGAAGCTGCCGTAAAATGAAAATCCCAGTGGCGCAGCGTGAAATAGTGCAGGCGGTGGACTATAGCCTTTGGTCCCTTGAGGTTGGGAGGGTGGTTGAGGGGCTCTGGGCGTCGGAAATGGGTGCAGTCTTTTCAAGGGTCTTCGTGTCTGTGCAGGTGGGAGGCTCTGATCAGAAGCACACTAATATGGCAAGAAATGCCAATGACGCACGTGAAATAATCATGAGGCAGTGGGCTATAGCCTTTGGTCCGCGGGGGTTGGGGAGGGGGTTCGGGGGCTCTTGGCATCGAAAATGGGTACAGTCTTTTCGAGGGTCCTCGTGTGCCCAGTAGGAGGCTACGGTCAAGAGCCTGCCGTAAAATGGCAAGAAATCCCAGTGGCCGTGGCGTGAAATAGTCATGGGGCAGTGGGCTATAGCCTTTGGTCCGCGGGGGTTGGGGTGGGTGGTTCGGGGGTTCTGGGTGTCGGAAATGGGTACAGTCTTTTCGAGGGTCTTCGTGCGCCCAGTGGGAGGCTACGGTCATAAGCCTGCCCTAAAATCGCAAGAAATGCCCAGCAACGCAGCGCATGAAATAGTCGCCGAGGCCGGTGGGCTCGAGCCTTTCTTCCGCGGGGGTTGGGGAGGGGGGTTCGGGGGCTCTTGGCATCGGAAATGGGTACAGTCTTTTCGAGGGTCCTGGTGTGTGCCAGTGGGGGGCTACGGTCGAGCTTGCCGTAAAATAGCAAGTAATGCCAGCGTTACAGCGTGAAATAGTCCGAGGCGGTGGGCTATAACTAGTCCCGGTGGTTGATGAGGGGGTTCGGGGCTCTACAGGCGTCAGAAATGGGTATAATCTTTTGAGGTCCTCGTGTTGCCCGATGGGAGGCTACGGTCAGAGCCTACTAAAATGACAAGAAAAAATAGCAGTAGCAGCGTGAAATAGTCATGAGCACTGGGCTATAGCCTTTGGTCCATGAGGGTTGGGGAGGGGTTCGGGGCTCTTGGCATTGGGAATGGGTCTGAGTCTTTTCGAGGGTCCTCGTGTGCCCAGATGGGAGGCTACTGGTCGAAGCACGTAAAATGGCAAGAAATGCCAGGCGCAATGGCGTGAAATAATCGCCCGGCCTTGGTGGGATATCGCCTTTGGTCCGCGGGGGTGGGGGTGGGGGGTTCGGGGGCTCTTGGCATCGGAAATGGGTACAGTCTTTTCGAGGGTCCTGGTGTGCCCAGTGGGAGGCTCTGATTGAGCCTGCCGTAAAATGGCAAGAAATGCCATGGCGCAGTGAAATAATCATGACCGGTGGGCTATAGCCTTTGGTCATGCGGGGTTGGGAGGGTGGTTGGGGGCTCAGGCGTCGGAAATGGAGTCTGATCTTTTCAAGGGTCTTCGTGTCTGCGGTGGGAGGCTACGGTCAGAAGCACACTAATATGTGAAAATGCCAATGCCACATGACGTGAAATAATCGCCGAGGCAGTGGGCTATAGCCTTTGGTCCTTGAGGGGTTGGGGGAGGGTTCGGGGCTCTTGGCATCGAAAATGGGTACAGTCTTTTCGAGGTCTCGTGTGCTTGATGGAGGCTACGGTCAAGAGCACTGCCGTAAAATGGCAAAAATCCCAATGACATGGCCGCGTGAAATAATCAGCCGAGGCGGTGGGCTATAGCCTTTGGTCCATGAGGGGTTGGGAGGGTGGTTCGGGGGTTACAGGTGTGGAAATGGGTACAGTCTTTTCGAGGTCTTCGTGCGCCCAGGTGGGAGGCTACGGTCAGAAGCCTGCCCTAAAATCATGAAAATGCCCCAGCATAGCGCATGAAATAATCGGGGCGGTGGGCTAGAGCCTTTCTTCCGCGGGGGTTGGGGAGGGGGGTTCGGGGGCTCTTGGCATCGGAAATGGGTACAGTCTTTTCGAGGGTCTTCGTGTGCCCAGTGGGAGGCTACAGTCAGAAGCCTGCCCTAAAATGACAAGAAATACCAAGCGACGCAGCACGTGAAATAGTCACCGAGGTCGGTGGGCTATAGCCTTTTGTCCGCGGGGGTTGGGCAGGGGTTCGGGGGCTCTGGGCATCGGAAATGGGTACAGTCTTTTCGAGGGGACTCGTATGCCCAGTGGGAGGCTACGGTCAGACGCCTGCCATGAAATGCAAGGAATGCCAACAGTGGCGTGGAAATAATCCACGAGGCGGTGGGCTATAACCTGGTCATGAGGGGTTGGGGTGGGGGGATCGGGGGCTCTGGGCGTCGGAAATGGGTACAGTATTTTCAAGGGTTGTCGTGTGCCCAGTGGGAGGCTACGGTAAGAGGCCTGGCCTAAAATGGCAAGAAATACCAGTGATTGCAGAAATAATTAGTGGGGCGGTGGGCTATAAGCGTCATTCCACGTGGTTGGGCAGGGGTGTTCCGGGGCTCTGGCCATAGGAAATGGGTACAGTCTTTTCGAGGCTCATCGTGTGCCCAGTGGGAGGCTACGATCAGAGGCCTGCCCTAAAATGCCAAGAAATGCCAAGCGGCGCAGCACGTGAAATAGTCGCCGAGGCCTGTGGGCTATAGCCTTTGGTCCGCGGGGGTTGGGCAGGGGGTTCCGGGGGCTCTGGCCATCGGAAATGGGTATAGTCTTTTCAAGGGTCGTCGTGTGCCTAGTGGGAGGCTACGATCAGAAGCCTGCCCTAAAATGGCAAGAAATACCAAGCGACGCAGCACGTGAAATAGTCACCGAGGTCGGTGGGCTATAGCCTTTTGTCCGCGGGGGTTGGGCAGGGGGTTCGGGAGCTCTGGGAATCGGAAATGGCTACAGTCTTTTTGAGGGGACTCGGATGCCCAGCGGGAGGCTACGGTCAGGCTGCCATAAAATGTGAAAATGCAGTGATGTCGTGGCGTGAAATAATCGCCGATGCGGTGGGCTATAATAACTGGTCCATGGGGGTTGGGGAGGGGTTCGGGGTTGGGCATCAGAAATGGGTACAGTCTTTTAGGGGTCGTGTGTGCCCGGTGGGAGGCTCGATCGAAGCCTGCCCTAAAATGGCAAGAAAATGCCAATGCGGCCTTGACGTGAAATAGTCACGGGTCGGTGGGCTATGTCCATGAGGTTGGGGCGGGGGTTGGGAGCTACAGGAATGGAAATAGCTACTGATCTTTTGAGGGGACTCGGATGCCAGTGAGAGCTCTGGTCAAGTCTGCCATAAAATGGCAATGTAATGCCAGCGTCGCGTGAAATAATCGCCGATCTTGGGCTATATATAACCTTTAGTCCTTGATTGGTTAGGCGGGGGGTTCCGGGGGTTCTGGCCATTGGAAATGGGTACAGTCTTTTCAAGGGTCGTCGTGTGCCCAGTGGGAGGCTACGATCAGAAGCCTGCCCTAAAATGCCAAGAAATGCCAAGCGGCGCAGCACGTGAAATAGTCGCCGAGGCCGGTGGGCTATAGCCTTTGGTCCGCGGGGGTTGGGCAGGGGGTTCCGGGGGCTCTGGCCATTGGAAATGGGTACAGTCTTTTCAAGGGTCGTCGTGTGCCCAGTGGGAGGCTACGATCAGAAGCCTGCCCTAAAATGGCAAGAAATACCAAGTGACGCAGCACGTGAAATAGTCACAGAGGTCGGTGGGCTATAGCCTTTTGTCCGCGGGGTTGGGCAGGGGGTTCGGGGGCTCTGGGCATCGGAAATGGGTACAGTCTTTTTGAGGGGACTCGTATGCCCAGTGGGAGGCTACGGTCAGAAGCCTGCCATAAAATGGCAAGTAATGCCCAGCGTCGCAGCGCGTGAAATAGTCGCCGAGGCCGGTGGGCTATAGCCTTTGGTCTGCGGGGGTTGGGGAGGGGGGTTCGGGGGCTTTGGTCGACGGAAATTGGTACAGTCTTTTCGAGGGCCCTCGTGTGCCCAGTGGGAGGCTACGGTCAGAGGCCTACCCTAAAATGGCAAGAAATGCCAGTGTGATGCACAAAATAATGGCAGGGCGGTGGGCTATAAGCGTCATTCAGGGGTTCGGGAGGGGGGTTTGGGGACTCTGGCCATCGGAAATGGGTCTAGTCTTTTTTAATAGCCTCGCGTGCTCAATGGGAGACTACAGTCATAGGCCTGCCCTAAAAAGGAAAGAAATGTCCCACGGCGGAGCGCGCGAAAGAGTCTCCGAGCCCGTTGGGCTATAGACTTTGGTCGGCGGGGGTTGGGTAGGGGGTTCGGGGGCTCTGGCCATCGGAAATGGGTCTAGTCTTTTTTAATAGCCTCGCGTGCTCAATGGGAGCCTACGGTCTTAGGCCTGCCCTAAAAAGGCAAGAAATGTCCCACGGCGCGGTCTGTGAAGAGTGTCAGCCGGTGGGCTGCTATAGCCTATGCTCCATGAGAGGTTGGGTAGGGGTTGGAGGCTCTGGCCGTCGGGAAATGGGTACAGTCTTTTTGAGGGGTGCTCGTGTGCCCGTGGGAGGCTCGATCAGAGCCTGCCGTAAAATGGCAAGTAATGCCAGTCATAGCGTGAAATAGTCATGGGGCGGTGGGCTATAGCCTTTTGTCCGCGGTGGTTGGGCAGGGGTGTTCCGGGGCTCTGGCCATCGGAAACAGGTACAGTCTTTTCGAGGCTCGTCGTGTGCCCAGTGGGAGGCTACGATCAGAAGCCTGCCCTAAAATGGCAAGAAATACCAAGCGACGCAGCACGTGAAATAGTCACCGAGGTCGGTGGGCTATAGCCTTTTGTCCGCGGGGGTTGGGCAGGGGTTCGGGGGCTCTGGGCATCGGAAATGGGTACAGTCTTTTCGAGGGACTACGTATGCCATGGGAGGCTACGGTCAAGCCTGCCATAAAATGTGAAAATGCCAGTGTCAGTAGCGTGAAATAATCATGCAAAGGCGGTGGGCCTATAGCATTTTGTCCATGAGGTTGATGAGGGGTTCGGGGGCTTTGGGCGTCGGAAATGGGTACAACCTTTTCGGGGTCTCGTGTGCCAGTGGGAGGCTACGGTCAGAGCCTGCGTAAAATATGAATGTAATACCAGCGTCATAGCGTGGAAATAGTCAAGGGCGGTGGGCTATAAGCTGATGCGGGGTTGGGGAGGGGGTTCGGGGGCTCAGTCGTGAGTGGTACAGTCTTTTGAGGGTCTCGTGTGCCCAGTGGGATACTATTCAGAGGCCTACCTAAAATGGCAAAATGCAGTGATTGCAGTCACGTGAAATAGTCGCGTGGCTGTGGGCTATAAGCGTCATTCCACAGGGGATTCGGGAGGGGTTTGGGGACTCTGCCCATGAATGGGTTTAGTCTTTTGAATAGCCTCGTGTGCTCGTGGGAGACATCTGGTCTGAAACTCTGTAAAAGGAAAGAAATGTCCCCGTAGCAGTGAAAAGTCTCAAACCCAGGTGGGCTATAGCCTATGGTGCGGGGTTGGGAGGGGGTTCAGGGGCTCAGTGGTCGTGAGTGGTACTGATCTTTCGAGGATCCTCGTGTGCCCAGTGGGAGGCTACGGTCAGAGGCCTACCCTAAAATGGCAAGAAATACCCAGCGGCGCAGTGCACAAAATAGTCGCCGGGGCCGGTGGGATATAGCGTCTGTTCCACGGGGGTTCGGGAGGGGGGTTTGGGGACTCTGGCCATCGGAAATGGGTCTAGTCTTTTTTAATAGCCTCGCGTGCTCAATGGGAGCCTACGGTCTTAGGCTTGCCCTAAAAAGGCAAGAAATGTCCCACGGCGCAGCGCGCGAAATAGTCTCCGAGCCCGGTGGGCTATAGCCTATGGTCCGCGGGGGTTGGGTAGGGGGTTCGGGGGCTCTGGCAGTCGGAAATGGGTACAGTCTTTTCGAGGGTGCTCGTGTACCCAGTGGGAGGCTACGATCAGAAGCCTGCCGTAAAGCAACAACAATACTGCTTGTCGCGTAGCGTGAAATAATCGCCGGGCAGTGGGCTATAACCTTTGGTCCCGGGGTTAGGCGGGGGTTCAGGGTCTCACGGCCGCCAGAAATGGGTACAGTCTTTTCGAGGGTCCTCGTGTGCCTAGTGGGAGGCTACGATCAGACGCCTGCCCTAAAATGGCAAGAAATACCAAGCGGCGCAGCACGTGAAATAGTCACCGAGGCAGGTGGGCTATAGCCTTTGGTCCGCGGGGGTTGGGCAGGGTGGTTCGGGGGCTCTGGGCATCGGAAATGGGTACAGTCTTTTTGAGGGTACTCATGTGCCCAGTGGGAGGCAACGGTCAGACGCCTGCCATGAAATGGCAAGTAATGCCCAGCGTCGCAGCGCGTGAAATAGTCACCGAGGCCGGTCAGCTATAGCCTTTAGTCCGCGGGGGTTGATGACGGGGGTTCGGGGGCTCTGGGCGTCGGAACTGGGACAGTCTTTTCGAGGGTCGTCGTGTCCCCAGTGGGAGGCTACGGTCAGAAGCCTGCCCTAAAATGGCCAGAAATACACAGTAGTGTGGCGTGGGAAGTGTCGTTGAGGCGGTTGGCTATAACTTTTGGTCCCATGAGGGGTTGGGGAGGGGGTTTCGGGGGCTCTGGTTTTCGGAAATGGGTACAGTCTTTTCGAGGGTCCTCGTGTGCCCAGTGGGAGGCTACGGTCAGAAGCCTGCCCTAAAAGGGCAAGAAATGCCCAGCGGCGCAGCGCGTGAAATGGTCGCCGAGGCCGGTGGGCTATAGCCTTTGGTCCGCGGGGGTTGGGGAGGGGGGTTCGGGGGCTCTGGTCATCAGAAATTGGTACAGTCTTTTCGAGGGTCCTCGTATGCCCAATGGGAGGCTACGGTCAGAGGCCTGCCCTAAAATGGCAAGAAATGCCCAGCGGTGCAGTGCGTGAAATAGTCGCCGGGGCCGGTGGGCTATAGCGTCTGTTCCACGGGGGTTCGGGAGGGGGGTTTGGGGAGTTTGGCCATCGGAAATGGGTCTAGTCTTTTTGAATAGCCTCGCGTACTCAATGGGAGCCTATGGTGCAGGCACACCCTAAAAGGCAAGAAATGTCCCAGCGCGGTAGCGTGGGGGTTAGAGAGGGTTCGGGGGCTCTGGCCGTTGGAAATGGGTACAGTTTTTTCGAGGGTCATCGTGTGCCCAGTGGGAGGCTACGATCGGAAGCCTGCCGGAAAAAAGCAAGTAATGCCCAGCGTCATGGCGCGTGGAAATATCACGAGGCGGTGGGCTATAGCCTCTAGTCCATGAGGGTTGATGAGGGTTCGGGTGCAGGCGTCGGAAATGGTTCTGATCTTTCGAGGTCCTCGTGTGCCCAGTGGGAGGCTACGGTCAGAGGTCTACCTAAAATGGCAAGAAATGCCAATGACAGAAATAATCATGGGCCGGTGGGCTATAGCGTCTGTTCCACGGGGGTTCGGGAGGGGGGTTCGGGGGCTCTGGTTTTCAGAAATGGGTACAGTCTTTTCGAGGGTCGTCGTGTGCCCAGTGGGAGGCTACGATCGGAAGCCTGCCGTAAAATGGCAAGTAATGCCCAGCGTCGCAGCACGTGAAATAGTCGCCGAGGCCGGTGGGCTATAGCCTTTTGTCCGCGGGGGTTGGGCAGGGGTGTTCCGGGGGCTCTGGCCATCGGAAATGGGTAAAGTCTTTTCGAGGCTCGTCGTGTGCCCAGTGGGAGGCTACGATCAGAAGCCTGCCCTAAAATGGCAAGAAATGCCAAGCGGCGCAGCACGTGAAATAGTCGCCGAGGCCGGTGGGCTATAGCCTATGGTCCGCGGGTTGGGCAGGGGGTTCAGGGGCTCTTGTCATCGGAATTGGGTACAGTCTTTTCAAGGGTACTCGTGTGAGTCTTGACGAGCAGTCAGGCCTTTGCCATGAAATGGCAAGTAATGCCAAGTCATGATGCACAAAATAGTCGTCGGGGCAGGTGGGATATAGTATGCTCATTCCACGGGGGTTCGAGAGGGGTTTGGGACTCAGCCATCGGAAGGGTCTAGCCTTTTGAGTAGCCTCGCGTGCTCGGTGGGAGCCTCTGATGCAGGCCTGCCTAAAGGCAAGAAATATCATGCAATGAGCCTTGAAAGAGTCTCCGAGCCAGTGGGCTATAATGCTGGTCATGAGGGGTTGGGTAGGGGGCTCGGGGTCTCTTGCCCGCGCACATGGGTACAGGAGTTATCAGGGTCCTCGTGTGCCCAGTGGGAGGCTACGGTCAGAAGCCTGGCCTAAAATGGCAAGAAATGCCCAGCGGCGCAGCGCGTGAAATAGTCGCTGAGGCCGGTGGGCTATAGCCTTTGGTCCGCGGGGGTTGGGGAGGGGCGTTCGGGGGCTCTGGGCGTCGGAAATGGGTACAGTCTTTTCGAGGGTCCTCTTGTGCCCAGTGGGAGGCTACGGTCAGAGGCCTGCCCTAAATACCAAGAAATGGTCAGCGGCGCAGCGCGTGAAATAGTCGTCGAGGCCGGCGGGCTATAGCCTTTGGTCCGCCGGTGTTGGGGTGGGGGGATCGGGGGTCTAGGCGTCGGAAATGGGTACAGTTTTTTCAAGGGTTCTCCTGTGCCCTGTGGGAGGCTACGGTCACAGGCCTGCCGTAAAATGGCAAGAAATGCCAAGCGGCGCAGTGCACGAAATAGTGGCCCGGGCCGGTGGGCTATAGCGTCTGTTCCACGGGGGTTCAGGAGGGGGGTTTGAGGACTCTGGCCATCGGAAATGGGTCTAGTCTTTTTGAGTAGCCTCGCGTGCTCAGTGGGAATAACAGTTTGAGGCACATGCCCTAAAATGGTGAAATGTCCCATGGCGGGCCTGTGAAAAAGTCTCAGGAGCCACATGGGCTATAGCCTTTGGTCCGCGGGGGTTGGGTAGGGGGTTCGGCATCTCTGGCCGTCGGAAATGGGTACAGTCTTTTCGAGGGTCCTCATGTGCCCAATGGGAGGCTACGGTCAGAAGCCTGGCCTAAAATGGCAAGAAATGCCAGTGACGCGTGCGTGAAATAATCGGTGAGGCGGTGGGCTATAGCCTTTAAGTCATGAGGGGTTGGGGAGGGGCGTTCGGGGCTCAGGCGTCGGAAATGGGTATAGTCTTTGAGGTCCTCTTGTGGATGTGAGCTACGGTCAGAGGCCTGCCTAAAATGTGAAATGGTCAATGGCCGCGTGAAATAATCCGAGGCAGTGAGCCTATAACTGGTCCCATGCGGGGGTTGGGGTGGGGGGATCGGGGGCTCTAGTCGTAGGAAATGGGTATAGTCTTTTCAAGGGTTCTCGTGTGCCCAGTGGGAGGCTCTGACAGGAGACACCTGCTAAAATGGCAAGAAATGCCAGTGTGATGCACGAAATAGTCGCCGGGGCCGGTGGGCTATAGCGTCTGTTCCACGGGGGTTCGGGAGGGGGGTTTGGGGACTCTGGCCATCGGAAATGGTCTAGTATTTTTGAGTAGCCTCGCTTGCCCAGTGGGAGCCTACGGTCTGGGGCCTGCCCTAAAATGGTAAGAAATGTCCCATGGCGGAGCGCGCGAAAGAGTCTCCGAGCCCGGTGGGCTATAGCCTTTGGTCCGCGGGGGTTGGGTAGGGGGTTCGGCATCTCTGGCCGTCGGAAGAAGTCTGATCTTTTGAGGGTCCTCATGTGTAATGGGAGGCTCGGTCAGAAGCACGGCCTAAAATAATAGAAATGCCAATGCGTGAAATAGTCGCTGAGGCCGGTGGGCTATAGCCTTTGGTCCGCGGGGGTGGGGGCGGGGCGTTCGGGGGCTCTGGGCGTCGGAAATGGGTACAGTCTTTTCGAGGGTCCTCTTGTGCCCAGTGGGAGGCTACGGTCAGAGGCCTGCCCTAAATACCAAGAAATGGTCAGCGGCGCAGCGCGTGAAATAGTCGTCGAGGCCGGCGGGCTATAGCCTTTGGTCCGCGGGGGTTGGATAGGGGTTTCGGGGGCTCTGGGAGTCGGAAATGGGTACAGTCTTTTCGAAGGTCCTCGTGTGCCCAGTGGGAGGCTACGGTCAGAAGCCTGGCCTAAAATGGCAAGAAATGCCCAGCTGCGCAGCGCGTGAAATAGTCACCGAGGCCGGCGGGCTATAGCCTTTGGTCCGCCGGTGTTGGGGTCGGGGGCTCTGGGCGTCGGAAATGGGTATAGTCTTTTCGAGGGTCCTCTTGTGCCCAGTGGCAGGCTACGGTCAGAGGCCTGCCCTAAAATGGCAAGAAATGGTCAATGTAGCGTGAAATAATCATGGGGCCGGCGAACTATAATAACTGGTCCATGAGGGGTTGGGGGGGGGGGATGGGGGGCTCTAGTCGTAGGAAATGGGTATAGTCTTTTCAAGGGTTCTCGTGTGCCCAGTGGGAGGCTACGGTCAGAGGCCTGCCCTAAAATGGCAAAAAATGCCCAGCCTTGATGCACGAAATAGTCGTGGGGCAGTGGGCTATAGCGTCTGTACCAGGGGGGTTCGGGCGGGGGGTTTGGGGACTCTGGCCATCGGAAATTGTCTAGTATTTTTGAGTAGCCTCGCTTGCCCAGTGGGAGCCTGATGCAGGGCACATACAAAATGGTGAAATGTCCCATGGCGGAGGCCTTGAAAAGTCTCCGAGCCCGGTGGGCTATAGCCTTTGGTCCGCGGGGGTTGGGTAGGGGGTTCGGCATCTCTGGCCGTCGGAAATGGGTACAGTCTTTTCGAGGGTCCTCATGTGCCCAATGGGAGGCTACGGTCAGAAGCCTGGCCTAAAATGGCAAGAAATGCCAATGGCCTTGAAATAGTCTCGAGGCCGGTGGGCTATAGCCTTTGGTCCGCGGGGGTTGGGGAGGGGCGTTCGGGGGCTCTGGCGTCGGAAATGGGTACAGTCTTTTCGGTCCTCTTGTGCCCAGTGGGAGGCTACAGTCGAGGCCTGCCCTAAATAAAGAAATGGTCAGTGCCTTGTGCGTGAAATAATCGTCGAGGGCAGACTATAACTGGTCCATGAGGGTTGGATAGGGGTTTGGGGGGCTCAGGAGTCGGAAATGGGTACAGTCTTTTCGAGGGTCCTCGTGTGCCCAGTGGGAGGCTACGGTCAGGCACGGCCTAAAATGGCAAGAAATGCCAGCTGCTTGTGCGTGAAATAGTCACAGGGCCGGCGTATATAGCCTTAGGTCCGCGGTGTTGGGGTGGGATCGGGGTCTGGCGTCGGAAATGGGTGCAGTTTTTCAAGGGTTCGTGTGCCCGGTGGGAGGCTACGGTCGAGGCACTGCAAGTAAAATGTGAAAATGGGTCAGTCTTTTCGAGGGCTCTGGAGTCGGAAATGGGTACAGTCTTTTCGAGGTCTCGTGTGCAGGTGGGAGGCTCTTGTCGAGGCCTGGCCTAAAATGGGAAGACATGCCAGTGGCAGCGCGTGAAATAATCATGAAGGCGGTGGGCTATAGCCTATAGTGCGGGGTTGGGAGGGGTTCGGGGGCTCAGTCGGCGGTGGTACAGTCTTTTCGAGGATCCTCGTGTGCCAGTGGGAGGCTACGGTCAGAGGCCTACCCACCAAAATGGCAAGAAATACCAGTGGCAGTGCACAAAATAGTCATGGGGCGGTGGGATATAAGCGTCATTCCACAGGGGTTCGGGAGGGGTTTGGGGACTCTACAGCCATCGGAAATGGGTCTAGTCTTTTTAATAGCCTCGCGTGCTCAATGAAGACCTCTGGTCTTAGGCTTGCCCTAAAAAGGCAAGAAATGTCCCACAGTAGAAATAGTCTCCGAGCCCGGTGGGCTATAGCCTATGGTCCGCGGGGGTTGGGTAGGGGGTTCGGGGGCTCTGGCAGTCGGAAATGGGTACAGTCTTTTCGAGGGTGCTCGTGTACCCAGTGGGAGGCTACGATCAGAAGCCTGCCGTAAAACGGCAAGCAATACCCAACGTCGCAGCGCGTGAAATAGTCGCCGAGGCCGGTGGGCTATAGCCTTTGGTCCGCGGGGGTTGGGCAGGAGGGTTCCGGGGTCTCTGGCCATCGGAAATGGGTACAGTCTTTTCGAGGGTCCTCGTGTGCCCAGTGGGAGGCTACGATCAGACGCCTGCCCTAAAATGGCAAGAAATACCAAGCGGCGCAGCACGTGAAATAGTCACCGAGGCAGGTGGGCTATAGCCTTTGGTCCGGGGGGGTGGGGCTGGGGGTTCGGGGGCTCTGGGCATCGGAAATGGGTACAGTCTTTTTGAGGGTACTCATGTGCCCAGTGGGAGAACAACAGTCAGGGCACTTTGCCATGAAATGGCAAAGTAATGCCAGTCATGTGCGTGAAATAGTCACAAGGCCGGTCAGCTATAATACTTTAGTCCATGAGGTTAATAGCCAGGGGTTCGGGGGCTCTGGGCGTCGGAGGCCCAGGACAGTCTTTTCGAGGTCGTCGTGTCCCAGTGGGAGGCTCTGTCAGAAGCCTGCCCTAAAATAGCCAGAAATACCAATGGCCGTGTGAGAGTGTCGTCGAGGCAGTTGGCTATAGCCTTTGGTCATGAGGTTGGGGAGGGTTTGAGGGGCTCTGGTTTCGGAAATGGGTACAGTCTTTTCGAGGGTCTCGTGTGCCCAGGTGGGAGGCTGGTCAAAAGCCTGCCCTAAAGGGCAAGAAATGCCAGTAGCAGTGAAATGGTCATGGGGCGGTGGGCTATAGCTGGTCATGAGGGGTTGGGAGGGGGTTGAGGGCTCTGGTCTTCAGAAATTGGTACATTCTTTTCGAGGGTCCTCGTATGCCCAATGGGAGGCTACGGTCAGGAGGCACATACAAAATGTGAAATGCCAGTGATGCAGTCGTGAAATAATCGCGGGGCGGTCGGCTATAAGCGTCTGTTCCACAGGGGTTCGGGAGGGGTTTGGGAGTTTGGCCATGAATGGGTCTGAGTCTTTTTGAATAGCCTCGCGTGCTCAATGGGAGCCTATAGTGCGAGCCTGCCCTAAAGGCAAGAAATGTCCCACGGTAGCGTGGGGTTAGGGAAGGGTTCGGGGCTCTGGCCGTCGGGAAATGGAATCGTCTGATTTTCGAGGGTCATCGTGTGCCCAGTGGGAGGCTACGATCGGAAGCCTGCCGTAAAACAGCAAGTAATGCCCAGCGTCGCAGCGCGTGAAATAGTCACCGAGGCCGGTGGGCTATAGCCTCTAGTCCGCGGGGGTTGATGAGGGGGGTTCGGGGGTCTGGGCGTCGGAAATGGTTACAGTCTTTTCGAGGGTCCTCGTGTGCCCAGTGGGAGGCTACGGTCAGAGGTCTACCCTAAAATGGCAAGAAATGCCCAGCGGCGCAGTGAACGAAATAGTCGCCGGGGCCGGTGGGCTATAGCGTCTGTTCCACGGGGGTTCGGGAGGGGGGTTCGGGGGCTCTGGTTTTCAGAAATGGGTACAGTCTTTTCGAGGGTCGTCGTGTGCCCAGTGGGAGGCTACGATCGGAAGCCTGCCGTAAAATGGCAAGTAATGCCCAGCGTCGCAGCACGTGAAATAGTCGCCGAGGCCGGTGGGCTATAGCCTTTAGTCATGAGGGGTTGGGCGGGGGTGTTCAGGGGCTCTCAGCCATCGAGAATGGGTAAAAATCTTTTCGAGGCTCGTCGTGTGCCCGGGGCGAGGCTACGATCAAGCCTGCCCTAAAATGGCAAGAAATACCAAGCGGACACGTGGAAATAGTCATGAGGCCGGTGGGCTATAGCCTATGGTCCGCGGGGGTTGGGCAGGGGGTTCAGGGGCTCTTGTCATCGGAATTGGGTACAGTCTTTTCAAGGGTACTAGTGTGCCCAGTGCGAGGCAACGGTCAGACGCCTGCCATGAAATGGCAAGTAATGCCCAGCGTCGCAGCGCGTGAAATAGTCACCGAGGCCGGTCAGCTATAGCCTTTAGTCCGCGGGGGTTGATGACGGGGGTTCGGGGGCTCTGGGCGTCAGGCCCAGGACAGTCTTTTCGAGGTCGTCGTGTCCCAGGTGGGAGGCTCTGTCAAGCCTGCCACTAAAATAGCAGAAATACCAATGGCCGCGTGAAATTATCGTCGAGGCGGTTGGCTATAGCCTTTGGTCCATGAGGGTTGGGGAGGGGTTTGAGGGCTCTGGTTTTCGGAAATGGGTACAGTCTTTTCGAGGTCCTCGTGTGATGGGAGAGGCTCTGATCAGAAGCCTGCCAAAAGAACAAGAAATGCCAATGGCCTTGGCGTGAAATAGTCGTAGGCCGGTGGGCTATAACCTTTGGTCCCATGAGGGTTGGGGAGGGGGGTTCGGGGGCTCTGGTCATCAGAAATTGGTACAGTCTTTTCGAGGGTCCTCGTATGCCCAATGGGAGGCTACGGTCAGAGGCCTGCCCTAAAATGGCAAGAAATGCCCAGCGGTGCAGTGCGTGAAATAGTCGCCGGGGCCGGTGGGCTATAGCGTCTGTTCCACGGGGGTTCGGGAGGGGGGTTTGGGGAGTTTGGCCATCGGAAATGGGTCTAGTCTTTTTGAATAGCCTCGCGTACTCAATGGGAGCCTATGGTCTGAGGCCTGCCCTAAAAAGGCAAGAAATGTCCCACGGCGCAGCGCGTGGGGGTTGGGGAGGGGGTTCGGGGGCTCTGGCCGTTGGAAATGGGTACAGTTTTTTCGAGGGTCATCGTGTGCCCAGTGGGAGGCTACGATCGGAAGCCTGCCGTAAAACAGCAAGTAATGCCTAGCGTCGCAGCGCGTGAAATAGTCACCGAGGCCGGTGGGCTATAGCCTCTAGTCCGCGGGGGTTGATGAGGGGGGTTCGGGGGTCTGGGCGTCGGAAATGGTTACAGTCTTTTCGAGGGTCCTCGTGTGCCCAGTGGGAGGCTACGGTCAGAGGTCTACCCTAAAATGGCAAGAAATGCCCAGCGGCGCAGTGAACGAAATAGTCGCCGGGGCCGGTGGGCTATAGCGTCATTCACAGGGGTTCGGGAGGGGGTTGAGGGCTCTGGTTTTCAGAAATGGGTACAGTCTTTTCGAGGGTCGTCGTGTGCCCAGTGGGAGGCTCTGATCAGAAGCCTGCCCGTAAAATGGCAAGTAATGCATGGCGTCATAACCACGTGAAATAATCGCGGGGCAGTGGGCTATAGCCTTTTGTCCGCGGGGGTTGGGCAGGGGTGTTCCGGGGGCTCTGGCCATCGGAAATGGGTAAAGTCTTTTCGAGGCTCGTCGTGTGCCCAGTGGGAGGCTACGATCAGAAGCCTGCCCTAAAATGGCAAGAAATGCCAAGCGGCGCAGCACGTGAAATAGTCGCCGAGGCCGGTGGGCTATAGCCTATGGTCCGCGGGGGTTGGGCAGGGGGTTCAGGGGCTCTTGTCATCGGAATTGGGTACAGTCTTTTCAAGGGTACTCGTGTGCCCAGTGCGAGGCAACGGTCAGACGCCTGCCATGAAATGGCAAGTAATGCCCAGCGTCGCAGTGCACAAAATAGTCGTCGGGGCCAGTGGGATATAGTATCTGTTCCACGGGGGTTCGAGAGGGGGGTTTGGGGACTCTGGCCATCGGAAAGGGGTCTAGCCTTTTTGAGTAGCCTCGCGTGCTCAGTGGGAGCCTACGGTCTGAGGCCTGCCCTAAAAAGGCAAGAAATATCGCCTGCAGTGAGCGAAAGGTCTCGAGCCCGGTGGGCTATAGCCTGGTCAGTCCATGAGGGTTGGGTTGGGGGCTGGGGGGCTCTTGCCGTCGGAAATGGGTACAGTCTTTTTGAGGTCCTCGTGTGCCCAGAGGCTACGGTCAAGCTGGCCTAAAATGGCAAGAAATGCCAATGGCCAGTGTGCGTGAAATAGTCGGCGGGCGGTGGGCTATACTTTGGTCCATGAGGTTGGGAGGGCGTTCGGGGCTCAGGCGTCGGAAATGGGTCTGATCTTTTCGAGGGTCCTCTTGTGCCCAGTGGGAGGCTACGGTCAGAGGCCTGCCCTAAATACCAAGAAATGGTCAGCGGCGCAGCGCGTGAAATAGTCGTCGAGGCCGGCGGGCTATAGCCTTTGGTCCGCGGGGGTTGGGGTGGGGGGATCGGGGGCTCTAGTCGTCGGAAATGGGTACAGTCTTTTCAAGGGTACTCGTGTGCCCAGTGCGAGGCAACGGTCAGACGCCTGCCATGAAATGGCAAGTAATGCCCAGCGTCGCAGTGCACAAAATAGTCGTCGGGGCCAGTGGGATATAGTATCTGTTCCACGGGGGTTCGAGAGGGGGGTTTGGGGACTCTGGCCATCGGAAAGGGGTCTAGCCTTTTTGAGTAGCCTCGCGTGCTCAGTGGGAGCCTACGGTCTGAGGCCTGCCCTAAAAAGGCAAGAAATATCGCACGGCGGAGCGCGCGAAAGAGTCTCCGAGCCCGGTGGGCTATAGCCTTTGGTCCGCGGGGGTTGGGTAGGGGGCTCGGGGGCTCTTGCCGTCGGAAATGGGTACAGTCTTTTTGAGGGTCCTCGTGTGCCCAGTGGGAGGCTACGGTCAGAAGCCTGGCCTAAAATGGCAAGAAATGGTCAGCCAGTATGGCCAGCGTGAAATAGTCACAAGGGCGGGCTATATGCCTTGGTCGCGCGGTGTTGGGGTGGGGGATCGGGGTCTAAGCGTCGGAAATGGGTACAGTTTTTCAAGGGTTCTCACATGCCACAGTGGGAGGCTCTGGTCACAGAGCCTGTAGTAAAATGGCAAGAAATGCTGCAGTGCACGAAATAGTGGCCCGGGCCGGTGGGCTATAGCGTCTGTTCCACGGGGGTTCAGGAGGGGGGTTTGAGGACTCTGGCCATCGGAAATGGGTCTAGTCTTTTTGAGTAGCCTCGCGTGCTCAGTGGGAGCCAACGGTTTGAGGCCTGCCCTAAAATGGTAAGAAATGTCCCATGGCGGAGCGCGCGAAAGAGTCTCCGAGCCCGGTGGGCTATAGCCTTTGGTCCGCGGGGGTTGGGTAGGGGGTTCGGCATCTCTGGCCGTCGGAAATGGGTACAGTCTTTTCGAGGGTCCTCATGTGCCCAATGGGAGGCTACGGTCAGAAGCCTGGCCTAAAAATAGAAAATGCCAGTGTGTGCGTGAAATAGTCGCTGAGGCCGGTGGGCTATAGCCTTTGGTCAGCCGGGGGTTGGGGTGGAGAGTTCGGGGGCTCTGGGCGTCGGAAATGTCTATAGTCTTTTCGAAGGTCCTCTTGTGCCAGTGAGCTACTCGGTCAGGCCTGCCCTAAAATGGCAAGAAATGGTGTCAGCCTTGCGCGTGGAAATAATCATGGGGCAGTGACTATAACTTTGTCCATGGGGGTTGGGGTGGGATCGGGGCTCTAGTCGTAATGGGTACAGTCTTTTCAAGGGTTCTCGTGTGCCCAATGGGAGGCCTCTGGTCAGAAGCACCTGGCCTAAAATGGCAAGAAATGCCAGTGGCGCAGTAGCGTGAAATAATCGGCCCGAGGCGGGTGGGCTATAGCCTTTGGTCAGAGGTTGGGAGAAGGCGTTCGGGGGCTCTAGGCGTCGGAAATGGGTACAGTCCTTTCGAGGGTCCTCTTGTGCCCAGTGGGAGGCTACGGTCAGAGGCCTGCCCTAAATACCAAGAAATGGTCAGCGGCGCAGCGCGTGAAATAGTCGTCGAGGCCGCGGGCTATAGCCTTTGGTCCGCGGGGGTTGGGGTGGGGGGATCTGGGGCTCTAGTCGTCGGAAATGGGTACAGTCTTTTCAAGGGTTCTCGTGTGCCCAGTGGGAGGCTACGGTCAGAAGCCTGCCCTAAAATGCCAAGAAATGCCCAGCTGCGCAGCGCGTGAAATAGTCACCGAGGCCGGCGGGCTATAGACTTTGGTCCGCCGGTGTTGGGGTGGGGGGATCTGGGGTCTAGGCGTCGGAAATGGGTACAGTTTTTTCAAGGGTTCTCGTGCGCCCAGTGGGAGGCTACGGTCAGAGGCCTGCCGTAAAATGGCAAGAAATGGGTACAGTCTTTTCGAGGGCTCTGGGAGTCGGAAATGGGTACAGTCTTTTCGAGGGTCCTCGTGTGCCCAGTGGGAGGCTACTGTCAGAAGCCTGGCCTAAAATGGCAAGAAATGCCAATGGCGTGATGGCAGTGAAATAATCGCCAGGCCGGTGGGCTATAGCACTGGTCGTGAGGGGTTGGGAGGGGCATTCAGGAGACTCTGGGCTTGAGGTGGTACAGTCTTTTCAGGCGTCCTCTTGTGCCCGGTGGGAGGCTCTGATCAGGAGGCACACTAAAATGGCAAGAAATGGTCAAGCGCTGTGCGTGGAAATAATCATGGGGCCAGTGATTATAGCCTGGTCCGTGGGGGTTGGGGTGGGGGGATTGGGGGCTCTAGTCGTCGGAAATGGGTACAGTCTTTTCAAGGGTTCTCGTGTGCCCAGTGGGAGGCTACGGTTAGAGGCCTGCCCTAAAATGGCAAGAAATGCCCAGCGGCGCTGTGCACGAAATAGTCGTCGGGGCCGGTGGGATATAGTTTCTGTTCCACGGGGGTTCAGGAGGGGGGTTTGGGGACTCTGGCCATCGGAAATGGGTCTAGCCTTTTTGAGTTGCCTCGCGTGCTCAGTGGGAGCCCTCTGATCTGAGGCACTGCCCTAAAGGCAAGAAATGTCCCTCTGGTGGGCCTTGAAAGAGTCCCCGTTGGGCTATAGCCTTTGGTCCGCGGGGGTTGGGGAGGGGGGTTCGGGGCCTTTGGGGGTCGGAAATGGGTACAGTCTTTTCGAGGGTCCTCGTGTGCCCAGTGGGAGGCTACGGTCAGAGGCCTGCCCTAAAATGGCAAGAAATGCCAATGAGCGCAGTGCAGAAATAATCATGGGACCGAGGTGCTATAGCCTTTGGTCCGCGGGGGTTGGGGAGGGGGGTTCGGGGGCTCTGGGCGTCGGAAATGGCTACAGTCTTTTCGAGGGTACTTGTGTGCCCGGTGTTCGGCCAGTCGGGCTGTCGGAAAGGGGTCTAGTCTTGTCGAGGGCCCTCCGGGGGCCTGTGGGAGGCGACCATAAAACTGCCCTAAAATGGTGCTTGGCCCAGTATGCAGTGAAAGAGGCGCGAGGCGGTGTGCTATGTGGGCCCGTGGGGTGGGAGGGTTCGGACGGTCGGGCTGTCGGAAGGGTCCAGTCTTTTGAGGGCCCTCGGGGGGCCTGTGGGAGGCATGACCAGAGCTAAAATAGTGCTTCAGCCCAGCGTGGGGGCGTGAAAGAGGCGGGGCGGTGTGCTATAGCCTTGGGCCCATGGGGAGTGGGAGGGGTTCGGCCAGTCGGGCTGGCGGAAGGGTCAAGTCTTTTCGAGGGACCTCGGGGGCCTGTGGGAGGCAGCAGAGCCTTGCCTAAAATAGTGCTTGGCCCAGTGGCGCAAGGCAGAAACAGAAGCGGGGCGGTGTGCTATAGCCTTGGGCCCGTGGGGGGTGGGGAGGGTTAGGCAGTCGGTCTGTCGGAAGGGTCAGTCTTTTGAGGGACCTCGGAGGAACTGTGGGAGGCCGCGGCAGAGGCTTGCCCTAAAATAGTGCTTACAGCCCAGTGGGTTAAGGCCTGAAAGCAGTGAGGCGGTGTGCTATAGCCTTGGGCCCGTGGGGGTGGGGCGGGGGGGTCGGCCAGTCGGGCTGTCGGAAAAGGGGTCCAGTCTTTTCGAGGGGCCCTTGAAACCTGTGGGAGGCTGCGGCCAGAGGCTTGCCTAAAATAGTGCTTCTGGCCCAGTGGCGCAGGCGCGAAAGAGGGTGCCGGGGCGGTGTGCTATAGGCTTGGGCCCGTCGGGGGTGGGAAGGGGTTGACCGGTCGGGCTGTCGGAAGGGGTCAGTCTTTTCAAGGGCCCTCGGGGGCCTGTGGGAGTCAGCCAGAGGCTTGCCTAAAATAGTGCTTGACCCGGTGGCGCAAAGGCGCGAAAGCAGGCGAGGCGGTGTGCTATGTATGGGCCCGTGGGGGTGGGAGGGGTTCGCAGTCGGGCTGTCGGAAGGGATCAGTCTTTTCGATGGCCTCGAGACCTGTGGTAGTCAGCGGCCAGGCTTGCCTAAAATAGTGCTTGGCCCAGTGAGCGTAGCAACAGTGAGGCGGGGTACTATAGCCTTGGCCCCGTCGAGGGTGGGGAGGGTTCGACAAGTCGGGCTGTCGGAAGGGTCCGTCGTTTGAGAGCCCTCGGGAGCTGTGGGAGGCATGCAGAGGCTTGCCCTAAATTAGTGCTTCTTGGCCCAGTGAGCGCAATCAGAAACAGTGAGGCGGTGTGCTATACCCTTGGGCCCGGGGGGGTGGGAGGGTTCCGGTCAGGGCTGTCGGAAGGGGTCAGTCTTTTCGAGGCCCTCGGGCCTCAGGCACCTCTGGGAGGCGACAGGCTGAAAATAAAAAATAGTGCCCAGTGGCCTGGCGGCCAGGCGGTGTGCCGGTGTGGGGGTGGGGAGGGTTCGGCCAGTCGGGTTATCGGTGGGGGTCAGTCTTTTCAGGGCCCTCGGGGGCCTGTGGAGGCAGACAAGAGGCTTGCCCTGAAATAGTGCTTCTGGCCCAGCGGCGCAAGGCGCGAAAGAGGGGGCGGGGGCGGTGTGCTATAGCCTTGGGCCCATGGGGGGTAGGGAGGGGGGTTCGGCCAGTCGGGCTGTCGGAAAGGGGTCCCGTCGTTTCGAGAGCCCTCGGGGGGGCTGTGGGAGGCCACGGCCAGAGCCTTGCCCTAAATTAGTGCTTCTTGCCCAGCGGCGCAATGCGCGAAACAGGGGGCGCGGGCAGTGTGCTATAGCCTTGGGCCCGTAGGTGGTGGGGAGGGGGGTTCAGCTAGTCGGGCGGTCGGAAAGGGGTCCAGTCTTTTCGAGGGCCCTCGGGGGGCCTCTGGGTGGCCGTGGAGGCTTAAAATAGTGTACACCCAGTGCAGCATAGGCAGCAGTGACGGGCGGTGCTATATTGGGCCCGTGGGGGGGTGGGAGGGTTCGACCCGGTCGGATTATCGGAAGGGTCAGTCTTTTCAGGGGCCTCGGGGGCTGTGGTGGGCAGTGACGAGGCTTGCCTAAAATGGTGCTTGGCCCGGTGGTGCAAAGCCCAGCGGGCGAGGCGGTGTGCTATAGCCTTGGGCCCGTTGGGGGTGGGGAAGGGGGTTCGGCCAGTCGGGCGGTCGGAAAGGGGTCCAGTCTTTTCAAGGGCCCTCGGGGGGCCTGTGGGAGGCCGTGGCCAGAGGCTTGACCTAAAATACTGCTTCTGGCCCAGCGGCGCAAGGCGCGAAACAGGGGGTGTCGGTGGTGTGCAATAGGCTTGGGCCCGTAGAAGTGGGGAGGGTTCCTTGGTCAGGGCTGTCGGAAGGGTCCAGTCTTTCGAGGGGCCCTCGGGGAGCCTCTGGAGGCAGGCAGAGCTTGCCCTAAAATAGTGCCGGCCCAGTGAGCAGGCGAGAAGCAGGTCTTGGCGGTGTGCTATAGCCTTGGGCCCGTGGGGGGTGGGGAGGGGGGTTCGGCCAGTCGGGTTATCGGTAGGGGGTCCAATCTTTTCCAGGGCCCTCGGGGGGCCTGTGGGAGGCCGCGGCCAGAGGCTTGCCCTGAAATAGTGCTTCTGGCCCAGTAGCAGGTATGAAAAGAGGCAGGCGGTGTGCTATATGGGCCCATGGGGAGTGGGAGGGTTCGGCCAGTCGGGCTGTCGGAAAGAGGTCCAGTCTTTTCGGGGACCTCAGGGGGACCTGTGGGAGGCCAGCCAGAGCCTTGCCCTAAAATAGTGCTTGGCCCAGTGGTATGAAAGCAGTAGGCGGTGCTATAGCCTTGGGCCCGGGGGGGGTGGGGGGGGTTAGGCCAGTCGGGCTGTCGGAAAGGGGTCCAGTCTTTTCGAGGGCCTTGAGGGACCTGGGAGGCCAGCGGCCAGAGGCACTAAAATAGTGCTTGGCCCAGTGGCGCAGCAGTGAGGCGGTGTGGATATAGCCTTGGGCCCGTGGGGGGTGGGGAGGGGGATTGACCAGTCCGGCTGTCGGAAGGGTCAGTCTTTTCAAAGGGACCCTCAGGGGGCCTGTGGGAGTCATGACCAGAACTTGCCCTAAAATGGTGCTTGACCCAGTGACGCTAGGCCGAGAACAGTGAGGCGGTGTCCTATAGCCTTGGGCACGTGGGGGTGGGGGGGGTTTCGCCCAGTCGGGCTGTCGGAAGGGGTCAGTCTTTTCGAGGTGACCTCGGGGGGCCTGTGGGAGGCAGGCGGAGGCTTACTAAAGTAGTGCTTGTCTGTTGCCAGCTAGCAGCGAAGGCGGTGTGCTATGTATATGGGCCCGTGGGGGTGGGGAAGGGGTTGACGGTCAGGCGGTCGGAAGGGTCAGTTATTTCAAGGGACCTCGGAGGGGGCCTGTGGGAGGCCGTGTGGAGGCTTGCCCTAAAATAGTGCTTCAGGCCCAGCAGGCAATGTGAAACAGAGGCGTTGCGGTGTGCAATAGCCTTGGGCCCGTGGGGGATGGGGAGGGTTCGGCTGGGCAGGTGTCGGAAGGGGTCAGTCTTTTCGAGGGGACCTCAGACCTGTGGGAGGCCAGCGCCAGAAGGCACTAAAATAGTGCTTCTGGCCCAGCGGCGCAAGTAGCGAAACATGGGGCCGGTGTGCTATAGCCTTGGGCCCGTGGGGGGTGGGAACTGGGGTTCGACCAGTCGGGCTGTCGGAAAGGGGTCCAGTCTGTTTGAGGGCCTTAGAACCTGTGGGAGGCCGAGCTTGCCCTAAAATAGTGCTTCTGGCACAGGCGCAGCGAAGAGGGCAGGCGGTGTGCTATATTATGGGCCCGTGGGGGTGGGGAGGTGTTCGACCAGTCGGACTGTCGGAAGGGTCTAGTCTTCAAGGGCCCTCGGGGGCCTTTGGGAGGCAGCCAGAAGGCTTGCCTAAAATAGTGCTTGGCCCAGCAGGCGCATGGTCTGAAAAGAGGCGGGGCGGTGTCCTATCGCCTTGGGCCCGTCGGGGGTGGGGACGGGGGTTCGGCCAGTCGGGCTGTCGGAAGGGGTCAGTCTTTTCGAGGGACCTCAGGAGGAACCTGTGGGAGGCCGACAGAGGCTTGCCCTAAAATAGTGCTTGGCCAGGCGCATGGTCGAAAAGAGGCGGGAGGTGCTATAGCCTTGGGCCCGTGGGGGTGGGGAGGGTTCGGCCGGTCAGGGCTGTCGGAAGGGTCAGTCTTTTCGAGGGCCCTCAGGGGGGCTGTGGTGAGGCAGCGAGAGGCTTGCCTAAAATAGTGCTTGGCCCATGGCGCAGAAGCGGAGGCGGTGCTATGTGTGGGCCCGTAGGAGGTGGGGAGGGGAGTTCGGCCAGTGGGGCTGTCGGAAAGGGGTCCAGTCTTTTCGAGGGACCTCGGAGGGCCTGTGGGAGGCCGCGGCCAGAGGCTTGCCCTAAAATAGTGCTTCTGGCCCAGCGGCGCATGGTGCGAAAAGAGGGCGGGGGCGGTGTCCTATAGCCTTGGGCCCGTCGGGGGTGGGGAAGGGGGTTCGGCCAGTCGGGCTGCCGGAAAGGGGTCCAGTCTTTTCAAGGGCCCTCGGGGGGCCTGTGGGAGGCCGCGGCCAGAGGCTTGCCCTAAAATAGTGCTTCTGGCCCAGCGGCGCAAGGCGCGAAACAGGGGGCGTCGGTGGTGTGCAATATCCTTGGGCCCGTAGGGGGTGGGGAGGGTTCCATGGTCGGGCTGTCGGAACTGGGTCCAGTCACTTCGAGGGCCCTCGGGAGACTCTGGGAGGCAGAGGCTTGCCTAAAATAGTGCTTCTGGCCCAGCGCAAGGCCGAGCAGAGTGGCGGCGGTGTGCTATATAGCCTTGCGCCCGTGGGGGGTGGGGAGGGGTGTTCGGCCAGTCGGACTGTCGGAAAGGGGTCTAGTCTTTTCAAGGGCCCTCGGGGGCCTTTGGGAGGCCGCGCCCAGAGGCTTGCCCTAAAATAGTGCTTCTGGCCCAGCGGCGCATGGTGCGAAAAGAGGCGGGCGGTATAGCCTTGGGCCCGTGGGGGTGGGAAGGGTTGACCAGTCGGGCTGTCGGAAAGGGTCCAGTCTTTTCGAGGGACCTCGGAGACTGTGGGAGGCCATGACGAGGCTTACTAAATAGTGCTTCAGCCCAGTGCGCAGTGCGAGAGGTGTCTGAAAGCCTGGGGTGGGAGGGGTTCGGCCAGTCGGGCTGTCGGTTAGGGGTCCAGTCTTTTCGAGGGCCCTCGGGGGGCCTGTGGGAGGCCGCGACTAGAGGCTTGCCCTAAAATAGTGCTTCTGGCCCAAGCGGTAGCGTGAAGCAGAGGCGGTGCTATGCTATGGGCCCGTGGGAGGTGGGGAGGGTTCGACCAGTCGGGCTGTCGGAAGGGTCAGTCTTTTCGAGGGACCTCGGAGGGCCTGTGGGAGGCATGACGAGCTTACCCTAAAATAGTGCTTGGCCCAGTGGCGCAAGTCGAAGAGGCGGGGCGGTGTCCTATAGCCTTGGGCCCGTCGGGTGGGGAAGGGGTTCGGCCAGTCGGGCTGTCGGAAGAGGTCCAGTCTTTTCAAGACCCCTCGGGGCCTGTGGGAGGCAGACAGAGGCTTACTAAAATAGTGCTTCTTGGCCCAGTAGCGCAGCAGAGCGTCGGTGGTGTGCAATATCCTTGGGCCCGTGGGGGGGGGGAGGGGGGTTCCGGCCAGTCGGGCTGTCGGAAAGGGTCCAGTCTTCGAGGGCCCTCGGGGGCCTCTGGGAGGCCAGGGCAGGAGGCTTGCCTAAAATAGTGCTTGCCCAGTGAGGCAGAAACAGGCGGCGGTGTGCTATAGTGCCTTGGGCCCGTGGGGGGTGGGAGGGTTGGAGTCGGATTATCGGAAAGGGGTCCAGTCTTTTCCAGGGGCCCTCAGGAGGGCCTCTGGGAGGCAGGGCCAGAGCACTAAAATAGTGCTTAGCCCAGTGGCGTAAGGCCTGAAAACAGGTCTTGGTGTGCTATAGCCTTGGGCCCGTAGGAGGTGGGGAGGGGAGTTCGGCCAGTGGGGCTGTCGGAAAGGGGTCCAGTCTTTTCGAGGGACCTCGGAGGGCCTGTGGGAGGCCTTGACAGGCTTCTAAAATAGTGCTTCTGGCCCAGTGAGCGCGTGGTCTTGAAAGGCGGGGCGGTGTCCTATCGCCTTGGGCCCGTGGGGGTGGGAAGGGGTTCGGCCGGTCAGGCGGTCGGAAGGGTCCAGTCTTTTCGAGGGCCCTCGGGGGCCTGTGGGAGGCCGTGGAGGCTTGCCCTAAAATAGTGCTTGGCCCAGGCATGGAGAAACAGAGCGTCGGTGGTGTGCAATATCCTTCGGCCCGTGGGGGTGGGAGGGGTTCGGTCAGACTGTCGGGGGGGTCCAGTCTTCGAGGGGCCCTCGGGGGCTCTGGGAGGCCAGGGCGAGCTTGCTCTAAAATAGTGCTTCAGCCCAGTATGAAGGCCTTGAAACAGAGGCGGTGTGCTATGTGGGCCCGTGGGGGTGGGGAGGGTTCGGCTAGTCGGGTTATCAGTGGGGGTCAGTCTTTTCGAGGCCCTCAGAGGGCCTGTGGGAGGCCAGCAGAGGCTTGCCCTAAAATATGCTTGGCCCCCAGCGCGCGGCGGTGTGAGAGGGGCGTGGGTGTGGGGTGGGGAGGGTTAGGCCGGTCGGGCTGTCGGAAGAGGTCAGTCTTTTCGAGGGACCTCGGGGGGACTGTGGGAGGCCGCGAGCCTACTAAAATGGTGCTTGGCCCAGTGAGCGCAAAGGCTGTGAAACAGTGAGGCGGTGTGCTATGGGCCCGTGGGGGGTGGGGATGGGTTGAGGCCAGTCGGGCTGTCGGAAAGGGGTCAGTCTTTTCAAAGGCCTGAGGGACCTGTGGGAGGCAGCGGCCAGAGGCACCTAAAATAGTGCTTGGCCCAGTGACAAGGCGAGACAGGCGGGGAGGCGGTGGCTATGCCTTGGGCCCGTGGGGGTGGGGAGGGTTCGGCCGGTCGGACTGTCGGAAAGGGGTCAGTCTTTTCGAGGGACCTCAGGGGACCTGTGGGGAGACAGGCCAGAGCACTAAATAGTGCTTGACCCAGTGTTCAAAGCTTGAAACGAGGCGGAGGCGGTGTCCTATGTGGGCCCGTGGGGTGGGGAGGGTTCGGCCAGTCGGGCTGTCGGAAGAGGTCAGTCTTTTCAAGGGCTCTCGGGGGCCTGTGGGAGGCCGTGTGAGGCTTGCCTAAAATAGTGCTTGGCCCAGCCCAGTGAGCGAAGCGGCGTTCACGGTGTGCAATATGGGCCCGTGGGGGGTGGGAAGGGGTTGACTGGTCAGGCGGTCGGAAAGGGTCCAGTCTTTTCAAAGAGACCTCGGAGGGCCTGTGGGAGGCAGCCCAGAGGCTTGCCTAAAATAGTGTGGCCCGGCGCAAGGTATGAAACAGAGGCGTTCAGGCGGTGTGCTATGTGGGCCCGTGGGGGATGGAGGAGGTTCGGGTCAGACTGTCGGAAGGGTCCAGTCTTTGGGGACCTCGGAGACCTGTGGGAGGCCAGCCAGAGCTTGCCTAAATAGTGCTTGGCCCAGGTATAGCGCAGTGAGAAACAGGGGCCGGGGCGGTGCCTATGTGGGCCCGTGGGGGTGGGAGGGTGTTGACCAGTCGGGACTGTCGGAAGGGGTCCCTCTTTTCAAGGCCCTCAGGGGGACTGTGGGAGGCCATGACCAGGCTTGTAAAATAGTGCGGCCCATTGTAGCGAAGTATGGGGAGAAGGGGCGGTGTGCTATGTGGGCCGTGGGGGGTGGGGGGGGGTTCGGCCAGTCGGACTGTCGGAAGGGTCTAGTCTTTTCAAGGCCTCAGGAGACCTGTGGGAGGCCAGCAGGCTTGCCTAAAATAGTACTGGCCCAGTGTGAGCGCAAGCAGGGAGGCGGTGTCTATATGTGGGCCCGTGGGGGTGGGAGGGGCGTTGGGCCGGTCAGGCTGTCGGAAGGGTCAGTCCTTTTGAGGGCCATCGGAGACCTGTGGGGGCTTGTGACCAGGCTGCCTAAAATAGAACCACAGGCCCAGTGAGGCATGTAGCAGAGGCAGAGGCGGTGTCCTATAGCCTTGGGCCGTGGGGGTGGGGAGGGGTTCAGATCGGGTTATCGGAAGGGGTCAGTCTTTTTGAGGGACTCGGAGGACCTGTGGGAGCCTTGTGACCCCCTAAAATAGTGCTTGGCCAGTGAGCAAGTAGCCGAAACAGAGGTCTGAGGCGGTGTGCTATAGCCATGGGCCCGTGGGGGTGGGGGGGTTCAGCCATTCGGGTTATCAGAAAGGGGTCCAGTCTTTTCGAGGGACTCGGAGGGCCTGTGGGAGGCCGCGGCCAGAGGCACTAAAATGGTTCTAGCCAGCGCATGGCTGAAAAGAGGCAGTGAGGCGGTGTGCTATAGCCTTGGGCTCGTGGGAGGTGGGCAGGGGGCTTCGGCCAGTGGGGCTGTCGGAAAGGGGTCCAGTCTTTTCGAGGGCCCTCAGGAGGGCCTGTGGGAGCAGCGCCAGAGGCTTGCCTAAAATAGTGGATTCATCCCAGTGGCAGTAGCAGAAAGAGTGAGGCGGTGTGCTATGTGTGGGCCCGTGGGGGTGGGAGGGGTTCGGCCGGTCAGGGCTGTCGGAAGAGGTCAGTCTTCGAGGGACCTCAGAGAACCTGTGAGGCAGCGGACCAGAAGCCTGCCCTAAAATGGTGCTTCATGGTATGAAACAGAGGCGAGGCGGGGTGCTATAGCCTTCGGCCCATGGGGTTGGGGGGGTTAAGCCAGTCGGGCTGTCGGAAGAGGTCCAGTCTTTCGAGGGGACCTCATGGGGGACCTGTGGGAGGCAGCTGACCCAGGAGGCGCAAAATGTCAGAAGTAACGAGGCGAGTGAGGCGCCAGGGCGTGGCGAGGTGGGGAGGGTTCGGCCAGTCGGGCTGTCGGAAGGGGTCAGTCTTTTCGAGGGCCCTCAGAACCCTGTTGGTGTCCATGACCAGCTTCTAAAATAGTGCTTGGCCCAGCGCGCTGGTAGCGAAAAGCGAGGCGGGCGGTGTCCTATAATATGGGCCCGTGGGGGTGGGAGGGTTCGGCCGGTCGGGCTGTCGGAAGGGGTCAGTCTTTCAAGAGACCTCCGAGAAACTGTGGGAGGCCCAGGCCAGAACTGCCTAAAATAGTGCTTGAGCCCTAGTATGAGCGAAACAGGAGGCGGTGTGCTATATGGGCCCGTGGGGGGGTGGGGAGTGGGTTCGGCCAGTCAGGCAGTTGGAAGGGTCTAGTCTTTTCGAGAGACCCTCAGAGACTGTGGGAGGCCAGCGGCCAGAGGCTTGCCTAAAATGGTGCTTCTGGCCCAGGCGCATGCAGTAGCCGAGAGGGAGGCGGGCGGTGTGCTATATTATGGGACCGTGGGGGTGGGAGGGGTTGACCCAGTCGGAGCTGTCGGAAGGGTCAGTCTTTTCGGGGCCCTCAGGGGACTATGGTGAGGCCATGGCCAGGGCTGCCTAAAATAGTGCTTCTGGCCCAGCTGGCAGGCGGAAAGTGAGGCGGTGTGCTATAATATGGGCCGTGGGGGTGGGAGTGGGGTTCGGTCAGTCGTGACCCTGTCGGAAGGGTCAGGTCTTTTCAAGGGACCCTCAGGGGACCTGTTGGTGTCACATGACCAGAGGCTAAAATAGTCTTGACCAGTGCGCTAGGCGAAAAGAGTGATGAAAGTGTGGGGGTGGGATGCGGGGTTCGGCCAGTCGGGCTGTCGGAAGGGATCAGTCTTTCGAGGGGCCCTCGGAGGCTGTGGGAGGCCCATGACCAGAGGCTTCTAAAATAGTGCTGGCCCAGTGGCGCAAGCAAAGAAAGGGTGGGTGTGGGGCGTGGGGGTGGGGAGGGTTAGGCCAGTCGGGCTGTCGGAAGGGTCAGTCTTTCGAGGGGGCCTCAGGGGGACCTGTGGAAGGCAGCAGAGGCCTAAAATGGTGCTTCGGCCCAGCCCAGCGCAAGTGCAGTGACAGAAGCGTGCGGTGTGCTGTATGTATGGGCCCGTGGGGGTGGGGAGGGTCGACCATTCGGGTTATCGGAAGGGTCAGTCTTTTCGAGGGACCTCAGGGAGGGCCTGTGGGAGGCTTGACCAGAGCCCTAAAATAGTGCTTCTGGCCCAGTGAGTGAAACAGTGAGGCGGTGTGCTGCTATATGGGCCCATGGGGGTGGGGAGGGTTCGGCCAGTCGGGCTGTCGGAAGGGTCAGTCTTTTCGAGGGCCGTCAGGCTGTTGGAGGCCAGGAGGCTTGCCTAAAATAGTGTGGCCCAGCAGTAGAAACAGAGGCAGGCGGTGTGCCTATATGGGCCCGTGGGGGGGCGGGAGGGGGTTTCGGCCAGTCAGGCTGTCGGAAAGGGTCAGCCTTTTCGAGGACCCTCGGAGACCTGTTGGAGGCCACGGACAGAGGCTTGCCCTAAAATAGTGCTTCTGGCCCAGTGGTGAAAAGAGGCGAGGCGGTGTGCTTTTGCCTTGGGCCCGTGGGGGGGGGGGAGGGTTGCCAGTCGGGCTGTCGGAAGGGATCCAGTCTTTCGAGGGCCCTCAGGGGAACCTGTGGGAGGCAGCAGGAGGTTTGCCTAAAATAGTGCTTCAGCCCAGTGGACAAGGCCTGAGGCATGAGGCGGTGTGCTATATGGGCTCGTGGGGGTGGGGAGGGGCTCGGCCAGTCGGACTATCGAAGGGGTCAGTCTTTTCGAGGGCCGTCAGAGGGGCCTGTTGGAGGCCAGCAGAGGCTGCCTAAAAATGGTATAGCCTAAGCAAGGTATGAGTGAGGCGGTGCAATGTGTGGGCCGTGGGGGTGGGGAGGGGAGCTCGGCCAGTCGGACTGTCGGAAGGGGTCAGTCTTTTCGAGGGCCCTCAGGGAACCTGTGGAGGCCCAGCGGAGCTGCCCTAAAATAATGCTTCTGGCCCAGTGGCAGGCTCGAGAAAGAGGACAGGCGGTGTGCTATGTGTGGGCCCGTGGGGGTGGGAGGCGGGGGTTCGGCCAGTAGGGCTGTCGGAAGGGATCCAGTCTTTTCGAGGGCCCTCGGGGAGAACCTGTGGAGGCCCATGACCAAGGCTTGCCTAAAATAGTGCTTGGCCCAGTGAGCAGTGTGAGCTCAGAGGCGGGCGGTGCTATGTGGGCCCGTGGGGGTGGGGAGGGTTCGGCCAGTCGGGCTGTCGGAAGGGTCCAGTCTTTTCGAGGGGCCCTCGGGGAGCCTGTGGAGGCCGCAGCCAGAAGGCTTGCCTAAAATAGTGCTTGGCCCAGTGACGCAAAGGCGTGAAAAGAGTGTGGGCGGTATGCTATGTATGGGCCCGTAGGGGTGGGGAGGGTTAGGCCAGTCGGGCTGTCGGAAGGGTCAGTCTTTTGAGGGGCCTTGATTGACCTGTGGAGGCCTTGACGGAGCTTGCCTAAAATAGTGCTTGTGGCGGTAGCATGAAACAGAGGCGAGGCGGTGTGCCTGTATGGGCCCGAGGGGGGTGGGGAGGGGGGGTCGGCCATTCGGGTTATCGGAAGGGTCAGTCTTTTCGAGGGACCTCGGAGACCTGTGGGAGGCCGTGAGGCTTGCCTAAAATAGTGCTTCTGGCCCAGTGGCGCAAGGCGCAGGCAGAGGCGGTGTGCTATATGGGCCCGTGGGGGTGGGGAGGGGTTCGGCCAGTCGGGCTGTCGGAAGGGATCCAGTCTTTTGAGGGGCCCTCGGAGCCTGTGGGAGGCATGACAGAAGGCTTGCCTAAAATAGTGCTTCTGGTGCAAAGGAAGAGAGGCGGGCGGTGTGCTATTATGGGCCCGTTGGGGGTGGGGGCGTTCGGCCTGTCGGGCTGTCGGAAGAAGGGTCAGTCTTTGAGGGGCCGTCAGGACCTGGGAGGCAGCTGACCAGGCTTGCCTAAAATGGTGCTTGGCCCAGTGTGAAGTATGAGGAGGCGGGTGAGGCGGTGTGCTATATGGGCCCGTCGGGGGTGGGGGGTTCGGCTAGTCGGGCGGTCGGAAGGGTCCAGTGAGGGCCCTCGGGGGGCCTGTGGGAGGCCAGCCCGTGGGGGGGTGGGAGGGTTCGGACCAGTCAGGGCTGTCGGAAGGGATCAGTCTTTTCGAGGGCCCTCAGGGGACCTGTGGGAGTCCATGACCAGAGCACCCTAAAATAGTGCTTCAGCCCAGTAGGCGCAAGTGCGCAGAGGAGGCGGTGTGCTATGCCTTGGGCCCGTGGGGGGCGGGGGGGTTCGGCCATTCGGGTTATCGGAAAGGGGTCCAGTCTTTTCGAGGGACCTCGGAGACCTGTGGGAGGCAGCGGCTAGAACTTGCTAAAATAGTGCTTCTGGCCGGCGGTATGAGGCAGCAGAGGCAGGGGCAGTGTGCTATAGCCTGTGGCCCGTGTGGGGGTGGGAGGGGTTCGGCCAGTCAGACTGTCGGAAGGGTCAGTCGTTTCGAGGGGCCCGTCAGGCGGCTGTGGAGGCCCAGCCAGAGCTTGCCTAAAATAGTGCTTCACAGCCCAGTGAAGGCAGAAACAGGGGGAGGGCGCGGTGTGCTATAGCCTTGGGCCCGTGGGGGTGGGGAGGGGGGTTCGGCCAGTCAGGCGGTCGGAAGGGTCAGTCTTTTCGAGACCATCAGAGACCTGTGGGAGGCCAGGCTTGCCTAAAATAGTGCTTGGCCCAGTGAGCGTAGGCAGAAAGAGGCGAGGCGGTGTGCTATTGCCTTGGGCCCGTGGGGGTGGGGAGGGGTTGACCAGTCAGACTGTCGGAAGGGTCAGTCTTATCGAGGGCCCTCAGGGGCCTGTGTGGGCAGCGGCGGAGCTTGCCTAAAATAGTGCCAGCCCAGTGGCGCAAGTGGTGAAAGAGGCGGGCGGTGTGCTATAGCCTTGGGCCCGTGGTGGGTGGGGTGGGGGGTTCGGTCAGTCGTGCTGTCGGAAAGGGGTCCAGTCTTTTTGAGGGCCCTCGGGGGGCGTGTGGGAGGCTCTTGACAGGAGGCTTACTAAAATAGTGCTTGCGCGTATGCAGGCAGAGGGGCGGTGTCCTATGTTGGGCCCGTGGGGGTGGGGAGGGTTGACCAGTCGGGCTGTCGGAAAGGGTCAGTCTTTCGAGGCCCTCGAGACATGGGAGGCATGACCAGAGGGTTGCCTAAAATAGTGCTTCAGCCCTGTGGCTGAAGAAGAAAGAGGGGCGGTGTCCTATAATATGGGCCCGTCTGGGGTGGGAGGGCTTCGACCAGTCGGCTGTCGGAAGGGGTCAGTCTTCGAGGACCCTCGGGGGCCTGTGGAGGCAGACCGGAGGTTACCTAAAATAGTGCTTGGCCAAGCGTATGAGGCCAGAAGCAGTGAGGCGGTGTCCTATAGCCTTGGGCCCGTCCGGGGTGGGGAGGAAGTTGACCAGTCGGGCTGTCGGAAGGGGTCCAGTCTTCTGAGAGCCCTCAGAACCTGTGGGAGGCCATGACAGAGGCAATCTAAAATGGTGCTTGACCCAGTATGGTAGAAAGAGGCGGGCGGTGTGCTATAGCCATGGGCCCGGGGGGGGTGGGGCGTGGGGTTCGGCCAGTCGGTCTGTCGGAAGGGTCAGTCTTTGAGACCCTTGGGGGCCTATGGGAGGCCAGCCAGAGTTGCCATAAAATAGTGCTTCCAGTGGTGTGAAACAGAGGCGGTATGATGCTATTGTGGGCCCGTGGGGGTTGGGGAGGGTTAGGCCAGTCGGGCTGTCGGATAGGGTCAGTCTTTTCGAGGGGCCGTCGGTGGGCCTGTGGAGGAGCCAGAACACTAAAATGGTGCTTGGCCCGGGGATGGGAGGGGTTCGGCCAGTCGGTCTGTCGGAAGAGGTCAGTCTTTTCGAGGGCCCTCAGAGAGCCTGGGAGGCCAGCAGCCAGGAGGTTAATCCTAAAATAGTGCTCTGGCCCAGTGAGCGCAAGTAGCCGAAAGAGAGGCGAGGCGGTGTCCTAAAGCCTTGGGCCCGTGGGGGGTGGGGAGGGGGCATCGGCCAGTCGGGCTGTCGGAAAGGGTCAGTCTTTTGAGAGCCCTCAGGGACCTGTGGGAGGCCCAGAGGCAATCCTAAAATAGTGCTTGGCCCTGGTATGAGCAAGGCGAAGAAGTGAGGCGATGCTATAATATGGGCCCGTGGGGGTGGGGAGGGGTTCGGACCAGTCAGGGCTGTCGGAAGAGGTCAGTCTTTTCGAGGGGACCTCAGGGGAGACCTGTGGGAGGCCGTGGAGGCTTACTAAAATAGTGCTTCTGGCCCAGCGGCGCAAGGCGCGAAACAGGGGGCGTCGGTGGTGTGCAATATCCTTGGGCCCGTAGGGGGTGGGGAGGGGGGTTCCGCCAGTCGGGCTGTCGGAAAGGGGTCCAGTCTTTTCGAGGGCCCTCGGGGGGCCTCTGGGAGGCCAGGGCCAGAGGCTTGCCCTAAAATAGTGCTCAGCCCAGTGGCGCAAGTATGAGGAAACAGTAGAGGCGGTGTGCTATAGCCTTTGGCCCGTTGGGGGTGGGAGGGGTTGACCTAGTCGGGTTATCGGAAGGGGTCAAGTCTTTTCCAGGCCTCAGGGGGCCTGTGGGAGGCCATGACAGAGAACTTGCTAAAATAGTGCTTGCCCAGGCGCAAGGCGTGAAAGAGAGGCGGGGCGGTGTCTGCTATAGCCTTGGGCCCATGGGGGTAGGGAGGGTTCGGCCAGTCGGGCTAAGCGGAAGAGGTCCAGTCTTTTGAGGGACCTCGGGGAGACTGTGGGAGGCAGTGACCTTGCCCTAAAATAGTGCTTGGCCCAGTGGCGCAGAAACAGAGGCAGGCGGTGTGCTATAGCCTTGGGCCCGTGGGGGGGTGGGGGGGGGTTCGGCCAGTCTGGCTGTCGGAATGGGGTCCAGTCTTTTCGAGGGCCTTGAGGGACCTGTGGGAGGCCCAGAGGCTACTAAAATAGTGCTTCAGCCCAGGCGCAAAGTGGTGAGCAGAAGCGGTGCAGTGTGCTATAGCCTTGGGCCCGTGGGGGGTGGGAATGGGGTTGACCAGTCGGGCTGTCAGAAAGGGTCAGTCTTTTCAGGGGCCCTCGGGGGCCCTGTGGAGGCATGACCAGGCTTGCCTAAAATAGTGCTTGACCCAAGCGGTATGAGCGAAAGAGGCGGAGGCGGTGTCCTATGGGCCCGTGGGGTGGGGAGGGTTTCGGCCAGTCGGGCTGTCGGAAGGGGTCAGTCTTTTCGAGAGACCTCAGGGGCCTGTGGGAGGCAGCAGGAAGGCTTGCCTAAAGTAGTGCTTGTGGCCCGGTGTTGCAGCCAGAAGGCGGGGCGGTGTGCTTTAACCTGGGGCCCGTTGGGGGTGGGGAAGGGGTTCGGCCAGTCAGGCTGTCGGAAGGGTCAGTCTTTTCAAGGGCTCGGGGGCCTGTGGGAGGCCGTGGCAGAGGCACCCTAAAATAGTGCTTGGCCAGGCGGTAAAGTAGAAACAGTGAGGCGGTGTGCAATAGCCTTGGGCCCGTGGGGATCTGGGGAGGGGTTCGGCTGGTCGGGCTGTCGGAAGGGGTCAGTCTTTGAGGGGACCTCGGAGGGCCTGTGGGAGGCCAGCCTTGAGGCTTGCCTAAAATAGTGCTTCAGCGCAAAGCCTTGAGCAGGGAGGCGGGCGGTGTGCTATATGGGCCCGTGGGGGTGGGAGGGTTCGGCCAGTCGGGCTGTCGGAAGGGTCCCTCTTTTCGTGGGCCCTCAGGGGGCCTGGGAGGCTGACCCAGGAGGCTTACCTAAAATGGTGCTTGGCACACCAGTAGCGAAAGAGGGGCAGGGGCGGTGTCTATGTGGTCCCGTGGGGGGTGGGCGGGTGTTCAGCCAGTCGGACTGTCGGAAAGGGTCTAGTCCTTTTCAAGGGGCCCTCAGGGGCTGTGGGAGGCCAGCAGAGGCTTGCCAAAATAGTGCTTGGCCCAGTGGTAGCAGTATGAAACAGGGAGGCGGTGTGCTATGTATGCTATATGGGGGTGGGGAGGTGGGTTGACGGTCGGGCTGTCGGAAGGGTCAGTCTTTTGAGAGGGCCCCAGGCCTGTGGGAGGCCCAGTGAGAGGCTTGCCTATAATGGGGCCGGCCCAGCCAGTATGAGTATGAAACAGGGGGGAGGCGGTGTCTATTGGGCCCGTGGGGGTGGGAGGGCGTTAGGCCGGTCGGGCTGTCGGAAGGGGTCAGTCCTTCGAGGGCCATCGGGGGGCCTGTGCGAGCCAGTGAGCTTGCCCTAAAATGGTGCTTCTGGCCCAGCCAGCAGTATAGCAGAACAGAGGCGGCGGTGCTATGTGCCCGTGGGGGGTGGGAGGGTTCGACCAGTCGGGTTATCGGAAGGGTCAGTCTTTTCGAGGGACTCGGAGACTGTGGGAGGCAGCGGAGAGCTTGACCTAAAATAGTGCTTCTAGCCCGGTGGCGCAAGGCCAAGAAACAGGGTCTGAGGCGGTGTGCTATATGGGCCCGTGGGAGGTGGGGAGGAGTTCGGCGGTGGGGCTGTCGGAAGGGTCAGTCTTTTGAGGGACCTCGGAGCCTGTGGGAGGCAGACAGGCACCCTAAATAGTGGTTCTGTCCCAGCAGGCGCATGGCTGAAGAAAGAGGGGGCGGTGTGCTATAACCTTGGGCCCGTGGGGGGTGGGAGGGTTGACCAGTCGGGCTGTGGAAGGGATCAGTCTTTTCGAGGCCTCAGGAGTGAGCGCGACCGAGGCTGCCCTAAAATAGTCTTGTCCCAAGCAGGCGCAAGGCCTTGAAAGCAAGAGGCGGTGTCACTATGTGTGACATGGGGAGTGGGAGGGTTCGGCGGTCAATTTGTGGAAAGAGATCGATCTTTGAGGGACCTCATGGAGATATGGGGAGACGCAGCGAATGCTGCCAAATGGTGCTTCTGGCCCAGTAGCGCAAGAAGGCGCAGAGAACAGAGCGGGGCGGTGTGCTATGTGCCGGCCCGTGGGGAGTGGGAGGGTTAGGCCGGTCGGACTGTCGAAGGGTCCAGTCTTTTGAGGGCCTTGGGACACATGGGAGGCAATGAGGCTACCTAAAATAGTGCTTCTGGCCCAGCCGCAAGTAGTGAAACAGAGGCGAGGCGGTGTGCTATAGCCTTGAGCCCGTGGGGGTGGGGAAGGGGTTGACCAGTCGGGCTGTCGGAAGGGGTCAGTCTTTTCAAGGGCCTCGGGGAGCCTGTGGGGTGTGACGAGGCTTGCCCTAAAATGGTGCCAGCCCAATGACAGTATGAAGCAGAGGCGGCGGTGTGCTCTATGGGCCCGTAGGGGTGGGGAGGGTTCGGCCAGTCGGAGGCGGTGGAAAGGGTCCAGTCTTTTCGAGGGCCCTCAGGGGAGCCTGTGGGAGGCCATGACAGGCTGCCCTAAAATAGTGCTTCTGGCCCAGCAGTAGCGCAAGAGGCGGGGGATGTGCTGTGCCTTGGGCCCGTGGGGTGGGGAGGGTGTTGACCAGTCAGACCGTCGGAAAGGGTCCAGTCTTCGGGGGCCCTCGGGGGGACTGTGTTGAGCCTTGACCAGGGCTGCCTAAAATGGTGCTTCTGTGGCCCAGTGCCTGACGCATGAAAGGGGTGAGAAATGAGCGGGCTTGGTAGTGGGGCAGGGGGTGGGGTGGGGGTTCGGTCAGTCGGGCTGTCGGAAGGGTCAGTCTTTGAGAGACCCTCAGGGGGCCTGTGGGAGGCAGCCAGAGGCTTGCCTAAAATAGTGCTTGACCCAGTAGCGCTAGGAAACAGTGAGGCGGTGTGCTATATGGGCCCGTGGGGGGTGGGAGGGGGTTGACCAGTCGGGACTGTCGGAAGGGTCCAGTCTTTTGAGGGGCCCTCGGAGACTGTGGGAGGCAGCCAGGCCTAAAATAGTGCTTGGCCCAGCCAGGCAAGGTAGAACAGGAGGCGGTGTCACTGTATGGGCCCGTGGGGGTGGGGAGGGTTCGGCCAGTCGGGCTGTCGGAAGGGTCAGTCTTTTCGAGGGGCCCTCAGGAGACCTGTGGAGGCAGCGGAGAACCTAAAATAGTGCTTCTGGCCCAGCGCATATGAAACAGGCAGGTGTGTGTGGGCCCGTGGGGGTGGGAGGGTTGCCAGTCGGGCTGTCGGCAAGGGGTCCAGTGTTTTAAAGGGACCTCGGGGGCCTGTGGGAGGCCAGAGCCTAAAATAGTGCTTGGCCCAGCGGTATGAGAAGGGCAGTGAGGCGGTGTGTGTGGGCCCGTGGGGGTGGGAGGGGTTCGGCCAGTCGGGCTGTCGGAAAGGGTCAGTCTTTCGAGACCTCAGGGGAGGCCTGTGCCAGAGGCTGCCTAAAATGGTGCTTGGCCCAGCAGGTGAAAACAGGAGCGGTGTGCTATGTGGGCCCGTGGGGGTGGGAGGGTTCGACCAGTCAGGCTGTCGGAAGGGTCAGTCTTTGAGGGGCCTCAGGGGACCTGTGGGAGGCCAGACAGAGGCTTGCCCTAAAATGGTGCTTGGCCCAGTGGCGCCTGGTGAAAGAGTGAGGCGGTGTGCTATATGTAGGCCCGTGGGGGTGGGGAGGGTTCGGCCAGTCAGACTGTCGGAAGGGTCAGTCTTTCGAGGGACCCTCAGGGGGCCTGTGGGAGGCCCAGAGGCACTAAAATAGTGCTTCTGGCCCAGTGGGACAAGCGAGGCAGAGGCGGTGTGCTATAGCCTTGGGGCCGGGGGGGGTGGGGAGAGGGGTTCGGCCAGTCGGACTATCGGAAAGGGGTCCAGTTTTTTCAAGGGCCCTCAGGGGGCCTGTGGGAGGCCCAGGCAGAGCTTACTAAAATGGTGCTTCTGGCCTAGCGCAGAGTGAGGCGGGCGGCGGTGCTATGTGGGCCCGTGGGGGTGGGGAGGGTTGACCAGTCGGGACTGTCGGAAGGGGTCAGTCTTTTCGAGGGGCCCTCGGGGAGACCTGTGGGAGACAGCCTGACAGGCTTCTAAAATAATGCTTCAGCCCAGTGTGAGGCTCAGAGAGGGAGGCGGTGTGCTATGTGGGCCCGTGGGGGTGGGGAGGGTTGACCAGTCGGGCTGTCGGAAGGGTCAGTCTTTTGAGGGGCCTCAGGGGACCTGTGGGAGGCCAGCCAGGAAACACTAAAATGGTGCTTCAGCCCAGTGGCAGGTGTGAGGAGGGAGGCGGTGTGCTATGCCTTGGGCCCGTGGGGGTGGGAGGGTTGACCAGTCGGGCTGTCGGAAGGGGTCAGTCTTTCAGGGGACCCTCGGGGACCTGTGGAGGCAGACGGCTTGCCTAAAATGGCCAGCCCAGTGGCAGTAGCGAAGAGAGTGTGCGGTGTGCCTTGGGCCCGTGGGGGTGGGGAGGGTTCGGCCAGTCGGGCTGTCGGAAGGGGTCAGTCTTTTCGAGGGCCCTCAGACCTGTGGAAGGCCCATGACGGAGGAGCCTAAAATAGTGCTCTGGCCCAGCGCAAGGCCGAAAGAGGCGGAGGCGGTGTGCTATAGTGGGCCCGTGGGGGGTGGGGAGGGTTCGGCCAGTCGGGCTGTCGGAAGGGGTCAGTCTTTTCGAGGGGCCCTCGGAGGGCCTGTGGGAGGACTAGAGGCTTCTAAAATGGTGCCGGCCCAGGCGTAAAGGCAGAGGAGAGGCGGTGTGCTATGTGGGCCCGTGGGGGTGGGAGGGGTTCGGCCAGTCGGACTGTCGGAAGGGGGTCAGTCTTTTGAGGGCCCTCAGGGAGACCTGTGGGAGGCCGTGAGGCTGCCCTAAAATGGTGCTTCTGGCCCAGGCGGAAGGCGTGAAAAGGAGGCGGTGTGCTATGCCTTGGGCCCGTGGGGGTGGGAGGGTTCGGCGAGTCGGGCGGTCGGAAAGGGTCAGTCTTCGAGGGCCTCGGGGCCTGTTGGGAGGCAGACCAGGCTTGCCTAAAATGGTGCCAGCCCAGTGAGAAAGAGGCGGTGTGCTATAGTGGGCCCGTGGGGGTGGGAGGGTTCAGCTGTCAGTCACTGACCGGGGTGGGGAGGGTTGACCAGTCAGACTGTCGGAAGGGTCAGTCTTTTGAGGCCCTCAGAGCCTATGGGAGGCTGCGGCAGGCTTGCCTAAAATAGTGCTCAGCCCAGTGGCGTGTAAAGTATGAAAGAGGAGGCGGTGTGCTATTGTGGGCCCGTGGGGGTGGGGAGGAATTCGGCCAGTCGGGTTATCGGAAGGGTCAGTCTTTTTCAGGGGCCCTAGGGGAGACCTGTGGGAGGCCAGCGGCTAGAGGCTTGCGCTAAAATAGTGCTTCTGGCTGAGGCGAGGCGCAAGCATGAGAAACAGTGGGCAGAGTGTGCTATATATGGGCCCGTGGGGGTGGGTCAGGGGCGTTCGGCCAGTCGGGCTGTCGGAAAGGGGTCTAGTCGTTTCGAGAGGGCCGTCAGAGACCTGTTGGAGCATGACCAGAACTCTAAAATAGTGCCAGCCCAGCAGCGGCCTGAAAGCAGAGGCGGGGCGGTGTGTGCTGGGCCCGTGGGGGTGGGAGGGTTCGGTCAGTCGGGCTATCGGAAGGGTCCAGTCTTCGAGGGCCCTCAGGGAGACTATGGGAGGCCTTGGCGAAGAGGCACTAAAATAGTGCTCAGCCCAGCGCAGGCGCAAGTATGACAGTGAGGCGGTGATGTGCTAGCCTTGGGCCCGTGGGGGTGGGGAGGGGTTGACCAGTCGGACTGTCGGAAGGGGTCAGTCTTTTCGAGGCCCTCGGGGAGCCTGTGGGAGGCGGCCAGGCTGCCTAAAATGGTGCGCCCAGTGAGCGCAGTATGAAAAAGAGGGGAGGCGGTGTGCTATATTGGGCCCGTGGGGGTGGGGAGGGGTTGACCAGTCAGGGCTGTCGGAAGGGTCAGTCTTTTCGAGGGGCCCTCGGGGAGACTGTGGGAGGCCTTGACGGAGGATTACCCTAAAATGGTGCTTGGCCCAGTGGCGCAAGGCCAGGGAGGGGCGGTGTGCGGTGTGCATGCCTGTGGGCCCGTGGGGGTGGGAGTGAGGTTCGGCAGTCGGGCTGTGGCGGAAGGCGTCAGTCTTTTCAGAGGGCCCTCAGGGGCACTGTGGGAGGCCAGCGGAGGCTTGCCAAAATGATTGGCCATGGTAGCAAGCCTTGAAAGCAAAGGCGGGCGGTGTGCTATAATATGGGCCGTGGGGGGAGTGGGAGGGTTCGGCCAGTCGGGCTGTCGGAAGGGTCCAGTCATTTTGGGGGCCCTCGGGGCCTGTGGGAGGCCGTGTGAAGCTGCCTAAAATAGTGCTCGGCCCAGGTATGGTGTGAGCAGAGGCGGTGATTGTGCTGCCTGTGGGCCCGTGGGGGTGGGGAGGGTTCAGTCGGACTGTCGGAAGGGTCAGTCTTTTCAGGGGCCCTCAGGGAGACTGTGGGAGGCCCAGTGACAGGCTTGCTAAAATAGATGCTTCCAGTGAGCGCAAGGAGGCGAAGAGGGGAGGCGGTGTGGGCCCATGGGGGGTGGGAGGGAGGGTTCGGCCAGTCGGACTGTGGGAAGGGTCAGTCTTTTAAAGGCCCTCAGGAGACCTGTGGGGAGGCAGCGAGGCTTGCCCTAATGGTGCTCAGCCCAGTGAGCGCAAGTAAGGTGAGGCGGTGTGCTATAGCCTGGGCAATGGGGGTGGGAGGGTTCAGCCCGGTCGGGACTGTCGGAAGGGTCTTGTCTTTCCGAGACCCTCGGGGGCTGTGGGAGGCAGGCAGAGCTGCCTAAAATAGTGCTCAGCCAGTGGCATGGAAGTGGCTGAGGCGGCGGTGATTAATATGCATGGGCCCGTGGGGGTGGGGAGGGTTCGACCCGGTCAGACTGTCGGAAGGGTCCAGTCTTTGGGGGGACCCTCAGGAGGCTGTGGGAGGCATGACGGGCTTACTAAAATAGACCACGGCGCCAAAGTGAGGAGAAAGCAGTGAGGCGGTGTGCCTGTGTGGGCCCGGGGGGGTGGGGGAGGAGGGTTCATCAGTCGGACTGTCGGAAAAGGGTCCAGTCTTTCAGAGACCTCGGGGAGCCTGTGGGAGGCCCATGACAGAAGGCTTGCCACTAAAATAGTGCCATGGCCCAGTAGTATAGTAGAGGCGGTGATTATAACCTTAGGGCCCGTATGGGGGTGGGAGGGGTTCGGCCAGTCGGGCTGTCGGAAGAAGGGGTCAGTCTTTTCGAGACCTCAGGGGAACCTGTGAGGCATGACCAGAGGCAAGCTAAAATAGTGCTCAGTATGAGCAAGGTATGAGAAAGAGGCGGGGTGTGCTATGCTTGGGCCCAGTGGGGGTGGGGAGGGGTTCGGCCAGTCGGGACTGTGGGAAGGGGTCAGTCTTTTGAGGGGCCCTCGGAGAACCAATGTGGGAGGCTCTGACAGGAGGCTTACCCTAAAATAGTGCTTGGCCCAGTGGTATGGCATGAAAGAGCGGGGCGGTGTGCTATATGGGGCCCGTGGGGGTGGGAGGGTTGGCCGGTCGGGCTGTCGGAAGGGTCAGTCTTCCGAGACCCCTCAGGGGAACCTGTGGGCACCGAGCCGAGGCTTACCTAAAATAGTGCTTATTTAAGCCAGTATGAAAGTAGAGAGGCGTGACGGTGTCCTATATATGGGCCCGTGGGGGGTGGGAGGGGTTCGCCAGTCGGACTGTCGGAAGGGTCAGTCTTTCGAGGGCCTCAGGAACTGGGAGGCTATGACGGAGGGTTTACTAAAATAGTGCCGGCCCAGTGAGCAGTGAAGTATGGGCGAGGCGGTGTGCCTATGTATGGGCCCGTGGGGGGTGGGGAGGGTTCATCAGTCAGGGCTGTCGGAAAGGGTCAGTCATTTTCGAGGCCCTCAGAGACTGTGGGAGGCCAGCGGACCAGGAAAAAATGGTGCTCCCAGGCGTGGCCAAAGGCGTGAAACAGTGAGGCGGTGTGCTGCCATGGGCCCGTGGGGGTGGGGAGGGTTGACTGGGTCGGACTGTCGGAGGGGGTCAGTCTTTTGAGGCCTCCGGAGACTGTGGACAGCCAGGGCAATAGCCCAGCAGGCGTTAGCGAATGAGGCGGTGTGCTAGGGGGTGGGGAGGGGTTCGGCAGTCAGGGCTGTCGGAAAAGGGGTCAGTCTTTCGACCCTCGGAACTGTGGGAGGCCACATGACCAGGCTTCTAAATAGTGCTTGGCCCAGTGCGTGAAAGAGGCAGTGAGGCGGTGTGCTATGTATGGGCCCGTGGGGGTGGGAGGGGTTCGGTAGTCAGACTGTCGGAAAGGGTCAATCTTTTCGAGACCCTCAGGAGACTGTGGGAGGCCATGACAGGAGAACGCCTAAAATAGTGCTTCTTGACCCAGTGACGGAAGGCAGCGAAGAGGGCGAGGCGGTGTGCTGTGCCTTGGGCCCGTGGGGGTGGGAGGGTTGACCAGCGGTCGGGCTGGTCGGAGAAAAGGGGTCAGTCTTTTCGAGGGCCCTCGAGAACTGTGGGCCTGACAGCTTGCCTAAAATAGACTAGCCCATGGCCACAGAGCGTGAAGCAGTGAGGCGGTGTGCTATCGGCTTGGGCCGGTGGGGTGTTGGGAGGGGGGTTCAGCAGTCGGGCTGTCGGAAATGGGTCAGTCTTTTCAGACCCCTCAGGGGGAGGCTGTGACCAGAACTGCCATGAAATAGTTCTTGGACAACCAGCGCAAGTTGACATGAGGCAAGTGAGACGGGTGATGTCTATAATATGGGCCCGTGGGGGGTGGGAGGGTTCGGCCGGTCGGTCTGTCGGAAAAAGGTCAGTCTTTTTTGGGGCCTCGGGGAGACCTGTGGGAGGCCCAGAGGCTTGCCCTAAAATAGTGTATTGTGGCGCAGGTAGAGGCGGGGCGGTGTGCTATGTATGGGCCCGTGGGGGGTGGGGATGGGGGCCAGCTGGTCGGTCTGTCAGAAAGGGGTACAGTCTTTGAGGGCCCTCAGAGACTGTGGGAGGCAGCTTGAGGCTTGCCTAAAATAGTGCTACAGCCCAGTAGTGAGGAAGGAGAGGCGGTGTGCTGTACTTGGGCCCGTCGGGGGTGGTCGGGGGGTTCGGCGGTCGGGCTGTCGAAGGGTCAGGTCTTTTCGAGGCCCTCGTGGAGCACAATGTGGAGAGCGCATGACGGAAACCTAAATAGTGCTCCCCAGTAGCAATGGTATAGCAACAGGGGTGGGAAGGTGTGCCTGGTGACTTGGGCCCGTGGGGGTGGGAGGTGGTTCGGCCAGTCAGGGCTGTCGGAAGGGTCAGTCTTTGAGGGCCCTCAGGGGAACTGTGGAGGCGGACCCAGGCTTGCCTAAAATAGTGCTTCCAGTGGCGGAAGGAGGCGAAAAGAGGCAGGCGTGTGTGCTATGGGCCCGTGGGGGGTGGGGAGGTGGGTTCGGCCAGTCGGGCTGTCGGAACGGGGTCTAGTCTTTTAAAGGCCCTCAGGGGCACAATGGGAGGCATGACGGAACTTGCCTAATAGTGCCAGCCCAGTGAGTAAGTAGCAGAGGCGGGGCGGTGTGCTATAGCCTTGGGCCCGTTGGGGGTGGGGAGGGGCGTTGAGCCAGTCTGGCTGTCGGAATGGGGTCTTATCTTTTCGAGGGGCCTCGCGGGGCTTGTAGGAGGCCGCGGCCAGAGGCTTGCCCTAAAATAGTGCCAGCTCAGTGGGAAGGCAGCGGAAGAGGCGGGGGCGGTGTGCTTGTGCCTTGGGCCGGTGGGGGGTGGGGAGGGTTCGGCCGGTCAGTGGCGGAAAGGTCCAGTCTTTGAGAGGCCCTCGGGGGCTGTGGGAGGCATGACGGGCTTGCCAAATAGAGCCCAGTGTGAAAGCGAAACAGGAGGCGGGGTGCTATAGCCTTGGGCCCGTGGGGGTGGGGCGGGGGGTTCATCCAGTTGGGCTGTCGGAAGGGTCCAGTCATTTCGAGGGCCCTCAGAGGGCACTGTGGGAGGCCTTGACCAGAGCCACCGTAAAATAGTCTTCGTTTAGCCCTGGCCTAAAGCGAAGAGAGGTCTGAGGCGGTGTGCTATAACCTTGGGCCCGTCTTGGGGGTGGGGAGGGTTCGACGGTCAGGGCTGTGAGAAGGGTCAGTCTTTCGAGACTCGGGGAACTGTGGGAGGCAGCGGCCGAGGCAGCCTAAAATAGTGCTTGGCCCAGTGACGCAAGGCAGAAACAGTAGGCGGAAGGTGTGCTATAGACTTGGGCCCGTGGGGGGGGGGGAGGTGGTTCGGCAAGTCGGGCTGTGGGAAAGGGTCAGTCTTTTGAGGGCCCTCGGGGGAACTGTGGGAGGCTATGACGGAGGCTTGCCTAAAATAGTGCTCCAGCCCAGTGAGCGCCATGAAAATAGAGGCGGGGCGGTGTGCTATAACCTTGGGCCCGTGGGGGGTGAGGAGGGGGCTTCGGCCAGTCAGGCGTTTGAAAAGGGTCTGTTTTGAGGGCCCTCGGGGAACTGGGAGGCTGACAGGCTTGCCTAAAATAGTGCTTAGGTGAGAAACAGTGAGCGGTGTGCTATAGTGGGCCCGTGGGGGGTGGTGAGGGGTTCGGAGTCGGGCTGTCGGAAAAGGGTCCGAACAATTCGAGGGCCCTCAGGGGCTGTGGGAGGCTGTGACCAGAGGTTGCTCTAAAATAGTGCTTACAGCCCCGGTATGAGTAACAGAAGGCGAGGCGGTGTGCTATATGGGCCCGTGGGGTGGGGCGGGGTTCATCAGGTCAGGCTGTCTGAGAAGGGTCAGTCATTTCAGGGCCCTCGGGGGCCTGTGGGAGGCCATGACAGGCTTACTAAAATAGTGCTTGGCCCAACAGTGGCGTGAAACGAGGCGGTGTGCTATAGCCTTGGGCCCGTGGGGGGTGGGGAGGGTTCAGTCGGGCTGTCGGAAGGGTCAATCTTTTGAGGGACCTCGGGGCTGTGGGAGTGGGAAGGCTTACTAAAAAGTGCTTGGCCCAGGCGTGGTGGCGAGAGAGGCGAGGCGGTGTGCTGTGGGCCCGTGGGGGTGGTGAGGTTGAGTCAGGTGGCGGAAAGGGGTCAGTCTTTTCGAGGGGCCCTCGGGGGCCTGCCTGGAGGCAGCCAGAGCCATGCCTAAAATAGACTTCTGGCCCGGCTGTTGTGAAATAGGCGAGGCGGTGTGCTATGGCTTTGGGCCCGTGGGGGTGGGGCCAGGAGTTCATCGGTCGGGCTGTCGGAAGGGGTCCAGGTCATTTCAGAGGGCCCTCGGTGACCTGTGGGAGGCCTGCAGAGCTTGCCCTAAAATAGTGCCAGCCCAGTGGCGTGAAAAGGCAGGCGGTGTGCTATAGCACTTGGGCCCGTGGGGGTGGGAAGGGGTTCAATGAGTCAGGGCTGTCGGAAGGGTCAATCTTTTCGAGGACCCTCGGGGGCCTATGGGAGGCAGCAACACCTAAAAAGATGCCAGGCCCAGTGGGAAGTGTGAAAAAGAGGCAGGCGGTGTGCTGTGCCCTGGGCCCGATGGGGGGGAGGGGGTTCAGCGGTCGGGCTGTGGAAAGGGTCAGTCTTTTCGAGGGCCCTCAGGGGGCCTGTGGGAGCCTGACAGGCTTGCCTAAAATAGGGCTGTGCCCAGCCCAGCTGAGAAGACGAGGCGAGGCGGTGTCTATAGCTTTGGGCGCGTGGGGGTGGGGCAGGGGTTCATCGGTCGGGCTGTCGGAAGGGGTCAGTCATTTCAGGGCCCTCAGGCACTGTGGGAGGCATGACCAGAGCTTATATAAAATAGTTCTTCTGGACAACCAGCGCAGAAACAGTGAGGCGGTGTGCTATAATATGGGCGTGGGGGGTGGGGAGGGGGGTTCGGCCAGTCGGTCTGTCGTAAAGGGGTCCAGCTTTTTCGAGGGCCCTCAGGGAGACCTGTGGGAGGCCATGTGATTAGAAACTTGCCCTAAAATTAATGCTACAGCCCAGTAGCCATGAAAGAGAAGCGAGGCGGTGTGCTATAATGGGCCCGTGGGGGTGAGGAGGGCCGGTCAGGGCTGTCGAAATGGGTCCTGTCTATTCGAGACCCATGGGGACTGTCAGGCTCTTGACAGGCTTGCCTAAAATAGTGCTACAGCCCAGTAGTATGGCCTTGAGAGGAGGCGGGGCGGTGTCTTTATATGGGCCGTGGGGGTGGTCAGGGGTTCGGCGGTCGGGCTGTCAGAAAGGGGTCCAGTCTTTTCGAGGGCCCTCGTGGAGCACAATGTGGGAGCCCATGACAGCCTAAAATAGTGCTCAGCCCAGTGGTATGGCGAACAGAGGTGGGAAGGTGTGCTAGAGACTTGGGCCCGTGGGGGTGGGAGGTGGTTAACAGAGTCGGGCTGTCGGAAGAGGGTCCAGTCTTTTGAGGGCCCTCATGGTACCTGTGGGAGGCTCTGACAGGAGGCTTGCTCTAAAATAGTGCCGGCCCAGTGAGGTATGAGGAGGGGAAATGATGTGATGATATTGGGCCCGTGGGGGTGGTGAGGGGTTGACGGTCGGGCTGTCGGAAGGGTCAGTCTTTTCGAGGGACCTCGGGGGGCACTGTGGGAGGCCAGCAGATGCTTGCCGTAAAATAGTGCTTCTGGCCCAGCGGCGCAAGGCGCGAAAGAGGGTGCGGGGGCGGTGTGCTATAACCTTGGGCCCGTGCGGGGTGGGGAGTGTGGTTCGGCAAGTCGGGCTGTCGGAAAGGGGTCCACTCTTTTTGAGGGCCCTCGGGGGGCCTGTGGGAGGCTGCGGCCAGAGGCTTGCCCTAAAATAGTGCTTCTGGCCCAGCGGCGCAAGGCGCGAGAGAGAGGCGGAGGCGGTGTCTTAGCCTTGGGCCCGTTAAGGGGTGGTGAGGGGTTCGGGTCGGGCTGTCGGAAGGGTCAGTCTTTTCGAGGGACCTCGGGGGACCCGTGCGAGGCAGACGAGCTGCCGTAAAATAGTGCTTCTGGCCCAGCGGCGCAAAGTATGAGAGGTCTTGAGGCGGTGTGCTATAACCTTGGGCCCGTCTGGGTGGGAGTGGGGTTCGACGGTCGGGCTGTCGAAGGGTCCAGTCTTTTTGAGGGCCCCTGGAGAACTGTGAGGCAGCTGACAGGCTTGGCCTAAATAGTGCTTCGCCCAGTGAGGTGGTATGAAACAGGAGGCGGGAAGGTGTGCTATGTATTGGGCCCGTGGGGCGTGAGGAGGGGGCTTCGGCCAGTCAGGCCGTCGAAAGAGGGTCCTATCTTTTCGAGGGCCCTCGGGGGGCCTGTGGGAGGCTCTGACGAGGACCTAAAATAGTAGCCCAGTGGCTGAGCGAGAGGAGAGAGAGAAGTGCTGGGCCCGTCTGGGGTGGGGAGTGGGGTTCGGCGGTCAGGGCTGTCGAGAAAGGGTCAGTCTTTGAGGCCCTCTGGGAACTGTGAGGCCTTGACCAGAGGCTTGGCCTAAAATAGTGCTTCTCGCCCAGCGGGCAAGGCGCGAAACAGGGGCCGGGGAAGGTGTGCAATAGACTTGGGCCCGTGGGGGGCGGGGAGGGTGGTTCGGCAAGTCGGGCTGTCGGAAAGGGGTCCAGTCTTTTTGAGGGCCTCAGGGGCCTGTGGTGGCCATGACAGAGGCTTACTAAAATAGTGCTTGGCCAGTGCGTGAGCAGCAGTGAGGCGGTGTGCTATATGGGCCTTGGGGGGGGGGTGGGGAGGGTTGACGGTCAGGCGGTCAGAAAAGGGTCAGTCTTTCTAGGGCTCCGGGGAACTGTGGGAGGCTTGACGGGAGCAGCCTAAAATAGTGCCTGGCCCAGGCGCATGGTAGCAACAGAGTGAGGAAGGTGCTATAGACTTGGGCCCGTGGGGGTGGGCGGTGGGTCAACCTTTCGGCTGTCGGAAAAGGGTCAGGTCTTTGTGACCCCTCGGAGGACTGTGGGAGGCCATGGCCAGAGAACTGCCAAAATAGTCTCTGGACAGCGGGCATGGTGGCAGCTTGAGGGGCGGTGTGCTATGTGGGCCGTGGGGGTGGGGAGGGGTTCGGCCAGTCGGGCTGTCGTAAAGGGGTCCAGCCACCGAGGGCCCTCAGAGACCTATGGGAGGCATAGAACTTGCCCTAAATTGCTTCTATTGTGGCCAGCGAAAGAAGAGGCGAGGCAGTGTGCTATGTGGGCCGTGGGGGGTGAGGAGGGCTTGACGGTCAGGGCTGTCGAAAGGTCACAGTCTTTTGAGGGCCTCAGGGAACTGTGGAGGCTATGACCAGAGGCTTGCCTAAAATAGTGCTTCAGCCCGTGAGCGCAGGTAGCAGAAGAGAGGCGGGGGTGTGCTATGTATGGGCCCGTGGGGGTGGTGAGGGGTTCGACCAGTCGGGCTGTCGGAAGGGTCAAGTTTCGAGGGACCTCAGAGACTGTGGGAGGCCGTGGCCAGGAACCCTAAAATAGTGCTTCACAGCCCAGTAGGCGCAGAGCTGTGAAAAGATGTCAGAGGCGGTGTGCTATAACCTTGGGCCCGTCACTTGGTGGGGAGGGTTCGGCCAGTCATGCTGGCGAAAAGGGGTCCAGTCTTTTTGAGGGCCCTCAGGAGCCTAATGGGACGCCTTGTGACAGAGCAACAGCTAAAATAGTGCTTCAGCCCAGTGGCGCAAGGTGAAACAGTGGGGAAGGTGTGCTATAGACTTGGGCCGTGGGGGCAGGGGAGGAGTGGTTGACAAGTCGGGCTGTCGGAAAGGGTCAGTCTTTTGAGGGCCCTCAGGGGGTCTGTGGGAGGCATGACAGGCTTACCAAAATAGTGCTCCCAGCCCAGTATAGTAGCGAAAAAGAGGCGAGGCGGGCAGTGTGCTATTACCTTGGGCACATGTGGGGGTCGGGAGGGGTTCAAGTCGGGCTGTCGGAAGGGTCCGTTCTTTTCGAGGGGCCTCGGGGGCCTGTGGGAGGCAGCGTGCAGGACACTAAAATAGTGCTTAGCCAGTGAGTATGAGTCTGAAAGAGGAGGCGAGGCGGTGTGCTATAGCCTTGGGCACATGGGGGTGGATACAGGGGTTCAGCAGTCAGCTGTCAGAAAAGGGTCCAGTGTTTCAGGGCCCTCGGGAGATCTGTGGGAGGCAGCGAGGCTTATGCCAAATAGTGCTTGGCCCAGTGGTAGCAGTAAAAAGTGAGCGCGCAACGTTGTGTTGTGGGCCCGTGGGGTTGGGGGGGTTCAGCTAGTCGGGCTGTCGGAAAGGGGTCCGGTCTTTTGAGGGCCCTCGAGGGGGAACCTGTGGGAGGCCATGCGGCCAGGAGAACACTGTAAAATAGTCTTGGCCCAGGAGGCGCGCATGGCGCGAAAGAGGGGGCGGTGGCGGTGTGCCATAGCCTTCGGCCCGTGTGGGATGGGGAGGGGGCTTCGGCCAGTCAGGCTGTCGAAAAGGGGTCCAATCTTTTCGAGGACCCTCGGGGAGCCTGTGGGAGGCAGCAGGTTACTAAAATAGACCAGCCCATCAGTATAAAAGTGAAATAGTGAGGCGGTGTGCTGTGTGCCAGGCCCGTGGGGTGGGAGGGTTCGGTCGGGCTGTCGGAAGGGTCAGAGTTTCGAGGGACCTCGGAGACTGTGGGAGGCCGTGGCGGCTGCCTAAAATAGTGCCAGCCCAGGCGCAAGGCCGAAAAGATGGCTGAGGCGGTGTGCATAGCCTTGGGCCCGTGGGGGTGGGAGGGTTGACCGTCGGGCTGTCGGAAAGGGTCAGTCTTTTGAGGGCCCTCAGGGGGCCTGTCAGGCTGCCTAAAATTTGGCGGATGGAGGCGAGAGTGTGCTATATTGGCCGTGGTGGGAGGGGTTCAGCGGTCGGGCTGTCGGATAGAGTCAGTCTTTTGAGGGCCCTCGGGGGCTGGGAGGCCGCGGAGGCTTGCCTAAAATAGTAGCCCAGCGGAAGGTCGAAGAGGAGGCGGTGTGCTATCGGGCCGTGGGGGTGGGGAGGGGTTCGGTCGGGCTGGGAAGGGTCAGTCTTTTCGAGGCCCTCGGGGGCCTGTGGGAGGCTGACAGAGTTGCCATAAAATAGCTTCAGTGATAAAAGCGAAAAAGAGCGAGGCGGTGTACTATATGGGCCCGTGGGGGTGGGGAGGGGTTCATCAGTCGGGCTATCGGAAGGGTCAGTCTTTTCGAGGGCCCTCGGGGCCTGGGAGGCTCTGACAGGCTGCCTAAAATAGTGCCAGCCCTGAGCGGAGAGGGGCGGGCGGTGTGCTATGTGTGGGCACGTGGGGGGGTGGGGGGGGTCGGCCAGTCGGGCTGTCGGAAGGGTCAGTCTTTTGAGGGACCTCTCGGGGGCCTGTGGGAGGCATGACCAGAGCTTACGTAAAATCATGTGCCCAGCGCAAGCGAAAAAGAGGCGGGCGGTGTGCTATAACCTTGGGCCCGTGGGGTGGGAGGGTTCAGCCGGTCGGGCTGTCAGAAGGGTCAGTCTTTCGAGGCCTCAGCTGTGGAGGCAGCCCCGGCCCTAAAATAGTGCTTGGCCCTGGCGTGAGGCAGCAGGCGGGCGGTGTACTATAGCGTTGGGCCCGTGGGGGTGGGGGTGGGTTCATCACTCGGGGTGTCGGAAGGGTCCAGTCTTTCGAGGGGCCCTCGGGAGCCTGTGGGAGGCGGACAGGCAGCTAAAATAAGGCCTGTGGCCAGGTGAAGAAAGGCGAGGCGGTGTACTATAGCCTTGGGCCCGTGGGGTTGGGAGGGTTCATCAGTCGGGCTGTCGGAAGGGGTCAGTCATTTCAGGGGCCCTCGGGGCCTGTGGGAGGCCGGACAGAGCTTGTCTAAAATAGTGCTTGGCCCAGTGGCGCAAGTCATGAAAGAGGCGGTGTGCTGTATGGGCCCTTGGGGGGTGAGGAGGCTTGACCGGTCAGCTGTCGAAAGGGTCTATCTTCGAGGGCCCTCGAGACTGTGGGAGGCTGCGGCTAGACCCTAAAATAGTGCTTCTTGCCCAGTAGCGCAGGTAGCGAGAAGGCGGGCGGTGTGCAATAGCCTTGGGCCCGTGGGGGTGAGGAGGGGGCTTGATCGGGCTGTCTAAAGGGTCAGTCTTTTGAGAGCCCTCGGGGAAATGGGAGGCGGAGGAGCTTGCCAAAGTAGTGCTTCAGCCCAGCTAGTAGCTGAAGAGGCGGGCGGTGTGCTATGTGGGCCCGTGGGGGGTGGGAGGGTTCGGCCGGTCGGGCTGTCGGAAGGGTCCAGTCTTTTGAGGCCCTCGGAGCTGTGGGAGGCAGCGGCAGAGGCTGCGTAAAATAGTGCCTCTGGTGCATGTGAAAGCAGGCGGGGCATGTGCCTTGGGCCGTGGGGGTGGGGATGGGGGTTCCGTCAGGCTGTCGGAAGGGTCAGTCTTGAGGCCCTCAGGAGACCTGTGGGAGGCAGAGGCCCTAAAATAGTGCCTGGCCCAGGAGGCCTTGTGTGGAGGCGGGCGGTGCTATGCCTTGGGCCCGTGGGGGTGGGAGGGTTATGCAGTCGGGCTGTCGTAAAGGGTCAGTCTTTCGAGGCAGTGGGCTATGCCTGGTCAGCGGGGTTGGGAGGGGTTTGAGGGGCTTTGGTCGTCGAAATGGGTCAGTCTTTTCGAGGGTCCTCGTGTGCAGGTGGGAGGCTAGTCAGGCACGCCCTAAAAATGGCAAACCATACCAGCGCAGCGTGTGAAATAGTCACCGAGGCTATGTGCTGGTCCGAGGGGTTGGGAGGGGTTTGGGCTCTGTTAGAAATGGGTCAGTCTTTCGAGGGTCCTCGTGTGGCCCGTGGGAGGCTGGGTCGAGCCACTAAAATGGCAAGACATGCCAGTGGCTAGCGTGAAATAGTCATGGGCGGTGGGAGCTGGTCCGTGGGGGGTTGGGGAAGGGGTTCGGGGCTCTGGTCGTCAGGAAATGGGTCAGTCTTCTCGAGGTCCTCGTGTGTGGGAGGCTGATCAGGAGGCTCCCCAAAATGGCAAGAAATACTTGACCAGTGAAATAGTCATAGTGGTGGGCTATAGCCTTTAGTCAGAGGGTTGGGGAGGGGTTTGGTGCTCAGTCGTCAAGAAATGGGTCAGTCTTCGGGTCCTCATGTACCCAGTGGGAGGATGATTGACTGCCTAAAATGGAACATACCAAGCGGCCAGCGTGTGAAATAGTCACCAGGCGGAGGCTATAGCCTTGGTCCATGGGGGTTGGGAGGGTTTCGGGGCCTGGTCGTTAGAAATGGGTCAGTCTTTCGAGAGTCCTCGTGTGGTGGGAGGCTACGGTCAGGCACTGAAATGTAACATGCAGTGGCCAGCGTGAAAAAATCATGGGGACGGTGGGCTATAATAACCCGGTCCATGAGGGTTTGAGGCTCAGTGGTCAGTCGGTCTGAGTCTTTCGAGAGTCCTCGTGTGGCAGTGTGAGGCTCTGGTCAGGAAGCTGCCTAAAATGGAGACATGCCAGTGGCCTTGTGCGTGAAATAATCATGAGGCAGGTTGGCTATAGCCTGGTCAGAGGGTTAGGGAGGGTTTGGGGTTGGTCGTCAGAAATGGGTCAGTCTTTGAGGGTCCTCGGTGTACCCAGTGGGAGGCTCTGTCGAGCCAAAAATGAATACCTGGCGCAGCGTGTGAAATAATCACCAAGGGCGGTGGGCTATAACTGGTCCTCGGGGTTTGAGGCTCAGTGGTCGGAAATGGGTCTGTATTTTGAGGGTCCTCGTGTGGCGGTGGGAGGCTGAGTCGAAGCCCAATAGCAAGACATCCCAGTGGCCTTGTGCGTGAAATAGTCACCGGTGGGCTATGTGCAGTCATGAGGGTTGGGAGGGGTTGGGGCTCAGTCGTCGGAAATGGGTCAGTATTTTCGAGGGTCCTCGTGTGGCAGTGGGAGGCTACGGTCAAGCACCTAACATCCCAAGACATGCGCGTGAAATAGTCACGAGGCAGTGGGCTGCTGGTCCCGGGGGTTGGGGGAGGTTTGGGCTCTGGCGTCAGAAATGGGTCAGTCTTTTCGAGGGTCCTCGTGTGTGATGGGAGGCTCTGGTCAGGCCTGCCCAAAATGGCAAGAAATACCATGGCCTGAAATACCGGGCTGGCTATAGCCTGGTCCGAGGGGTTGGGAGGGTTCAGGGGTTCTTGTCGTTGGAAATGGGTACAGTCTTTTTGGGGGTCCTCGTTTTCCCAGTGGGAGGCGCAGTCGAGCACCTAAAATGTGACATGCCATGCATAGCGTGAAATAATCAGGTGGCTGGTGGGCTCTAGCCTTTGGCCCGCGGGGGTTGGGTAGGGGGGTTCGGTGACTTTGGGCATCGGAAATGGGTCAAGTGTTTTCAAGGGGCCTTGTGTGCCCAGTGGGAGGCTACGGTCAAGGCCATAAAAAATGGCAAGAAATGCCTAGTGACCTGAGAAATAGTCCTCGGTCGGTGGGCAATGGCCTTTGGCCCAGGGGGTTGGGAGGGGTTACAGTGCTCTGGACGTCGGAAATGTGTCCAGTATTTTCGAGGGACCTCAGGTACCCAGTGGAAGGCTACGGTTAGAGGCCCGTCCAAAAATTGCAAGAAATACCAATGGCGCAGTCATAAAATAGTCATGCCAGGCCGGTGGGCAATAAGCCTTTGTCCAGGGGTTGGGAGGGGTTACAGGGCTCTGGGCGTCGAAAATGGGTCAGTCTTTTCAAGGGCCTCGGGTGCCAGTGGGAGGCTCTGTCGAGGCCCATCAATGGGAAGACATACCTAGCAGTGCAGTCATAAAATAGTCAGCCAAGGCGGTGGGCAATAGCCTTTGGCCCGCGGGGGTTGGGGAGGGGGGTTCGGGGGCTCTGGTCGTCGAAAATGGGTCCAGTCTTTTTGAGGGGCCTCGTGTGCCCAGTGGGAGGCTACTGTCAGGCCATCCTAAAATTGAAATGCAGTGACACAGCCCATAAAATAATCGTCAGGCAGGTGGGATTTGCTGGCCCAGAGGGTTGGGAAGGGGTTACAGGGCTTTTGGCGTCGGAAATGGGTCCAGTCATTTTGAGGGGCCTCGGGCACCCAGTGGGAGCCTACGGTCAGAGGCCCCTCCCAAAATGGCAAGAAATACCAGTGTGTGTGATCATAATCAGCCAAGGCGGTGGGCTAAAGCCTTTCGCCTGCGGGGGTTGGGGAGGGGCGGTCGGGGGTTCTGGGCGTCGAAAATGGGTCCAGTCTTTTTGAGGGCCTCTTGTGCCCAGTGGGAGGCTACGGTCAGAGGACTGCACAAAAATGGCAAGAAATGCCAGGCCTGTGATCTGTGAAATAATCATGGGGCCGGTGGACTATAGCGTCTGTTCCTCAGGGGTTGGGGAGGGGGGTTTGGGGGCTTTGGGTGTCAAAAATGGGTCCAGTCTTTTCGAGGGGCCTCATGTGCCTAGTAGAAGGCTACGGTCAGAGGCCTGCCCTAAAATGGCAAGAAATGCCAATGACCAGTGACGTCTGAGAAATAGTCATGAGGCCGGTGGACTATAGCGTCTGTTCCTCAGGGGTTGGGGAGGGGGGTTCGGGGGCTATGGACCTCAGAAATTGGTCCTGTCTTTTTAAGGGGCCTCGTGTGCCCAGTGGGAGGCTACGGTCAGAGGCCTGCCCTAAAATGGCAAGAAATACCAGTGTGTGATCTGTGAAATAGTCATGGCTGGTGGGCTATGTGCTGGCCCGGGGGTTCGGGGCTCTGGGCGTCGAAATGGGACCATTCTTTTGAGGGCCTCATGTGCCAGTGGGAGGCTCTGATTAGAACTTGCCCTAAAATGGCAAGAAATGCCAGTGACGTCTTGAAATAATCATGGGGCGGTGGACTATAGCGTCTATTCCTCAGGGTTGGGGAGGGGGGTTCGGGGGCTGGGTCCTGACTTATTGAGTGGCCTCGTGCGCTCTATGGGAGGCTACTGTCAGAGGGCCCAGCCTAAAATGGCGGAAATGTAATGGCATGTGAAATAGTCGCGTGGCGGGTGGGCTTTAGCCTTTGGCCCGCGGGGGTTGGGGACGGGGGTTCGGTGACTCTGGGCATGGGAAATGGGTCAAGTTTTTTCAAGGGGCCTGCTGTGCCGAGTGGGAGGCTACGGTCAGTCCAGCCTAAAATGGCAAGAAATGCCAGGCACAGCTCGAAATAGCCCTCGAGGCCGGTGGGCAATAACCTTTGGCCCGCGGGGGTTGGGGAGGGGGGTTCTGGGGCTCTGGTCATCGGAAATGGGTACAATATTTTCAAGGGGCCTCGTGTGTCCAATGGGAGGCTACGGTCAGAGGCCCGTCCGAAAATGGCAAGAAATACCAATGGATCAGTCGCAAAATAGTCGCCGAGGCCGGTGGGCTATAGCCTTTGGTCCGCGGGGGTTGGGGAGGGGGGTTCGGGCCCTCCGGGCATCGGAAATGGGTACAGTCTTTTCGAGGGGCCTCGTGTGTCCAGTGGGAAGCTACGTTCAGAGGCCCGCCTAAAATGGCAAGAAAAGCCCAGCGGCACAGCACGCGAAATAGTCCCCGAGGTCGGTGGGCAATAGCCTTTGGCCCTCGGGGGTTGGGGAAGGGGGTTTTGGGGCTCTGGGCGTCGGAAATGGGTCCAGTATTTTCGAGGGGCCTCGTGTGCCCAATGGGAGGCTGATCAGGAGGCCGTCTAAATTAGCCAGAAATACCAGTGTGATCATAAAATAGTCAGCCGAGGCGGTGGGCTATAGCTGGTCCATGAGGGTTGGGGAGGGTTGGGGCCTCAGACATCGGAAATGGGTACAGTCTTTTCGAGGGGCCTCGTGTGTCCAGTGGGAAGCTTCGGTCAGAGGCCCGCTTAAAATGGCAAGAAAAGCCCAGTGACACTGACCTGTGAAATAGTCCCCGAGGTCGGTGGGCAATAGCCTTTGGCCCTCGGGGGTTGGGGAAGGGGGTTTTGGGGCTCTGGGCGTCGGAAATGGGTCCAGTCTTTTCGAGGGGCCTCGTGTGCCCAATGGGAGGCTACGGTCAAAGGCCCGTCCTAAATTGGCCAGAAATACCAGTAGCAGTCATGAAATAATCATGGAGGCAGTGGGCTATAGCCTTTGGTCCGCGGGGGTTGGGGAGGGGGGTTCGGGGCCTCCAGGCATCGGAAATGGGTACAGTCTTTTCTAGGGGCCTCGTGTGTCCAGTGGGAAGCTACGGTCAGAGGCCCGCCTAAAATGGCAAGAAAAGCCCAGTGACACCTTGAAATAGTCCCAGGTCGGTGGGCAATAACAGCCCTCGGGGTTGGGAAGGGTTTTGGGGCTCTGGGCGTCGGAAATGGGTCCAGTCTTTTCGAGGGGCCTTGTGTGACCAATGGGAGGCTACGGTCAGAGGCCCGTCCTAAATTGGCCAGAATTACCAGTGTGAGTCATAAAATAGTCGCCGTGGCCGGTGGGCTTGAGCCTTTGGGCCGGGGGGGTGGGGGGGGGGGGTGGGGGCCCTCCGGGCATCGGAAATGGGTACAGTCTTTTCGAGGGGCCTCGTGTGTCCAGTGGGAAGCTACGGTCAGAGGCCCGCCTAAAATGGCAAGAAAAGCCCAGCGGCACAGCACGCGAAATAGTCCCCGAGGTCGGTGGGCAATAGCCTTTGGCCCTCGGGGGTTGGGGAAGGGGGTTTTGGGGCTCTGGGCGTCGGAAATGGGTCCAGTATTTTCGAGGGGCCTCGTGTGCCCAATGGGAGGTCTGATCAGAGGCCCGTCTAAATGGCAAGAAATACCAGTGACGCGTGATCATAAAATAGTCGCCGAGGCGGTGGGCCATAGCCTGGTCCAGCGGGGTTGGGGGGTTCGGGGCCTCTGGGCATGAAATGGGTCTGAGTCTTTTCGAGGGCCTCGTGTGTCAGTGGGAAGCTACGGTCAGAGGCCCGCCTAAAATGGCAAGAAAAGCCAGTGACTGACAGAAATAGTCGCCGAGGTCGGTGGGCAATAGCCTTTGGCCCTCGGGGGTTGGGGAAGGGGGTTTTGGGGCTCTGGGCGTCGGAAATGGGTCCAGTCTTTTCGAGGGGCCTCGTGTGCCCAATGGGAGGCTACGGTCAAAGGCCCGTCCTAAATTGGCCAGAAATACCCAGCGGCGCAGTGCGCAAAATAGTCGCCGAGGCCGGTGGGCTATAGCCTTTGGTCCGCGGGGGTTGGGGAGGGGGGTTCGGGGCCTCCGGGCATCGGAAATGGGTACAGTCTTTTCTAGGGGCCTCGTGTGTCCAGTGGGAAGCTACGGTCAGAGGCCCGCCTAAAATGGCAAGAAAAGCCCAGCGGCACAGCACGCGAAATAGTCCCCGAGGTCGGTGGGCAATAGCCTTTGGCCCTCGGGGGTTGGGGAAGGGGGTTTTGGGGCTCTGGGCGTCGGAAATGGGTCCAGTCTTTTCGAGGGGCCTCGTGTGCCCAATGGGAGGCTACGGTCAAAGGCCCGTCCTAAATTGGCCAGAAATACCCAGTGATCATGAAATAGTCGCCGAGGCCGGTGGGATAAAGCCTTTGGCCCGCGGGGGTTGGGGAGGGGCGTTCGGGGGTTCTGGGCGTCAAAAATGGGCCCAGTCTTTTTGAGGGGTCTCTTGTGCCCAGTGGGAGGCTACGGTCAGAGGCCTGCCCTAAAATGGAAAGAAATACCAGCCAGTGGCGGTCTTGTGAAATAGTCGCCGAGGCGGTGGGCTAAAACCTGAGGGGTTCGGGGCTCTGGGCGTCGAAAATGGTTCTAGTCTTTTCGAGGGGCCTCGGGCACCCAGTGGGAGCTCTGGTCAGAGGGCGATCAAAAATGGCAAGAAATACCCAGTGGCATCATAAAATAGTCGCCGAGGCCAGTGGGCTATAGCCTTTGGTCCGCGGGGGTTGGGGAGGGGGGTTCGGGGGTTCTGTGCATCGGAAATGGGTACAGTCTTTTTGAGGGGCCTCTTGTGTCCAGTGGGAGGCTACGGTCAGAGGCCCACCCTAAAATGGCGAGAAAAACCAGTGACACGACCTGTGAAATAGTCCCAGGGCGGTGGGCAATAGCCTGTCCAGCGGGGTTGGGGAGGGTTCTGAGGGCTCAGGCGTCGGAAATGGGTCAGTCTTTTGAGGGCCTCGGGCGCAGTGGGAACCGGTCAGAGGCCGTCCCAAAATGACAAGAAATACCATGCGCAGTGATCATAAAATAGTCGCCGAGGCCGGTGGGCTATAGCCTTTGGTCCACGGGGGTTGGGGAGGGGGGTTCGGGGCCTCCTGGCATCGGAAATGGGTACAGTCTTTTCGAGGGGCCTCGTGTGTCCAGTGGGAAGCTACGGTCAGAGGCCCGCCTAAAATGGCAAGAAAAGCCCAGCGGGACAGCACGCGAAATAGTCACCGAGGCCAGAGGACTATAGTGTTTGTTCCGCGGAGGTTCGGGAGGGAGGTTCGGGGTTCTGGGCATCGAAAATGGGTCCAGTCTTTTTGAGGGGCCTCTTGTGCCCAGTGGGAGGCTACGGTCAGAGGCCTGCCCTAAAATGGCAAGAAATGCCCAGCGGCGCAGTGCGCGAAATACTCTACGAGCCGGTGGGCTATAGCTTTTGGCCCGCGGGGGTTCGGGAGGGGGTTCGGGGGCTCTGGGCGTCGAAAATGGGTCTAGTCTTTTCGAGGGGCCTCGTGTGCCAAGTGTGAGGCTACAGTCAGAGGCCTGCCCTAAAATGGCAAGAAATGCCCGGCGGCACAGTGCGTGAAATAGTCGCCGACGCCGGTGGGCTATAGGCTTTGGCCCGCGGGGGTTGGGGAGGGGGGTTCGGGGGCTCTGGGAATCGAAAATGGGCCAGTTTTTTTAAGGGCCTCGTGTGCCCAGTGGGAGGCTACGGTCAGAGGCCCGCCCTAAAATGACAAGAAATGCCCAGCGGTGCAGAGCGCGAAATAGTCTCTGAGGCCAGTGGACTATAGCGTTTGTTCCGCGGGAGTTCGGGAGGGAGGTTCGGGGTTCTGGGCATCGAAAATGGGGCCAGTCTTTTTGAGGGGACTCTTGTGCCCAGTGGGAGGCTACGGTCAGAGGCCTGCCCTAAAATGGCAAGAGATGCCCAGCGGCGCTGTGCGCGAAATACTCTCCGGCCGGTGGGCTATAGCTTTTGGCCCGCGGGGGTTCGGGCGGGGGTTCGGGGGCTCTGGGCGTCGAAAATGGGTCTAGTCTTTTTGAGGGGCCTCGTGTGCCAAGTGGGAGGCTACAGTCAGAGGCCTGCCCTAAAATGGCAAGAAATGCCCGTGACACAGTCGTGAAATAAGTCGCCCGGCCTTGTGGGCTATAGGCTTTGGCCCATGAGGGGTTAGGGAGGGGTTCAGGGCTCTGGGAATCGAAAAATGGGCCAGTTTTTAAGGGCCTCGTGTGCCCGGTGGGAGGCTGATCAGAGCCCGCCAAAATGACAAGAAATGCCAATGATGCGAAGGCCTTGAAATAGTCTCCGAGGCCAGTGGACTATAGCGTTTGTTCCGCGGGGGTTCGGGAGGGAGGTTCGGGGTTCTGGGCATCGAAAATGGGTCCAGTCTTTTTAAGGGTCCTCTTGTGCCCAGTGGGAGCCTACGGTCAGAGGCCTGCCCTAAAATGGCAAGAAATGCCCAGCGGCGCAGTGCACGAAATAGTCGCCGAGGCCGGTGGGCTATAGCCTTTGGCCCGCGGGGGTTCGAGAGGGGGTTCGGGGGCTCTGGGCTTCGAAAGTGGGTCTAGTCTTTTCGAGGGGCCTCGTGTGCAGAGTGAGGCTATGGTCAGAGGCCTTCCCTAAAATGGCAAGAAATGCCCGGCGGCGCAGTGCACAAAATAGGCGACGAGGCTGGTGGGCTATAGCCTTTTGCCCGCGAGGGTTGGGGAGGGGGGTTCGGGGGCTCTGGGCGTCGAAAATGGGCCAGTTTTTTTAAGGGCCTCGTGTGCCCAGTGGGAGGCTACGGTCAGAGGCCCGCCATAAAATGACAAGAAATGCCAGTAGTGAGCCTTGAAATAGTCTCGAGGGCCGGTGGACTATAGCGTTTGTTCAGGGGTTGGGAGGAGGTTCGAGGTTACAGGCATGAAAATGGGTCCAGTCTTTTGAGGGCCTCTTGTGCCCAGTGGGAGGCTGACGGTCGAGGCACTGCCCTAAAATGGCAAGAAATGCCATGGCCTTGATCTGTGAAATACTCTGAGCAGTGGGCTATAGCTTTTGGCCCGCGGGGGTTCGGGAGGGGGTTCGGGGGCTCTGGGTGTCGAAAATGGGTCCAGTTTTTTTGACGGGCCTCTTGTGCCCAGTGGGTGGCTACTGGTGGAGGCACATACTAAAATAGAAAATGCCCAAAGCGCAGTCTGTGAAATAATCAGCCAGGGCAGTGGGCCATAGCCTTTGGCCCGCGGGGGTTAGGGAGGGGGGTTCGGGGGCTCTGGGAATCGAAAATGGGTCCAGTTTTTTTAAGGGCCTCGTGTGCCCAGTGGGAGGCTACGGTCAGAGGCCCGCCCTAAAATGACAAGAAATGCCCAGCGGCGCAGAGCGCGAAATAGTCTCCGAGGCCAGTGGACTATAGCGTTTGTTCCTCTGCGGTTCGGGGGTCTGGGCGTCGAAAATTGGTCTAGTCCTTTCGAGGGGCCTCGTGTGCCTAGTGGGAGGCTACGGTCAGAGGCCTGCCCTAAAATGGCAAGAAATTCCCAGCGGTCTGTGAAATAGTCATGGGGTGGTGGGCTATAGTGGCCCAGGGGTTCGGGAGGGGGTTCGGGGGCTCTGGGAATCGAAAATGGGTCCAATTTTTTTAAGGGCCTCGTGTGCCCAGTGGGAGGCTATGGTCAGAGGCCTGCCCTAAAATTGCAAGAAATGCAGCAGTGAGCCTTGAAATAGTCTCAAGACGGTGGACTATAAGCGTTTGTTCAGCGGGGTTGAAGTCAGGCGTCGAACATTGGTCATCGGAGTGGGCAGTCTTTTCGAGGGTCCTCGTGTGCTTGATGGGAGGCTCTGGTCAGGCACAGTCTAAAATGGTAAAATGCCAATGACCACAGTAGTGAAATAATCGCGAGGCCGGTGGGCTATAGCCTTTGGTCCGCGGGGGTTGGGGAGGGTGGTTCGGGGGCTCTGGGCATCGGAAATGGGTACAGTCTTTTCGAAGGGCCTCGTGTGCCCAGTGGTAGGCTACGGTCAGGGGCTCGCCCTAAAATGACAAGAAATGCCCAGCGGCGCAGCGCGCAAAATATTCGCCGAGGCCGGTGGGCTATAGCCTTTGGTCCGCGGGGGTTCGGGAGGAGGTTCGGGGGTTCTGGGCATCAGAAATGGGTACCGTCTTTTCGAGGGGCCTCGTGTGCCCCGTTGTAGGCTACGGTCAGAGTCCTGGCCTAAAATGGTAAGAAATGCCCAGCCTTGTGTGAAATAGTTCTTAGGGCCGGGGGGGATTAGCCTTTGGCCCGGGGGGGTGGGGGGGGGTTCGGGGGCTCTGGACGTCGGAAATGGGTCCAGTCCGGTCGAGGACCTCGTACACCTAGTGGGAGGCTATGGTCAGGCACTGCCTAAAATGACAAGAAATGCCAATGGCCAGCCTTGAAAATAGTCACAGAAATGGGCTGCTGACCTTTGGTCCGCGGCTGTTGGGAAGGGGGGTTCGGGGCCTCTGGTCGTCGGAAATGTGTAGAGTAGTATGGAGGGTCCTCGTGAGCCCAGTGGGGGCCTACGGTCCGAGGCCTGCCCAAAATGGCAAGAAATGCCAGTGGCAGATCACGAGAAATATTATGAGCCGGTGGGCTCTGACCATGGTCACAGGGGTTGGGGAGGGGGGTTCGGTGAATCTAGACGTCTGAAATGGGTCCAGTCTTCTAGAGGGGGCCTTGTGTGCTCAGTGGGAACCTATGGTCAGAGGCCTACCCTAAAAAGGCAAGAAATGCCCAGCACAGTAGTGAAATAGTCTCAAGGCCAGGTGGGCTATAGCACTGTGGTCACAGGGGTTGGGGAGGGGTTCGGGGCTCACAGGCGTGGAAATGGGTCAGTCTTTTCAGGTGGCCTCGTGTACCCAGTGGGAGGCTACGGTGAGGCCTTCTAAAATGGCAAGAAATGCCTTGTGACACAGTCTTGTGAAATAGTCTCAGGGCGGTGGGCTATAGCCCATTGCCCGTAGGGCTAGGGGAGGTGGGTTCGGGGGCTCACAGTCGTGGAAATGGGACCAGTCTTTTGAGAGGGCCTCGTGTGCTCAGATTGGGAACCCTCTGGTCTGAAGGCTGCTAAAAAGGCAAGAAATGCCCTTGTGTAGCATGTGAAATAGTTCTGATCTTTGGGCTATAGCCACAAAGGCAAAAGCCCAGTGACACAGTATGAAATAGTCATGAGCCCGGTGAGCTATAGCCTGTGGTCTGCGGGGGTTAGGGAGGGGGGTTCGGGGGCTCTGGGCATTGGAAATGGCTCCAGTCATTTTGAGGGGCCGCGGGTGCTCAGTGGGAACCTACGGTCAGAGGCACACTAAAGTAGGAAATGCCTGTGAGCGTGTAATAGTCTCAGAGGCGGTGGGCTATAGCCCGATGGTCAGCGGGGTTGGGAGGGGGTTCGGCGCTGGGCATCGGAAATGGGACCCGGTCTTTTGAGGGGCCTCATGTGCTCGGATGGGAACCTCTGATTGAGAACCACACTAAAAAGCCAGAAATGCCCAGCACAGTATGTGAAATAATCCGGTGAGCTATAACTTTGTGGTCCATGAGGGTTGGGAGGATTCGAGGGCTCATGCATTGGAAATGGGTCCAGTCATTTTGAGGGGCCTCGTGTGCTCAGTGGGAACCTACGGTCGAGGCACTAAAAGCCAGAAATGGCCCCGTGTGAAATGGTCTGAGGCCAGGCTATAGCCTTTGGTCCATGAGGTTAGGGAGGGGTTGAGGCTCTGGTCGTCGAAAATGGGACCAGTCTTTTTGAGCGGCCTCGTGTGCTCAGTGGGAACCTCCGGTCAGCACTGCCTAAAAGGCAAGCCCATGTGAACATTGTGAAATAGTCGTTGAGCCCGGTGAGCTATAGCCTGTGGTCCGCGGGGGTTGGGGAGGGGGGTTCGGGGGCTCTGGGCATTGGAAATGGCTCCAGTCATTTTGAGGGGCCTCGTGTGCTCAATGGGAACCTACGGTCAGAGGCCTGCCCTAAAAAGGCAAGAAATGTCCCTCGGCGGGGCCTTGAAATAGTCTCAGGGCCGGTGGGCTATAGCTGGTCATGAGGGTTGGGTAGGGGTTCGAGGGCTCACAGGCGTCGGAAATGGGTACAGTCTTCTCAAGGTTTCCTCTGTGCCTACTGGGAGGCTATGGTCGAGGCACATGCCCTAAAAGGCAAAGAAATGTCCCTGGTAGCGAAATAGTCTCAAAGCCCGGTGGGCTATAGCCTTGGTCCGGGGGGGTTGGGTTGGGGGTTCGGGGGCTCTGGCCTTTGGAAATGGGTACAGTCCTTTCGAGGGTCCTCGTGTGCCCAGTGGGAGGCTACGGCCAGAAGCCTGCCCAAAATAACAGAAATGCCAATGGCAGCGCGTGAAGTGTCATGAGGCAGTGGGCTATAGCCTTTGGTCCATGAGGGTTGGGAGGCGTTCGGGGTTACAGGCGTCGGAAATGGGTACAGTCTTTTCGAGGGTCCTCGTGTGCCTTGATGGGAGGCTACGGTCAGGCACATGCCTAAAGGGCAAGAAATGCCAATGATGCAGCAGCGTGAAATAATCGCCGAGGCCCGGGCTATAATATGCTGGTCCATGAGGGGTTTGAGGGGGGGTTGGCGGATCTGGGGAAATGGGTACAGTCATTTCGAGGGTCCTCGTGTGCCCAGTGGGAGGCTACTGAGTCGAGCCTGCCCTAAAATGTGCAAGAAATGCCAGTGGCGCAGCGTGAAATAATCGCCGATCTTGGTGAACTATAATGCTGGTCCGTGGGGGTTAGGGTGGGGGGATCGGGGGCTCTGACCGTCGGAAATGGGTACAGTCTTCTCAAGGGTTCTCGTGTGCCTAGTGGGAGGCTACGGTCAGAGGCCTGCCCTAAAATGGCAAGAAATGCCCAGTCGAAATAATCATGGGCCGGTGGGCTAGAGCGTCTGTTCCACGGTGGTTCGGGAGGGGGGTTTGGGGACTCATGCCATCGGAAATGGGACTAGTCTTTTTGAGTAGCCGCGCGTGCTCAGTGGGAGCGTCCGGTCGGAGGCCTGCCCGATAAAGGCCAAAAATGTCCACAATGAGGCCTTGAGAAATAGTCTCAAAGCCGGTGGGCTATAGCCTTTAGTCCATGAGGGTTGGGTTGGGGTTCGAGGGCTCTGGCCGTTGGAAATGGAGTCTGATCTTTTCGAGGGTCCTCGTTTGATGGGAGGCTGCGGTCGAGGCACTGGCCTAAAATGGCAAGAAATGCCAGTAATGGCCAGAGCGTTAAATAGTCATGAGGCGTGTGCTATATAGTCCCAGCGGGTTTGGGGAGGGGGTTTCGGGGGTTCTGGGCATCGAAAATGGGTACAGTCTTTTCGAGGGTCCTCGTGTGCCCATTGGGAGGCTACGGTCAGAAGCCTGCAGTAAAATGGCATGTAATGCCCAGCGTCGTAGCGCGTGAAATAGTCGCCGAGACCGGTAGGCTATAGTCTTTAGTCCGCGGGGGTTGATGCGGGGGGTCCGGGGGCTCTGGGTGTCGGAAATGGGTACAGTCTTTTCGAGGGTCCTCGTGTGCCCAGTGGGAGGCTACGGTCAGAACACCTGCCCTAAAATGGCACAGAAATGCCAATGGCGCAGTGCTGCAGAAATAGTCACAGGGCGGTGGGCTATAACTGGTCCCGAGGGTTAGGGTGGGGGTTCGGGGCTCTGGTCGTGAGGAAATAGACAGATCTTTCCACGGTCCTCGTGTGTGCGAGTGGGAGGCTACGATCGAAGCACATGCCACAAATGTGAAATGCCAGTGATTGCATCGCGTCAAATAGTCGCCGGGGCCGGTGGGCTATAGCGTCTGTTCCACGGGGGTTCGGGAGGGGCGTTTGGGGACTTTGGCCCTCGGAAATGGGTTTAGTCTTTTTGAGTAGCCTCGCGTGCTCAGTGGGAGCCTACGGTCTGAGGCCTGCCCTAAAAAGGCAAGAAATGTCCCACGGCGCAGCGTGCGAAAGAGTCTCCGAGCCCGGTGGGCTATAGCCTTTGGTCCGCGGGGGTTGGGTTGGGGGTTCGGGGCTCTGGCCGTTGGAAATGGGTACAGTCTTTTCGAGAGTCCTCGTGTGCCCAGTGGGAGGCTAAGGTCAGAATCCTGCCCTAAGATGGCACGAAATGCCCAGCGGAGCAGTGCACGAAATAGTCACCGGGGCCGGTGGGGTATAGCCTTTGGTCCGCGAGGGTTAGGGTGGGGGGTTCGGGGGCTCTGGGCGTCGGAAATGGGTACAGTCTTTTCAAGGGTTCTCGTGTGCCCAGTGGGAGGCTACGGTCAGAGGCCTGCCCTAAAATGGCAAGAAATGCCAATGTGACAGTGCAGAAATAGTCATGGGGCGGTGGGCTATAAGCGTCTGTTTCCACAGGGGTTCGGGAGGGGTTTGGGGACTCTGGCCATCGGAAATGGGTCTAGCCTTTTGAGTAGCCTCGCGTGCTCGGTGGGAACCCTCTGATGCGAGGCACATACTAAAAAGGCAAGAAAAGTCCACGGTGGAGGCGTGCGAAAGAGTCTCAGGCCCGGTGGGCTATAGCCTAATCCATGAGGGGTTGATGAGGGGTTCGGGGGCTCAGGCGTCGGAAATGGGTCTGATCTTTTCGAGGGTCCTCGTGTGCCCTTGATGGGAGGCTACTGATCAGAAGCCTGGCCAAAATGTGAAATGACTAGCGCAGCCCGTGAAATAATCATGGCGAGGCGGTGGGCTATAGTAGTCCATGAGGGGTTAGGGAGGGTTAGGGGTTACAGTCGTCGGAAATGGAGTACAGTCTTTTCAGGCGTCCTCGTGTGCCCGATGGGAGGCTACGGTCAGGAGGCCTGCCCTAAAATGGCAAGAAATGCCTAAGCCAGCGCGTGAAATAGTGGCCGAGGCGGTCTGATCTCTTGCTGGTCCTTGAGGTTGGGGAGGGGTTCGGGGGCTCGGTCGTCGGAAATGGGTTCAGATCTTTCAAGGGTCCTCGCGTGCCCGGTGGGAGGCTCTGTCAGGCACCTTAAAATGGCAAGAAATACCTAGCGGCGCAGCGCGTGAAATAGTCCCCGAGGCCGGTGGGCTATAGCCTTTAGTCCGCGGGGGTTGGGGAGGGGCGTTCGGGGGCTCTGGGCGTCGGAAATGGGTACAGTCTTTTCGCGGGTCCTCGTGTGCCCAGTGGGAGGCTACGGTCAGAAGCCTGGCCAAAAATGGCAAGAAATGACTAGCAGCGCAGCCCGTGAAATAGTCGCCGAGGCCGGTGGGCTATAGCCCTTGGTCCGCGGCGGTTGGGGAGGGGGGTTCGGGGGCTCTGGTCGTCGGAAATGGGTACAGTCTTTTCGAGGGTCCTCGTGTGCCCAGTGGGAGGATACGGTCAGAAGCCTGCCCTAAAATGGCAAGAAATGCCCAGCGGCGCAGTGCACGAAATAGTTGCCGGGGCCGGTGGGCCTATAGCGTCTGTTGCACGGGGGTTCGGGAGGCGGGTTTGGGGACTCTGGCAATCGGAAATGGGTCTAGTCTTTTTGAGTAGCCTCGCGTGCTCAGTGGGAGCCTACGGTCAGAGGCCTGCCCTAAAATGGCAAGAAATGCCCAGCGGCGCAGCGCGTGAAATAGTCTCCGAGGCCGGTGGGCTATAGCCTTTGGTCCGCGGGGGTTGTGGAGGGGGGTTCGGGGGCTCTGGTTGTCGGAAATGGGTAAAGTCTTTTCAAGGGTCCTCGTGTGGCCAGTGGGAGGCTACGGTTAGAGGTCTGCCCTAAAATGGCAAGAAATACCCAGCGGCGCAGCGCGTGAAATAGTCGCCGAGGCCGGTGGGCTATAGCCCTTGGTCCGCGGGGGTTGGGGAGGGGGGTTAGGGGGTTCTGGTCGTCGGAAATGGGTACAGTCTTTTCGAGGGTCCTCGTGTGCCCAGTGGGAGGCTACGGTCAGAGGCCTGCCCTAAAATGGCAAGAAATGCCTAGCGGCGCAGCGCGTGAAATAGTGGCCGAGGCCGGTGTGATATAGCCTTTGGTCCGCGGGGGTTGGGGAGGGGGGTTCGGGGGCTCTGGTCGTCGGAAATGGGTTCAGTCTTTCAAGGGTCCTCGCGTGCCCAGTGGGAGGCTACGGTCAGAGGCCTGCCTTAAAATGGCAAGAAATACCTAGCGGCGCAGCGCGTGAAATAGTCCCCGAGGCCGGTGGGCTATAGCCTTTAGTCCGCGGGGGTTGATGAGGGGGTTTCGGGGGCTCTGGGCGTCGGAAATGGGTACAGTCTTTTCGCGGGTCCTCGTGTGCCCAGTGGGAGGCTACGGTCAGAAGCCTGGCCAAAAATGGCAAGAAATGACTAGCAGCGCAGCCCGTGAAATAGTCATGGGGCGGTGGGCTATATGGTCCCATGGACGGTTGGGGAGGGGTTCGGGGGTTCTGGTCGTCGGAAATGGGTACAGTCTTTTCGAGGGTCCTCGTGTGCGCAGTGGGAGGATCTGATCAAGCCTGCCTAAAATGGCAAGAAATGCCAGTGCAGATGCAGAAATAGTTCTTGGGGCGGTCGATCGCGTCTGTTGCAGGGTTCGGGAGGGGGGTTTGGGGACTCTGGCCATCGGAAATGGGTCTAGTCTTTTTGAGTAGCCTCGCGTGCTCAGTGGGAGCCTACGGTCAGAGGCCTGCCCTAAAATGGCAAGAAATGCCCAGCGGCGCAGCGCGTGAAATAGTCTCCGAGGCCGGTGGGCTATAGCCTTTGGTCCTTGAGGGTTGTGGAGGGGTTCGGGGCTCACGGCTGTCGGAAATGGGTAAAGTCTTTTCAAGGGTCCTCGTGTGGCCAGTGGGAGGCTACGGTAAGAGGCCTGCCGTAAAATGGCAAGAAATACCAGTGGCCTTGTGCGTGAAATAATCATGAGGCAGTGGGCTATAGTTCATGAGGTTGGGGAGGGTTCGGGGGTTCTGGTCGTCGGAAATGGGTACAGTCTTTTCGAGGGTCCTCGTGTGCCCAGTGTGAGGCGACGGTCAGAGGCCTGCCCTAAAATGGCAAGAAATGCCTAGCGGCGCAGTGCGTGAAATAGTGGCCGAGGCCGGGGTGTGATATAACTTTGGTCCATGAGGGGGTTGGGGAGGGGTTCGGGGCTCACAGTGGGTCGGAAATGAGTACTGATCTTTCAAGGGTCCTCGTGTGCCCGGTGGGAGGCTCTGGTCAGGCACTGCCCTAAAATGGCAAGAAATGCTTGACATGATGCAGAAATAGTCATGGGCCCGGTGGGCTATAGCGTCTGTTTCACGGGGGTTCGGGAGGGGGGTTTGGGGACTTTGGCCATCGGAAATGGGTCTAGCCTTTTTGAGTAGCCTCGCGTGCTCAGTGGGAGCCTACGGTCAGAGGCCTGCCTTAAAATGGCAAGAAAAGTCCACAGTGGGCGTCTGAAAGAGTCTCCGAGCAGGCTATCTGTGCCAGTCCTTGAGGGTTGGGAGGGATTCGGGGCCTCAGGCATCGGAAATGGGCAGTCTTTTCAAGGGTCCTGGTGTGCCCGGTGGGAGGCTCTGATCAAGCCTAAAATGTGAAATGCCAGTGGCGCAGTCAAAATAGTCATGGGGCGGTGGGCTATAATCAGCGGGGTTGATGAGGGGTTTGGGGGCTCAGGCGTGGAAATGGGTCTGATCTTTTCGAGGGTCCTCTCGTGTGTGATGGGAGTCGTGAGCACGGCCAAAATAAAAAGAAATGAGCCAGCCCGTGAAATAAGTCAGCGGGCTATAGCCCTTATGGTCCATGAGGGTTAGGGAGGAGTTAGGGGTTCTGGTCGTAGAAATGGGTACAGTCTTTTGAGGGTCCTCGTGTGCGTGGGAGGCTCTGTCAGAGGCCTGCCTAAAATGGCAAGAAATGCCTAGCGGCGCAGTGAAATAGTCCAGGCGGTGGGCTATAGCCTTGTCATGAGGGGTTGATGAGGGGTTTAGGGGGCTCAGGCGTCGGAAATGGGTACAGTCTTTTTGGGTCCTCGTGTGCAGGTGGGAGGCTACGGTCAGGCTTGGCCAAAATGTGAAATGACTAGCGCAGCCCGTGAAATAGTCATGAGGCGGTGGGCTATAGCCCTTAGTCCATGGCGGTTGGGGAAGTTCGGGGCTCTGGTCGTCGGAAATGGGTTCAGTCTTTCAAGGGTCCTCGCGTGCGGTGGGAGGCTACGGTCAGCCTGCCTTAAAATGGCAAAAATACCTAAGTGTGACGCGTGAAATAGTCCCAGGGCGGTGGGCTATCTTTAGTCATAGGGGTTGATGAGGGGTTTGGGGCTCTGGGCGTGGAAATGGGTCTGATCTTTTCGCGTCCTCGTGTGCCCAGTGGGAGGCTCTGTGAGCCTGGCCAAAAATGGCAAGAAATGACTGGCCAGGCGTGAAATAATCGCAAGGGCCGGTGGGCTATAGCCTTGGTCATGAGGTTGGGAAGTTCGGGGGCTCTGGCGTCGGAAATGGTACAGTCTTTTCGAGGGTCTCGTGTGCCGGTGGGAGGATCTCGGTTGGTCTGCCCTAAAATGGCAGAAATGCCAGCGCAGTGCGTGAAATAGTTCTGGGGGCGGTGGGCCTATAGCCATTGCCAGGTTCGGGAGGGTTTGGGGTTACTCAGTCAGAATGGGTCTAGTCTTTTGAGTAGCCTCGTGCTCGATGTGGGAGTCAGGCCTGCCCTAAAATGGCAAAAATGCCTGCGTAGTGAAATAGTCGCCGAGGCCGGTGGGCTATAGCCTTTAATCCGCGGGGGTTGATGAGGGGGTTTCGGGGGCTCTGGTTGTCAGAAATGGGTACAGTCTTTTCAAGGGTCCTCGTGTGGCCAGTGGGAGGCTACGGTTAGAGGTCTGCCCTAAAATGGCAAGAAATACCAGTGTGCGTGAAATAGTCAGGGGGCGTGGGCTATAGCCCTTTCATGAGGGTTGGGAGGGGTTAGGGGTTTGTGCGGAAATGGGTCAGTCTTTTGGGTCCTCGTGCCAGTGTGGGCAGGTGATTCAGGCCTGTAAAATGGCAAGAAATGCCTAGCGGGCGCAGTGCGTGAAATAGTGGCGAGGCTGTGGCCTTGGTCCATGAGGGGTGATGAGGGGTTCAGGGGCTCTGGCGTGGAAATGGTCGAGTCTTTCAAGGGTCCTCGTGCGATGGGAGGCTGGTCAGGCTGGCCTAAAATAAAAGAAATGCCAGTGCAGAAATAGTCGCCGGGCGGTGGGCTATAGCGTCACAACGGTTGGGGGTTTGGGGACTTTGGCCATGAAATGGGTCTAGTCTTTTGAGTGGCCTCGTGCTCGAGTGGGATCTGGTCGAGCCTGCCTAAAATGGAAATACCTAGCAGTGGCAGAAATAGTCCCGGGCGGTGGGCTATATCCTGCAGGGGGTTGAGGGTTTAGGGGCTCAGGCGTCGGAAATGGGTCTAGTCTTTTGGTCCTCGTGTGCTGATGGGAGGCTCTGTCAGGCACGCCAAAATGGCAAAAGAAATGCGCGTGAAATATCTCGAGGCGGTGGGCTATAGCCTAGTCCGGTTGGGAGGGTTGGGGCTCTGGTCAGAATGGGTACAGTCTTTTCGAGGGTCCTCGTGTGCCCGGTGGGAGGATCTGATCAAGCCTAAAATGGCAAGAAATGCCAGTGACGCAGTGAAATAGTTCAGGGGCGGTGGGCTATAGCGCTGTCTGTTGAGGGTTCGGGAGGGGTTTGGGGACTCTGCAGTGAGGAAATGGGTCTACAGTCTTTTGAGTAGCCTCGTGCTCAGTGGGACGGTCAGAGGCACACCTAAAATGGCAAGAAATGCCGGCGCAGTGCGTGAAATAGTCTGGTGTGGGCTATAGCCTTTGGTCATGAGGGTTGTGGAGGGGTTGGGGCTGGTTGTCGTGAGTAAATGGGTAAGTCTTTTCAAGGGTCCTCGTGTGGCGGTGGGAGCTCTGATAGAGTGCCCTAAAATGGCAAGAAATACCAGTGCTTGCGAAATAAGTCGCAGGGCGGTGGGCTATAAGTCTGTCAGGGGTTGGGGAGGGGTTAGGGGACTGGCCAGAAATGGGTACAGTCTTTTGAGGTCCTCGTGTGCTCAGTGTGACGGTCGAGAGGCCTGCCCTAAAATGGCAAGAAATGCCAGTGGATCGTGAAATAGTCTCGGGCAGTGGGTATAGCCTTTGGTCATGGGGTTGGGAGGGTTGGGGCTCTACGGGCGGAAATGAGGCAGTCTTTCAAGGGTCCTCGTGTGTAGTGGGAGGCTCTGATCAGGCTGCTAAAATGGCAGAAATGCCAGTAGTGATGCGAAATAGTCATGGGGCGGTGGGCTATCTGTTTCCATGGGGGTTCGGGAGGGTTTGGGGCTGGCCATCGGAAATGGGTCTGCCTTTGAGGTAGCCTCGCGATTGGGAGCTCGGTCGAGGCCTGCCCTAAAAGGCAAAAAAAGTCCACGGTGGCGTGAAATAGTCTCAAGGAGTGGGCTATAGCTTCATGAGGGGTTGGGAGGGTTTGGGCCTCTGGGCATCGGAAATGGGCTGATCTTTTCAAGGGTTCTGGTGTGCGTGGGCTGATTCACACCTAAAATGGAGAAATGCCAGGCGCAGTCATAAAATAGTCAGCGGTGGGATATGCCAGTCCATGGGGTTGGAGGAGGGTTCGGGGCTCTGGCCGTCGGAAATGGGTCTGAGTCTTTTGAGGTCCTCGTGTGCCTTGATGGGAGGCTACGGTCAGGCCTGCCTAAAATGGCAAAAATGTGCATGCGCGTGAAATAGTCATGGCCCGGTGTGATATAATAATCATGGGGTTGGGAGGTGGTTCGGGGCTCAGGCGTCGGAAATGGGTTGAGTCTTTCGGTCTCGTGTGCCCGGTGGGAGGCTCTGTCGAGCCTGGCCAAAATAGAAATGACTAGCGCAGCCGTGAAATAGTCAGGCGGTGGGCTATAGCTTAGTCCCATGAGGGGTTGATGAGGGTTAGGGGGCTACAGGTCGAATGGAGTGATCTTTTCGAGGGTCCTCGTGTGCCAGGTGGGAGGCTACGGTCAAGCCTGCCTAAAATGGCAAGAAATGCCCTAAGCGGCAGCCCGTGAAATAGTCGCGGGCGGTGGGCTATAGCCTTGGTCATGAGGTTGGGAGGGGGTTCAGGGGCTACAGTGTCGTGGAAATGGGTTCAGTCTTTTGAGGGTCCTCGTGATGGGAGGCTCTGGTCAGAGCCTGCCTAAAATAAAAGAAATGCCTAGCGGCGCGTGAAATAGTCCCAAGGGCGGTGGGCTATAGCCTGTCATGAGGGGTTGATGAGGGGGTTTGGGGCTCACAGCGGAAATGGGTCTGATCTTTTGAGTCCTCGTGTGCTCGTGGGAGGCTCGGTGGGCACACCAAAATGGCAGAAATGCCCATGGCCAGCGTGAAATAGTCTCAGGCGGTGGGCTATAGCCCAGTCATGGGGTTGGGAAGGGGTTCGGGGCTCACGGTTGTCGGAAATGGGTACAGTCTTTCGGGGTCCTCGTGTGCCCAGTGGAGAGGCTCAGTCAAGCCTGCCTAAAATGGCAAGAAATACCCAGCAGTGAAATAGTCTGGGGCGGTGGGCTATATGGTCCAGGGGTTGGGAGGCGGGTTTGGGGACAGCCATCGGGAAATGGGTCTAGTCTTTTGAGGTCCTCGTGTGCTCAGTGGGAGCCTGCGGTCAGAGGCCTGCCCTAAAATGGCAAGAAATGCCAGGCGCAGCGTGAAATAGTCTCAGGCGGTGGGCTGCCTTTGGTCAGAGGTTGTGGAGGGGGTTCGGGGCTCAGTTGTGGAAATAGGTCTGTCTTTTCAAGGGTCCTCGTGTGGCCATTGGGAGGCTCTGATCGGTTAATCTAAAATGGCAAGAAATGCCAGGTGGCGTGAAATAGTCATGGGGGGTGGGCTATAGTACCATGGTCATGAGGGTTGGGGAGGGGTTAGGGGTTGGTGGTGGAAATGGAGTACAGTCTTTTCGGGGTCCTCGTGTGCGTGGGAGGCTACGGTCAAGGCCTGCCAAAAATGGCAAAATGCCTAGCGCAGCCTTGAAATAATCATGAGGCGGTGGGCTATAGCCCTTGGTCCATGAGGTTGGGGAGGGTTAGGGGTTCTGGTCGTGAAATGGGTCAGTCTTTCGAGGTCTCGTGTGGGTGGGAGCTCTGATCAGAGGCCTGTCCTAAAATGGCAAGAAATGCCTAGCGGCGCAGCGCGTGAAATAGTGTCAGGGGTGTGATATAGCCTGGTCATGAGGGTTGGGAGGGGTTAGGGGCTCTGGTCGGAAATGGGTTGAGTCTTTTCGAGGGTCCTCGTGTGCCCAGTGGGAGGCTACGGTCAAGCCTGCCAAATAGCAAGAAATGACCTAAGCGCAACGTGAAATAATCCCAGGCGGTGGGCTATAGCCAGTCATGAGGGGTTGGGGATGAGGGGTTAGGGGCTGTCGGAAATAGGTCAGTCTTTTGAGGGTCCTCGTGTGCCATGGGAGGCTCGGTCAGAGGCCTGGCCAAAAAATGGCATACCATGGCGCAGCCCGTGAAATAGTCGCCGAGGCCGGTGGGCTATAGCCCTTGGTCCGCGGCGGTTGGGGAGGGGGGTTCGGGGGCTCTGGTCGTCGGAAATGGGTTCAGTCTTTCAAGGGTCCTCGCGTGCCCAGTGGGAGGCTACGGTCAGAGGCCTGCCTTAAAATGGCAAGAAATACCTAATGAGCGCGTGAAAAATAGTTCCGGGCGGTGGGCTATAGCATCATGAGGGGTTGATGAGGGGTTTGGGGCTCAGCGTCGGAAATGGGTCTGAGTCTTTTAGGTCTCGTGTGTGGGAGCTGGGTCAGAGCCTGCCAAAAATGGCAAGAAATGAGCAGCGCAGCCGTGAAATAGTCTCAAGGCGGTGGGCTATAGCCAGTCCATGAGGGGTTGTGGAGGGGTTCGGGGCTCTGGTTGTCAGAAATGGTAGAGTCTTTCGAGGGTCCTCGTGTGCCCGGTGGGAGGAGTTAAGCCTAAAATGCAAGAAATGCCAAGCCAGTGCGCAGAAATAATCAGGGGCCGGTGGGCTATAGCCCATGGTCCTTGAGGGGTTCGGGAGGCGGGTTTGGGGACGTATCGGAAATGGGTCAGTCTTTTGAGGTCCTCGTGTGCCCAGTGGGAGGCTCGGTCGAGAGGCCTGCCTAAAATGGCAAGAAATGCCAGTGAGCAGTGAAATAATCTCAAGGCGGTGGGTGATAGCCTTTGGTCCAGGGTTGGGAGGGTTGGGGGCTGGGTGGAAATGGGTAGTCTTTTCAAGGGTCCTCGTGTGCCAGTGGGAGCTCTGGTCGAGCCTGCCTAAAATGGCAAGAAATGTAATGGCCGTGAAATAATCATGAGGCGGTGGGCTATTATGGTCATGAGGGTTGGGGAGGGGTTAGGGGTTACAGTCGTCGGAAATGAGTCTGATCTTTCGAGGGTCCTCGTGTGCCAGTGGGAGGCTACGGTCAGAGGCCTGCCCTAAAATGGCAAGAAATGCCCTAGCGCGTAGCGTGAAATAGTGGCGAGGCGGTGTGATATAGCCTTTGGTCCAGCGGGGGTTGGGAGAGGGTTGGGGGCTCACAGTCGTCGGAAATGGGTCTGATCTTTCAAGGGTCCTCGTGTGCAGTGGGAGGCTCGGTGGAGGCCTGCCCTAAAATAAAGAAATACCCAAGCCAGTAGCGTGAAATAGAATCAAGGCAGGTGGGCTATAGCCTTTAGTCATGAGGGGGTTGGGGAGGGGTTCGGGGGCGTCGGAAATGGGTACAGTCTTTTGAGGGTCCTCGTGTGCCAGTGGGAGGCTCGGTCAGGCCTGCCTAAAATAAAGAAATGCCTAGCGCAGCCCGTGAAATAATCGTGGTGGGCTATAGCCCTTGGTCCATGGGGTTGGGAGGGGTTGGGGGAGTGTCGGAAATGGGTACAGTCTTTTGAGGGGTCCTCGTGTGCCCAGTGGGAGGCTACGGTCAGAGGCCTGCCTAAAATGGAAATGTGACGCAGTGCAGAAATAGTCATGGGGCAGGTGGGCTATATCTGTTCACGGGGGTTGGGAGGAGGGGTTTGGGGACTCTGGCACGTGGGTCTCTTTTGAGGGTCTCGTGTGCCTCAGTGAGGCCTACAAGGCAAGAAAAGTCCAGTGGAGCGTGAAATAGTCGTCGGGCGGTGGGCTATAGCCTTTAGTCCATGAGTTGGGGAAGGGGTTCGGGGCTCTGGGTCGGAAATGGGTACAGTCTTTTCGAGGTCCTCGTGTGCCCAGTGGGAGGCTCTGATCAGAAGCTAAAATAACAAGAAATGCAATGACAGCGCGTAAAATCGCCAGGCGGTGGGATATGTCCTTTAGTCCATGGGGTTGGGAGGGGTTTGGGGGCTCGGAAATGGAGTCAGTCTTTTCGAGGGTACTCGTGTGCTCGGTGGAGGCTCTGGTCAGAGCCTGCTAAAATAAAGAAAATGCCACGGTGGCGCGTGGAATAAGTCTCAGGGGTGGGCTATAGCCTTTAATCATGCGGGGTTGATGGGGGGTTCGGGGCTCTGGGCAGAGTGGGGTCTTTTCGTGGGTCTTGGTGTGCCCAGTGGGAGGCTGACGGTCGAAGCCTGCCTAAAATGGCAGAAATGACTAGCGCAAGTGAAATAAGTCAGCAAGGTGGGCTATAGCCACTGGTTGGGGTTGGGAGGGTTCGGGGCTCGGCGTCGGGAAATGGGTCAGTCTTTTCGAGGATCCTCATGTGCGTGGGAGGCTCTGTCGAAGCACTGCCTAAATAACAAGAAAATGCAGCGATTGCGAAATAGTGGCAGGTGGGCTATAGCTTTCACGGGGTTGATGAGGGTTAGGGACTCGGCCGGAAATGGGTCTAGTCTTTTGGTAGCCTCGGTGCTGGTGGGAGCTCTGATCTGAGGCCCCACTAAAGGCAAGAAATGTCCATGTAGCGTGAAAATCAGCCGGTGGGCTATAGCCTTCAGTTGAGGAGTTGGGTTGGGGTTGGGGGGGCTCTGGCCGTTGGAAATGGGTACAGTCTTTTCGAGGGTCCTCGTTTGCCCAGTGGGTGGCTACTGTCAGAGGCCTGGACTAAACTGGCAAGAAATGCCCAGTTGGCAGGTGAAATAGTCCGGGGCGGGCTATAATCAGTCCAGCGGGGTTGGGGTGGGATCAGGCGCTCGTCGGAAATGGGTCTAGTCTTCTCGAGGTTTCTCGTGTGCCTCTGGGAGGCTATGGTGAGCAGCCTGCTAAAAAGAAATGTCCCAGGCGTGAAATAGTCTCAAGCCAGTGGGCTATAGCCTTTGGTCCCATGAGGGGTTGGGTTGGGGTTCGGGGGCTCTGGCGTTGGAAATAGGTACAGTCTTTTCGAGATTCCTCGTTTGCCCAGTGGGAGGCTGCGGTCAGAGGCACAGCCTAAAATGGAAGAAATGCCAGTGAGTGGCAGCGTGAAATAATCAGCAGGCGTGGCTATAACATTGTCAGGGGGTTGGGGTGGGGGATCGGGCGCTACAGGCGTCGAAATGGGTACTGATCTTCTCAAGGTTTCTCGTGTGCCTCTTTGGGAGGCTATGGTGAGCCTGCCCTAAAAAGGCAAGAAATGTCCAGCGGAGCGCGGAATAGTCTCAGCCAGTGGGCTATAGCCTTTGGTCAGAGGGGTTGGGTTGGGGTTGGGGGCTGGCCGTTGGAAATAAATGGAGTCTTTTCGTGAGTCCTCGTTTGCCCAGTGGGAGGCTGCGGTCAGAGGCCTGGCCTAAAATGGAAGAAATACCCGCGTTAAGCGTGAAATAATCGCCGAGGCCGGTGGGCTATAGTCAGTCATGAGGTTGGGGAGGAGTTGAGGGGCTCTGAAATGGAGTCGTCTTTCGAGGTCTCGTGTGCCTAGTGGGAGGCTATGGTCAGGCCTGCCCTAAAAAAAGAAATGTGGCCAGCGTGAAATAGTCTCAGGGTTGGTGGGCTATAGCCTTTGGTCCAGGGTTGGGGTGGGGTTCAGGGTTGGGCTTGGAAATAGTGCAGTGTTCTCAAGTTCTCGTGTGCCTAGTGGGAGGCTGTCAGAGGCCTGCCTAAAATGGAAAGAAAATGCCAGTGCGCGTGAAATAATGAGGCGGTGGGCTACTGGTCCATGAGGGGGTTGGGAGGGATTGAGGCTCAGGCGTCGGAAATGGGTCAGTCTTTTCAAGGGTCTCGTGTGCCTTGTGGGAAGCTCTGATCAGAGGCCACCTCTAAAATGGCAAGAAATACCCAATGGCGCTCATGAAATAGTCCTTGGGGCGTGGGCTATAGCGTCTGTTCCAGGGTTGGGAGGGGTTTGGGGACTCAGGCCAGGAAATGGGTCAGTCTTTTGAGTAGCCTCGCGTGCTAGTGGGAGCTGGTCTGAGGCCTAAAAGGCAAAGAAATGTCCCACAGGCCTTGAAATAGTCTCAAGGCCCGATGGGCTAAAGCCTTTGGTCCATGAGGGGTTGGGTGGGGGTTGAGGCTCACAGGCGTCGGAAATGGGTACAGTCTTCTAATGGTTTCCTCTGTGCCTACTGGGAGTCTGGTCAGGCCTGCCTAAAATGGCAAGAAATGCCACAGGCCGAAATAGTCTCAAGCCGGTGGGCTATAGCCTTTGTCCAGGGGTTGGGTTGGGGTTGGGGGCTCTGGCCGTTGGAAATGGTCTGATCCTTTGAGGGTCCTCGTGTCGGTGGGAGGCTCTGGTCGAAGCCTGCCCTAAAATAAAGAAATGCCAGTGGCGCGTGAAATAGTCATGAGCGGTGGGCTATAATTTGGTCATGAGGGTTGGAGAGTTCGGGGATCTGGGCATCGGAAATGGGTACAGTCTTTCGGGTCTCGTGTCTTGATGGGAGGCTACTGATCAGGCTGCAAAATGGCAAGAAATGCCACGGGAGCATGAAATAGTCGCCCGTGAGCTATAGCTGGTCCGGGGGTTGGGTTGGGGATCGGGGGCTCAGGAGTACAGTCTTCTCAAGGGTCCTCGTGTGCCTAGTGGGAGGCTACGGTCGAGCCTGCCTAAAATGCAAAATGCCAGTATAGCCTGAAATAATCATGGGGCGGTGGGCTATAGCGTCTGTTCCACGGGGGTTGGGAGGGGTTTGGGGACTCTGGCCGGAAATGGGTCTAGTCTTTTTGTAGCCTCGCGTGCTCTGGGAGCCTCGGTCGAAGCCTGCCCTAAAATGGCAAGAAATGTCCACAATGAATGAAATAGTCTCAGCCCGGTGGGCTAGTAGCCTTTAGTCATGAGGGTTGGGTTGGAGTTCGAGAGCTCTGGCCGTTGGAAATGGGTCTGATCTTTTGGTCTCGTTTGCCCGAGTGGGAGGCTGGTCAGCTGCCTAAAAAGAAATGCCAGTGTAGCGTTAAATCATGGGGCGGTGTGCTATAGTCCTGGTCAGGGGTTTGGGAGGGTTGGGGTTGGGCATGGAGGTCTTCTTTTCGAGGGTCTCGTGTGCCAGAGGCTACGGTCGAGCCTGATAAAATGGCATGTAATGTCGTCGTCAGTGAAATAGAATCGCCAGACGGTGGGCTATAGTCTTTAGTCATGAGGGGGTTGATGAGGGGGTTGGGGCTCTGGGTGTGGAAATGGGTACAGTGTTTCGAGGGTCCTCGTGTGCCCGGTGGGAGGCTCTGGTCAGAATCACCTAAAAATGACAGAAATACCAAGTAGCGCAGTGCAGAAATAGTCACGGGGCAGTGGGCTATATGCTGGTCCCATGAGGTTAGGGTGGGAGGTTGGGGGCTCAGTGGGTGAAATAGACCAGTCTTTTCGGGTCCTCGTGTGCAGTGGGAGGCTACTGGTCAGGAAGCCTGCTAAAATGGCAAAAATGCCAGTGCATCGCGTCGAATAGTCATGGGGCAGTGGGCTATAGCGTCTGTTCCAGGTGTTGAGGAGGCGTTTGGGGACTTTGGCTTTTCGGAAATGGGTTTAGTCTTTTGAGTAGCCTCGCGTGCTCGATGGGAGACCTCTGATGAGGCCTGCCCTAAAGGCATGAAATGTCCCAGCAGCGTCGAAATAGTCTCAGAGGCAGTGGGCTATAGCCTTTGGTCATGAGGGTTGGGTTGGGGGTTGGGGCTCAGCCGTTGGAAATGGGTACAGTCTTTTCGAGGTCCTCGTTTGCCCAGTGGGAGGCTGCAGTCGAGGCACAGCCTAAAATGGCAAATGCCAGTGCATCAGCGTGAAATAATCGCCAAGGGCGATGGGCTATAGTCTTTGGTCCACAGGGGTTGGGAGGGGTTCGGGGTTGGCATGAAAATGGGTTTAGTCATTTTGAGGGTCCTCGTGTGACCATTGGGAGGCTATGGTCAAGCACTGATAAAATGGCATGTAATGCCAGCGTGTGGCGTGAAATAATCGCAGGCAGTGGGCTATAGTCTTTAGTCCGCGGGGGTTGATGAGGGGGGTTCGGGGGCTCTGGGTGTCGGAAATGGGTACAGTCTTTTCGAGGGTCCTCGTGTGCCCAGTGGGAGGCTACGTTCAGAATCCTGCCCTAAAATGGCATGAAATACCCAGCGGCGCAGTGCACGAAATAGTCACCGGGGCCGGTGGGCTATAGCCTTTGGTCCGCGAGGGTTAGGGTGGGGGATTCGGGGGCTCTGGGCGTCGGAAATAGACACAGCCTTTTCGACGGTCCTCGTGTGCGCAGTGGGAGGCTACAGTCAGAAGCCTGCCCTAAAATGGCAAGAAATGCCCAGCGGCGCATCGCGTCAAATAGTCGCCGAGGCCGGTGGGCTATAGCCTTTGGTCCGCGGGGGTTGGTGAGGGGAGTCGGGGGCTCTGGTCATCGGAAATGGGTACAGTCTTTTCGAGGGTTCTCGTGTGCCCAGTGGGAGGCTACGGTCAGAAGCCTGCCCTAAAATGGCAAGAAATGCCCAGCGGCGCAGTGCACGAAATAGTCGCCGGGGCCGGTGGGCTATAGCGTCTGTTCCACGGGGGTTCGGGAGGGGCGTTTGGGGACTTTGGCCCTCGGAAATGGGTTTAGTATTTTTGAGTAGCCTCGCGTGCTCCGTGGGAGCCTCTGATCAGGCACCTAAAAGGCAAGAAATGTCCCAGTAGCGCAAAATAATCTCAGGGCCGGTGGGCTATGTGCTGATCATGCGGGGTTGGGTGAGGGGTTCGGGGCACTGGTCATGGAAATGGGTACAGTCTTTTCGAGGTCCTCTGTGATGGGAGGCTCTGAAGCACTGCCTAAAATAGCAAGAAATGCCAGTGACGCAGCTCGTTAAATAGTCGCCAGGCGGTGGGCTATAGCCCTTGGTCCTTGAGGGTTGGGAGGGGTTGGGGGCTCTTGGCATCGGAAATGGGTACAGTCTTTGAGGGTCCTCGGGTGCCAGTGGGAGGCTGAGGGTCGAGCCTACCCTAAAATGGCAAGAAATCCCAGTGGCGCAACACGTGAAATAGTGGCCGAGGCGGTGGGCTATATCCTTTGGTCATGAGGTTGGGAGGGGTTGGGGGCCTGGCGTCGGAAATGGGTATAGTCTTTTCGAGGGTCCTCGTGTGATGGGAGGCTAGGGTCACAGGCCTACTAAAATAGCATGAAATCTCTCGCGGCGCAGCACGTGAAATAGTGGCCGAGGGCGGTGGGCTATATCCTTTGGTCCGCGGGGGTGGGGGAGGGGGGTTCGGGTGCGCTGGGCGTCGGAAATGGGTCTAGTCTTTTCGAGGGTCCTCGTGTGCCCAGTGGGAGGCTACGGTCACAGGCGTGCCCTAAAATGGCAAGAAATGCCAGTATGCAGAAATAGTCAAGAGGCGGTGGGCTATAGCGTCTGGTCCACGGGGCTTCGGGAGGGGGGTTTGGGGACTCTGGCCATCGGAAATGGGTCTAGTCTTTTGAGTAGCCTCGCGTGCTCCGTGGGAGCCCTCGGTCAGGCCTACTAAAAAGGCAAGAAATGCCATGGCCGCACGTTAAATAATCATGAGGCAGTGTGCTATAGCCCCTTAGTCATGGGGGTTGGGGAGGGTTCGGGGGTTCTGGGCATCGAAAATGGGTACAGTCTTTTCGAGGGTCCTCGTGTGCCCATTGGGAGGCTACGGTCAGAAGCCTGCAGTAAAATGGCATGTAATGCCCAGCGTCGTAGCGCGTGAAATAGTCGCCAAGACCGGTGGGCTATAGTCTTTAGTCCGCGCGGGTTGATGAGGGGGGTTCGGGGGCTCTGGGTGTCAGAAATGGGTACAGTCTTTTCAAGGGTCCTCGTGTGTGTGGGAGGCTCTGATCAGGTCGAAGCCTGCACTAAAATGGCAAGAAATGCCAGTGATGCAGAAATAGTCATGGGGCGGTGGGCTATAGCGTCTGCATTCACGGGGTTCGGGGGGTTTGGGGACTCAGCCATCGAAATGGGTCTAGTCTTTTTGAGTAGCCTCGCGTGCTCAGTGGGTGCCTACGGTCTGAGGCATGCCCTAAAAAGGTTAGAAATGTCCTACGGCGGAGGGCGCGAAAGAGTCTCTGAGCCCGGTGGGCTATAGCCTTTGGTCATGAGGTTGGGTAGGGGTTCGGGGCTCTGGCCGTCGGAAATGGTACAGTCTTTTCGGGGTCCTCGTGTGCCAGTGGGAGGCTCTGATCAAGCCTGCCTAAAATGGCAAGAAATGCCAGTGCAGCATGAAATAGTCAGGTGGGCTATAGCACAGTCCAGCTGGGGTTGGGCTGGGGGATTGGGGTTCTGGCGTCATGATGGGTACAGTCTTTTCAAGGGTTCTCGTGTGCCCAGTGGGAGGCTACGGTCAGAGGCCTGCCCTAAAATGGCAAGAAATGCCCAGCGAGGCAGTGCACGAAATAGTCGCCGAGGCCGGTGGGCTATAGCGTCTGTTTCACGGGGGTTCGGGAGGGGGGTTTGGGGACTCTGGCCATCGGAAATGGGTCTAGCCTTTTTGAGTAGCCTCGCGTGCTCAGTGAACCCTGATTAGGCCTGCCACTAAAAAGGCAAGAAAGTCCACGGTGGGCGTGCGAAAGAGTCTCAAGGCAGTGGGCTATAGCCTTTGGTCCTTGAGGGGTGGGGGGGGGGGATTGGGGGCCTCTGGGCATCGGAAATGGGCACAGTCTTTTTCAAGGGTCCTGGTGTGCCCAGTGGGAGGCTACGATCAGAAGCCTGCCCTAAAATGGCAAGAAATGCCCAGCGGCGCAGTGCGTAAAATAGTCGCCGAGGCCGGTGGGCTATAGCCGTTAGTCCAGGGGGGTTGGGAGGGGTTAGGGGCTCTGGCCGTCGGAGTAAATGGGTACAGTCTTTTGAGGGTCCTCGTGTGCTGATGGGAGGCTGATCAGGCCTGCCACAAAATGGCAAGTAATGCCAGTGCGTGCGTGAACTAGTCGCCGTGGGCGGTGGGCTATAGCCTTTAATCCGCGGGGGTTGATGAGGGGGTTTCGGGGGCTCTGGGCGTCGGAAATGGGTACAGTCTTTTCGAGGGTCCTCGTGTGCCCAGTGGGAGGCTACGGTCAGAAGCCTGGCCAAAAATGGCAAGAAATGACTAGCGGCGCAGCCCGTGAAATAGTCGCCGAGGCCGGTGGGCTATAGCCCTTGGTCCGCGGGGGTTGGGGAGGGGAGTTAGGGGTTACGGTGCGTCGGAAATGGGTCAGTCTTTTCGAGGGTCCTCGTGTGCCCGAGTGGGAGGCTACGGTCAAGCCTGCCCTAAAATGGCAAGAAATGCCCATCGTAGCAGTGCAGAAATAGTTCATGGGGCGGTGGGCTATAAGCGTCTTTCCACGGGGGTTGGGAGGGATTGGGGACTCAGCCGCCGGAAATGGGTCAGTCTTTTGAGTAGCCTCGCGTGCTCAGTGGGAGCCCTGGTCGAGGCCTGCCTAAAATGGCAAGAAATGCCAGTAGCCGTGAAATAGTCTCCAAGGCCGGTGGGCTATAGCCTTTTGTCCGCGGGGGTTGTGGAGGGGGGTTCGGGGGCTCGGGTTGTCGGAAATGGGTAAAGTCTTTTCAAGGGTCCTCGTGTGGCCATTGGGAGGCTACTGGTCAGAGTCTACTAAAAATGGCAAGAAATACCAATGGCGTGCGTGAAGTGTCAGAGGGCGGTGGGCTATAGCCCCTTGGTCCATGAGGGGTTGGGGAGGGGTTAGGGGTTACTGGTCGTGGAAATGGGTCTAGTCTTTTCGAGGTCCTCGTGTACTTGATGGGAGGCTACGATCGAGGCCTGCCTAAAATGGCAAGAAATGCCTAAGCGGGCGCGTGAAATAGTGGCCGGTGGGTAATATAATAGCTTTGGTCATGAGGGTTGGGAGGGGGGTTGGGGGATCTGGTCGTCGGAAATGGGTACAGTCTTTCAAGGGTCCTCGTGTGCCCAGTGGGAGGCTACGGTCAGAGGCCTGCCCTAAAATGGCAAGAAATACCAGTGTAGCATGCGTCAAATAATCAGAGGCGGTGGGCTATAGCCTTTAGTCATGAGGGTTGGGTCGGGGCGTTCGGGGGCTCTGGTCGTCGGAAATGGGTACAGTCTTTTCGAGGGTCCTCGTGTGCCCAGTGGGAGGCTACGGTCAGAAGCCTGCCCTAAAATGGCAAGAAATTCCCAGCAGCGCAGTGCACGAAATAGTGGTCGGGGCCGGTGGGCTATAGCGTCTGTTCCACGGGGGTTCGGGAGGGGGGTTTGGGGACTCTGGCCATCGGAAATGGGTCTAGTCTTTTTGAGTAGCCTCGCGTGCTCAGTGGGAGCCTACGGTCAGAGGCCTGCCCTAAAATGGCAAGAAATGCCATGGCCTTGGCGTGAAATAGTAGCCGAGGCCGGTGGGCTATAGCCTTTGGTCCGCGGGGGTTGAGGAGGGGGGTTCGGGGGCTCTGGCCGTCAGAAATGGGTAAAGTCTTTTCAAGGGTCCTCGTGTGCCCAGTGGGAGGCTACGGTCAGAGGCTTGCCCTAAAATGGCAAGAAATGCCCAGCGGCGCAGCGCGTGAAATAGTCTCCGAGGCCGGTGGGCTATAGCCTTTGGTCCGCGGGGGTTGTGGAGGGGAGTTCGGGGGCTCTGGTCGTCGGAAATGGGTAAAGTCTTTTCAAGGGTTCTCGTGTGCCCAGTGGGATGCTACGGTCAGAAGCCTGCCCTAAACTGGCAAGAAATACCCAGCGGCGCAGCGCATGAAATAGTCGCCGAGGCTGGCGGCCTATACTGGTCCATTGGGGTTGGGAGAGTTGGGGGTTCTAGGCGTCGCAAATGGGTACAGTCTTTTCATGGGTTCTCGTGTGCCCAGTGGGAGGCTACGGTCAGAGGCCTGCCCTAAAATGGCAAGAAATTCCCAGCGACGCAGTGCACGAAATAGTCGCCGGGGCCGGTGGGCTATATTGTCTGTTTCACGAGGGTTCGGGAGGGGGGTTTGGGGACTCTGGCCATCGGAAATGGCTCTAGTCTTTTTGAGTAGCCTCGCGTGCTCAGTGGGAGCCTACGGTCTGAGGCCTGCCATAAAAAGGCAAGAAATGTCCCAGGCCTTGTGAAAAATCTCAGGCCAGTGGGCCTATAGCCTGGTCATGAGGTTGGGTAGAGGTTAGGGGTTCTAGGCGTCGGAAATGGGTACAGTCTTTTCGAGGGACCTCGTGTGCCCTGTGGGAGGCTACGGTCGGAAGCCTACCCTAAAATTACAAGAAATACCAATGACGCTTGGCGCGTGAAATAATCATGGGGCGGTGGGCTATAGCCCTTGGTCATGAGGGGTTGGGAGGGGTTTGGGCCTCTTGCCATCGGAAATGGGTACAATATTTTCGAGGGTCCACGTTTGCCCAGTGGGAGGCTACGGTCAGAAGCCTGCCATAAAATGGCAAGTAATGCCCTTCGTCGTAGCGCGTGAAATAGTCGCCGAGATCGGTGGGCTATAGCGTCTCTTCCACGGGGGTTCGGGAGGGGGGTTGATGAGGGTGGTTTGGGGGCTCTAGGTGTCAGAAATGGGTACAGTCTTTTCGAGGGTCCTCGTGAGCCCAGTCGGAGGCTACGGTTAGAAGCCTGCCTTAAAATGGCAAGAAATGCCTAGCGGTAGCGCAAAATAATCATGGGGCAGTGAGCTATAGCCTGGTCATGGAGGTTGGGATGGGGATCGGGGCTCTGAGTCGTAAATGAGTACAGTCTTTTCAAGCGTTCTCGTGTGACAAGTGGGACTCTATGTTCAGAGGCCTGCCCTAAAATGGCAAGAAATGCCCAGTGACGCAGTGCAGAAATAGTCATGGGGCGGTGGGCTATAGCGTCCCATTCCGCAGGGGTTCGGGAGGTGGGTTTGGGTACTCGGCCATCGGAATGGGTCTAGCCTTTTGAGTAGCCTCGGCGTGCTCGGTGGGAACCCTCTTGTCATGGCTGCCCTAAAAAGGCAAGAAATGTCCCAAGGTGGAGCGCGCGAAAGATACTCCGAGCCCGGTGGGCTATAGCCTTTGGTCCGCGGGGGGTGGGGAGGGGGGTTCGGGGCCTCTGTGCGTCGAAAATGGGTACAGTCTTTTCGAGGGTCCTCGTGTCCCCAGTGGAACTACGGTCAGGAAGCCTGCCTAAAATGTGAAAATGCCAATGACGTGCGTGAAATAATCATGGGGCAGTGGGCTATAGCCTTTAATCATGAGGTTGATGAGGGGTTTGGGGCTCTGGTTGTCGAGAAATGGGTACAGTCTTTCAAGGGTCCTCGTGTGGCGGTGGGAGGCTCTGAGTTAGAGTGCCTAAAATGGCAAGAAATACCAATGTGGGCGTGAAATAATCATGAGGCGGTGGGCTATAGTAGTCCATGAGGGGTTGGGGAGGGGGGTTAGGGGGTTCTGGTCGTCGGAAATGGGTACAGTCTTTTCGAGGGTCCTCGTGTGCCCAGTGTGAGGCTACGGTCAGAGGCCTGCCCTAAAATGGCAAGAAATGCCTAGCGGCGCAGTGCGTGAAATAGTGGCCGAGGCCGGTGTGATATAGCCTTTGGTCAGCGGGGTGGTGGGAGGGGTTGGGGGCTCACGGTCGTCGAGAAATGAGTCTGAGTCTTTCAAGGGTCCTCGTGTGCCCGGTGGGAGGCTCTGTCAGAAGGCCTGCCTAAAATGGCAAGAAATGCCAGTGACGCAGTGCAGAAATAGTCATGAGGCGGTGGGCTATCGCGTCTGTTTCACGGGGGTTCGGGCGGGGGGTTTGGGGACTTTGGCCATCGGAAATGGGTCTAGCCTTTTTGAGTAGCCTCGCGTGCTCAGTGGGAGCTCTGAGTCTGAGGCACACTAAAAAGGCAAGAAAAAAGTCCACAGTGGAGGCGTGAAAAGAGTCTCGAGCCCGGTGGGCTATAGCCTTTGGTCAGCGGGGGTTGGGGAGGGGGATTCGGGGACTCTGGGAATCGTAAAAGGGCACAGTCTTTTTAAACCGACCTGGTGTGCCCAGAGGGAGGCTACGATCAGGCACTGCCCTAAAATAGAAATGCCAGCATGGCCTTGATCACGTAAAATAGTCGCCGAGGCCGGTGGGATATAGCCTTTAGTCCATGGGGGTTGGGGAGGAGGGTTCGGGGGCTCTGGCCGTCGGAAATGGGTACAGTCGTTTCGAGGGTCCTCGTATGCCCAGTGGGAGGCTACGGTCAGAGGCCTGCCCTAAAATGGCAAGTAATGCCCAGCGTCGCAGCGCGTGAAATAGTCAGCGGGCGGTGGGCTATGCTAATCCATGGGGTTGATGAGGGGTTTGGGGGCTCACAGGCGTCGGAAATGGGTACAGTCTTTTCGAGGGTCCTCGTGTGCCCAGTGGGAGGCTACGGTCAGAAGCCTGGCCAAAAATGGCAAGAAATGACTAGCGGCGCAGCCCGTGAAATAGTCGCCGAGGCCGGTGGGCTATAGCCCTTGGTCCGCGGGGGTTGGGGAGGGGGGTTAGGGGGTTCTGGTCGTCGGAAATGGGTACAGTCTTTTCGAGGGTCCTCGTGTGCCCAGTGGGAGGCTACGGTCAGAGGCCTGCCCTAAAATGGCAAGAAATGCCTAGCGGCTGTGGCGTGAAATAGTGGAGGCCGGTGTGATATAAGCGTTTGGTCCATGAGGGGTTGGGAGGGGTTGAGGGGCTCAGTGGTAGGAAATGGGTTCAGTCTTTCAAGGGTCTCGCGTGCCCAGTAGGGAGGCTACGGTCGAGGCCTGCCAAATGGCAAGAAATACCTAAGCGGGCGCAGCGCGTGAAATAGTCCCAGGGCGGTGGGCTATAGCCTTTAGTCATGAGGGGTTGGGAGGGCGTTCGGGGCTCTGGGCGAGAAAAATGGGTGCAGTCTTTACGCGGGTCCTCGTGTGCCCAGTGGGAGGCTACGGTCAAGCCTGGCCAAAATGTGAGAAATGACTAGCGCAGCCCGTGAAATAGTCATGAGGCGGTGGGCTATAGCCCATCAGTCCAGGGGTTGGGAGGGTTAGGGGTTACAGTGGTCGGAAATGGGTACAGTCTTTTCGAGGGTCCTCGTGTGCCCAGTGTGAGGCTACGGTCAGAGGCCTGCCCTAAAATGGCAAGAAATGCCTAGCGGCGCAGTGCGTGAAATAGTGGCCGAGGCCGGTGTGATATAGCCTTTGGTCCGCGGGGGTTGGGGAGGGGGGTTCGGGGGCTCTGGTCGTCGGAAATGAGTACAGTCTTTCAAGGGTCCTCGTGTGCCCAGTGGGAGGCTACGGTCAGAGGCCTGCCCTAAAATGGCAAGAAATGCCCAGCGACGCAGTGCACGAAATAGTCGCCGGGGCCGGTGGGCTATAGCGTCTGTTTCACGGGGGTTCGGGAGGGGGGTTTGGGGACTTTGGCCATCGGAAATGGGTCTAGCCTTTTTGAGTAGCCTCGCGTGCTCAGTGGGAGCCTACGGTCTGAGGCCTGCCCTAAAAAGGCAAGAAAAGTCCCACGGTGGAGCGTGCGAAAGAGTCTCCGAGCCCGGTGGGCTATAGCCTTTGGTCATGAGGTTGGGAGGGATTCGGGGCCTGGGCATGGAAATGGGCACAGTCTTTTCAAGGGTCTGGTGTGCCCGGTGGGAGGCTACTGATCAGAAGCACATGCCCTAAAATAGCAAGAAATGCCAGTAGCGCAGTCGTAAAATAAGTCATGCCGAGGCGGTGGGATATCGCTTTTAGTCCTTGGGGGTTGGGGAGGAGGGTTCGGGGGCTCTGGCCGTCGGAAATGGGTCTGATCGTTTGAGGGTCCTCGTATGCCCAGTGGGAGCTACGGTCGAGGCACTGCCCTAAAATGGCAAGTAATGCCAGCATAGCGTGAAATAGTCATGCCGGGCAGTGGGCTATAATCCATGCGGGGGTTGATGAGGGGTTTGGGGGCTGGGCGTCGGAAATGGGTACAGTCTTTTCGAGGGTCTCGTGTGCCCAGTGGGAGGCTCTGATCGAAGCCTGGCCAAAAAGAGAAATGACTGGGCGCAGCCCGTGAAATAATCGAGGCCGGTGGGCTATAGCCTTTAGTCCGCGGGGGTTGGGGAGGTGCGTTCGGGGGCTCTGGGCGTCGGAAATGGGTACAGTCTTTTCGAGGGTCCTCGTGTGCCCAGTGGGAGGCTACGGTCAGAAGCCTGGCCAAAAATGGCAAGAAATGACTAGCAGCGAAGCCCGTGAAATAGTCGCCGAGGCCGGTGGGCTATAGCCCTTGGTCCATGCCGGTTGAGAAGGGTTAAAGGGGTTTACAGTCGTCGGAAATGGGTACAGTCTTTTCGAGGGTCTCGTGTGAGTGGGAGGATCTGATCAAGCCTGCCCTAAAATGGCAAGAAATGCCAGTGTGCCGTGCAGAAATAAGTTCAGGGGCGGTGGGCCTAAGCGTCTGTTGCAGGGGTTGGGAGGCGGGTTTGGGGACTCAGCCATGGAAATGGGTCTAGTCTATTTGAGTAGCCTCGCGTGCTCATTGGGAGCCCTCGGTCAGGCCTGCCCTAAAATGGCAAGAAATGCCCATCGGTATGGCAGTGAAATAGTCTCAGGCGGTGGGCTATAGCCTTTGGTCCTTGAGGGGGGTTGGGAGGGGTTGGGGCTCAGTTGTCGTGGAAATGGGTAAAGTCTTTTCAAGGGTCCTCGTGTGGCGGTGGGAGGCTACAGTTGAGTCTGCCCTAAAATGGCAAGAAATACCAAGTGCAGCGCGTGAAATAATCAGGCGGTGGGCTATAGCGTCCTTGGCAGGGGTTGGGAGAGGGTTAGGGGGTTACAGTCGTCGGAAATGGGTACAGTCTTTTGAGGTCCTCGTGTACTTGATGGGAGGCTACGGTCAGAGGCACTGCCCTAAAATGGCAAGAAATGCCTAAGCGGTAGCGTGAAATAGTGGCGAGGCGGTGTGATATAGCCTTTGGTCAGCAGAGGGGTTGGGAGGGTTCGGGGCTCTGGTCGTGGGAAATGAGTACTGAGTCTTTCAAGGGTCCTCGTGTGCCCGGTGGGAGCCCTCTGATCGAGCCTGCCCTAAAATGGCAAGAAATGCCAGTGCGTAGCGTGAAATAGTCTCCGAGGCCGGTGGGCTATAGCCTTTGGTCCGCGGGGGTTGTGGAGGGAGGTTCGGGGGCTCTGGTTGTCGGAAATGGGTAAAGTCTTTTCAAGGGTCCTCGTGTGGCCAGTGGAAGGCTACGGTCAGAGGTCTGCCCTAAAATGGCAAGAAATACCAGCCAGTAGCGTGAAATAATCCCAAGGCGGTGGGCTATATAGTCCCATGAGGGTTGGGAGGGTTAGGGGTTACAGTGCGTCGGAAATGGGTACAGTCTTTCGAGGGTCCTCGTGTGCCCAGATGGGAGGCTCTACGGTCGAGGCCTGCCCTAAAATGGCAAGAAATGCCTAGCAGCGCGTGAAATAGTGGTGAGGCGGTGTGATATAACCTTTGGTCCCGCGGGGTTGGGAGGGGTTCGGGGCTCAGTGGTCGGAAATGGGTACAGTCTTTCAAGGGTCCTCGTGTGCCCGGTGGGAGGCTCTGATCGAGGCCTGCCTAAAATGGCAAGAAATACCAAGTGGCCATGCGTGAAATAATCATGGGGCGGTGGGCTATAGCCTTTAGTCCATGAGGTTGGGAGGGGACGTTCGGGGCTCTGGGCGTCGGAAATGGGTGAGTCTTTTGAGGGTCCTCGTGTGCCCGGTGGGGAGGCTCTGATCAAGCCTGGCCAAAATAGCAGAAATGACTGCGCAGCCCGTGAAATAGTCATGAGGCCGGTGGGCTATAGCCCTTGGTCCATGGCCAGTTGGGAAGAGGGTTGGGGCTCACAGTCGTCGGAAATGGGTACAGTCTTTTCGAGGTCTCGTGTGCCCAGTGGGAGGCTACTGATCAGGCCTGCCCTAAAATGGCAAAAATGCCAATGACGCGTGCAGAAATAATCATGGCCGAGGCAGTGGGCTATATTATCATTTCACAGGGGTTGGGAGGGGTTTGGGGACTCAGCCCCTCGGAAATGGGTCTAGCCTTTTGAGTAGCCTCGTGCTGATGGGAGCCTCTGATGTCAGGCCTGCCTAAAAGGCAAGAAAAGTCCCAGTGGAGGCGTCGAAGAGTCTCCGAGCCCGGTGGGCTATAGCCTTTGGTCCGCGGGGGTTGGGGACGGGGGTTCGGGGCCTCTGGGCATCGGAAATGGGCACAGTCTTTTTCGAGGGTCCTGGTGTTCCCAGTGGGAGGCTACGATCAGAAGCCTGCCCTAAAATGGCAAGAAATGCCCAGCGGCGCAGCGCGTAAAATAATCAGCAGGCAGTGGGATAGCCTTTAGTCCATGGGGGTTGGGAGGGGTTGGGGGCTCTGGCCGTCGGAAATGGGTCTGAGTCTTTTGAGGTCTCGTGTGCCAGTGGGAGGCTACGGTCAGAAGCCTGCCGTAAAATAAGTAATGCCAAGCGTCGCGCGTGGAATAATCGAGGCGGTGGGCTATAGCCTTTAATCATGAGGGTTGATGAGGGGTTCGGGGCTCAGGCGTGAAATGGGTACAGTCTTTTCGAGGTCTTCGTGTGCCCGGTGGGAGGCTCTGATCAAGCCTGGCCAAAATGGCAGGAAATGACTAGGCGCAGCCGTGAAATAATCATGGGGCGGTGGGCTATAGCCTTGGTTCATGAGGAGTTGGGGAGGGTTGGGGGTTCTGGTCGTCGGAAATGGGTCAGTCTTTTGAGGGGTCCTCATGTGCCCATTGGGAGGCTACAGTCGAGCCTGCCCTAAAATGTGAAATGCCAGTGGCCTTGATGCAGAAATAGTGGCGGGGCGGTGGGCTATAGCGTCTGTTCCAGGGGTTGGGAGGGTTGGGGACTCGGCCGCCGGAAATGGGTCTAGTCTTTTTAGTAGCCTCGCGTGCTCGGTGGGAGCCTGATCAGGCACATACTAAAAAGGCAAGAAATGTCCCACAGCGCATCGTCGAAAAGTTCGAGCCGGTGGGCTATAGCCTTTGGTCCTTGAGGGTTGGGTTGGGGGTTGGGGGCTCACGGCTGTTGGAAATGGGTCTGATCTTTTCGAGAGTCTCGTTTGCCCAGTGGGAGGCTGCGGTCAGAGGCCTGGCCTAAAATGGCAAGAAATGCCCAGCGCAGTGAGTGAAATAATCAGGCGTGGGCTATAACCTTTAGTCCTTGAGGGGTTGGGGTGGGGGATCAGGCGCTCAGGGCGTCGGAAATGGTGATCTTCTCAAGGTTTCGTGTGCCTCTTTGGGAGGCTATGGTGAGGCCTGCCCTAAAAGGCAAGAAATGTCCCTGGGCCTTGAAATAGTCTCAAAGCCTGGTGGGCTATAGCCTTTGGTCCGCGGGGGTTGGGTTGGGGGTTCGGGGGCTCTGGCCGTTGGAAATGGGTACAGTCTTTTCGAGAGTCCTCGTTTGCCCAGTGGGAGGCTGCGGTCAGAGGCCTGGCCTAAAATGGCAAGAAATGCCCAGCGGCGCAGCGAGTGAAATAGTCGCCGAGGCCGGCGGGCTATAACCTTTGGTCCGCGGGGGTTGGGGTGGGGGGATCGGGCGCTCTGGGCGTCGGAAATGGGTACAGTCTTCTCAAGGTTTCTCGTGTGCCTACTGGGAGGCTATGGTAGACGGCCTGCCCTAAAAAGGCAAGAAATGTCCCACGGCGGAGCGCGCGAAATAGTCTCAAAGCCCGGTGGGCTATAGCCTTTGGTCCGCGGGGGTTGGGTTGGGGGTTCGGGGGCTCTGGCCGTTGGAAATAGGTACAGTCTTTTCGAGAGTCCTCGTTTGCCCAGTGGGAGGCTGCGGTCAGAGGCCTGGCCTAAAATGGAAAGAAATACCCATCGTTGCAGCGCGTGAAATAGTCGCCGAGGCCGGTGGGCTATAGCCTTTGGTCCCATGAGGGTTGGGAGGGAGTTCGGGGGGCTCACGGCCGTCGGAAATGGGTACAGTCTTTTCGAGGGTCCTCGTGTGCCCAGTGGGAGGCTACGGTCAGAGGCCTGCCGTAAAATGGCAAGAAATGCTCAGTGGCGCAGCGCGTGAAATAGTCACCGAGGTTGGTGGGCTATAGCCTTTGGTCCGCCGGGGTTGGTGGGGGGTTCTGGGGTTCTGGGCTTCGGAAATGGGTACAGTGTTCTCAAGGGTTCTCGTGTGCCTAGTGGGAGGCTACGGTCAGAGGCCTGCCCTAAAATGACAAGAAATGCCCAGCGGCGCAGCGCGTGAAATAATGCTTGAGGCCGTGAGCTATAGCCTGGTCATGAGGGGTTGGGTTGGGGGGATCGGAGGCTCTGGGCGTCGGAAATGGGTACAGTCTTCTCAAGGGATCTCGTGTGCCTTGTGGGAAGCTACGGTCAGAGGCCTGCTCTAAAATGGCAAGAAATACCCAGCGGCGCTACGCACGAAATAGTTGCCGGGGCCGGTGGGCTATAGCGTCTGTTCCACGGGGGTTCGGGAGGGGGGTTTGGGGACTCTGGCCATCGGAAATGGGTCTAGTCTTTTTGAGTAGCCTCGCGTGCTCAGTGGGAGCCTACGGTCTGAGGCCTGCCCTAAAAAGGCAAGAAATGTCCCACGGCGGAGCGCGCGAAATAGTCTCCGAGCCCGGTGGGCTATAGCCTTTGGTCCGCGGGGGTTGGGTAGGGGGTTCGGGGGCTCTGGGCGTCGGAAATGGGTACAGTCTTCTCATGGTTTCCTCTGTGCCTACTGGGAGTCTATGGTCAGAGGCCTGCCCTAAAAAGGCAAGAAATGTCCCACGGCGGAGCGCGCGAAATAGTCTCAAAGCCCGGTGGGCTATAGCCTTTGGTCCGCGGGGGTTGGGTTGGGGGTTCGGGGGCTCTGGCCGTTGGAAATGGTTACAGTCCTTTCGAGGGTCCTCGTGTGCCCAGTGGGAGGCTACGGTCAGAAGCCTGCCCTAAAATGGCAAGAAATGCCAGTGGCAGCGTGAAATAATCATGGGGCAGTGGGCTATAAGCCTTTGGTCATGAGGGTTGGAGAGGGGGGTTCGGCGGATCTGGGCATCGGAAATGGGTACAGTCTTTTCGAGGGTCCTCGTGTGCTTGATGGGAGGCTCTGTCAGAGGCTGCCTAAAATGGCAAGAAATGCCCAGTGGCCAGCGCGTGAAATAGTCATGGAATGCCGGCGGGCTATATGGTCCCTTGAGGGTTGGGTGGGGGGATCGGGGGCTCTGGCCTTCGGAAATGGGTACAGTCTTCTCAAGGGTTCTCGTGTGCCTACTGGGAGGCTACGGTCAGAGGCCTGCCCTAAAATGGCAAGAAATGCCAGTGACATAGCACTGAAATAGTCATGGGCCGGTGGGCTATAGCGTCTGTTCCACGGGGGTTCGGGAGGGGGGTTTGGGGACTCTGGCCATCGGAAATGGGTCTAGTCTTTTTGAGTAGCCTCGCGTGCTCAGTGGGAGCCTACGGTCAGAGGCCTGCCCTAAAAAGGCAAGAAATGTCCCACGGCGGAGCGCGCGAAATAGTCTCCAAGCCCGGTGGGCTATAGCCTTTGGTCCGCGGGGGTTGGGTTGGGGGTTCGAGGGCTCTGGCCGTTGGAAATGGGTACAGTCTTTTTGAGGGTCCTCGTTTGCCCAGTGGGAGGCTGCGGTCAGAGGCCTGGCCTAAAATGGCAAGAAATGCCCAGCGGCGCAGCGCGTTAAATAGTCGCCGAGGCCGGTGTGCTATAGCCCTTGGTCATGAGGGTTGGGAGGGGTTCGGGGTTACGGGCATCGAAAATGGGTACAGTCTTTTCGAGGGTCCTCGTGTGCCCATTGGGAGGCTACGGTCGAGCACAGTAAAATGGCATGTAATGCCAGCGTCGTGGCGTGAAATAATCAGACCGGTGGGCTATAGTCTTTAGTCTGAGGGGTTGATGAGGGGTTGGGGCTCAGGTGTGGAAATGGGTACAGTCTTTTGAGGGTCTCGTGTGCCCGGTGGGAGGAATGCAGTCAGAATCACGCCCCAAAATGGCACGAAATACCCAGGCGCTTGATGCAGAAATAGTCATGGGGCGGTGGGCTATATGCTGGTCCCATGAGGTTAGGGTGGGGGTTCGGGGGCTCTGGTGGTGAAATGACAGTCTTTTCGGCCGGTCCTCGTGTGTGCGATGGGAGGCTACGGTCAGAAGCCTGCACAAAATAACAGAAATGCCAGTGATTGCATCGCGTCAAATAGTCGCCGGGGCCGGTGGGCTATAGCGTCTGTTCCACGGGGGTTCGGGAGGGGCGTTTGGGGACTTTGGCCCTCGGAAATGGGTTTAGTCTTTTTGAGTAGCCTCGCGTGCTCAGTGGGAGCCCTGGTCAGGCACTGCCCTAAAAAGGCAAGAAATGTCCCACAGGCGGGCCTTGAAATAGTCTCAGGCCAGGTGGGCTATAGCCTTTGGTCCTTGAGGGTTGGGTTGGGGTTCGAGGGCTCACAGCCGTTGGAAATGGTACAGTCTTTTGAGGTCCTCGTTTGCCCAGTGGGAGGCTGCGGTCAGGCACAGCCTAAAATGGCAAAATGCCAGTAACGCGTTAAATAATCATGAGGCCGGTGGGCTATAGCCCTTGGTCCGCGGGGGTTGGGGAGGGGTGTTCGGGGGTTCTGGGCATGGAAAATGGGTACAGTCTTTTCGAGGGTCCTCGTGTGCCCATTGGGAGGCTACGGTCAGAAGCCTGCAGTAAAATGGCATGTAATGCCAGTGTAGCGTGAAATAATCGCCAGACCGGTGGGCTATAGTCTTTAGTCATGAGGTTGATGAGGGGTTGGGGGGCTCTGGGTGTCGGAAATGGGTATAGTCTTTTGAGGTCCTCGTGTGCCAGATGGGAGGCTCTGGTCAGGAATTCTGCCCTAAGATGGCACAGAAATGCCAGCGGCGCAGTGCAGAAATAGTCACAGGGCGGTGGGCTATAATAACTAGTCCATGAGGGTTAGGGTGGGGATTCGGGGCTCAGGCGTCGGAAATAGACACAGCCTTTTCGACGGTCCTCGTGTGCTTGTGATGGGAGGCTGATCGAGCCTGCCACTAAAATGGCAAGAAATGCCAGTGGCGCATCGCGTCAAATAGTCGCCGAGGCGGTGGGCTATAGCCTTTAGTCATGAGGGTTGGTGAGGGGTCGGGGGCCTCTGGTCATCGGAAATGGGTACAGTCTTTTCGAGGGTTCTCGTGTGAGTGGGAGGCTCTGATTGAGCACTGCCTAAAATGGCAAAAATGCCAGTGTGTGCAGAAATAGTCGCCGGGGCCGGTGGGCTATAGCGTCTGTTCCACGGGGGTTCGGGAGGGGCGTTTGGGGACTTTGGCCCTCGGAAATGGGTTTAGTATTTTTGAGTAGCCTCGCGTGCTCCGTGGGAGCCTACGGTCTGAGGCCTGCCCTAAAAAGGCAAGAAATGTCCCACGGCGCAACGCGCAAAATAATCTCCGAGCCCGGTGGGCTATAGCCTTTGATCCGCGGGGGTTGGGTAGGGGGTTCGGGGGCACTGGTCGTCGGAAATGGGTACAGTCTTTTCGAGGGTCCTCTGTGCCCAGTGGGAGGCTCTGATCAAGCACGCCTAAAATGTAAGAAATGCCAATGGCGCAGCTCGTTAAATAATCATGGGGCGGTGGGCTATAGCCCTTAGTCCCATGAGGGGTTGGGAGGGGTTCGGGGGCTCTTGGCATCGGAAATGGGTACAGTCTTTTCGAGGGTCCTCGGGTGCCCAGTGGGAGGCTAGGGTCAGAGGCCTACCCTAAAATGGCAAGAAATCCCCAGCGGCGCAGCACGTGAAATAGTGGCCGAGGGCGGTGGGCTATATCCTTTGGTCCGCGGGGGTTGGGGAGGGGGGTTCGGGGGCCCTGGGCGTCGGAAATGGGTATAGTCTTTTCGAGGGTCCTCGTGTGCCCAGTAGGAGGCTAGGGTCACAGGCCTACCCTAAAATAGCATGAAATCTCTAGCGGCGCAGCACGTGAAATAGTGGCCGAGGCCGGTGGGCTATAGCTTTTGGTGCGCGGAGGTTGGGGAGGGGGGTTCGGGTGCTCTGGGCGTCGGAAATGGGTACAGTCTTTTCGAGGGTCCTCGTGTGCCCAGTGGGAGGCTACGGTCACAAGCGTGCCCTAAAATGGCAAGAAATGCCCAGCGGCGCTATGCACGAAATAGTCGCCGGGGCCGGTGGGCTATAGCGTCTGTTCCACGGGGGTTCGGGAGGGGCGTTTGGGGACTTTGGCCCTCGGAAATGGGTCTAGTCTTTTTGAGTAGCCTCGCGTGCTCCGTGGGAGCCTACGGTCAGAGGCCTGCCCTAAAAAGGCAAGAAATGCCCAGCGGCGCAGCGCGTTAAATAGTCGCCGAGGCCGGTGTGCTATAGCCCTTGGTCCGCGGGGGTTGGGGAGGGGGGTTCGGGGGTTCTGGGCATCGAAAATGGGTACAGTCTTTTCGAGGGTCCTCGTGTGCCCATTGGGAGGCTACGGTCAGAAGCCTGCAGTAAAATGGCATGTAATGCCCAGCGTCGTAGCGCGTGAAATAGTCGCCGAGACCGGTAGGCTATAGTCTTTAGTCCGCGGGGGTTGATGAGGGGGGTTCGGGGGCTCTGGGTGTCGGAAATGGGTACAGTCTTTTCGAGGGTCCTCGTGTGCCCAGTGGGAGGCTACGGTCAGAATCCTGCCCTAAAATGGCACGAAATGCCCAGCGGCGCAGTGCACGAAATAGTCACCGGGGCCGGTGGGCTATAGCCTTTGGTCCGCGAGGGTTAGGGTGGGGGGTTCGGGGGCTCTGGTCGTCGGAAATAGACACAGTCTTTTCGACGGTCCTCGTGTGTGCAGTGGGAGGCTACAGTCAGAAGCCTGCCCTAAAATGGCAAGAAATGCCCAGCGGTGCATCGCGTCAAATAGTCGCCGGGGCCGGTGGGCTATAGCGTCTGTTCCACGGGGGTTCGGGAGGGGCGTTTGGGGACTTTGGCCCTCGGAAATGGGTTTAGTCTTTTTGAGTAGCCTCGCGTGCTCAGTGGGAGCCTCTGATGCGAGGCACATACAAAAAGGCAAGAAATGTCCACAGTAGCGTCTTGAAAGAGTCTCAAGGCCGGTGGGCTATAGCTTTGGTCTTGTGCGGAGATTGGGGAGGGTTGGTGCTCTGGGCGTCGGAAATGGGTACAGTCTTTTGAGGGTCCTCGTGTGATGGGAGGCTCTGGTCACTGGCGTGCCTAAAATGGCAAGAAATGCCAGCGGCGCTATGCAGAAATAGTCGCCATGGGGCAGTGGGCTATAAGCGTCTGTTCCACGGGGGTTCGGGAGGCGTTTGGGGACTTTGGCCATCGGAAATGGGTCTAGTCTTTATGAGTAGCCTTGCGTGCTCCGTGGGAGACCTCTGATGAGGCACCACTAAAAAGGCAAGAAATGTCCCAGCGCGGGCGCAAAATAATCTCAGGAGCCGGTGGGCTATAGCCTCACAGTCATGAGGGGTTGGGTAGGGGGTTCGGGGGCTCTAGCCGTCGGAAATGGGTACAGTCTTTTCGAGGGTCCTCTGTGCCCAGTGGGAGGCTACGGTCAGAAGCCTGCCCTAAAATGGAAAGAAATGCCCAGCGGCGTAGCGCGTGAAATAGTCGCCAAGACCGGTGGGCTATAGTCTTTAGTCCGCGGGGGTTGATGAGGGGGGTTCGGGGGCTCTGGGTGTCAGAAATGGGTACAGTCTTTTCAAGGGTCCTCGTGTGCCCAGTGGGAGGCTACGGTCAGAAGCCTGCCCTAAAATGGCAAGAAATGCCAGTGTGATGCGAAATAGTGGCCGGGGCCGGTGGGCTATAGCGTCTGTTCCACGGGGGTTCGGGGGGGGGGTTTGGGGACTCTGGCCATCGGAAATGGGTCTAGTCTTTTTGAGTAGCCTCGCGTGCTCAGTGGGAGCCTACGGTCTGAGGCATGACCTAAAAAGGTAAGAAATGTCCTACGGCGGAGGGCGCGAAAGAGTCTCTGAGCCCGGTGGGCTATAGCCTTTGGTCCGCGGGGGTTGGGTAGGGGGTTCGGGGGCTCTGGCCGTCGGAAATGGGTACAGTCTTTTCGAGGGTCCTCGTGTGCCCAGTGGGAGGCTACGGTCAGAAGCCTGCCCTAAAATGGCAAGAAATGCCAATGTGCTTGTGCGTGAAATAATCATGAGGCGGTGACCTATAACAGTCCAGGGTTGGGCTGGGGGGATGGGGGGTTCTTGGCGTCGCAAATGGGTACAGTCTTTTCAAGGGTTCTCGTGTGCCCAGTGGGAGGCTACGGTCAGAGGCCTGCCCTAAAATGGCAAGAAATGCCAATGACGATGCACGAAATAGTCGCCGGGGCCGGTGGGCTATAGCGTCTGTTTCACGGGGGTTCGGGAGGGGGGTTTGGGGACTTTGGCCATCGGAAATGGGTCTAGCCTTTTTGAGTAGCCTCGCGTGCTCAGTGGGAGCCTACGGTCTGAGGCCTGCCCTAAAAAGGCAAGAAAAGTCCCACGGTGGAGCGTGCGAAAGAGTCTCCGAGCCCGGTGGGCTATAGCCTTTGGTCCGCGGGGGTTGGGGAGGGGGATTCGGGGCCTCTGGGCATCGGAAATGGGCACAGTCTTTTTCAAGGGTCCTGGTGTGCCCAGTGGGAGGCTACGATCAGAAGCCTGCCCTAAAATGGCAAGAAATGCCCAGCGGCGCAGTGCGTAAAATAGTCGCCGAGGCCGGTGGGATATAGCCTTTAGTCCATGGGGGTTGGGGAGGAGGGTTCGGGGGCTCTGGCCGTCGGAAATGGGTACAGTCGTTTCGAGGGTCCTCGTATGCCCAGTGGGAGGCTACGGTCAGAGGCCTGCCCTAAAATGGCAAGTAATGCCCAGCGTCGCAGCGCGTGAAATAGTCGCCGAGGCCGGTGGGCTATAGCCTTTAATCCGCGGGGGTTGATGAGGGGGTTTCGGGGGCTCTGGGCGTCGGAAATGGGTACAGTCTTTTCGAGGGTCCTCGTGTGCCCAGTGGGAGGCTACGGTCAGGCTTTGGCCAAAATGGCAAGAAATGACTAAGCGGCGCAGCCTGTGAAATAATCATGGGGCAGTGGGCTATAGCCCTTGGTCCGAGGGGGTTGGGGAGGGGGGTTAGGGGGTTCTGGTCGTCGGAAATGGGTACAGTCTTTTCGAGGGTCCTCGTGTGCCCAGTGGGAGGCTACGGTCAGAAGCCTGCCCTAAAATGGCAAGAAATGCCCATCGGCGCAGTGCACGAAATATTTGCCGGGGCCGGTGGGCCTATAGCGTCTGTTCCACGGGGGTTCGGGAGGGGGGTTTGGGGACTCTGGCCATCGGAAATGGGTCTAGTCTTTTTGAGTAGCCTCGCGTGCTCAGTGGGAGCCTACGGTCAGAGGCCTGCCCTAAAATGGCAAGAAATGCCAGTGGTAGCGTGAAATAATCATGGGGCGGTGGGCTATAGCCCTTGGTCATGAGCGATGGGGAGGGGGGTTCGGGGTTTCTTGTCGTCGGAAATGGGTACAGTCTTTTCGAGGGTCCTCGTGTGCCCAGTGGGAGGCTACGGTCAGAGGCCTGCCCTAAAATGGCAAGAAATGCCTAGCGGCGCAGCGCGTGAAATAGTGGCCGAGGCCGGTGTGATATAGCCTTTGGTCCGCGGGGGTTGGGGAGGGGGGTTCGGGGGATCTGGTCGTCGGAAATGGGTACAGTCTTTCAAGGGTCCTCGTGTGCCCAGTGGGAGGCTACGGTCAGAGGCCTGCCCTAAAATGGCAAGAAATACCAGTAGCCTTGTGCGTCAAATAATCATGGAGGCGGTGGGCTATAGCCTTTAGTCCAGCGGGGTTGGGGGAGGTGCGTTGGGGGCTGGGCGTCGGAAATGGGTAGAGTCTTTTCGAGGGTCTCGTGTGCCCAGTGGGAGGCTCTGATCAGAAGCACGGCCAAAAATGGCAAGAAATGACTAGCCCCGTGAAATAATCATGAGGCGGTGGGCTATAGCCCTTGGTCATGGCGGTTGGGAAGGGGTTCGGGGCTCTGATCGTCGGAAATGGGTACAGTCTTTTCGAGGGTTCTCGTGTGCCCAGTGGGAGGCTAAGGTCGAGCTGCCCTAAAATGTGAAAATTCCAATGCGCGTGATCTTGAATTAGTGGCCGGGGCCGGTGGGCTATCGCGTCTGTTCCACGGGGGTTCGGGAGGGGTTTGGGGACTACAGGCCATGAAATGGGTCTAGTCTTTTATAGTAGCCTCGCGTTCTCAGTGGGAGCCTCTGATTGAGCCTGCCCTAAAATGGCAAGAAATGCCAGTGCGCGTGAAATAGTCTCCGAGGCCGGTGGGCTATAGCCTTTGGTCCGCGGGGGTTGTGGAGGGGGGTTCGGGGGCTCTGGTCGTCGGAAATGGGTAAAGTCTTTTCAAGGGTCCTCGTGTGCCCAGTGGGAGGCTACGGTCAGAGGTCTGCCCTAAAATGGCAAGAAATGCCCAGAGGCGCAGCGCGTGAAATAGTCATGGGGCCAGTGACCTATAAGTCCGCTGGGGTTGGGCTGGGGGGATTGGGGGTTCTAGGCGTCGCAAATGGTCAGTCTTTTCATGGGTTCTCGTGTGCCCGGTGGGAGGCTCTGATCGAGCTGCCTTAAAATGGCAAAAATGCCAGTGACGCAGTGCAAAATAAGTCGCGGGGCGGTGGGCTATATGTCATTTCACGGGGGTTGGGAGGGGTTTGGGGACTCTGGCCCTAGGAAATGGGTCTAGCCTTTTTGAGTAGCCTCGCGTGCTCGGTGGGAGCCTCTGATGCAGGCACATACTAAAGGCAAGAAAAGTCCCAGTGGAGCGTCGAAGACTCTCAAGGCCGGTGGGCTAAAGCCTTTGGTCCACGGGTGGGGGGGGGGGGTGGGGGGCCTCTGGGCATCGGAAATGGGCACAGTCTTTTTGAGCGTCCTGGTGTGCCCAGTGGGAGGCTACGATCAGAAGCCTGCCCTAAAATGGCCAGAAATGCCCAGCGGCGCAGCACGTAAAATAGTCGCCGAGGCCGGTGGGATATAGCCTTTAGTCCATGGGGGTTGGGGAGGGGGGTTCGGGGGCTCTGGCCGTCGGAAATGGGTACAGTCTTTTCGAGGGTACTCGTGTGCCCAGTGGGAGGCTACGGTCGAGCACTGCCGTAAAATAAAGTAATGCCATGACGCAGTGCACGAAATAATCAGCGGGGCGGTGGCCTATCTTGTCTGCATTTCCACGGGGGTTCGGGAGGGTTTGGGGACTCAGCCGCCGAAATGGGTCTAGTCTTTTGAGTAGCCTCGCGTGCTCGGTGAGAACCCTCTGATGAGGCACTGCCATAAAAAGGCAAGAAATGTCCCAGGCAGTGAAAGTCTCAGGCCAGCGGGCCTATGTGCCTTTGGTCCGCGGGGGTTGGGTAGGGGGTTCGGGGGTTCTAGGCGTCGGAAATGGGTACAGTCTTTTCGAGGGACCTCGTGTGCCCTGTGGGAGGCTACGGTCGGTAGCCTACCCTAAAATTACAAGAAATACCCAGCGGCGCAGCGCGTGAAATAGTCGCCGAGGCCGGTGGGCTATAGCCCTTGGTCCGCGGGGGTTGGGGAGGGGGGTTTGGGGGCTCTTGCCATCGGAAATGGGTACAATATTTTCGAGGGTCCACGTTTGCCCAGTGGGAGGCTACGGTCAGAAGCCTGCCATAAAATGGCAAGTAATGCCCTTCGTCGTAGCGCGTGACTTAGTCGCCGAGATCGGTGGGCTATAGCGTCTCTTCCACGGGGGTTCGGGAGGGGGGTTGATGAGGGTGGTTCGGGGGCTCTAGGTGTCAGAAATGGGTACAGTCTTTTCGAGGGTCCTCGTGAGCCCAGTGGGAGGCTACGGTTAGAAGCCTGCCTTAAAATGGCAAGAAATGCCTAGCGGCGCAGCGCTTGAAATAGTCGCCGAGGCCGGCGGGCTATAGCCTTTGGTCCGCGGAGGTTGGGATGGGGGGATCGGGGGCTCTAGTCGTCGGAAATGGGTACAGTCTTTTCAACCGTTCTCGTGTGCCCAGTGGGACTCTATGGTCAGAGGCCTGCCCTAAAATGGCAAGAAATGCCCAGCGGCAGAGAGGAAGAGCTTGTGGGAGGGGACGGTGGGCTATAGCGTCTGTTCCACGGGGGTTCGGGAGGTGGGTTTGGGTACTCTGGCCATCGGAAATGGGTCTAGCCTTTTTGAGTAGCCTGGCGTGCTCAGTGGGAACCTACTGTCTGCGGCCTGCCCTAAAAAGGCAAGAAATGTCCCAAGGTGGACCGCGCGAAAGATACTCCGAGCCCGGTGGGCTATAGCCTTTGGTCCGCGGGGGGTGGGGAGGGGGGTTCGGGGCCTCTGTGCGTCGAAAATGGGTACAGTCTTTTCGAGGGTCCTCGTGTCCCCAGTGGGAGGCTACGGTCAGAAGCCTGCCCTAAAATGGCAAGAAATGCCAATGGCCAGTGTGCGTGAAATAATCATGAGGCAGTGGGATATAGCCTTTAGTCCGCGGCGGTGGGGTAGGGGGTTCGGGGGCTCTGGTCCTCAGAAATGGGTACAGTCTTTTCAAGGGTCCTCGTGTGCCCAGTGGGAGGCTACGGTCAGAGGCCTGCCCTAAAATGGCAAGAAATACCAGGTGGCCTTGTGCGTGAAATAAGTCAAGGCGGTGGGCTATAGCCTTTAGTCCGCGGGGGTTGGGGAGGGGCGTTCGGGGGCTCTGGGCGTCGGAAATGGGTACAGTCTTTTCGAGGGTCCTCGTGTGCCCAGTGGGAGGCTACGGTCAGAAGCCTGCCCTAAAATGGCTAGAAATACCCAGCGGCGCAGCGCGTGAAATAGTCGTCGAGGCCGGCGGGCTATAGCCTTTGGTCCGCGGGGGTTGGGGTGGGGGGATCGGGGGCTCTAGTCGCTGGAAATGGGTACAGTCTTTTCAAGGGTTCTCGTGTGCCCAGTGAGAGGCTACGGTCAGAGGCCTGCCCTAAAATGGCAAGAAATGCCAATGAGCAGTGCACAAAATAATCGCGGGGCGGTGGGCTATAAGCGTCTCTTCACAGGGGTTCGGGAGGGGGTTTGGGAATCAGCCATGGAAATGGGTCTAGCCTTTTTGAGTAGCCTCGCGTGCTCAGTGGGAACCCCTCTGATCTGAGGCCTGCCTAAAGGCATGAAATGTCCCTTGGCGGGCCTTGAAAAGAATCTCAAGGCCGGTGAGCTAGAGCCTTTGGTCCGCGGGGGTTGGGGAGGGGGGTTTGGGGCCTCGTCGTCGAAAATGGATCTGATCTTTTGAGGGTCCTCACTTGTGCCCAGTGGGAGGCTACGGTCGAAACACTGCCCTAAAATGGCAAGAAATGCCAAGCGTAGTCGTGAAATAGTCATAGGGCCGGTGGGATATAGCCTTTAGTCCATGAGGGGTTGGGGAGGGGTTCGGGGTTACGGTCATCGGAAATGGGTACAGTCTTTTCGAGGTCTCGTGTGCCCAGTGGGAGGCTACGGTCGAGGCACATACTAAAATGGCAAGAAATGCCAGTGGCGCGTGAAATAATCATGAGGCGGTGGGTTATAGCCTTTGGTCCACAGGGGTTGGGGAGGAGGTTCGGGGCTCTGGGCATCGAAATGGGTATAGTCTTTTCGGGGTCTCGTGTGCCCGGTGGGAGGCTACGGTCGAAGCCTGCGTAAAATAACAGTAATGCCCAGCGTTGCAGCGCGTGAAATAGTCGTCGAGGCCGGTGGGCTATAGCCTTTAGTCCGCGGGGGTTGATGAGGGGGGTTCGGGGGCCCTGGGCGTCGGAAATGGGTACAGACTTTTCGAGGTCCTCGTGTGCCCAGTGGGAGGCTACGGTTAGAAGCCTGCCCTCAAATGGCAAGAAATACCCAGCCAGCGAGGCACAGAAATAGTCGGCAGGCCGGTGGGCTATACCGTCTGTTCCACGGGGGTTCGGGAGGGGGGTTTGGGGAATCTGGCCATCGGAAATGGGTCTAGCCTTTTAAAGTAGCCTCGCGTGCTCAGTGGGAGCCTACGGTCTGAGGCCTGCCCTAAAAAGGCATGAAATGTCCCATGGCGGAGGCCTTGAAAAGAATCTCAAGGCCAGTGAGCTATAGCCTTTAGTCCCTTGAGGGGTTGGGGAGGGGTTTGGGGCCTCTGTGCGTCGAAAAATGGATCTGTCTTTTGAGGTCCTCACATGCCCAGTGGGAGGCTCTGGTCAGAAACACCTTAAAATGGCAAGAAATGCCAGCGCGTAGTCACGTGAAATAGTCGCATGAGGCGGTGGGATATAACTAGTCATGAGGGGTTGGGAGGGGGTTCGGGGTTCTGGTCATGGAAATGGATACAGTCTTTTTGAGGGTCCTCCTGTGCCCAGTGGGAGGCTACGGTCGAGGCACATAAAATGGCAAGAAATGCCAATGGCAGTAGCGTGAAATAATCGCGGTGGGCTATAGCCTTTGGTCCGCGGGGGTTGGGGTGGGGGGTTCGGTGGCTCTGGGCATCGGAAATGGGTACAGTTTTTTGAAGGGTCCTGGTGTACCCAGTGGCAGGCTACGGTCAGAAGCCTGCCGTAAAATGGCAAGTAATGCCCAGCGTTGCAGCGCGTGAAATAGTCGCCGAGGCCGGTGGGCTATAGCCTTTAGTCCGCGGGGGTTGATGAGGGGGGTTCGGGGGCTCTGGGCGTCGGAAATGGGTACAGACTTTTCGAGGGTCCTCGTGTGCCCAGTGGGAGGCTACGGTTAGAAGCCTGCCCTCGAATAATGAAATACTGACCCATGAGGCACGAAATAGTCGACGGGGCCGGTGGGCTATACCGTCTGTTCCACGGGGGTTCGGGAGGGGAGTTTGGGGACTCTCGCCATCGGAAATGGGTCTAGTCTTTTTGAGTAGCCTCGCGTGCTAAGTGGGAGCCTACGGTCTGAGGCTTGCCCTAAAAAGACAAGAAATGTCCGACGGCGCAATGCGCGAAAGAGTCTACGAGCCCGGTGGGCTATAGCCTTTGGTCCATGGGGGTTGGGGAGGGGGTTGGGGCTCACGGTTATAGAAATGGGTCTGAGTCCTTGAGGTCCTCCTGTGCCCGGTGGGAGGCTCTGATGAAGCACATACTAAAATGGTAAGAAATGCCCAGCGTCGTAGCGCGTGAAATAGTCGCCGAGACCGGTGGGCTATAGTCTTTAGTCCGCGGGGGTTGATGAGGCGGGTTCGGTTGCTCTGGGTGTCAGAAATGGGTACAGTATTTTCAAAGGTCCTCGTGTGTCCAGTGGGAGGCTACGGTCAGAAGCCTGCCCTAAAATGGCAAGTAATGCCCAGCGTTGCAGCGCGTGAAATAGTCGCCGAGGCCGGTGGGCTATAGCCTTTGGTCCGCAGGGGTTGGGGAGGGGCGTTCGGGGGCTCTGGGCGTCGGAAATGGGTACAGTATTTTAGAGGGTCCTCCTGTGCCCAATGGGAGGCTACGGTCAGTGGCCGGCCCTAAAATGGCTAGAAATGCCCAGCGGCGCAGCGCGTGAAATAGTGGTCGAGGCCGGTGGGCTATAGCCTTTGGTCCATGGGGGTTGGGGAGGAGGGTTCGGGGGCTCTGGGCGTCGGAATTGGGTACATACTTTTTGAGGTCATCGTGTGCCCAGTGGGAGGCTACGGTTAGATGCCTGCCCTCAAATGGCAAGAAATACCCAGCCGCGCAGGGCACGAAATAGTTGCCGTGGCCGGTGGACTATAGCGTCTGTTCCACGGGGGTTCGGGAGGGGGGTTTGGGGACTCTCGCCATCGGAAATGGGTCTAGTCTTTTTGAGTGGCCTCGCGTGCTCAGTGGGAGCCTACGGTCTGAGGCCTGCCCTAAATAGGCAAGAAATGTCCCACAGCGTTGTGTGAGAATAATATCCGAGCACAGTGGGCTATAGCCTTTAGTCAGGGGTTGGGTTGGGGTTGGGGGGCTCTGGGCGTCGGAAATGGGTCCAGTCTTTTCAAGGGGCCTCGTGTTACCAGTGGGAGGCTACGGTCGAGGCACCTTTAAAACAAAAATACCAGGGGTTGCAGTGAGAAATAGTCACCAAGGGCCGGTGGGCTATAGCCTTTGGTCCCGCAGGGGTTGGGAGGGGTTCGGGGGCTCAGGTGTCGAGAAATGGGTACAATCTTTCTCTGGTCCTCGTGTGCTTGTCTGAGGCTACAGTCAGGCCTGCCCTAAAATGGTAGAAATACCCCAGTAGGCCAGCGTGAAATAGTCCACCGTGGGTGGGCTATATACTGGTCCATGAGGGTTGGGGTGGGGGGTCCGGTGGCTCTGGGCATCGGAAATGGGTACAGTTTTTTGAAGGGTCCTGGTGTACCCAGTGGGAGGCTCTGATCAGGCACTGCCGTAAAATGGCAATAATACCCAGTGTCATGGCGTGTGAAATAATCACCGGGCGGTGGGCTATAACTACTGGTCATGAGGGGTTGATGAAGAGGGTTCGGGGTCACAGGTGTCGAAATGGGTACAACCTTTTCGAGGTCTCGTGTGTCGAGTTGGAGCTACGGTTAGAAGGCTGCCTAAAATGGCAAGAAATGCCAGCGTAATGCGAAATAGTAGGCAGAGGCGGTGGGATATAGCTTCTGTTCCACAGGGGTTAGGGAGGGGGGTTAGGGGACTCTGGCCATCGTAAATGGTTCTAGTCTTTTGGTGGCCTCGCGTCTGTGATGGGGCACTCTGATCTGAGGCACTGCCTAAAAAGGCAAGAAATGTCCCAGGCAGTAGCGAAATAGTCTCCAAGCCCGGTGGGCTATAGCCTTTGGTCCGGGGGGTTGGGTAGGGGGTTCGGGGGCTCTGGGCGTCGGAAATGGGTCCAATCTTTTCAATGGGCCTCATGTTACCAGTGGGAGGCTGCAGTGGAGGATGCCTTTAAGGGCAAGAAATACCCAAGTTTGCTTGAAATAGTCAGCCAAGGCGGTGGGCTATAGCACTTTGGTCCACAGGGGTTGGGAGGGTTCGGGGCTCAGGTGTGGAAATGAGATGCAGTCTTTTCGGCCAGTTCCTGTGCGTAATGGGAGGCTACGGTCGAGGCCTGCACTAAAATGGTAGAAATACCCAGCCAGCGCATGTGACGCGTGAATTAGTCACCAAGGCGGTGGGCTCTGCTTTGGTCATGAGGGTTGGGGTGGGGGTTCGAGGGGCTCACAGGGCATGGGAAATGGGTCACAGTCTTTCAAGGGTCTGTGTGCCCAGTGGGGAGGCCTACGGTCAGAAGCCTTTAAGGGCAAAAATGGCAAAAATAATATGCAGCGTCATGGCGTGTGGGGTAAATAATCCCATGGGGGCGGTGGGCTATATGCCTAGTCCGAAGTTGATGAGGGGTTAGGGGTCACTGGGCGTCGGAAATGGGTACAGCCCTTTTCGAGGGTCCTTGTGTGTCGATGGGAGGCTACGGTCAGAAGCCTGCCCAAAATAACAAGAAATGCCTGCTATGACGCCTGAAATAGTCAAGGGCACATGGGCTATAACCTTTAGTCACGCGGGGTTGGGGAGGGGTTGGGATTGGTCGCCGGAAATGGGTACAGTCTTTTGAGGGTCCTCGTCGTCAGTGGGAGGCTACGGTCGAAGCACACCTAAAATGGCAAAATGCCAGTAGTGCACAGAAATAGTCACAGGCTTGTGGGCTATAGCCTTTGCTCCATGAGGGTTGGGGAGGGTTCGGGAGCTCTGAGTACGTCGGAAATAAGTCTGATCTTTTCGAGGTCTCGTGTGTCGATGGGAGGCTACGGTCAAGCACTGCCTAAATTAACAAGAAATGCCAGTGAGCTGTGCAGAAATAGTAAGGCAGGGCGGTGGGCTATAGCTCATTCCACAGGGGGTTCGGGAGGGGTTTGGGGACTCGGCCGCCGGAAATGGGTCTAGTCTGTTTGATTGGCCTCGGCGTGCTCGATTAGAGCCTCACGGTCTGAGGCCTGCCCTAAAAAGGCAAGAAATGTCCCATGGCGCCAGCCTTGAAATAGTCTCAGGCAGTGGGCTATAGCCTTTGGTCCGGGGGGTTAGGTAGGGGGTTCGGGGCTCTGGGCGTCGGAAATGGGTCCAGTCTTTTCAAGGGGCCTCGTGTTACCAGTGGGAGGCTACGGTCAGAGGGCTGCCTTTAAAGGGCAAGAAATACAAAGGGTTGCAGCGCGCGAAATAGTCGCCGAGGCCGGTGAGCTATAGCCTTTGCTCCACGGGGGTTGGGGAGGGGTTCGGGGCTCACAGGTGTCGGAAATGGAGTGCAGTTTTTTCGTGGGTCCTGGTGTGCCCTGTGGGTGGCTACGGTCATATGCCTGCCCTAAAATGGCAAGAAATGCCCAGCGGCGCCGCGCGTTAAATAGTCCCCGTGGCGGGTGGGCTATTGCCTTTGGTCCGGGGGGGTTGGGGTGGGGCGTTCGGGGGCTCTGGGTGTCGGAAATGGGTACAGTCTTTTCGAGGGTCCTCGTGTGCCCAGTGGGAGGCTACGGTCAGGCACATACTAAAATGCCAAGAAATTCCAAGCGCATGGCGCGTGAAATAATCGCCAAGGCAGTGGGCCATGTGCCTTTGGTCATGAGGGGTTGATATGAGGTTGGGGGCTCAGGCGTCGGAATCGGTACAGTCTTTCGAGGTCCTCGTGTCTGTGATGGGAGGCTACGGTCGAGGCACACTAAAATGGCAAGAAATACACAGTGACACAGGCGTGAAATATTTGAAGCGGTGGGCTTTAACTGCTTTGGTCCATGAGGGTATGGGAGGGGTTGGGGTTTGGGTGTTGGAAATGGGTACAGTCATTTCGAGGGTCTGGTGTGCCAGTGGGAGAATGCAGTCAGGAAGCACGTAAAATGGCAAAGTAATACCAGCGTCGCAGCGTGAAATAGTCGTCGAGGCGGTGGGCTATAGCCTTTGGTCATGAGGTTGATGAGAAGGGTTCGGGGGTTACAGGCGTCGGAAATGGGTGCAGTCTTTTCGAGGGTCCTCGTGTGTGCCCGATGGGAGGCTCTGATCGAAGCCCGCCATACAAAGGGCAAGAAATGCCAGTGTGACGCCTTAAATGTACAAGGCACATGGGCTATAGGCTTTAGTCATGAGGGGTTGCGGTGGGGGTTCGGGGCCTCTGGGCATCGGCAATGGAGTGCTGATCTTTATGAGGGTCCTCGTGTGCCCGGTGGGAGGCTACGGTCGAGCCACTAAAATGGCAAGAAATGCCAGTGGCCATGTGCGTGAAATAGTCACGGGCGGTGGGCTATAGCCTTTAGTCGTGAGGGGTTACGGAGGGGTTCGAGGGCTCACAGGCGTCGGAAATGGAGTCTGATATTTTCGAGGGTCCTCGTGTGCCCAGTGGGAGGCTACGGTCAGAAGCACATGCCTAAAATGTAAGAAATTCAGCGCATGGCGTGAAATAATCGGAGGCCGGTGGGCTATAACATTTAGTCCATGAGGGTTGGGGAGGGTTCGGGGGCTCAGGCGTCGCATATGGGTAAGAAGTCTTCTTGAGGGCCTCGTGTGCCCGGTGGGAGGCTACGGTCGAGGCCTGCCACTAAAATGGCAGACATGCCAGTGGCCGCGTGAAATAGTCACAAGGCGGTGGGCTATAGCCTAGTCATGAGGGGGTTACGGAGGGGGTTCGGGGGCTCTGGGCGTCGGAAATGGGTGCAGTATTTTTTAGGGTCGTCGTGTGAGTGGGAGGCTACGGTCGAAGCACATACAAATGGACAGAAATGCCCTAGCAGGCGCATCGCAGAAATAAGTCGCAGGGCGGTGGGCTATATAGCCTTTGGTCCCATGAGGGTTGGGCGGGGGGTTCAGGGGGCTCAGCCATTGGAAATGGGTCTGATTTTTTGAGTCGTCGTGTGCCCAATGGGAGGCTACGATCGAAGCACTGCCTTAAAATGGCAAATAATGCCAGTCGCGGCACGTGAAATAGGCAAGGCGGTCGGCTATAGCCTAGTCATGAGGGTTGATGAGGGGTTCGGGGGATGCAGGTGTCGGAAATGGTTACAGCCTTTTGAGGGGTCCTCATGTGCCCGATGGGAGGCTACGGTCGAGCTTGCCCAAAATGGCAAGTAATGCCAAGCAGTGGCACGTGAAATAGTCGCGAGGCGGTGGACTATAGCCTTTGGTCATGAGGGGTTGATACTTGGGGTTCGGGGGCTCTGTCGTCGAAAGGTCAGTGCAGTCTTTCGAGGGGTCCTCGTGTCTTGTGATGGGAGGCTACGGTCAGAGGCCTGCCCTAGAATGGCAAGAAATACACAGCGGCACAGAGCGTGAAATATTCGCTGAAGCCGGTGGGCTTTAGCCTTTGGTCCGCGGGGGTATGGGAGGGGGGTTCGGGGGTTTTGGGTGTTGGAAATGGGTACAGTCATTTCGAGGGTCCTGGTGTGCCCAGTGGGAGGCTACGGTCAGAAGCCTGCCGTAAAATGGCAAGTAATACCCAGCGTGTCAGTGCGCGTCGAGGCCGGTGGGCTATAGCCTTTGGTCCGCGGGGGTTGATGAGAAGGGTTCGGGGGTTCTGGGCGTCGGAAATGGGTACAGTCTTTTCGAGGGTCCTCGTGTGCCCAGTAGGAGGCTACGATCAGAAGCCCGCCCTAAAAGGGCAAGAAATGCCCAGCGGCGCAGCGCCTTAAATTGGCACCGAGGCCTGTGGGCTATAGGCTTTGGTCCGCGGGGGTTGCGGTGGGGGGTTCGGGGGCTCTGGGCATCGGCAATGGGTACAGTCTTTATGAGGGTCCTCGTGTGATGGGAGGCTCTGATCAAGCCTGCCAAAATGGCAAGAAATGCCAGTGGCGTGCGTGAAATAATCACCAGGGCGGTGGGCTCTAGCCTTTGGTCATGAGGTTGGGGAGGCGTTTGGGGGCTCTGGGCGTCGGAAATGGAGTGCAGTCTTTTGAGGGGCCTCGTGTGCCCGATGGGAGGCTACTGATCAGGCACTGCCCTAAAATGCCAAGAAATTCCGAGCGGCGCAGCGCGTGAAATAGTCGCCGAGGCCGGTGGGCTATAGCATTTGGTCCGCGGGGGTTGGGGAGGGGGGTTCGGGGGCTCTGGGTGTCGGAAATGGTTACAGCCTTTTCGAGGGTCCTCATGTGCCCAGTGGGAGGCTACGGTCAGAAGCTTGCCCTAAAATGGCAAGAAATGCCAAACGGCGCAGCACGTGAAATAGTCGCCGAGGCCGGTGGACTATAGCCTTTGGTCCGCGGGGGTTGATAACGGGGGTTCGGGGGCTCTGGGCGTCGGAAATCGGTACAGTCTTTCCGAGGGTCCTCGTGTGCGCAGTGGGAGGCTACGGTCAGAGGCCTGCCCTAAAATGGCAAGAAATACACAGCGGCACAGAGCGTGAAATATTCGCTGAAGCCGGTGGGCTTTAGCCTTTGGTCCGCGGGGGTTAGGGAAGGGGTGGGGGGGCTTTGGGTGTTGGAAATGGGTCTGATTATTTGAGGTCCTTGTGTGCCCGTGGGAGGCTACTGAGTCGAAGCCTGTAAAATGGCAAAAATACCAGTGCAGTAGCGTGAAATAATCGCCGAGGCCGGTGGGCTATAGCCTTTGGTCCATGAGGGGTTGATGAGAGGGGTTCGGTCAATCAGGCGTCGGAAATGGGTGAGTCTTTTGAGGTCCTCGTGTGGCCGATGGGAGGCTCTGATCGAGCACATAAATGGCAAGAAATGCCAGTAGTGATGAAATGCCATAAGTCAAGCGGCTATAGGCTTTAGTCCATGAGGGGTGGGGGGGGGGGGTGCGGGGCCTCTAGGCATCAGAAATAGGTACAGTCCTTTTGAGGGTCCTCGTGTGCCCAGTAGGAGGCTCTGATCGAAGCACTGCCCTAAAATGGCAAGAAATGCCAGTGGCCTTGTGCTGAAATAATCCTTTGAGGCACATGTCGCTATAGGCTTTAAATCCATGAGGTTGGGGTGGGGGGTTCGGGGGCTCTGGGCATCGGAAATGGGTACAGTCTTTTCGAGTGTCCTCGTGGGCCCAGTGGGAGGCTACGGTCAGAGGCCTGCCCTAAAATGGCAAGAAATACCCAGTGGTGCTGTGCACGAAATAGTCGCCGGGGCCGGTGGGCTATAGCGTCTGTTCCACGGGGTTTCGGGAGGGGGTTTGGGGACTCTGGCCATCGGAAATGGGTCTAGTCTTTTTGAGTGGCCTTGCGTGCTCAGTGGGAGCCCTCTGATGCAGACACTGCCTAAAAAGGCAAAAAAATGTCCCACAGTAGCGAAATAGTCTCTGAGCCCGGTGGGCTATAACCTTTGGTCCGGGGGGTTGGGTAGGGGGTTCGGGGGCTCTGGGCGTCGGAAATGGGTCCAGTCTTTTCAAGGGGCCTCGTGTGAGCAGTGGGAGGCTATGGTCAGAGGCCTGCCCTTAAAGGCCAAGAAATGCCCAGCGATGCAGTGAAATAGTCATGGGAGTCCGGTGGGCTATGTGCTGGTCCCACGGGGGTTGGGGAGGGGGTTCGAGGGCTCTGGCCGTCGAAAATGGGTACAGTCTTTTCGAAGGTCTTCGTGTGCCCAGTGGGAGGCTACGGTCAGAAGCCTGCCGTAAAATACCATGTAATGCCCAGCGTCGCAGCTCGTGAAATAGTCGCCGAGGCCGGTGGGCTATAGCCTTCAGTCCGCGGGGGTGGATGAGGGGGGTTCGGGGGCTCTGGGCGTCGGAAATGGGTACAGTCTTTTCGACGGTCCTCGTGTGCCCAGTGGGAGGCTACGGTCAGAGGCCTGCCGTTAAATGGCAAGAAATGCCCAGCGGGACAATGCACGAAATTGTCGCCGGGGCCGGTGGGCTATAGCATCTGTTCCACGGGGGTTCGGGAGGGGGGTTCGGGGACTCTGGGCACCGGAAATGTGTCTAGTCTTTTTGAGTGGCCTCGTGCGCTCAGTGTGAGCCTCTGATCGAGGCCTGCCTAAAGACAAGAAATGCCAATGGCGATCTGTGAGTGTCAGCCAGGCGGGTGGGCTATCATTCCACAGGGGGTTTGGGAGGGTCGGGATTACAGGCATGGAAATTTGTTTTGTATTTTGAGGCCTCGTGTGCTCGGTGGGAGCCTACGGTGAGGCACTGCCACTAAAGACAAGAAATGCGCTTCTGGCCTTGGCCTTCAAAATAGTGTCCGATCCCGGTGGGCTATATCCTTTGGTCCGCGGGGGTTGGGATGAAGGGTTTGGGGGCTCTGGCCGTCGGAAATGGGTCAACTCTTTTAGAGGGTCCTCGTGTGCCCAGTGGGAGGCTCTGATGAAAGCCACTAAAATGACGAAATACCAGTGGCGTGCGTGAAATAATGCTTGAGGCCGGTGGGCTGTAGCCTTTGGTCATGAGGGGTTGAGGAGGGGTCGGGGGCTCTGGGCGTCGGAAATGGGTACAGTCTTTTCGAGGGCCTCGTCGCCCAGTGGGAGGCTCGGTCGAGGCTGCCGTAAAATGGTAGAAATGCCAGCTGCCTTGTGCGCTAAATGTCGCTGGGCGGTGGGCTATGCATCTGTTCCACGGGGGTGTGGGAGGGTTGGGGACTACAGGCACCGAAAATGTGTGTCTTTTGAGTGGCCTCGTGTGCTCAGTGGGAGCCTACGGTCCAAGGCCTGCCCTAAAAAGGCAAGAAATGTCCAACAGTAGCCTTGTAGAAATAGTCTCAACCCGGTGGGCTTTAGCCTTTGGTCCGGGGGGTTTGGGGAGGGGGATTCGGGGACTCTGGGCATCGGAAATGGGTACAGTCTTTTGAGGGCCTCGTCATGATGGGAGGCTACGGTCAGGCCTGCCTTAAAATGGCAAGAAATACCCGTGATGCAGCGGTGTCGTCGGGGCAGTGGGCTATAGCCTTTGGTCCGCGGGGGTTGGGGAGGGGGGTTCGGGGACTCTGGGCATCGGAAATGGGTCTAGTCTTTTTGACTGGCCTCGTGGGCCCAGTGGGAACCTCTGATCAGGCACATACTAAAGGAAGAAATGCCAGCGATCAGTAGCGAGTGTCGCCTTGTGACGGTGGTCTATGCTTTGGTCCATGAGGGTTGGGGCAGGGGTTCGGGGGCTCACAGGCGTGGAAATGGGTACAGACATTTTGAGGGTCCTCATGTGCCCAGTGGGAGCTCTGTCAAGCACTGCCACAAATGGCAAGAAATGCAATGATGCAGCGCGCGAAAATGTCGTGGAGGCCGGTGGGCTATAGCGTCTGTTCCGCGGGGGTTGGGGAAGGGGGTTCAGCGGGTTCGGGGGCTCTGGGCGTCGGAAATGGGCACCGACTTTTCAAGGGTCCTCGTGTGCCCAGTGGGAGACTACGGTCAGAAGCCTGCCCTAAAATGGCAAGAAATGCCAAGCGGCGCAGCGAGCGAAGCAGTCGTCGAGGCCGGCGGGTTATATCCTTTGGTCCACGGGGGTTGGGGAGAGCGGTTCGGGGGGTTCGGGGGCTCTGGGCATCGGAAATGGGTAAAGTCTTTTCGAGGGGCCTCGTGTACTTGATGGGAGGCTACGCTCAGGCTTGCCCTAAAATGGTAAAAATGCCAGTGTGACCTGAAATAAAGGCGGTGAGGTCGGTGGGCTATAGCCTTTGGCCCGCGGGGGTGGGGGTGGGGGTGGGGTTCGGGGAGTCTGGTCATCAGAAATGGGTCTAGTCTTTTTGAGGGGCCTCGTGTTCTCAGTGGGAGCCTGCGGTGGGAGGCCTGCCCTAAAAAGGCAAGAAATGCCCAGCGGCGCAGCGCGCAAAATGGTCGCTGAGGCCGGTGGGCTATGGCCTTTGGTCTGCAGGGGTTGGGGAAGGGGGTTCGGAGGCTCTGGGCGTCGAAAATGGGTACAGTCTTTTCGAGGTGCCTCGTGCGCCCAGTGGGAGGCTCTGATCGAGGCTGCTAGTAAAATGGCAAAAATGCCAGCCGGCCTTGTGCCTTGAGTGTCGCACTTTGGGCAGTGGGCTATGCTCCCATTCCACGGGGTTGGGGAGGGGGTTTCGGGGACTCTGGGCACCGGAAATGTGTCTAGTCTTTTTGAGTGGCCTCGTGTGCTCAGTGGGAGCCTCTGATGCAGGCCTGCCCTAAAGGCAAAAGAAATGTCAGCAGTAGCATTGAAAGATCTCAGGGCAGTGGGCTATAGCCTTTGGTCCGTGGGGTTTGGGGAGGGGGATTCGAGGGCTCTGGGCATCGGAAATGGGTACAGTCTTTTCGATGGGCCTCGTACGCCCAGTGGGAGGCTACGGTCAGAGGCCTGCCTTAAAATGGCATGAAATGCCAGTGATCTGTGATGAAAAGTATCGCCGAGGCGGTGGTCTATAGCCTTTGGTCCTTGAGGGGTTGGGAGGGGTTTGGGGGCCTCTGGGCATCAGAAATGGGTACAGTCTTTTCGAGGGGCCTCGTGCGCCCAGTGGGAGGCTACGGTCAGAGGCCTGCCATAAAATGGCAAGAAATACCAGCGGCGCAACACTTGAATTGTCATGAGGGCGGTGGGTTATATGCCTTATTCCACAGGGAGTTGGGAGAAGGGTTCAGGGGACTCACAGGCACAGGAAATGTGTCTAGTCTTTTTGAGTGGCCTCGTGTGCTCAGTGGGAGCCCTCTGATCCGAGGCCTGCCCTAAAAAAGAGTATGTCCAGCAGCAGTGAAATAATCTCAAGGCCAGTGGGCTGTGCTTTGGTCCGTGGGGTTTGGGAGAGTTCGAGGCTCTGGGCATCGGAAATAGGTCAGATCTTTTGATGGGCCTCGTCACGCCAGATGGGAGGCTACGGTGGAGGCCTGCCTTAAATAGCATGAAATGCCCAATGACGCAGTCTCTGTGAAATTGTCGCCGAGGCCGGTGGTCTATAGCCTTTGGTCCGCGGGGGTTGGGGAGGGGGTTTCGGGGGCTCTGGGCATCAGAAATGGGTACAGTCTTTTCGAGGGGCCTCGTGCGCCCAGTGGGAGGCTACGGTCAGAGGCCTGCCATAAAATGGCAAGAAATACCCGGCGGCGCAGCACGCGAATTTGTCGCCGGGGCCGGTGGGTTATAGCCACTGTTCCACGGGGGTTCGGGAGGGGGGTTCGGGGACTCTGGGCACCGGAAATGTGTCTAGTCTTTTTGAGTGGCCTCGTGTGCTCAGTGGGAGCCTACGGTCAGAGGCCTGCCCTAAAAAGACAAGAAATGCCCAGCGGCGCAGTGCGCGAAATAGTCGCCGGGGCGGGTGGGCTATAACTGGTCCACAGTGGTTGGGGAGGGGTTGGGGGCTCACAGGCGTCGAAATGGGTACAGTCTTTTCGAGGGGCCTCGTGTGCCCAGTGGGAGGCTACACTCAGAGGCCTGG